>OZ014519.1:100787350-101993394 GCA_963966055.1 Lathyrus aphaca | reverse complement strand
TCAAAGATCGACTTACGTGTGTGAGTGTACAATTTTACTATTTATCTTTAAATTTAAATGATCTAAATTAATTTTAAAATACAAGTATGTTTACACTCCCTATTTACTAACCATAGCATAAAATATAAATAATAAACATTATTAATAAATATTACACCAAGGAACAATTACATAATAATAATTAAGCAAAATAAATAAATAACTATAATTGGGTTAGTGAAAATAATAATAAAAATAATACCAAATTAAATGGGGTTAGTAATAATAAAATATCATATATAAAAATAAACATAATAAATAATATAAACAAAAACATTATAATAATTAAAAGATCAAACAATTATTTAAGATTAATAAGAAAAATATGAACAATTATATTAATTATTATAAAGTTTTAAATTATTTGCAAATTATAAAAATTAAGTTAATTATAAACATATTATGAAAATATAATTACAAAATTAAATTAACAATTTTTAACTATTTTTTAAACATATAATAAAAATTATTTACATACAAAATTAAATTACAAACAATTTATGTCATATTATCATATTAATAAAATTAAATTAAGAATTTTAATTTTTTAAACATATTTATATACAAAATTAAATTATAAACAAATATTAAAATATACATGATTAAATAAAATAGAATTAACTATAATCATACTATTATATTTAAAAAAAAAAAGTTATTTTAACAAGTTTTAATTATTTTTTAAGTTTATGTTGAAAATTATTTATATAAGAATTAAGTTATAAACAAATTATATAATATACATATATGATTAAATGATAAATTAAAAATTAAAAAATTAAATGTCACATAGAAGAAAAATTAGGGTTTTTTATGAAAATATTTTTTAGGGTTTATTAAATTAAAGTTTTAATTAAAATTAATAATATTAGTAAACAATCAAAACAAATAAATATAAAAAAAAACTTACCTTGGCTGGGAATTGAACCCAGCCCCTCTTGCTTTCAAGAACACAAGCCAACAATACCAACCACTGGGCTACAGGCGCGCATGTGACAAAGAGAGAAGTCCCATTGGTTTTGTTATGTAATCCTGAAAAATCAAAGAAAAAGAAACAAAACAAAAGGCCTGGGGGGATCGAACCCAGGACCTTCAAACATCACACAAACACGTTAACCATTCCAGCCGGGAGGGCGCTTCTGTTAAGATGATAGCTTTAATTCATTATATTTTAAGATTACTAATTAACTGAAAAAATAAGAAAAAAAGGTGGTGCACCCAGGATTCGAACCAAAGACCTCCAGGTATAACACATGCGCTCCCTACCACTGGGCCAAGCACAACGCTTGTGAAACAAAACAGAAACAAAACATAAAATATTAAAACAGATTTCAAATTCCAGAAAGCGCGCGCTGGGGATCATCTTCAACCTCTGGCACTGCGAAATTTGCTGCGAAATTATCCACCAATTTTCCTGCGAATTCCAAACTTGCAGCAAGACCTATGAATCTTATACATCATAAAAGCTGTAAAATTTCATCAAATTAATTGTTCAAACATGATCCAGAGACGAATTGGAATTGATCTATGTTTTTAGAATGGATTTATATTAGCTTGAGAGTGAAACCCTAATGGAGGCCGAAAACCCTAGCCATGGTGGAATTCACCCCAGTTCATGAAACTTGAATTAAACTATCCAGAATTCATCACAAACTTCAAACAATCACAAATCAATAAACAAAATTAATTAATAATAGCTGAATAATCAAAATCGAGATATTTAAATTCAAGAACAAGAGAGATTCGATTTATGTGATATGAGATGTTTTGGATGCAAATGATCATTGGGAATGATTCAATGATGTCCAGGGATCATTCTCATATCCTTAAAATACCTTCAAATGCCTTGTAGTGTGAAAACCGAATTTGACTTTTGTGAGGTTTTTGAAAAAAATATGAACTTACTCTTGGGAGGTTGAAATTCGTGTCAATGAGTAGGGTTATGTTCTATACTTATAGTACAATGGATTAGGTCAGAAAATATTGATCATTGTGTGAAAAAATTGATTAGAAAAGATTGAAAAAGATCAAGCTTTAAAATTCAAATATTTGAGAATTAAGCATTTCTATTTCAAGCCAATCACCATTATTTTTGTATCAATTTGATCCACACTGCATTCATGATTTTCTAGAAGCTCAATCTCTTTTAAATATTTGACTTTTCTATTTTATTTTAATTTAAAATGATTTTAAATGAATTAAATCAAAATAAATAAAATAAAATGATAAAAAAATCTGATTTTTAGAGGTTTGGGTCGTGCATGAGGTATTGGTATGGATTGGGTCATCATATGGCAAGCCCATTTAGAAAAAATTGGTTTTAAACCTCCATTTTCTTCATAAACCAACCAAAAATTTCCCAACTTTGCAAGGGCACAAATCCTTCACTTTTAATGCTATGAGGGTGTTCTTGGACATTTTGGAAAGCTTGAAGAGTCCTCTAACCAACCCCACTGGTTTCATGTCCATATCATTCACCATTCTCAAGTTATGCCCTTTTGAAGTTGTTGACTTTTTGTTGACTTTCAAAAGGACCTATAATGTCTTAGCTCATACCTTCCAAATGAAGCATTTTTGGGCTTGGCTTGTGAGACACAAAGTTGTAGAGAATTCAATTTCCTTAAAAATGAGCTTTGGATGGAAACTTGGTGATGAAGCATGTGAAATTTATGGCTGGTCAAAGTTCAGTTGACTTTTCTTGAGGAAACCCTAATTTAGAAACTCCTGATTCTTGATGATCTGAAATCTCCTTGATGAATCATGATCAACCCTTGATCAAATGATGAATTTTACTTCATATACTTAATGTTGGCAAAAAATCATGAAGTTTGACTTTGGTTTGACCACAGTTGACCTCAGTTTGACTTTTTAACTGCTTTGACTGACTTTGACTTATCTGATCATTTGACTGAGCAAACCTTTGAGAAAAGTCTTGAAACTTGTCATGGGGATTCTTAGACACATATAAGATGTTATGAAGCTCACTTGAAGTCTTGGAAATCCATTTAGCCTGATTAAAGTCAAAACCCTAGTTTTGGATGCACTGCTTAGGAGAATGCCTTGTCTGAGGGAATTGTCCAACTTCTGACCAATTGTGAACTTTGTGAACCTTGTGAACCATCATAAGATGTCTTGTGAACCTTGTGAACCTCATGGAGGGTCTTGTGAACCTTGTGAACTTTATAAAGTATCTTGTAGACTTCATGAACCTCATGAAAGGTCTTGTAAGTATTGTGAACCTTGTGAACCATCATAAGATGTCTTGTGAACCTTGTGAACCTTCTTAGCACACAAAGTCTTGTATTGTGAGGGCAAATTTTGGGGTGCAACACATGGTCGTAAATTATGTGTTGTTACGCATCATACATTCATAGCATTTGTTTAGGACGAATAGTCTAGTGATGTTTTGTAGGATGGAAATCCAATGAAGGTTTGTAGGACATTCAGGTCTAGTGATGGCCTTAATCCCATTGTGAAGATTAAGTGCAAACAGTGATGTGCTTTGGTTCCAAGCGGGAACCGATACTATTAATGGGGATCTTTAGAGATAACAATGACTAAATCATTAGTGACATTTTGGTACCGTATGCATGATTTTAATGATGTTGCATTTCATTATGTGTGGCATTTATATGATGTTTGTTTTAAATGAAGTATTTGGTTGTTGTTGTTCCATATGTGAAGGATATGTGTGCATTATTGATGTTATTTAAATGTGATCACTATTGTATCTATTACTTATAGGGATGGCAAAACGGGTCGGGGCCCGCCGGACCGCCCCGCCACCCGCCAAAAATGGCGGGCTGGGTTGAGATTTTGAGCCCGCCAACCCGTTTCTCCCGCCCCGCCAAAACAAAAAACCCCGCGGGCGAAATACATAATGGGGCGGGGTTGACCCGCCAACCCGCTAAAAATTTTGAAACCAAAACACTTAAAAATTTATTGTAATATGCATTTATATTTATATGTATGTCATAATTCAAATTTAAATGAAATTATAGTAAACCAATTCAAACTTAAAATGAGTTATTGTTATATGCATCCATATAGAAAGTTTAGAAAAAGTATGTAAAGTTGTATACAATACCAATATAGATATTTATTTATATTGCGTATAAAAACTCTAACCAATAAAATATTGCAATGACAAATTCTCTATAATGCAATGTATACATAATATATAATACACAGTGCAGAGAAAAAAACACATGACATTGCTATACTGTAATACATATAGAATATTCTAATTTAATATTTCAATTATAATATGTAAATATTTTTAATTGTGAAATTACTAATCCATTTATATATACTGGAACATTCATATATATCAAACTATATGAAAAGTAGTTTTCACTATTTCTTAACATATACATCTATTTTTAAACTATATTATGTACTGAACATATTCAACCAGTAAGAATTTCTCTATTATCATATATGCGACACAATAATTTTATTAACATTTAAGTTACTTCTCTATATAGTTGGCTTTATTTCTTGTTAATCACATTAGTTTGATTCCTCATCTCTTACAATTTAAAAATAGCTATAAAAAATACAAAAAATAAAAACAAAAAAGAAATTTAAAAATAGCATATAAAGAAATGGAAAAAAAAATAAAAATAAAAAAGAAGGCGGGCTTGAATTTCATGCCTAATTCACCTTGTCGGGCATGCCCGCCCCGCTCTTTTTTTGGCGGGGCGGGGTGGGCGGCCCGTTTTGACACCCCTAATTACTTATGTCTTTTATAATAATTATAATTACTCACATTTTCTGCTTGGAAATGTTACCTCGAAATGTGGGTAACTTGCAAGTGATCAAGATTAAGGAAGGAAGCTTAGGAGTTGCTTTAGAGTGTGCTTATTTATTTCGGTTGAAACAAGGGAGTCTTGCTCTGATACATAACATCGGGGTTGGGTCGTTTGATTAAGAACCTTTTGTGTTTTTGTTGTTTTGGAGATTTTATTATGTTTTATGATTTTCACTTTACCTTGGAATATAAGTTTATAAACTACGAATTAGTACTGACTTATGCGATTCTGAAATTTACCTTTCATGGTATTGAGTTTAACTGATGTAGAAGTTTGAGACTTAAATCCGCTGATAGATGTTTAAATGATTTAGTTATGATGTTAAACATATTATTTTTGTAACATATGTTGTAACCCGTGTTACGGAGCAGGACCATTGATTGTATGATGTCTTATGAAGATGTGACACCCGTGGATTTAAATTGATGTTTAGTTGATTTATTTAAAATTAACCGTGAAATTTATGGGGTTTTAGTTGGGTGTTACAAGCTATAGGTCGCCCGACGAGGGTGACAATGCATAATTGAGTTATTTTCGAGATAATTTTGTGATAGTGTGTTGTTTTGACAAATTAATATATTATTTGAGATTATGTTATTCCGTTGGATGTGAATCGATGCATTTTATTGAATTGATAATGATTATGCAGGAAATGGTTGAGTTTATGTTGAGTGTTGATCAATTGATTAATAATGAGAATTATTGACTTTCATAGTGAGTGGCCATGAAAGAGTAATGGTTGAGATGTGATGAGTCTGGTTCAAAGGGGGATAGTGACCAACATTGATAGAGTTGAGATGCATTACATGCATTCATGAGTTATAGAGTTTCTCGGTTCAGAGAGGGGACCTTGGGTGACCTAGTTCAGATAAGGGATTGTGGCAGGGTGTAAATCAATAACAAACCTCTGATCATCCAAAATTCTGGGTACAACATGCATATAGAGTTGATTTATGGTTCCGGTTCAGATAGGGGACAATGACAAGCATTGGCGAAGTTGAGGAGTTTGTCATTGCATACATATCTACATTGAGTTTGAGTTAACTGTTTATATGAGTTTATATGGATGAGTAATTGATTGTGTGAGTTGATTAGGGTGTTATGTATGAGTTTATATTATTGATGTTGTTCTGGTAGTTTATATGAGTTGTGAGACTGGTAACATGTGTTTATTTATCCTTGTTGTTTATGCATATTATCTATATATGAATGTATTCTCACCCCTTTCTGTTTGTTGTTGCATTTGTGCTCCTGTAGGGTACATTCGATCAGGTACAAGAGTAAATGCTTGATGTTAGAGAGTGGTGTTGTGCCACTTTAGTTATTTATCATTTGTTTCTTAGTGGAGTCGCTCTGGTATGTTACACTGGAGAAAAAATGTTTTGTACTTTCTTGCATGTCTTATTTCCTTTGAAGATTTTTGAAAAACTTTCTCATCCATTGTTGTTGAGATTAATATGTTAAACTTTTGATTTTCCACTGCTTATTTATGAAAGTGTTAAATTGTGGTTCTTTTATGCTATGGTGAAGCATGCATGATACTCTATTTGTTGAGTTATATTGAATTATCTTATTGAATGTCAAGTCGGGGAAATAAGGTGTTACATTTACTCCAACATAAGTTAAAGTTCCTGCACCGCCAATCGTCGTTCTGATGGTTGTTCTTTAGTACCTAGAGCATCGTTCTAGAGAAGGGAATAATTTTTTGGACATTTCATCTCAACAAGAGTCTTACCACTTCTCAGGCGCATACAGACACAATCATTGAAAATATTTCATGTATGAAGAACAAAAAATATAATAAGAACACAAAACTCTCTTATGCAAAAGTTCAAATTATGCGGGTCTTCAGATCGTCTAATCCATAAACTCAAGAATACGCTAAGTTCCAAAAATACTTGGCAGGAGAGTCTAACTCACCACTTCAGTTAACACAATCCACATGTTGAAATTGTTGGTCAACAATCTCATGCCTTTTGTATCACATTTTCATATAAAAAAATGCTATACTAAAATTTTCAAGCTAACAAACTCGGACGAGTGAGCAGTTTTTATCCACCCCTAAAAGAGGTCATGACAAACCTTAAGGCTAAAAGAACTCTTACAAATGTACTTAATATTACCTACAAAAGAGGTCATGATAAACCTCAAGGCTCAAAATACCCTTACAAAGGTACTTAATATTACCTACCGAATAGGTCATCATATCGACATCGAGAATTGAACCCACCACTTTTTTCGGATGAACCAACTACTTACTGACTAGTTGAATTAACCTTATTTTTTTCTCATTCATTTTGTGATTTAATTGAAGCCTAAAATACAATTGAGTGGTTGATCGATGCAATTTTATCAAACATGATATCATATTTTTTTTTATAAAAGAAAATCATTAAACACCGTTTTAACTTTTCTTGATGAGCCAATCAGATAGAGTCAAAATGACCTAGTTATTTGTTGGCATTTAATATAGAAGTACAACCTAAAATATTATAATTAAAATTTCATTATTTAAGTTATTGAATACTTATCTACTATCTAGTATGTGTATTAAATAAGATATGTTGGATATTCAATAATTTTAAAAATTAAAATTTTATTTATAATAATAATTACAAGAGTATATTCATTAGATTGGTTCATCATATTTATAAAAAAAAACTTTAATCGTTTATATGCGTTCTATAAATAATTATCAAAATTAATACTGCTTAAATTTTTAAAACTCACACTATGTAAAATTCAAATCTCACACTATATAAAATTCAAATTTAAACAATGATATTATATATTTTAAAAATGTAAAAATTATTTTAAAATTTAAATAATTCCATCTTCGATTTTGAATCTCAAGAGGTTAGAGATTTTGAACTCTTGGTGGAGTACAAAGAAGTATGATGGTCACATGATTGATAAATATCGTGTGTGGTATACAATGCAACTTTAAGTAATGTTTTGTGACGTGATATGGTGGAAAAAGTTTACTTTTTACATTCATTGAAAAATCAATATATCTCGATTACATATAAACAACATATATTGATTTTTCAATAAATATAAAAAAATAAATGAATAAATAGAGTGTATATTAAGAGATGATGATTGAATTGCACAAGAAATAAAAGTTATTCACAAATAGCTATTCACAAATACTCTTTAATAACATATCACTGTTTTTTAGTTAAGTTTTGCAAATGTTCTTATTGAATGAATTAACCTCCTTTTATAAGCAACATTTGTAAGAGAATTATGTAAATTTTAAGCTACCTCCTAACAAGCGGGTCGGCTCAAATATAAGACCTATTTGATCGCGACATGAACATGAATGAGCTGTTAACCTCAATCGGACAAACCAATATCATTGAACAAGGTCGGAGGTTCCCCATATGTCACTCCAATGTGATTCTTGGAATCAAAATTACTATATTCAAGAAGGAAATATCCCTGGGCCCATCTCATTATGTGGGGAAGGTCCTAAAGAAATAGAATTTTTTAACAGTAAACATGTTTGCAGACCATACAATCCTAATTAATGTGAAACTATTCAGGAACATTGGTGATAATATTAAACAGAGTATGCGAGTATCATTGACAATTTTAGGTATGTCTTTGATTGTACTAAACTTCGCACTGCATGTGTCTTAAGATTGTTGTGCAAGTTTACAAGTACATTTAGCAATAAAAATTGAAAAAACTATTAAAAAAGTCATGTGATACCTTAAAAGGATTGTGAGTCTTAGTTTACATTGTAAGAGATTTTCTACTTTACTAAAAGGATACAATGATATAAATTGGAATAAACTTTTCAGATGATTCCAAAGCAACTAGTGAGCATATATTTAATATAGTTGAATGAGTTGTATCTTGGAAATTAAATAAGCATACTATCTTGACTTAGTCAAAGATGGAGTATGAAATGACAGGATTACCATCTACTAATGAAAAAGCAAGTTAGTTGCTTGCTAGTTGAAAACCCTTTTGTGAGAAAAACATATGTCAGTTGTGTTGATCCACGTCGATAATGTCGTAAATATTGTAAAAATTGAGATTTGTTATTATAATAGTAAGATACATCAAATAAGAATAAAACATATCACTGATATGTATTGTATCTCTTAAGGAGTTGTAAGAGTGAGTCATGTATGCACTAATGAAAACTTAGTGGATTCTTTGACGAAATGACTAGCAAGAGAAAATGTCAATAATACATCCAATAGGATAAGATTAATTCTTATAGACGAGGGTATCCTAAACTAAAAGATTGGAGATTTCAAGAATTTGGTTCAATGAGTAATAACAAGTTGTGAGCAATATGAAAGATCACGTTAGTATAAATAAAGACCTTCCTACCACATTCTTTGTAATATAGATTTTTCACATTAAATCGAAATCACCCTCCTTTCTCGTCTTCGCATCATCTTTATATTTTTATTTTATGTTCTTATTTTCGAGTAGATGTTTTGTGCCATATACAATTGGTATTTACTAGATTCTACAACTAATATTTATATCATATTTGACTATTATTTGTAGCATCATAGTGTGTATTTTTAGATAGATTACTTAATGTACAATAATAATAAGATAGTTGAATTGAATTGTTTTATCTTAGAAACATCGTAGTTAAAAGTTTGTCTTGCACAATTTTAAACCATATCACAAACTATTTAAAAAAAACAATCTAATTCACGACTCGATTGAATAACTTCTTCACTGGGAATTATTCAAAATTGTAAAATAATAATTTGAACTTCTAAAAGAAGAAAATAAAAAGATTATTCAATAAAACATTGTAAAATAAAAGTCTTGCAAAACAAAACATAACTTTGAATTGTTATTGACATGCATGTATAACTAAAACAAGTTGTGATTAAGTTGTTATAATGATTTTTCAGATCCGAATTTTGTTGTTGTTGTTGTAGTTTTCTAAATATGAACTCTTGAGAAGAAAAAATATTAATGAAAAAAATTAATGTAACTAGAAAAGTATGCAAAAAGACATAAAAAAAACTCCAAACTTGAGTCGGATTATAAGACATAAAAAAAATCAAATTTTAACAATGATATTTTAAATTTAAAAATCTACTATAATTCAATCTTCATCTGAACATTTACTAAATTGACTGACAAGATGTAACGTGACTGCAGCTTTTCAAATGACATGAAGCTACAAGTTACAACCGACATAAATCCCTAAATTTGCAAGCAAAGAAAAGTTTATACTACATTGTTGTTGTCCTTGTAGTACAAATATGTCCAATATAAGTGGAGAAAAAATGCCAAGTGGTAAGTAAGTAACCAATAAGAGCACAAAAAAGATAAGATTGCAACTCACAAAGCTACCATGGGGGTCTGTGCTACGGTCGGTGCCTTTATGATAAATTAGTACTAGTACAACTACTCCATGTGTTTCAAATAATATAATTACCTTTTTTATTCCATTACTCCCATCAAAAATTACTTTATTTTATTGAAAATCCTCTAATATATATAAAAATTAAAATATATCAATCGGTTCAACAATTCAGTTTGTTTCGATTTTTAAAACACTGTTTTTAATATCTTGGACACAAACTATATTTTAATATAGGGTGATTTTTTCACAAAAGCCACCAAATGATAAACAATAAACTATTAAGAGAAAGAAACAAATTAAGAAAAGAAACAGAAACAAACAAAAGATGATAAAAAGAAAAAGAAAAGGTTGTTGACCCTTTACAAACCATATCTATTCTCTTTTTTTCTTCTTCTTCTTCTTCTTTGTAATAAATTCTCATCTCTATTCTTCCTATTGCTTCCAATTTCAGCAACAACAACAATCCAAAAATGGAAACTCCAGAACCAGAAGGAGAGCTTCTCAAGAAGATTGAAAGGCTTGAAGCTGGTCAAGTTCACCTCAAACAAGAAATGTCAAAGCTTAAGCTTTCTCAACGTAGAAGGTCTCACTCTGTTTCGCCGCAGCGTTCTAGGTTAGGTGCTGTTGCTGCTTCTTTTTCTTCTGCTGCAAATAACAAAGGCTCTTCTTCGCCTCTTCAGAGAGAGAGCCGTAGTGGTAGTAGTAGTAGTAGTCATGATCCTCATCGTCAAAATGGTGGCAAGTATCTCAATATTTTGCAGTCAATTGGTCATTCTGTTCATATATTGGATCTTCATTGTCGTATTATATACTGGTTAGTTAGTTATTGTTTTTTTTTTTTTTTTTTGCTATTTGGGTTGTTTCTATTTTTGCAAATCTAGATTAAAAAATGATTTTTTTGGTTGTTTTGGAAAAGGGGTTTTAGGGTTTAGTTTGTGTGATTGTGATTGTGATTGTGATGGTGATCATTTTGTAGGAACCCTAGTGCTGAAAATCTGTATGGTTATACAGCTGAGGAAGTTCTAGGTCAAGATGGGATTGAAGTGCTTGTGGATTCTAGTGAATTTGAGTTGGCGAATGATGTATTTAACCGTGTGAAAATGGGGGAAAGTTGGACTGGTCAATTTCCTGTTAAGAATAAGACAGGTGATAGGTTTGTAGCGGTTGCGACGAATACGCCTTTCTATGATGATGATGGGGGTTTGGTTGGTGTTATTTGTGTGTCTAGTGATTCAAGACCTTTCCTTGAAAATATAGTTCCGTTTTCGGTTGGAAAGAATGAAGAAAAGGATTCGGGTGTTGGTTTTTCTAGAATTGGCATTACTAATAAGCTTGGTCTTGATCCTCAGCAACCACTTCAAAATGCGTTAGCTTCGAAAATATCGAATTTGGTTTGTATATTTGTGCTTGTGCTTTTGATGTTTTTTTTTTTTTTTTTTAGGTTATGGTTTATTTTGGTGTCTTGATGTTGTTGCAATGCAACTATTAAAACAGGCTTCAAAGGTGAGTAACAAAGTCAAATCAAAAATCCGGAATGGTGTTGGTGGAGAAGGAGGGAATGGAGAAACTGAGCATGGTTTTTCAGACCAGAGAGAGGATGGTGATTCTAGTGGAGCTAGCACGCCTGCCGGAGAGGTGCCAGCATCTCCTTTCGGTGTTTCTTCTCACGTCGAAGAGAGATCACCGGGGAAACCTATGAGAAACTCCGGTGATGAGAGTGAAGAAAAACCAATACACAAAATCATAAGTTCTAAGGCGGAAGCATGGATTCAAAAGAAAACTATGTCATGGCCATGGAAAACAAATGATCGGGAAGGATCCGAGTCAAAGAACGTTCGGGTTTCTTGGCCTTGGATGCAGGTTGATCAAGAAAAAGAGCCAGCTAATCAAAAGAATGTGTCTTCTGGATTGAAGTTGGAAAGTCGAGCAAGTGAAAGTTATCAACCTGTTATTAATGAGGCTTCAGGATCCTGGTCATCCTTCAATGCTAACAGCACAAGTAGTACCAGCAGTTGCGGGAGTGGCAGTGGTAGCAGTTCGGCTGCTAATACTAGAGTGGATGTTGACTCCGATTGTTTAGATTACGAAATTTTGTGGGAGGACCTGACAATCGGAGAGTCAATTGGGCAAGGTAATATTGACACCAATGGTTATCATCATGCATTGGTGCCCTCTATATCTTTTCTATTAATCTTCTATTGCTACCGTGCAGGTTCATGTGGAACTGTATACCATGCTCTGTGGTATGGATCAGTATGTTCTTTTCTCGACCTTTAATTTCTTGGTTTTAAGGTTCATTTGTTATCACATACACGACAACATATTTAGGTTTTTAAGAAATACTATTCAAAGTGTTATGCTGCTATTCTGTTTTTTTTTTTTATCTTCTATTCACCTTTCTACAGGATGTTGCAGTCAAGGTTTTCTCAAAGCAAGAATATTCAGAAGATGTAATACAGTCCTTCAGACAAGAGGTGTGCTCTTCGATAGTCTAATTTTCTTATTATGCTTGGAAATCGAATAAACATCCTCGTACTTTTCTCTTTGATTACTTTATGTAACATTAATTTGACTATATACTCTGTGGAAAGGTGTCTCTGATGAAAAGACTTCGCCATCCAAATATTCTACTCTTTATGGGCGCGGTGACTTCACCTCAGCGTTTGTGCATTGTCACAGAGTTTCTCCCACGGTTTGTCCTCAACTATATTTTGATATTCTGTGTCATGAGCATTCTAATTCTAATTTATTGTGTTATGTTTCACACAAAAAAATTGATTTGTGCTGATAGCTCGCGTGTCCATTTGTGTCTTTATCAATTCAGCGGAAGCTTATTTCGTTTGCTCCAAAGAAACACGTCCAAACCCGACTGGAGACGGCGGGTTCACATGGCCTTAGATATTGTGAGTACTTTGAAAGAGTTATATACAAAATATAATAGATAGATATTAATTCTTATGGTCCTGATGCTTACATTTTCTACAGGCTCGAGGTGTAAATTATCTTCATCATTGCAACCCTCCTATTATCCACCGAGATTTGAAGACTTCAAATCTTCTAGTTGACAAGAATTGGACTGTGAAGGTCTCACACTTGTCTTCTTTTTAGTATTTCTTTACTTAACTATAGCATTTTTTCTACTTAGATACACTTAATCATATATATAAGCTTGTTCAGGTTGGTGATTTTGGTCTTTCACGAATCAAACACGAAACCTATCTCACGACTAAGACGGGGAAAGGCACGGTAGGCTCATGTTTTGTGTTTATTACACTTTTGGTCTGTTTGAAATTAGTTCCTTCAAATTGTCACAGCATGAAATTACAATTGCGTTTTTTTGAACAACCAAATTTTGATAACTTTTGAGACAACCAACTGTAAATTATGATTAACCACGTCAAAATTTGTGGCTAATGATGTCACCAGTCATCTTACTGATTCTCCTGCCATTTTTTGCTTTGTAGCCTCAATGGATGGCACCAGAAGTTCTTCGTAACGAACCCTCAAATGAAAAGTGCGTATACTATACCCTTAGTCGCTTTCTCTCTCTTTCTCTCGTTGTCACTATAGTTCCGCTTTTTATATCTATTTTTTTCTGCTCGGGGAAATCAGGTCCGACGTTTACAGTTTTGGAGTGATATTATGGGAACTTGCAACAGAAAAAATCCCTTGGGATACTCTCAATGCAATGCAGGTACTGTTTTCTTGTGACACTGTCTGTTTGAAGTTTAGCAGGAATATATATGAACAACAGTTTCTCTATTTTTCATCTACAGGTTATTGGAGCTGTGGGGTTTATGAACCATCGGCTAGAAATTCCGGAAAATATTGATCCACAGTGGGCTTCTATAATCGAGAGTTGTTGGCATACGTGCGATTTCTTTGACCTCTGTTATATTTCTAATTTATCATTTCCTTCCAATTAATTGTTCTAATATGCTAACTTATAACTTTGTCTATCACTATCAGTGATCCGGCTAGCAGACCAACATTCCAGGAACTGCTGGAAAGGCTTAAAGAGCTGCAAAGACGGTATGCGATTCAGTTCCAAGCAGCCAGATCTGCTGGTGGTGAAGTCACTCAAAAGGTATCCTAGCCAAGCTAGCGAACCATCTTTCGAGAATTGTTTCTTTTTTGTTAGTTGTGGCTGCTGATGCCAAAGGATTATTTTGCACATATCTTACAAAATCATTCCTTATGAGTAGATGAGTTGGTACGAACAGTTGGTCCTGGAGCTCCATAGCATTAAATGTGAAACTTTTGAAGTTATTTTGTGTGTTTACCATTGAAGATCTTAAACTTGATAGTGATGATGTATGTTGAGTCTTATATGGAAAATGTTTGTACCACTTTTAATTGTACAGAAGGTAGAAAAGGAAGTAAAGAAAACTAAAGAGGTTTCGATTTTACTGCATAGAACTGGCACTTTTTAGTTTCATTATTCTTGTTAATTATCTACAATTACTTGGAAGTGGTTTGTCAAAATCATTGCAGCTTTAATGACTGTTCGTATTTAAGAACTTTATTGTTGTTATATGGAATTCTTCCCTTGCTCCAATTCACTTGTGGTAAGTTAAAGAAATTGAAAAGTTTATTGAGGATTTTAACAAACTAGTTTGTTATATGAATGTGAATAAGTGAGCATACACAAATATAAAGGAATGTTAGAACTAATGAAAATAATTATTTGCTAACAGAAGTATAGTGCAGTTAACATCTTATTTCAATAAACTTTTTAAGTTAACTTGTAAAATCTATAGTTTATATGAAAATAATGTGACTTTTGTGATAGAAACCGATTGTTATATGAACAAATCCTTCCTGGTCTTGAAAGACTATTCCTGTAAGGGTATAAAATAAGTTTTAGGGACTTATGAAATTTGTATATTCTCACACATAGAGTGCAAGTCACAAAATAGTTGGATCGCCAACAAGCAACATAATGGAATGGCAAGCGTGTAAGGCTGTTACATTTGAGTAGAAACTAGTACAAGCTAAGCTTGATGATGACAAAACTATATTAGTCCAACAAGCAATCATGCGAAGCAGATCTTCATGAATAACCAAACGTCCCCATAAGCTAGTAGGAGCTTCATTTGGACCACAAAAGTTGAAGGGGTGAGGGTTATTCCAATATCAACAACATACGTAGTTCAGATTTCTAATGAACTATATCATCATCATAGTATACATTTGAGATTCAAATTTCAATGCAAAACAGAATTAGATCATATTCCCTTGATTGTTTCTACCACACTAGTGAAGCAAATGACGAATGGCAGCAACAGCATCACCTTTATGCTCACGCAGGGTTCTTTCAGCCACCTTTTTGTCCAACTGTAGCATAAGAAAAGTATGTTAATTAATTGGAATGAAAGCTTTCTAGATAGATTTCGGTACATGTTGAGGAAGTTACCTCTAGTTCGTTTGCAATTATATCAACATCTGCTGCATTTATCTTAACGGCGGCTAGTTCTTTCTCCCTGTGATTCAATCAAAATGCATACTAAAGTTCAAAAAGAGAAGAAAAACAAATCACAAATGCAGGAGAAATGAAATGGAGCTTTCAATTCTATATAAAATAAATTCATGGGTCTTTTGACTTTACATAATCATGTTTCACTTATGTTAAAATCAAAACTTCAGAAATAAGCAAGTACCTTACATGATATTTCTATAAGTAATACAAAAATTATATTTCCACATATATACAAGAACAACAAAAAGGTATAAAAGTAAAGCACAGAGGACACAAAAATATAGGTATTAAACATCAAGCATAGCAAACAGCTACATGCATACACTTTTGTTACTCAAATGAATTGTGAAATTATGTAAATAAGAACAAAGACACCTATGCTTTCAGATCAAGGTTGTAAAGATCCTGATCTTGCATAAGATCAGGAGGGGATTGTAAGATCGTAAAACATAAGATCCCTAACTAAGATCAAAAGATTCTACTTAATTATTTTTGTAAGATCGAGAGAGGGTAGCATGATCGTAAAACATAAAATCGTAAAATACTACCAAAACGAAGAAAAAAAAATACTACTTTACATTTGAACCGTTTTTACATGATATTTTGATAGACAAGTGTATTTATGGGAAAATGACCGCCGCCGAACCGCAATTGTTGCGCCTTTGCATCATGTTAACCTTCTAGGTTTGTAATGGTAGTGAGCGGAAAACGGCCGATTGTGGCCGAAACTGGCCAAGATTGCAAAAAAACAATGGTTTTACAATTTTTTCTACTTAAGATTTGGATCATTGTGGGAGACTGAGATCGCAAAATCGTAAAATTCTAAGACTAGATTGAGATTTTGACAACCTTGTTTCAGACAGAGTAAATCCTCAAGTTGAAGACTGGCACAGTTTTTGGTTACCATATTAGTGTGGCAAGGCAATGGGACGAGAGGGTACGGAAGAGGGGAAGTGATACCAATCCTTTGACTAGGATTTAAGAAATTTAGTTTAAGGTTCCTAGTATCTACACTAGCTTGTCACACACCAAAAACACTGGTAAATTTAATCCCTGCTTCCTATTTTCAATACTGTAATAGTGTCACCTTTAACCAAACCTTCACATTATCCGGTGAATAGCCCCATCAAGCCAAAGAGTCTGATGGTCCTTCAGGACCATCAACTTTATTCAGTATGTAATTTACGCCTCCAAATTCAAAACGAGCAATTTATCTCAAAATTTAATTGCAATAACCAAAACCCTTTTCCACATACCACAATTGTTCGACTTCCACTATCTAAAGCCCTTCCTTGTATCAAGTCCAAAGACAAACTATTTACCTCTATCTCTTATCTTGTATCTAGTCAACACTCCTCCTAAGTACTAACAAATCCTTACATAGGTTTTCTCCGCACATGTTTAAATCACTCCTAAGCTATAAAGACACCGACACTAACACATCGAAATTGGTAATAATTTGAAAATAATATATAAATTAAACTTAATCACAGAAGTCAGTCTTGATTTCGGACACTGAAACAGACACTGACACAATTTTTTACAGAGGTGTTGTGCTACCGAGCTCGAAAGCACTAAACTTACCCTAACTATAATCATTGAACTTCTATTCATATTTTTTCTTTGTAGCCACTACTTCAAAATAAAATTCTCATCTCTACAGCACTAAAATTCTCTGTTAGCGTAATTTGACATAAAAGAACAATTGATCAAAAACTCAAGAAAGAAATAGTTCTGATACCTCAAGCGCATGGCATTCCAATCGGCTTCAGCAGAAGCAGCAATGGAAGCCATGGCTTCTTGAACGCGAGTGGAATCAAGCTGGCGATCTTCGACGCGGTCAGTGAGTTTGTCAAAGGCTTTACTCTGCTGTTGCATATCTTTGGAGTCAACTACCATCTCCAGAGCTTCATCTCCACCCTCCATTTTCTCTCTCTTCTCTTCTCTTTTCTTTTCAACTTCTGATTCTGTTATTTTGCCCTAGCAAATTTCATAAACCAGAAAACGAAATGCTAGGTTGCGTTTTTCTGTAATGATGATGGTTCGGTCAAGTTCTGGATATAAATTGGGCTTTCGGGTTTTATATTAGGTTTTGGCCCGGATTTTAGCCCATTTTTTAGTTTCTCTATTTTGTCAATTTCTATATTTTTAACAAGGAATCTAGAACTACAAACATTCTCACATTTTTCTGAATTTAGTGAAAATGTCAATTATATCAACTTGTCTACTTAGCTTAGGTTTAATAATATTTTTGGTTTTTATGTTTTGACCAACTCATATTGGTCATTGTATTTTAAAAATAAACAAAATAATCTTTAAACTGTAATTAGGGTCGGCCCAACACATCTTGAGGTCTGAGGCGAAAATGTAAATTAAATATTTATTATAATAAAAATATTTTTATTTTTAATTAATTAATTTTTATTTTAAATTTATTAAAATATAAAATTATTAAATTATTCTAATCATTTTTATTTAATATTTTATTTTTATTTAATAATAAAATCAACATATCAAAACACTATGCAAATCATTTAAAAAATCATAATTGAAAAAAAAATACTAAATTTTTTTAAAAAAATTTAAATTTTAAGAACATGCAAGACGTATTACCGAACAGGGTTCAAAAAATTTCAATCGAGGCGAAAAGGGCCTAAAATATATTGATTATATTTAAACGATAACAAAATAAGACCCTGTTTTATTTTCCAAAGTTCAATCATAATTAACCTAAATAAGATATACGAAACTTAAAACCGACTTAGTTTTCAAATTAATCAATTATACAATATATATCATAAATTACTATTATTATTATAAAATTCTTAATCAATGATATCATATAATTGATATAGAAAATAATTTAAAAAGTTTTTCAAAAAATATTAATGAATTAAAAACATATAAAAATTATTTTAAAAAAATGAGGCCCTAGGCAGTAGCCTTGATGACCTATCCTTAGGGCAGACGCTGACTATAATGTTAGGAAGAAACTAGATCCCCGACCCGTGCTTCGCACGAGTATATTTCATATTTTTTTATAATAGTTTATATTTCATATTTTAATTGCATGATAAGTTTTTGAATGTGATAAACAAAAATAATTAGACAAAAATTTACTATGATAATAAATTTGAAGAAAGGAAAAATAATCAATTAAGGAATATTATTAAATACTTCTTTGTAAACTACATTTGATATTATATTAATATCTTCACATTCATCATTAGTCACCAATATTTTCAACTCTTTTCTTGAAGTAACCCTTGATACGGTCACATATAGTTGTCCATGAGAGAACATTGGTTGTGGTAGATATACTCCAACATGTTTGAGTGATTTCCTTGACTTTTATTGATAGTCATTGCAAATGAAACAATCAAAGAAAATTGGCGCCGTTGAAATTTGAAAGGGATTCTTTTATCACAAGGAGTCAATGATAACCTTGGGATATAAACTTTTTGACTAATATTGCTTCCTAATATGACCTTTGCTTCAACGACATATTTTCTCAATTTTGTAATTATTAACCTTGTTCCATTATACAAACCTAAAGATTGTTCAATATTTCTCAATAACATTACTGGTACTCCGACTTTCAATCTTAATTTGTGATTTAGAAGTTCAGAAGAAACAATTGTGTTTAAAAATTCAGGAGTGTGTACATCATCTGGGATGTCAACATTTGAGTTTCTGTAATGGGGAAAATCAAAACTCAAATATGTTGTTTCTTTTCCAGTTATTAAATCAAGCATATAATCATTGATTGAATCAACATTGTATTTTTATGAGCTAATATAGCCCTATCTTAAAAAAAATGTTTGGTTAGTCATATTATAAAAAAGATTTGGATATGTGCTTTGAACAATAGCGGCAAGTGGATCACCAAAACTTGGAATTAGCAAATCGTGTGGTATATTGATTATGATGTCTGCATCATTAATTTCTCCAATAGTGTCATCACCAATTCCCAAAATCCACTGAGAAAATACCTTTATTTTTCAATGTCAGACGTTGAACTTCCAGTTAGAAGTCTCATTTTGTAGTCAATGTAAGAACTTCACAAAAATTCCAAAGATAAGAAGAATTTATAGTAGCATAAACAACATCTTGTCTACTTCCTTTAGGTATTACAGGAAGGATTTGGCGAAAATATCCACCGAAAACAACTACTTTTCCACCAAATGGGATATCTAAACTTCCATTATTATAAGATCGAAGAATATCCCTTAAACTACGATCAACAACTTCAAAATAATGCTTATGCATCATTGGTGTTTCATCCCATATGATCATTTTTTTCCTTGGCTATTAACTTGACCAAATCACTTTTTGGAATTATTTCGTACGTTGAGCATTCATCAACATTTATAGGTATGGAAAACCTTGAGTGGGCAGTTCTCCCTCCTGGAATAAGCAATGCAGTTATCCCACTTGAAGTTACTGTTATAACAATCTCACCCTTTGATCTTAATGCTGCTGACATTGACCTCCAAATTTAAGTCTTTCTAGTGCCTCCATGGCCATAAAGAAAAAATATTCCTGGTTTATTTTCATTTACCTTTTTCATGATACGAGAATATATTCCTTTTTGCTCAACAGTCATTATCGGCATCAATCTAAGATGCTCTTCAACCAAAGATTGTATGTCATAGCTTAACTCATCATAAATCAGTTTATTATTTCTCTTGAGTATTAATGATTCATCTGCTTGAGGAATTTCGGGATAATCTTCCAAACTCTTATTAGTTTGCAAGAAGGTCTCTATTTCAGCTAAAGCATAGCTTTTCAGTTGACCGGGAGTCAAGACCTGATCTAAAATTTGAATAGAATATTCAAATTAATTAATTAGTAAGCAAAATACATAATACATAAAAAAATAAAATAATACATTTTAAATTAATATTCAAATTACCTTGAACTTGTAAAAAAAACGTCTTTGCTTATGTAATATATCATCACACAAATACTCCCAAGTGTTATTCCAAACAAAGTTTGGGTGAGATATTTGCTTAGACAGTAATAAAGTTGCAAACAATAGCCGCAAATATTCTCTTGTACCCCATTGACTTGCTTCTAAAATTGCATATATGTATTCCTTATCATCATCTAAAAATCCCAATGCATAGCAAACCTCCTTAACTGTTTTTAATATCAACAAAGTCCTTAAATAAAATTTGTCATCAGATCCAGGGGGCACAAAATAAAGTCTTCCAATTGCAAATCCTTGTCTTCGTGGAGCTCATTTGTGTTCTTCAGCTTTCCACACAAACTTTGTTGGAAATTGATTGTATGTTAGGTTTTTTGCTTCAGGATATTTTTTGTTGGCCTCCATCCATGCCAAAAAATTTGTACATTGAACATATTTTCTATTGATAACGTCTTGAATATCAGCATAATCATCATAGATCAGATGTTGTTCATTCTCTAAATGAGAAGTGAGGCATTCCACTGATGGGTTTCTATAATTAATATCAAAAGAAAATATTCTCCAAACAACTTCACATGCCGACAAATATCTACAGTCAAAGTAAATTTTTATTTCATCCAAAGAATCAGATTTACTTTGCTCATTTCCATTGCTATAAAAGGCAACAGTTACAGGATCATGGCCTTTGTTGACATATTTAAAAAGATATTTTATTGATCGTGACTGATTATACCACTCCACATTTATATGAGCATTATACATCAATAACAAATGTTTATTATAAGGAACCACAAACATGTTATCTACAAATAATTCATCTTTTAGAATAAACACATCATTGTCTCTCCTTTTATATGTTGAATATCCATCTACATCAATAATGGTAGAATCAACAAATTTTTTCGGAAAATGTTCTGTACACTTTCCATTTTGCATGCATGGAGCTTTTTTATTTTGAGTGTCGCATGGGCCATGAATCATAAGTGATGATACAACTTTAAACAACATGGGCTTTTTATCTTTATCTGGAATCTCAACAAATATTATTTTGTCAATATGTTTAGGATATACACACTTATAATTAGTTTGAAGGAAAACCAATATGTGAGCATGTGGAAGTCCTCGCTTTTGAAACTCAATAGTATATATATATATCACTACAAGTTTAAAGTAAATCATTTTAATTAATATTAAATGTTGCTTAAAAATACATTTGATTAATAATTATATTAAAAAAATAGATTAGGAATGAAATTACATATATGGTTACCTGATTTCACGTTTCTGAAAATATTTCCTTTCTTGATGTCTTTTATTAACTAATCAAGTTTCATTTTGAAAAGTCGACTTACTAAATTGGGCCTATCCTCTGGCTTGGGGTGATATGTTTTCAAAAAATCAACCAATTCAGGCCATTTATGGTTACATGTGAATGTGATAAATAAATCAGGATACCCCGTCCAACCACAAATTGCCATATCA
Organism: Lathyrus aphaca; assembly: GCA_963966055.1. Lineage (NCBI taxonomy): Eukaryota > Viridiplantae > Streptophyta > Magnoliopsida > Fabales > Fabaceae > Lathyrus > Lathyrus aphaca. The sequence goes on along the minus strand of OZ014519.1, from coordinate 101,971,294 downwards.
TCCTGATAATTTTGTATCATATATCTTGCTCCACCAACAAAAGTAGACGACAACACAATTTTTTTCCTCGTGAAGTTGGATTAGTTTCTCCTCTAAGAGTGGCCTCAGTTAAGCCCTTGTGCATTTCATCTCTTAAGTCTTTTTTATGATCTCTAATCCATTTCAAGCGTGAAGACTCTATTGCACTAAATGAATCCACCAAAAATTATTGGAATGATCTTTTAGAAAATAATAATGTTAAATGATTTATATCTCTTTGTTGAATTTTGTATGCAACCCATTCTTTTTGTGTGACAAACTTCCTTTTTGAAATATACGTGTTAGTATCTTCATTATATGGAATATCCTTTTGAAACTCGTATTCTCCTCTAGGAAAGAGAATTGGATACTGTAATGGTAAATATGGTGACTCAAATACAGAAATATGTTGCAACAATCCAAACTAAGTTTCAACAATAACATCTCTATCAAAGTCTGTTGAATCAAAATCACCAATAACCAATGCCGCCACCTCTGAAGCTATTGGAAGATTGTAACGTCGACCATCAGAAGTTCTCTTTCTTAATAACCTTAACTTTATAGTTGGAGTATTTTGTGTTGTTATGGTGTCTCGAATTATCCTATATGTTTTGACATAGGAATTGAAAGTGTCAAGAACTTCCCTTATATTGTTAACAATTGTTGATTTCAACTCAATGTTTTCACCGTCCATTCTGTAAAATCTGAAGGTAAAAAATATTGGTGTTTATGCAATCGAAGTAGTGTTTTTGAATAATTTTAAAAGTAAAATATAATAAACTCAAAGTTTCATATGATAATTACCTTACAACTCCCATCATGTTAGTTATTTCATTATCAGTGTCGTAGATGTATAGTTGAGAAAATTTTGGTTGATTCCCCGGTAAAGGCAACAAACTTCCAATTTGATGAAAGTTTTCATCGTTCATCACAAATATTGGTGGTGCATTATCATTATTTATTTCCTTATAAATTTTTCCTCCCATGTAGGTGAAAGCAAACATACTATTGAAAGATCTAATATTTTCTAAAAAGAATTTACTCGTCCTATCATGTTTATGATATAAATTAGGCAAAGATTGAGGAAGTATGAGGTATGGAGCAATTAAAATATTGCCTTGCATGTAATACATTGAAAAAATTTATGTTAGTGGTCTATACTATTTTTGAGCACGTTCTTCATACCATATCAATGCACCACAGAATTCACAAACACATATTGATTGACGCATATTTAAGTATTTTGAATTTGCAATTTATACAAAACTAAAAATATAAATTTATTTACCAAATAGTGAATTTTAATATTGGGAAAACATGATTGAAAATATAATTTAGCAATGATATACATATAAAACTTTGAACCTGAGTTAGCAGTATCATCTAATTCTTCATTTACAATTTCTAACAAAAATTGAACCCCTAAAATAAGTAAAAATATATTTACAATGTTATATATATACAAGAAAATTGGCAAATTACGATGGTTCTTTTTGCAGGTTACGACGGTTAAAACCGCCGCAATTTGCATGTTACGACGGTTTTATCTCCGTCCCAGAAACGTGCGTCGCGAGGCTGTATTGCGACAGTTGTCAAAACCATCACACCAACCGTCGTTCACTTTTACGACAGTTAGGAAACTAACATAGCCTTGATATTGCGACAGTTAGCAACCGTCGTGGAATTTCGTTTTGATTTTTATGATGGTAAATTGTGGCGGTTTGAACCGCCATGAATTGAGAATATATTATATCCTTAGTGGCGGTTTGAACCGCCGCAAATTGCAAATATTTTTTGAAAAAAAATCTACCCTCAATTGTTTAGCATTATTATAAAAATAACAAATTAATATAATATATTTCTAGAAACACCAATTTTGAGTATAAGAACAAAATTGTCAGTTCTATACTTAGTGGGAACCTTTTAGTTTTAATAAGGATAGATTAACAAAGTTTTAATAAGATTATCTACTATAATCATGTAAATGCTAGATTAACAATGTTTTAATATATTAGAATAATATAAATTTAATTCCAATAAAAATTCATTCAATCAATCTTGAAAGAAAATTGAATTAAATTGATTCCCATTGCTCTTTAGAACTTCTGGGATGTTTACCAAAATCCTTGTTAATTAGAAAGACATTTGCCACCTCCCAAAAAATTCATCATGAAGATAAAGAGCAAATCGCATAAATAACCACCTAATAAAAATAATAGAAATTACCTTAACATGTGGTTTGTCTTTTCCTTTTCAGATCTGCTAGTTTCACATTCTTCAATGCTCTTCTATTTTTTGTGACATTCATATCCATCATCCTAAACATGGTTTCATTAAGAATACTTCAATAAGAATTAAAAAAATCCAGAATTGCATAAATAATTAAATAAACTAAAAAAATTTAGGCAGGTTGTATATGGACAATAGTCAATCGATGAACAAAATAGAAATCGTAGAAATACTGATAGTTTTTAGCAGCCTTGTAGTTGAATCGATTGAGATTTGAGCTCATGTATTCATGTGTATCAGAACCTTGGGTTACGTTCAGATGCTTTGAGAAGTTCACGTCCATTCATTTTCCAAATAGAATGTATCCCTATAATTAAAATTGTAATGGTTTTAGTGATCACTACCACACTTGAGCTGAAAAATATTGACTGAGCACACAGTAATGAGAAGTTACTCATATACAAAAATTAACAAATAAGTAATTTGATTGAGCGTAAACCATTTAATTTGACATGGTCATTCACAAGTCCAGTGACAGGAAATTATTAATTAACTCCTAATAACAACTTCAATCCAGTTGAATTCAAATGTCAAACCTTCATAATGGATGAATTGGCATGAGCAACAATAAAGGCCAATAGGAAAGAGAAACAAATTAAATTTCTTATTTAAAATTCTAAACCATCTAGCATGGCATCATGTGATATAAAAGTCTCAAAGCAAAAACTTGAACAACAAATTTACCATCACAAAAATACAAGTCTAGAGTGATGATAGTTAAGGCGATTACAATTTTTTTAACATTCTTTTTTTAACTTTATTTACTTGTTGGTTTAACTTTATTTACTTGTTGGTTTAGCTACATGCAGTAAAGAGTAAAAAGAAAGTAAAAACCTTGTACTATGTCTACAATCAGACCAGGGTTGTGGAAGGAATGAAAGTACAACATGTCACCCAATGAGGTTAATCCTGGACAATAAACCAAAATATTGTCCTGTAAAACACCAAAGAACTTATCACTAATATTATACAGTGTGCAACTTTCTAACACTCAAATTAATAAATAATAAAATCAATAACATAAATACATGTTGCATTTTGAATGGTTCAGAAATCTTACTAAGAACTATATAGTATCTGCACACATGCATTCCATAATCAAGTGTTGATGCAAAGACATCTAAAACATGACAATGTCTTTAAGAATTAAACACAAGGATGCTATAAAAACTACAAGGGTATATAAATTGAAGCAACAAATACAGAATGATATATTCTAAACATGCATTCAAATAGAAGCAACAAATACAGAACGAACCACATCCACCCAAGATACTTAGACTAATTTGCAATTTTATAACCACCTATTCATTAAAGAAAATGACAAAACTCTTTCAACTAAACTGTGTCTCTTCTGAATTAGATATAATTTCCTCTTAGAAACCAATTGTACGCCTTAATTGGTGTGGTTATTTGAAGCTTTATACGATTCTGTTTTAATTTTAGTGGTTTATCAGGGCAGGAGTGGTATGGCTAGGACTTCCACTTCATTTTTGGTGAGGGTCTGTTATCTTTGACTGTGACATTGATGATATCTAGTATAAGGGATTTGTTTGTTTGGTTATGGAGGGGTAGAGGTTAGCAGCAACTTTGGTTAATGTAAAGGGTACACTAATAACTATATAATTCTAAACAAGTTGCATAGATTCTATGCACTTTACATATTAGATCCTGATCTACATGGTTCCATTCAATCATTCTCCAAGCTTGAGTTGATGAACAGAAGTTACTTATGCAACAAAACTTTAGTATAACTTCTGAAAACGTCCAAACAAAAACACTAAACTCAAACCAACAACAATTAAACCACACATTAATTCCTATTTTTTGAATGTCCATTTTTCTTGTCAAACTAATAGCTTTTGATCCTTCTTATAGCTAGGTTTCAATAAATAATAATAATAGCTAGGTTTCATATATATTGTTGGTATAAAGAGAATTGATTTAATGGAAATGGGCATGGATATGCAGTGCAAGCTTAATCTAAATACATTACAAACAAAATGATATATTCAATGCTCAGTGAAAAACCGACACTACAAAACTCATGGTAACATTTTAACAAACACCTTGTTTGCAAAATCAAACCATGTACCAAAAGAATAATTAACTAACCATGAATTACACCATTACAATATGAAAAATATATTATTGTGTCCAATTTAAAATATTTTCACGGTTTTCAGAAAGCTTACAATAAAAACGAATTTTTTAAGTAAAAATATGATACGTTTAAGTAAAAACGAAAATTCATCCATAAAACCATTTAGAAACCAAACCAGGTCACACAATTGAGTATGTTTTTGGGAAACACCCATGAATGAATTATATCATGCAATTCAACGATATTCATAACTCCCAACTCCATGAGATTAAACGAGATTCATATTTCCCAACTCCATGAGATTAAACGAAATTCATATCTCCCAACTCCATGTGATTTTTGATTTAAGAACTTCAGACTACCATTATCAAAACAAAATAATAGATTTCATGTAAACCCTAATTGATAGAAGTATTATTAGAAAAGGAAATAAAAACTTACAAATTAATCTATAGAAGAAGAACTTGATATGCAAGTTGAGAAATGAATTTGATGCGAGTCTATCTGAAGAAATAATGAAAGATATATGAGAAGATGAGAAAAGATGAGAAAAAGAAGAAAAACAAAGAAAAAGAGAAATAACGTAACCCAAGTGTTATTTTCAGCTTTTGTCAGCGGGCAAAGGGTTTGGGGTGGACGGCGGGTGATGATACTATTGTGCCCTTAGATAATTTAGATTTTTGGGGGAGCGACAGTTGTTTAACCGTCGTGACCTAAATTTCATGTGGGGTGGCGGTTGTTTAACCGTCGTGAGCTGGATTTTACGTCAGTTACATTAATTATCGGTCGTCAATTTTAGTAATATTTTCTAAAATAAAAGGACGGTTGGTGTAAACCGACGCGACAATCGTCATTACAGGATAGTTACGACGATTATTACGTAACTGTTGCGATTTTTGTGTCGTAAAACCCTAATTTTCTTGTAGTATATATATATATATATATATATATATATATATATATATATATATAATATTTTTAAATCATACATTTTAATATTACTTTAAGTAAATTTTAGTAAATCACCTGAATTAGAAGGTACATTCGACTCTTCACCATCCGTCATGCATACCATGTTGTTTAACTCATTTTCATTTTCATTTTCTACAAAGATGTAAATTGCATATACTAAAAATATTGTAATAATAAATAAAAAATTAGACCTATAGAATGTAAAAAAAAAATACCAAATAGTCATATATATATATATATATATATATATATATATATATATATATATATATATATATATTGTAGATGTTTAGAATTGGTAGAATTTTTGACCAACAAGATGTGTTGAACTTAGTTCAGGATGTCACATCAGATGTTGTGACATTATCAAACAGAGTATAAGTTAATGAACTTAATTCAGGATGTCACACCAGATGTTGTGACATTGTATCAGTTAATGAAGTAAGTTCAGTTTTCAGGATGTCACACCAGATGTTGTGACATCTCAAACCTGCTACTAGAATTAATTAATGCTTAACAGAACTGAGTAAATTCAGGGAATTTATCTGGAATTAATTATGAATGGATGAAACAGAAGAAGGCGCATCTGTAGGGAGAGTGGTTATATGATTTCAGTATAAACAGAAGAACTGACTCACCTAGAATCAAGGAAGTAACAAACCCTAATTCAAGGTGATGGCAGCATGCGTATCAGGATTGGATAACCTACAGAAAGTCCAAAATCCAAGCATCTATTTAAGCAACAGAAACACTCAGAATAGAGTACGAAATTAAGAAGACCAAATAGGGTGTTTGTGTTTTAATAGCAGGTTGTATATGTGTATCACTTTATGAGCTTTTAAGCAAAAGTGTATTTGTGTCTTGATTGAAACTGTGAAGTAAGATCAAGCTGTTTTGTTTGAAGTGTGACTTCAATTTTATTAAACATTGTAACATATCACTGTGTGATTGAAGGGGAGTGAGTTGATACTCATATCTAAGTTGTGTCTTAGGTAGAAATTGCCTTGGGTAGATATTAAGTGAAAGATTAAACTGAGCGGTTTAAGTCTAGAATTAATATTACTTATATTGGATTTCCTTCCTGGCTTGGTAGCCCCTAGATGTAAGTGTGGTGATACACTGAACTGGGTTAACAATTTCCTGTGCTGTTTAATTTACCTGCACTTTAAGTTTTTTTTAAGTCTTCAAGTGTTTAAACATCTCATTCGACATCACGTACCTGATCCCAGAATTTCAATTGGCATCAGAGCAGGCACTCTGCCTGTTTAACTGGGTGAGATCTAGGGACTGCAAATTTTTGGGAACATGGACAGAGATGTAGGATCTGTAAATAGACCACCTATATTGGATGGATCCAATTATGACTACTGGAAGCCAAGAATGGTAGCATTCTTAAGATCACTTGACAATAGGGCCTGGAAAGCAATCAACAAAGGATGGGAGCACCCTGTCCAAGACAACAAGGATGGAGCAAAAGTGTTGAAACCTGAAGAAGAATGGAGCAAGGAGGAAGAAGATTCAGCACTTGGAAATTCCAAGGCCTTAAATGCCTTATTCAATGGCATTGATAGGAACATATTCAGACTTGTGCATCACTGTGAGCTGGCCAAAGATGTTTGGGACACTCAAAACAACTCATGAAGGAACATCAAAGGTGAAGATGTCAAGACTTCAACTTCTCACCACCAAGTTTGAAAACTTGAGAATGAAGGAAGATGAGACAATTCATGAGTTTTACATGAACATCTTGGAAATAGCTAATACTTCTGGTGCTTTGGGAGAAAAGATGACTGATGAAAAGCTGGTAAGAAAGATTCTCAGATCTTTACCAAAAAGATTTGACATGAAGGTTACAACAATAGAAGAAGCTCAAGACATATGCACAATGAAGGTTGAAGAGCTCATTGGTTCCCTTCAAACATTTGAGATGGGAATGAATGACACAATTGTAAAGAAGAACAAAAGCATAGCCTTGGTGTCAAATATTGATAAAGAAGAAGAAAATAATGAAGCAGACCCTGAAGAAAATTTATCAGAAACCATTGCTATGCTTGGAAGACAATTCAACAAGATTCTCAGAAAGATGGATGGCAAGTCCAGACCAAGTGGAAGATACTCAAACTCTTCTGAGAATAAAAGACCTTATGATGCTAATAGAAGGTCAAATTATGATGAAAAGACCAATCAAGAAAAAGGGATTAAATGTCATGGATGTGAAGGATATGGACACATCAGAAATGAATGCCCTACCTATCTAAAGAAGCAGAAGAAAGGTCTCTCTGTGACCTGGTCTGATGAAGACTCAGGATGTGATTCAGAAGAAGAATCAGCAAAGCACATCACTGCTCTAGCTGGAGTATGTGAATCTGAAAGTGGATCCAGTGATGAGGAGCTGACCTTTGAAGAGCTAGAAGAATCATACAAAGAGCTATGTAAAAGGAGCACTGAAGTATGCATGGAGATTATAAAGCAGAAGAAGCAGATTGAGGCATTAAAGGTTGAAATGACAAGTAATCTAGAAACCATTGACACTTTGAAAAGTGAAGTAAGTCTTCTCAACTCCAAGTTGGAACATATGTCCAAATCTGTCAGAATGTTGAACAGTAGCTCAAACACACTGGATGTTATTCTCAACAACAATAAGCATTCAGGGGATAGAACTGGACTGGGATTTAACAAAGCTCAAAAGGTTGAGGCTAGCACCAGCAAAACTACTTCAAATCCCATAAAGTCAAACAAGATGTCCCAACAGATGTCCCAACATCATGAAAAGAACATGATGAAAAAGAAGTATCAAAGATGGAGATGTCATCATTGTGGAAGGTTTGGTCACATCAAACCTCATTGCTACAAGTTGCATGGATATCCAAATCAGATGTATCAGCAACCCCCTAAGCAGAAGATAGAGGTTACAAAGAAAGTGTTGCATGGACATCAAAATCAAAGATATCAGCAACCCCCTAAGCAGAAGACAGAGGTCATCAAGAAAGTATGGGTACCTAAACCTAGTCTTCAGGCTGATCAAAGCTACATGCCTAAGAACAAGTTCAACAAACAACCTTGGAGCTCTAAAAATGGACAATACACAGGGCAGAGGCATCAAAGGAAACCTCACTACAAGCAAAAATGGTCAAAGAATGGTGTTGCATATATAGCTCATACATCTCTAAGAGTATCAGCTAAAGAAGACTGGTACTTTGACAGTGGATGCTCAAGGCACATGACTAGATTGAAGAATTTGCTGGTAGACTTAAAGTCACATTCATCCAGATATGTAACCTTTGGAGATGGAGCTAAAGGAGAAATCAAGGGAGTTGGGACCTTGGACTGTCCAGATGTACCAAGACTAGATGATGTGCTGCTGGTAAAAGGATTGACTGCTAACTTGATCAGTATAAGTCAATTATGTGATCAAGGTTACAATGTAAACTTTACCAAAACTGAATGCATAGTGTCTAATAAAGAACAGAAGGTTGTCATGAGAGGAGCCAGATCTAAAGACAACTGTTATATGTGGGAACCTCAAGATTTCAGTCTCACTTCAACTTGCTCTTTAGCCAAAGAAGAAGAAGTGAAGCTATGGCACCAAAGACTGGGTCATCTTCATTTCAGAGGTATAAAGAAAATCATATCTATGGAAGCTGTGAGAGGTATTCCTAAACTGAAGATTGATGAAAGCAAAGTATGTGGTGAATGTCAAATAGGCAAGCAAACCAAAATGTCCCATCCAAAGCTCCAACATCTGACAACTTCCAAAGTTTTGTAATTATTGCATATGGATCTTATGGGACCAATGCAGGTTGAGAGCCTTGGTGGAAAGAGGTATGCCTATTTGGTGGTTGATGACTTTTCAAGGTATACATGGATAAATTTTATCAAAGAAAAGTCTGATGTATTTGATGTATTCAAAGATTTGTGCCAAAGAATACAAAGAGAAAAAGCAAGCTGTGTGGTCAGAATAAGAAGTGACCATGGAAAGGAGTTTGAGAATAAAAAATTCTCAGATTTCTGTTCTTCAGAAGGAATCAATCATGAATACTCTTCACCTATCACCCCTCAACAGAATGGGATTGTTGAGAGGAAGAACAGAACTATCCAAGAATCACCAAGAGCTATGATCCATGCTAAAAATTTACCATTGTACTTCTGGGCTGAAGCTATGAACACAGCTTGTTACATTCATAATAGAGTCACTCTAAGGAAAGGAACCTTGTCCACAATCTATGAAGTCTGGAAGGGCAGAAAACCTACAGTTTAAGTACTTCCATGTGTTTGGAAGTAATTGTTACATTCTGGCTGATAGGGAGCAAAGAAGAAAGATGGATCCTAAAAGTGATGAAGGGATTTTCCTTGATACTCCATAAATAGCAGAGCCTATAGAGTATTTAACTCCAGAACCAAGATTATAATGGAGTCCATAAATGTGATAATTGATGATGCCCCTGCAGATGTTGCAGATGATGTTGGAACATCTGCTGACAGTCAGACTGAAGCTGAAATAAAGAATGATCATCCTGACTTCACTCAAACTGAGGCAAGGACAGAACAATCCAGCAAACCTCCCTCCATCAGAATCCAGAAGGATCATCCCAAAGATTTGATAATTGGGGATCCCAACAGAGGTGTGAGCACTAGATCAAGAGAGGTGATTTCAGGTTCTTGTTTTGTTTCAAAAATAGAACCTAAAAACATCAAGGAAGCTGTTAATGATGAATACTGGATTTGTGCTATGCAAGAAGAATTAGGTCAGTTCACAAGGAATGAAGTGTGGGATCTTGTTCCTAGACCTGATGACATAAATGTGATTGGCAGAAAATGGGTGTATAAGAACAAGTCAAATGAGCAGGGAGTTGTTACAAAGAACAAGGCTAGACTTGTAGCTCAAGGATACACACAAATAGAGGGAGTAGACTTTGATGAAACCTTTGCACCAGTAGCAAGGCTTGAATCAATCAGACTACTTTTAGGAATTGCTTGTATCCTGAAGTTCAAGCTATTTCAAATGGATGTGAAGAGTGCCTTTCTAAATGGATATCTTAATGAAGAGGTATATGTAGAACAGCCTAAGGGATTTGTTGATCCAAGTTGTCCAAACCATGTGTACAAACTAAGGAAGGCTCTTTATGGACTGAAGCAAGCCCCAAGAGCATGGTATGAAAGGCTGACTACTTTTCTCACAAAACAAGGATACGGAAAAGGTGGAATAGACAAAACCTTGTTTGTGAAGGATGAAGAAGGAAATGTCATGATTGCTCAAATATATGTAGATGACATAGTCTTTGGTGGGATGTCAAACAGGATGGTTAAACATTTTGTCACTCAAATGGAATCTGAATTTGAGATGAGCCTAGTAGGAGAACTAACCTACTTTCTTAGACTACAAATCAAGCAGATGGAAGACTCCATGTTCATATCCCAAAGCAAGTATGCCAAGAACACTGTCAAGAAATTTGGGATGGATAGTGAAAGTCACAAAAGAACACCTGCTCCCACTCATTTAAAGCTGACAAAGGATGACAAGGGTGAGAAGGTGGACCAAAGTCTATACAGAAGCATGATTGGAAGCTTATTATATCTGACTGCTAGCAGACCAGATATAGCCTTTGCAGTAGGTGTATGTGCAAGATATCAAGCTGATCCAAAAGTTAGCCATCTAAACCAGGTTAAGAGAATTCTGAAATATGTCAATGGTACTTGTGACTATGGCATAATGTACTCCCATGGATGTGAACCAATTCTCACTGGCTTCTGTGATGCTGATTGGGCTGGAAGTGTTGATGATAGAAAGAGCACATCATGAGGATGCTTATTCCTAGGAAACAATTTGATTTCTTGGTTCAGTAAGAAACAAAATTGTGTATCCTTATCCACTGCTGAAGCTGAATATATTGCAGCTGGTAGCAGTTGTTCACAGTTGGTTTGGATGAAGCAAATGCTCACTGAATACAATGTCCCACAAGATGTCATGACATTATACTGTGACAACTTAAGTGCTATTAACATATCAAAGAATCCTATCCAACATAGCAGGACCAAGCATATTGATATCAAGCATCATTTCATCAGAGATCTTGTGGAAGAGAAGGTGATCTCATTGGAACATGTAGCCACAAATCTGCAATTGGCTGATATATTTACTAAAGCTTTGGATGCTACCCAATTTGAAAATCTAAGGGGTAAATTGGGAATCTGCTTATGTGAAATATAGCAGTTATGGAGAAGTGCCAACATGTCCTATGACATCGTGTGGCATGATCACCAGATGGCAACACCAGTCTGGTCAAGAACTCTGTGTATTCCACTCCTTAAAATTCTCCAAGTAATGGCTCTTATAAAAGTTCCAGCTTGCTCTCAGCTATTCATCTTCTCATCATTCTCTCAAAACAAATTGCATGCTATAGCTGATTTTCAGAGCTCATCAAACTCAATCAAACTTAAACTCTTCCTCCACCACATTCGAAAATGTCTCAACATCAAAACCCTAACCTCACTGATGAAAACCTTAACCAAGAAGATGTGGTGCATGCAACCAATCTCTATGGTACCTATGGATTCAACTCCCATAGACGAAATCAGAGGAAGTGTTCCTCTTGCTCAAAAGCCTAGAACTCCTAATGTGAGAAGAGCAAAGGAACCTGTATTCAGCAAAGTCAAAGGGATGCCTTCATCCTCAAACACCACTCCCAAAGCTTCTGAATATGTGGATGCTTCTATTAAGGATCTTGTTAATAGGATTCTGTCTGAGCAAAGAGTTGTGAGTGGTATATCTATTCCTCTAAACACCATGCCAGCTCCACAAGAAGAACAAAGTAATCAAGCTGAAGAGGACACTCCTGCTCAACAGGATGTCCCAATAGATGTTGAAACATCTGAGGACCAGCACAAGGCCTCCACTGATGATGATGATGAGGCCACTGATGATCAAGCTTCTGTTGATCCACATGCTGAAGAGGAGACTACACAACCTCCTCCTGTTGTAGAAATAGAGCATGATTCTGACATAGAGATCATTTCCTCTGTGGACCCTAGCATAGCCAAAAGGCTTAGGACTAGGAAGGAAAAGAAGACTGCAGGACATGCAACTCCTGAAAAGAAGCAGCCTACTCCAAAGAAAGACAAGGCCAAAGTGGTATTTGGACCTACTAAATAATGGAGCAAGGTGAATACACAAAAGAGGAAAGCTGTCACTCCACCAGATTCAGATGTTGAAGAGGATGTCCCAACATCCCAACCAAAGAAGAAACCAGCACCTTCAAGGTCTACCTCTGTTGTTCCAGAAGCTCCTCTGGACAATGTTTCTTTCCATCATGTGTCAAGTGTGAGCAGATGGAAATTTGTCTACCAAAGAAGAGTGGCACTTGAAAGAGAGCTGGGCAGCAATGCACTTGAGTGCACTGAGGTAATAGACCTAATTTCATTTGCTGGTTTATTTAAAACAGTTTCAAACTTTTCACCATGCTATGAGCTGCTAGTCAAGGAGTTCATAGTCAACTTGCAAGAAGAATGTGCTGATGGCAAGTCAGAAGAATTCAGAAAGGTGTATGTAAGAGGGAGATGTGCGGAATTCTCTCCTAGGGTTATCAATCATTACCTAGGGAGAGAATCTAATGGACCTAATGAGCTGGGGAAAACTGATAATCAAATTTGCAAGGTCATCACTGCTAATCAGGTCAAGACTTGGCCAGTCAAGGGAAAACTTTATGTTAGCCTGCTAACAAGGAAGTATGCAATGCTGCATAGGATTGGTACTGTAAACTGGGTCCCTACCAACCATACTTCTTCAATAGCAATTGGATTGGGCAGATTCATATATGATGTGGGCACCCAAACAAAGTTGGACTTTGGGGCTTACATTTTTTATCAAACATTGAAGCATGTTGGGACATCAGCAACAAAGTTGCCTATTGCCTATCCTTCTTTACTGTGTGGAATAATCCTCAACCAGTATCCAGGTATCCTCACTGAGAAGGATTCAATCTGCAAAAGAGAAAGTCCTCTGACCTTCCACTACAAGCTGTTCTTAAGCCATCATGCAGCTGATGTTGAAGCTCCCACTGGGACATCTGCTGGACCTTCAAAAGCAAAGTCTCCTATATCCAAAGCTTCCTTGATTGCTGAGCTGAAGAACACCTGCAAAGAGCTGGATGTCAGGAAGAAAAAGCTTGAGGAGATTATTCAAAGGCTGGAAATGGAAGAGAGTGCTCAGAAGGATGCTGACTCTGATGATGAAACTGAAGAAGAGGAAGATACTGAATATGAAGATTCTGAGTGAAAAATGTGTGTGAGGAATGTGTACTGTCTGCTTCAGGATTGTATTTTGATTTTGTAATTCTGTATTTCTCTGACTATGTAAAATTTGGCCCCAATTTATGTCTAACAAGGGGGAGAAGAGATCTGAACAACAACAATGTATGCTGCAACTTACTGATTAATGAAAAATGCCTTTTGTCTGTTTAATGTCTGCTTCTGAACTAAGTTGTTTTTAATGAAAATTTTCTGTTGAACAAGTCAGAACACATACAGGTTTGGGGGGAGTAAACTCACACATGACTCAACAGAAAAGAACTGTTGCACTCTGATAAATGAAACTCTGTTGCACTCTGATAAACCAGAAGATTGTGTTAGCAAAAAATTAGCCAAAGGGGGAGTTTGTAGATGTTTAGAATTGGCAGAATTTTTTACCAACAAGATGTGTTGAACTTAGTTCAGGATGTCACATCAGATGTTGTGACATTATCAAACAGAGTATAAGTTAATGAACTTAATTCAGGATGTCACACCAGATGTTGTGACATTGTATCAGTTAATGAAGTAAGTTCAGTTTTCAGGATGTCACACCAGATGTTGTGACATCTCAAACCTGCTACCATAATTAATTAATGCTTAACAGAACTGAGTAAATTCAGGGAATTTGTCTGGAATTAATTATGAATGGATGAAACAGAAGAAGGCGCATCTGTAGTGAGAGTGGTTATATGATTTCAGTATAAACAGAAGAACTGACTCACCTAGAATCAAGGAAGTAACAAACCCTAATTCAAGGTGATGGCAGCATGCGTATCAGAATTGGATAACCTACAGAAAGCCCAAAATCCAAGCATCTATTTAAGCAACAGAAACACTCAGAATAGAGTATGAAATTAAGAAGACCAAATAGGGTGTTTGTGTTTTAATAGCAGATTGTATATGTGTATCACTTTATGAGCTTTTAAGCAAAAGTGTATTTGTGTCTTGATTGAAACTGTGAAGTAAGATCAAGCTGTTTTGTTTGAAGTGTGACTTCAATTTTATTAAACATTGTAACATATCACTGTGTGATTGAGGGGGAGTGAGTTGGTACTCATATCTAAGTTGTGTCTTAGGTAGAAATTGCCTTGGGTAGATATTAAGTGAAAGATTAAACTGAGTGGTTTAAGTCTAGAATTAATATTACTTATATTGGATTTCCTTCCTGGCTTAGTAGCCCCCAGATGTAAGTGTGGTGATACACTGAATTGGGTTAACAATTTCCTGTGTTGTTTAATTTACCTGCACTTTAAGTTTTGTTTAAGTCTTCAAGTGTTTAAACATCTCATTCGACATCACGTACCTGATCCCAGAATTTCACACACACACACACACACACACACACACATATATATATATATATATATATATATATATATATATATATATATATATATATATATATATATATATATCATAGCAATATATTATAGCAATATCATATACATATAAATTTTGTGTAGTGTGTGTGGGCTAGTGGTGAAACGCTAAAAGTGTCATTTATATAATCGTTGACAATTTGTAATTGAAAATGAATCCCTAGAAGAATATAAAATCAAATATTAGACTATGGAAATATTATTTTGAAATGTTACAAATGTATATCTTTTAAATAAATATTGTCATATAAAATTATCTGGATTAGAAGGAATATCAACTCTTCTCAATTTGTGATGCATGTCATATTATTGGATTCATTGTCCTTTTTAATAGAGAAATCAGTGTCTGAAACTTAAAAGATAAATTGTTTTTAACATATTAAACAATATTATTTTAATTAGTTAATTATTTAAAGAATAAATAAATTATATATCTATTTTTTAAAATATATTTTAGAATATTTAAATTTACCTCTATGTGAAAGACAATAAATTAGAAAAAATTACTTTTTAGTCGATAATATGTGAAATTAATTTATACATATTTATATTATATCTAAGGAAAATTAATAATATTTATTACTATATAATTATAATAATAATAACATTTTAAAAGTTTAAACTTAAATTTTATCGTCATTTTTATTTTTATTTGTATGATTATAGAGTGATATAGTAATATAGTAATATTTTTTATTAACTTTATTTATTGTAATAGAGATGATAATAATGATAATAATAATAATAATAATAATAATAATAATAATAATAATAATAATAATAATAATAATAATAGTTTTTATAATAATAATATTTGTAACTTATTTTATATATTCATAGTATTTATAACTTATAATAATAGTATTTATAATAATAATATTATTATTATTTATTATAATAATATTTGTAACTTATTTATAACTTATTTTGCATGTATATTATTATTATTATTATTATTATTATGTATATTAATATTGAATATTCTAAGAAAATGTGACGTAGACATTTAGAGCTAGGGAAGTTGTCACGTAGACAATTAGGATTAGGATTGTCACCAAAGTTGTTATCATGACAACCTTGGATTTAGATTAAGTAGATTTAGTCTTAACGTCCATTTTCCCCTCCAAAAACGCTGATGTGTCAATATTTTAAGTGATGTGGCAAAAATAAGTTTTGTGTGGCATTTCCATGTCAATAAAAACATAATATCTTATTTAAAATAATTGAATTAATATTTGAGAAATTAAAAACAAAAATATTAACACAAGTTCTCCAATCTCTCTCATCGTGCAATACATTTCCTCCTGTTCATTGTCTTTGTCCCCAAAAACCCTAAATTCTCAAACTTTCAGATTCACAATATTCCTCTCTTCGTTGCTTCTATTTTAACCAAAAAATGTCAGAATTGTATTTCGTTTCTAGCAACAGTTGTGCATCACGAAGAAGACAAATTTGTTGATTCACCACTCATTACTTCTTGGACAAAGGAGAATCCTGGGTGGAGGTTTAATGGTTGTGGGTTATACAAGGTAAAGCCTAGATTATAAAGTAATTGAAAGATTCTTTTTGAATTGGTAAAACACTAAATTTGAGTGTATCTTCTTCAGTTGCAAGGATGAAAGGGTTGTAATTTCTTTAATTGGTACGATGAAGAAATTCTGGTGCGTGAAAAGGATGTGATTTTGTCCTTAACTAATAGAAGTGATGAAGTTAAGAAGAAGGATAATTTGAAGCTCAAACAATATGAGGATTTGAAAAGGAAGATTAAGTTTTTGCAAGGATTGGTTGTTCTAGATGTTGTGGTCATTATGGAATTAATATGTATTATTATGTTGAAAGCTTGAAGTGAAATTATGGGATTTCTTTGTATTTTTATGTTGAGTGATTGTATTTAGAAGCTGAATTTTAATGTAATGTAATTTTTTGTTTATGTTTAGGTGAATCTATGTTTAGGTTTTAATGTAATTTTGAAATGATGAATGAATGAAAATGAACTATTGAACCAAATGGTCTATGAATTTTATTGTGTTAAACCAATTGAAACAAGGTCACAAAAGCAATCGAAATAGTCATGTGGATTAAAACTGTCATGTTGAACCAGTCACAAAACAATTGAAAGAATCATTTTGAACCAAATGGATTTTTCTGTAATCCACTATGTTAAGCCAAATGTTGAACCAATTGACAAATGAGATACTGATCAGTGAATTTTGGTGCACATTCCTCTATGTTTACACTTATGCATTTTCATACTTTATTTTTGTTATTTATTTATTTTAATGTGTTTTTATAAATTAGTTTATTTTTGCACTTATTTGACTTTCGCACTTTATTTTCAGCATTAGCAGTCTGCACTAAAATGATTATAACTGGAGCTACGGGAATCGGCTTGAGAAGTTCTACCACTCGATGGAAAGCTAAGACAGAGAGCTACAACTTTCATGTTTTATGAAAAATATGATTCGTAGTTCATGAGTCTCAAATAAGTCGTGGAAGTCAGAATTTGAATTCTGAGTTTTAAAAATAATTAGTTTTGGGTCGGGTTTGTTAATGTTTGACCCAGTTGGGTTAGAAAGGGGATTTGTGGTACTTTCCTATACCTAGCAGTCGTGTCTTCTGTATTAAAACCCTTTTTTTTCACTTTTCTTTTCACGAATTTTATTTTGCTATATGGTCAAATGGAGAACTGATTCTGAAGGCAAAATTCTACTGTTATGGATTCCATACTTTGAGGTTTTTTAATCTTTACTTCAATTTCTTTTCCCTTTTCAATATTAATTTGTATGCCTTATTTGCTTAATTCAAGTTATATAGAATACTATTGATTTATATTGATTGATGTTCCTTGAGTTTTAGCGTAGTTTATCGTTGCTTAATCGTTAGATTGTGTATGTTAGAATCATGTTTGCTTAATTCGTGATTGTGCTTATCCGTTTGCTTTATTCGAAAAATAGGAATGCAATCTTATAATGCCAATTTCGCTTGTTAATTGATGTTGTAATCGGTAGGGGAAGATAAATCGTTTAGGGGATTGAAGTTTATTGAACCAATGATAAGTCGGTACCCGAATCTTATCGTTTCAGCTTATTTGTTAATCACTTATTTTAATTTGTTTTTATAATTCGACCTTAAAATAAATCCTCCATTAATCGTTATTATCGTTAGTTAATAAGATCAAGAATTCTTGTGAGATGATTCAAGTCATTGTCGCTATACTATGTTTTAAAAAATCACTCGTTTTTTATCCGTGCGCGTGTTGCACCCCAAAATTTGCCCTCACAATACAAGACTTTGTGTGCTAAGAAGGCTCACAAGGTTCACAAGATTCACAACACTTACAAGACCTTTCATGAGGTTCATGAAGTTTACAAGACACTTTATGAGGTTCACAAGGTTCACAAGATTCACAACACTTATAAGACCTTTCATGAGGTTCATGAAGTTTACAAGACACTTTATGAGGTTCACAAGGTTCACAAGATTCACAACACTTATAAGACCTTTCATGAGGTTCATGAAGTTTACAAGACACTTTATGAGGTTCACAAGGTTCACAAGGTTCACAATACTTACAAGACCTTTCATGAGGTTCATGAAGTCTACAAGATACTTTATGAAGTTCACAAGGTTCACAAGACCTCCCATGAGGTTCACAAGGTTCACAAGACATTTTATGATGGTTCACAAGGTTCACAAAGTTCACAAATGGTCAGAAGATTTGACAACTCCCTCAGACAATGCACCTCCTAAGCAGTGCATCCAAAACTAGGGTTTTGACTTTAATCAGGCTAAATGAATTTCCAAGACTTCAAGTGAGCTTCATAACATCTTATATGTGTATAAGAACCCCCATGACAAGTTTCAAGACTTTTCTCAAAGGTTTGCTCAGTCAGATGATCAAATAGGTCAAAATTAGTCAAAGTAGTTAAAAAGTCAAACTGAGGTCAACTGTGATCAAACCAAAGTCAAACTTCATGATTTTTTGCAAACATCAAGTATATGAAGTAAAATTCATCATTTGATCAAGGGTTGATCATGATTCATCAAGGATATTTCAGATCATCAAGAATCAGGAGTTTCTAAATTAGGGTTTCCTTAGTAAAAGTCAACTTAACTTTGACCAGCCATAACTTTCACATGCTTCATCACCAAGTCTCCATCCAAAGCTCATTTTGAAGGAAATTGAATTCTCTACAACTTTGTGTCTCACAAGCCAAGCCCAAAAATGCTTCATTTGGAAGGTATGAGCTAAGACATTATAGGTCCTTTTGAAAGTCAACAAAAAGTCAACAACTTCAAAAGGGCATAACTTGAGGATGGTAAATGATATGAACATGAAACCAGTGGGGTTGGTTAGAGGACTCTTCAAGCTTTCCAAAATTTCCAAGAACACCCTCATAGCATTAAAATTGAAGGATATATGCCCTTGCAAAGTTGGGAAATTTTTGGTTGGTTTATGAAGAAAATGGAGGGTTAAAACCAATTTTTTCTAAATGGGCTTGCCATATGATGACCCAATCCATACCATGACCTCATGCACGACCCAAGTCTCTAAAAATCAGATTTTTTATCATTTTATTTTATTTATTTTGATTTAATTCATTTAAAATCATTTTAAATTAAAATAAAATATAAAAGTCAAAGATTTAAAAGGGATTGAGCTTCTAGAAATTCATAAAGTTGATTGGTATCAAAGTGGTAAGAGAATCATGAGGATTGGCTTGAAATAGAAAGTGTTCATACAAGAATATTTGAATTTTAAAGCCTTATCTTTTTGAATCTTTTTGGATCAAATCTTCCACACAATGATCAATTTTTTCTGACCTAATTCATCACTCTATAAGTACATGACATAACCCTACTCATTGCACACAAATTTACAGCCTCCAAAACCAGTTTCAAACTTCACAAAATTCATCAAAAACTCACATTAGGATTTCAAGGTAGAGGGAGTTTCAATGAGTTTTGAGCATTGCAACATGTTCTATGATGTTCATTGAACGTGTTTGGATCATAAACAACATATGAAACATCCTCATTCATGCAAACCGAATCCATGTTCATGCTCATTTACAATTTTTCGATTTTGCATATTTACTCATGATTAATCACATTTGACTGTTGATTTGTGTTTGTTATGATACAAGGAACGTTTCTGGATGAATCAATTGGATTTTGGGGACACGAATGAGTATTCACCATGATTAGGGTTTTTTCGGCCAAATTAGGATCCAATGATTTAACAAATATAAATGATTTCTAAAGACATAGAATGGTTGCAAATGCTATCAGGAATTCAATGATGTTTTCAATTTTGTGAAATTTTGTTGTTTCGTTGGTGTTTGAGTTTCGTAGGGATTGCTGCAGTTTGAAATTCGCAGGAAAACTCGTGGGAAAGTTCGCAGCAACATTTGCAGGTCTGGAGGTAGAAGAAGGAGTTTCGCGCGCAGCCTGGAATTCAAAATTGTTTTTATATTATATAGTTTTATTTGTATTTAAATTATTGAATGATGCTGATGGTGTAGTGGTAAGTTTGTGCGCGTGTGAGGGCAACTGCTTGGGTTCGAAACCAGCCTCAAAGCATTTTTTTTGTGCAATTTGTTTTGTTTTACAGGATGAGCATAAAACCAAATGAAGGTGGGATGTTATCAGCTAGCAGCGCGCAGCCCAGTGGCTAGGCTCTTGTGTATCCGGGTAAAGGACCTGGGTTCAAATCCCAGGTCCTGTTTTTGGTTTCTTGTTTTATTTCTTTTGTTATTTCTTCATTTTATTTTCTAAATTAATTTAAATAATTTCTAAACTATATATGTAAATCATTTTCTTTTAAAAAAAACTTATATTATTTTCTCAAAACCTAAATTGATATATTTATTTCTTTATATTTTTTTTATTTATATGTATGTAGTATTTAATAATTAAATTGATATTGTAAATTAAAAAAAAAAACCTAATTTATTTTTATAAACCCTAAAGACATATTTTTCTCAAACCCTAATTTTTCTTCTCCTATTTATTTAATACTATTATTTGTATATATTATATTCATAATTTAGTTAAAATTCATAATTTAATTAACGTATAAATTGTTTAAAAATTAAAATTCTTAATATGATAATATGATATAATTTGTTTAGAATTTAATTTTTGCATGTAAATAATTTTATTATATGTTTAAAAATATGTAAAAATTGCTAATTTAATTTTTTATAATTATAATTCTATTTTCATATTATGTTCATAATTAATTTATTATATAATTCGTACATAGCTTAAAAAATTTATAATAATTAGTATAATTGTTTATATTATATGATAATTGTTCATAAAAATTGAATTTTTAATTATTATAATATTCTTGTTTATTTCATTATTATTATTAATTATGTTTATTACTAACCCCATTTAATCTTATTATTATTTTTTTTACTAACCCAATTTTTATTATTATTATTTAATATTTTGCTTATTTATTTAAATTGCTTTATTATTATTATTGTAATTGCTCCTTGGTGTAATATTTAATAGTAATGTTTAAATTATTTATTTTGTGCTATGGTTAGTAAATAGGGAGTGTAACATGTATGTTTATTTAAAATTAATTTAGATCACTTAATTCAAAAGATAAACATTAAAACTGAACACTCACACACGTAAGTCGATCTTTGATCGCCATCTCACTTCCTTAGGGATACCTCTCATTGTTGCCTAATCAAAAGGTCAAGTAGGGTGTATAAAGCAAAAGTCCCTCAAAATAAAGTCATCTAGTCCCTTAACAAATAAAAGATCAAGTCCCTTTCGAATGTTGCCTTCGTAATGATCTTGTCCCTTTCGAATAAAGATGACAGTCCCTCCAAAATTGCTTAATGCACCCTACAGTTGCCTAAATAACAGATGACCCTTCACATGTCCCTCACATCCAAGGTAATGACTACCTATTCCTTAATAATAGGGATAGTCTTACCATTTAAGGGATTCAAGAACAGAAAAGACTCAAACTTAGGGTATGATTCCTCATAGTTACTTGCTCACTCTTCAAAACTTTTCAAACACTTCACAATTTCAAACAAAAATTTTCAAAACAAAGGTTTTTACGCATCCGTACATGGATCATTATCAAACTCTTAAGAAAAATTTTATTCACACACTTCACATTTCAAAAACATTTTAAAGTGAGCTAAGTAACTAAGAGCCCATGGATAACCATGGATGTAAAGGGTGCTAACACCTTCCCTTTACATAACCTACCCCCCAGACCCAAAAATCTTTTAAAAAGGTCTTTCCTGTTCTTTTATGCCTTTCCTTTGGATCAAATAAAAGTCGGTGGCGACTCTTGCTATCCGCAACATAACTAAAGTCAGTTCTCCCACCGTGTTACAGAACCGGCGACTCTGTTGGGGATTTAATATTAAAGAGGGGTACCCTTAGGAATTAGATTACTTTAAAATTGTTTGCCTTGTTTGCTTTACACTTACTTGTTGGGCTCTTATGTGTGAAAGATCCTAACCCGGATCTAGTGTACCTTAGGTAAATGGCAATAGACCAAGGAAACTGTACGGCGTATACCGATATGGTTGATCTGGTGGCCATAGTTAGTGTGACTTCTTGGTTGGTGCTTATGTTCCTTAAGTCAAGTTGAGGATAATATGAGGCTGCCATATGTTGTCAATACACTAACTGACTTTTAGAACCCTAGTTATCCCATCTTGGCCTTTAGAAAGTAGTGAGATAACCGGCTTTGGTGCAGACTGAAGTTGGTTGATACTCGATACTACGCTCATTGAGATTCTAAACTTGGAGGGTTTTGGTTGGCAAGTAAGTTGCCTACTGAACAACCACCCTTGTAAAGGATCAATGATATTGAGATCCCTTAGAACCTGGTTACTTTTGTAGGACAGGATGAACCAACTAACTTCAGGGGAGGGTACTTACCTTAAACCTCATGCAGACCTTCAAACCTAGGGCTATTGTGTGACTTGTTTGTGTGTGCCACATGTTTGTGATTGAACATAACATCATGACATCATCATGCATCATAAGCATAGCATTTTCACTAACCATTTCAAGGACCAAAGGATTTGTCTTTGTTCTTTGTTGCAGGTCATGGCTTCTGCTCGTAGAAACACTATCAGGATCAACTTTGTAGGCATACCTGCTAAGCTTAAAGAGTTGGTTTCTCAAGTGTCTGATCACTCCCTGTTTATCAAGAGACATGGTCACCTATTGGATCTGGTCACCTCAGGGTTCAATGAAGACATGATGAGTGTCCTGTTTCAGTTCTTTGATCCTAAGCACCATTGCTTCACATTCCCTGACTATCAGCTGGTTCCTACAATGGAAGAGTTCTCTAAACTTCTGGGTATACCTGTTCTTGATCAAAGACCCTTCACAGGCTTGGAGAAGGAGCTTAAACCAGAGGTTATTGCTGCAGCCCTACATCTGAAGAAGTCTGACATTGTTCTAGAAACGAGAAGCGGAGTTAAGGGTATTCTTGCCAAGGTGTTGATAGAGAAGGCTCAAGTATTATTGAAGGCCATGAGTCATGATGCTTTTGAGGAAATCTTAGCCTTGTTGATTTATGGCTTAGTATTGTTCCCCAATCCAGATCAGTTCATAGACATTCACGCCATCAACATATTCCTGAGTCACAATCCAGTGCCTACGTTTCTTGGAGACATTCTACATTCTCTTCACACCCGTACTACAAGGGCAAGAGGAACTTTGATGTGTTGCATACCTTTGCTTTCTAGGTGGTTTATTTCTCACCTTCCCCGTTCAGTAATGAAGAATGAGCAAGGGTTCAGGTGGTCCAAGAGAATTATGTCACTCTCTCATTCAGATATACATTGGTGTTCCAGATCTATGGAGAATGTCACTATCATTGACCGTTGTGGGGAATTCCCTAATGTGCCACTTCTAGGCATAAGAGGAGGCATTACTTACAACCCTTCTCTAGCTTTACGACAGTTTGGTTACGCTCGAAGTGATGGTCCACATGACATGTTGATTCAGGGTATTGTGTTTGATTATGACAACGATCTTCAAGGTTACCGTCAGAGATTCATACGAGCATGGGGAAAAGTAAACAAGGTTGACAGCAAGACTCTGGAGCCTAAGTACACTATTCCTATGGAGGCTTATCTCAGATGGGTGCGATCTCGTGCTCAGACTCTCATGATGCCATATCCTGCTATCCTGCCAGTTACCATGGAACCTGTTGCTGAAGGAGACACTGCTTATACCATCCTTCACCCAGACATGCCTACTGATATGGAAGACTTACAGAGATCCTGGATCCAGTTGAAGGAGCAAAGGGATACTTTCGAGGCTCATTACAAAGCAAGCCAAGAAAGAATCCTGGAACTAACAAAGCAACTTCACGAGGAACGGAATCTCAACTCATACCTCAACACAAAGAGGAAACGTCCATGGGAGACTTAAAACCCCATCTTTTGTATTTATTTCATTTCATTTCTGTAAGCCCAAGAGGCGGAACAAATTTATTACTAATAAAAGTTTACCTTCTTGTTTGTTTAAGCAAATTTAAATCCTGCGGTCCTTGAAAACATTGCATATGCATTCACATATCATATCATTGCATCACAGGTTTATAATTGTGCACAGGTTTCTCATCTTCTCGCTGTTTATTTCAGCAATGGCTCTTGAACAAACAGTTAAGGATCTCCAGGCACAAAATGCACAGTTCCAAGAGCTGATCCTGAACCTGACCAAGGGGCAGGATGAATTGAAGACACTGCTGGCCAAGAAGACTAAGAAGACTAGAAGGTCAGGTGGCCTGATCAATATGGGAAGAAGGTTCAAAGGTCTTGCCAAGACCAAAGAACCAGTTGAAGATTATGAGTCTGAAAAGTCTGAAAAAGAGGGAGGCAGTCTCCACAACACTATGGGGGACTCTGATTCTGAGGCTAATTACTACCATGAGCCTAATGAAGACAAATTCAAAATGCTGGTGGATAGAATGGATGCTATGGAGTTGCAGAAGTCTTCTGGGCTGGATTTTGAAGATTTGAGTCTGATATCTGGGGTAGTCATACCCATTGGTTTCAAGGTTCCTACTTTTGTTGTTTATGATGGGGTCTCTTGTCCTAAGCTGCTTCTGAGGTCTTATGTCAGGAGAATCCAACCTCACACAGCTGATAAAAAGTTATGGATCCATTTCTTTCAAGAGAGCTTGTCTGGAGCCCAATTGGAGTGGTATTATCAATTGGAGAGTATCAACATCAGGGATTGGAATGATCTTGCTGAAGCTTTCTATAAGCAGTATCAATACAATGCTGATTTAGCTCCCACTCGCATGCAGCTGCAAAGCATGTCTATGGGTGCCAAAGAAAGTTTCAAGGAGTATGCTTAGAAGTGGAGAGACTTAGCTGGAAGAGTACAACCCCTTTTAACTGACAGGGAATTGGTTGATATGTTTATGTGTACGCTGAATGGTCCTTTTTACAGTCATATCATTGGAAGCTCATCATCTGGCTTCACTGAGTTGATAATGACAGGAGAGCGCGTGGAAAATGGTATAAAGAGTGGCAAAATTCAAGTGGGTACTTCTTCATCAGGTGCTGCAAAGAAGCCTCCCACTGGGAAGAAAGAATCCAATGTTGTTTATGGTCAACCTGATCGTAATAGAAGGCATCAGTCTGTGAGTGTAGTTCATATTTCAAATCCAACTCCTACAACACCAGAACAGCCACAGGGCAACCAACAGCGGGCTAGAAGGCAGTTCACTAAGATCAACATGTCAATGGCTCAGGCATTGCAACACTTGTTGAAGGCTGAACTTATCACTCTGAAAGAGGCTCCTCAGAATCCTAATGTTACCTCTCCCAGGTACAATCCCAATGCACGATGTGCATATCATTCAAACTGTCAGGGACATGATACTAATAGCTGCTGGGTCTTGAAGAACAAAATTCAAGATATGATTGAGGCTGGAGAAATTGAGTTTGACCCTCCGGGTACTCCAAATGTGATTACTGCTCCCATGCCAAATCACGAGAAGACTGTCAATGCCATTGATGAAGATTTACATATCTATTCAGTTGCAGAGTTGACCACACCATTGTCTGTCATCAAGAAGAAGTTAGTACAAGCTGGGTTCTTTCCAGGTTGTCGTGAAGATTGTTTGTATTGTACCTATAAGCCGGATAGTTGCTGGAGATTGAGAGATGGAATTCAACGTCTCATGGATAAGTATACCATAGTGTTTGAGAGGACTCCATCATCTGTAGAGAGTATGGTGGATCATATTACTCAAGGAAGAAGGACTGAAGAGGTTGATATGGTTGACAAAGTGCCGGTAAGGATCACTTCCAAGGGACCTGTTAAAGTCACACATAAGGGTCCAATTAAGATTACTGCTGAGGGCCCTGTGAAGGTTGTTGCTGAAGCCAGAGTGGCTCCTATGATCATTACTACTCCTGGTCCTATTCCATATACGTCTGATAAAGTTGTGCCTTGGCATTATGGGTCTGATGTTTATATTCATGGTGTTAAGCAGGAACCCTTAGCTGATGTGCCTGTTGATGTTGATAATATTGCTGGGTCTAGTAAGATCACACGAAGTGGAAGAGTCTTCTCTCTTCCAGTTACTTCCAAGAATGCAGTTACTCCTGCTGCTGCCTCCACCACTGATGCTCGGGGCAAAGGTCCTGTTATTGAACCTATACCTACTGATGTGCCAGCTGCTGATGAGCTTGCTAAACAGATGGAAGAAGTATTGAAAATCATTTGCAAGAGTGATTATGACATTGTTGATCAGTTGGGGCACACCCCCTCCAAGATTTCCATGCTGTCTTTGTTATTATGTTCTGAGGCTCATGCCAAGGCTCTGATTAAGTTTCTGAAGACTGCTCATGTACCCAATGCAATTTCTGTTGACCAGTTTGAGAATTGTGTTGCCCACCTGACCTATGATAATGGGTTAGGGTTTTCTGATGCTGATTTGACTCCTGCCAAGAGGGATCATAACAGGGCTCTGCATATCTCAATTGAATGCAGGGGCACTACCCTGTCACATGTATTAATAGACAATGGTTCCTCTTTGAATGTGTTGCCCAAAGAAGTCCTAAATAAGTTGAGCCCTGAAGATGCTGTGCTGAAGCCCAGTAATATAGTGGTGAAGGCTTTTGATGGTTCGAGAAGAGTGGTGCATGGAGAAATTGATCTGCCCATCAAAGTTGGTTCTCAGATTTTTAATGCTACATTTTATGTGATGGATATTCGTCCTTCGTACTCTTGTCTGCTTGGTCGTCCCTGGATCCATGGGGCAGGTGCTGTAACTTCTACATTACATCAAAAGCTAAGATATCCGGTGGAAGGCAAAGTTGTTACTGTCTATGGAGAGGAAGAATATTTTGTCAGCCATGTGAACACCTTCAAGTATCTGGAAGTGGAAGGTGAATATGTTGAAACTCCGTGTCAGACATTTGAAGTGGTTCCTTGGATTGTTAATGATTATGCAGCTCCTCCTGTTGTCAAGAAAGTTCCTGTGTTCACCAGAATACCTCCAACAATGGCCTCCCTCAAAGATGCTAGAGCTGTAGTGGATGAAGGTGGTTGTACTATTTGGGGTCAGCTTCCTGATATCCCATACAAGTCTGACAAATTTGGTTTGGGTTTCACTGCAGAGTCCCAGAAGGCTGTTCGTCGTGCTCGTGCTGTTCGTATCACCAATCAAGGGGTTATGAAGAATCAAATCAATGATGTAGGTGACTATGAGGAAGACTACAATCTGGATGCTTGGATTTTTCCTACTGTGGGTGCTGGACTCAATAATTGGAAAGCTGAAGATGTTATCCCTATCTCCTTTAGTCAGGAGTAAATACTATTACTGTGTTGTTGCTTTTAAGTTTGTAATTTCTTGAACAATTGAACTCTTAAGCCTTGTGCCTTACCTGGGGTACAATGGTGTGCTTGTTACGGGCTGTCATTTCATTTGCATACTTCATTCAATAAAAATCAGTGGACGTTTCGTTTTAGTAAATATTGTGTTCCTTGTCTTTATTTTTTTTTATTTTTTACCTTTAATCAGCTATGTGTTCTTACACACACCCACATCATTAAAATGCAGATCCTCATCCACTCTGGATCCTGTTGATAACAGTTCTACTATTGCCAATTATAATTTCGAGAATCCGATCTATCAAGCTGAAGACGGAAATGAGGACGATTGTGAAGTACCTGTAGAGCTTGCTAGGTTGTTACAACAAGAAGAGAAAGCCATACAGCCACATGAAGAGGCAGTCGAAGTTGTGAATCTGGGAACTGAAGAAAACAGGAAAGAAGTCAAGATAGGGGCTGAATTAGAGGATAGTGTCAAGAGCAGATTGATTCAGATGTTACGTGACTATGTGGAGATCTTTGCTTGGTCTTATGAAGATATGCCAGGGTTGGATACAGACATTGTGGTTCACCGTTTACCAGTGAAAGAAGATTTTCGTCCAAAGAAGCAGAAAGTTCGTCGCATGCGTCCTGAAATGTCAGAGAAGATCAAAGCAGAGGTAATGAAACAGTTCAATGCAGGGTTCTTAGCTGTGACTTCTTATCCTCAGTGGGTTGCAAATGTGGTACCAGTTCCTAAGAAAGATGGTAAGGTACGTATGTGTGTAGACTACAGAGATTTGAACAAGGCCAGCCCCAAAGATGATTTTCCACTTCCTCATATTGATGTTCTGGTAGACAACACTGCTCAACACAAGGTATTCTCTTTTATGGATGGTTTCTCTGGTTACAATCAAATCAAGATGGCACCTGAAGATATGGAGAAGACAACATTTGTTACACAGTGGGGCACTTTTTGCTATAAGGTGATGCCATTTGGTTTGAAGAATGCAGGGG
This sequence comes from Lathyrus aphaca, assembly GCA_963966055.1. Taxonomy (NCBI): domain Eukaryota; kingdom Viridiplantae; phylum Streptophyta; class Magnoliopsida; order Fabales; family Fabaceae; genus Lathyrus; species Lathyrus aphaca. The sequence continues at coordinate 101,942,392 of OZ014519.1, read as the reverse complement.
CAACATATCAGCGTGCTATGGTTGCTTTGTTTCATGATATGATTCATCATGAGATAGAGGTATATGTGGATGATATGATAGCCAGGTCCCAGAATGAAGAGCAACATCTTGATCATCTACACAAGTTGTTTGAGAGGTTGAAGAAATACAAGTTGAGATTGAACCCAAACAAGTGTACTTTTGGAGTTAGATCTGGTAAACTCCTGGGTTTCATTGTCAGTGGAAAAGGTATTGAAGTGGATCCTGCAAAAGTGAAAGCTATACGAGAGATGCCAGCTCCCCGTACTGAGAAGGAAGTTAGAGGTTTCTTGGGACGATTGAATTACATTGCAAGATTTATTTCCCAATTGACTGCCATCTGTGAGCCAATCTTCAAGTTGTTAAAGAAAGACCAGGTGATGGAATGGAATGATGAGTGCCAAACTGCCTTTGATGAAATCAAGAGATATCTGCTGGAACCACCAATTTTGATGCCACCAGTTGATGGAAGACCCTTGATTATGTACTTAACAGTGTTAGACAATTCAATGGGGTGTGTATTGGGGCAGCATGACGAGTCTGGTCGAAAAGAGCATGCAATATACTACCTTAGCAAAAAGTTTACCGACTGTGAAACAAGATACTCACTGCTCGAGAAAACTTGCTGCGCTTTGGCATGGGCTGCTCGCCGACTAAGACAGTATATGTTGACCCATATTACCTTGTTGATTTCAAAGATGGATCCAATCAAGTACATATTTGAGAAACCTGCTCTCTCCGGAAGAATTGCAAGATGGCAAATGATCTTGACAGAATATGACATACAATATACTACTCAGAAGGCTATTAAAGGAAGTGTTGTGGCTGATCATTTGGCTCATCAAGCAGTAGATGATTATCAGTCAATGAGTTTTGAGTTCCCCGATGAAGACATTATGATTATTACCAAAGAACCTGGACAATATGACGGACCTGAACAAGGATCTCGATGGACTATGGTTTTTGATGGTGCATCCAATGCACTTGGTAATGGTGTTGGTGTTGTGATTAGTTCCCCTAAAGGTTGTCATACCCCGATTACTGCTAGACTTTGTTTCTATTGTACTAATAACATGGCTGAATATGAGGCATGTATCCTAGGTATTAAAGCTGTCATTGATATGAAGATTCAGTTCCTTGATGTGTATGGAGATTCAGCCCTGGTAGTAAGTCAGATTAAAGGAGATTGGGATACCAAGCATGATAACCTCATTCCTTACAGAGAGCATGTTTTGTCTTTGCTCCCACATTTCAAAGAGATTACCTTTGGACATATTCCACGGAGAGAGAATCAGTTGGCAGATGCATTAGCCACCATGGCATCCATGTTTGAGATCAGCTGGGATGATGAAGCTCCCAAGATTACCATTGATAGATTTGAGAAGCCTGCATACTGCAATGAGATTGACACTGAAGGGGCAGAGGAGAAGCCTTGGTTCTATGAAGTAAAAAGATATCTTGAAGCTCAGGAGTTCCCTGAAGAGGCATCTGTCAAAGATAGGAAGTTTCTGAGAAGGTTTTCTGCTAAGTTCTTTTTGAGTAATGGGATTTTGTACAAGCGCAATCATGATTCAACTATGCTTCGTTGTGTGGATAAGAAGGAAGCAATTGAGATTATGGAAGATATGCATGATGGGATCTTTGGCACTCATTCTAGTGGACATACCATGGCAAAGAAGATATTGAGAGCAAGTTACTATTGGTCTACCATGGAAGCTGATTGCTATCAACACTCCAGAACGTGTCACAAGTGTCAAATCTATGCTGATAAAGTACATATACCTCCATCACCATTGAATGTGTTGACTGCTCCTTGGCCCTTTGCCATGTGGGGCATTGATATGATTGGTGAGATCAAGCCTACTACTTCTAATGGGCATCGTTTCATCCTGGTTGCTATTGATTACTTCACTAAGTGGGTGGAGGCAGCTTCATTTGCATCTGTTACTAAGAATGTTGTGGCCCGATTCATTAAGAATAATCTCATATGTAGGTATGGCATCCCTGAAAGGATTATTACTGACAATGGCTCTAATCTGAACAACACTATGATTACTGATCTTTGCACGCAGTTCAAGATTAAGCATCATAACTCTTCTCCGTATCGTCCAAAGATGAATGGGGCAGTTGAAGCTGCTAATAAGAACATTAAGAAGATTGTACAGAAGATGATTGTTACTTACAAGGATTGGCATGAGATGTTACCATTTGCTCTTCATGGTTATCGTACTACAATACGTACTTCAACAGGGGCAACCCCATTCTCCTTAGTCTATGGTATGGAAGCAGTCCTGCCCATTGAAGTTCAGATTCCCTCCTTAAGAATTATGAAGGATGCAGGCTTGGATGAAGATGAGTGGATTCAGACTCGACTTGACCAGATAAATTTGATTGATGAGAAGAGATTAGCAGCAGTTTGTCATGGCCAGATGTACCAGAAACGAATGATCAAAGCTTTTAACAAGAAGGTTAAGCCAAAGGTATATCAGGCTGGTGATTTGGTAATCAAGCGTATCATATTACCACAGGGTGATCCTAGGGGCAAATGGACTCCTACATATGAAGGACCATTTGTAGTCAAGACAGTATTTTCAGGAGGTGCCATGATACTTACCACTATGGATGGTGAAGACTTCCCGCAGCCCGTAAACGCAGACATAGTTAAAAAATACTACGCATGAAGAGAGACCCGCTAGGTTGACTGGCCTAGGCAAAAATAAGGGCATCCCGGCAAACCAAAAGGGTTTGGGCAAAAATTAGGGATATATATAAAAAGATGTACACCCGGCAAGTCGAAAACCTGAAAAGGCGGCTTGGGCAAAAAAGGGTATCCTGGTGGATTGAAAACCTGAAAAGGCAATCCAGGCAAAAGTTAGGGATTAAAGCGTATGACTATGTCTCGTTTGGATCACCCATGAAACTGCAACCAGTTGTGTTACTTACTCAAGCTCGAACAGATAAAGCTCAATTCAATCGTTTCCGTCTCGACAGTAGAAGATGAGATACTTGAAGATAATGGCAATAGTAGAGTTGGAACTCAATAGGATTATTTCCCACATAGCTGATTCTCCTTGTTTTGTAAAATCTTTATGACAAAATCCTCTTACTAGGGTTTATGTCTCCTTTGTACAAACTTACCCATGTATGGGTCACTTTTTGATATGAATAAAATTCCATTTTTGAATCCAGATTTACTTTTACCCTATTTACATAAGCGAAACGTCCATTGGTTGTGTTTGAATGTATGTATGCTTTTGAATATGATTGATGTTTACCAGAAATGCATGTATGCTTAATATGATTGATGTTTACCAGAAATGCATAAAAATGCAGTAATAGTATTTACTAAGTACGAACGAGGGAAGGATTTCAACGAAGCTTCGCCGATTCATCTTTACAAGACAGTTACAAACCCCCAGTAGGGCAAATCCATCTTCATAAGTACTTCAAGTCACATCTCCCCTGGAATTTATATCCATCTCTTTTATCCTCATACGGATATTCGGGAATTTACTTTCCAATAAGAGCACGACGAACGAAGACGGGAGGTTATATATACCTTACTATCCCCAGCAGACGGGAGGTTATATATACCTTACTATCCCCAGCAGACGGGAGGTTATATATACCTTACTATCCCCAGCAGACGAGAGGTTATATATACCTTACTATCCCCAGCAGACGGGAGGTTATGTATACCCTACTATCAAACGAAGACGGGAGGTTATGTATACCTTATTATCAAACAAGACGGGAACGAGTTCCTCATACTCTTCAGCAACAAATCGGGATTTATTTTCCCTGGCCAGTAGTTGTTATACGAGGATATCCAGACGCTTCAGGCAGCATCATATCATACATACATCATTTACATCATACCATAACATACATATCCATAGATACATAATACATCACTTAAGTGCATCATATTATACATGCATACATAATGCATAAACTAATATTATCATACAGGATGCTACCTTGTTTTCAGGTTAATTCTCCAGCAAACAAATTTCATCAACAAATTGTGACTATTGGGCCGTTGTTTATCTTCCCAAAAGTTATCATTTCCTCAGGACGTTGTTTATCCTCCTGAAAGCTTCTTATACCTCAGGACGTTGTTTCTCCCCCTGAAAGCATATTATCTCCTCGGGACGTTGTTTATCTTCCTGAAAGCTATCATCACTTCCTCGGGATGTTCTTTAAACTCCTGAAAGCATATTATTACCTTGGGCCGTTGTTATCTTCCCAAAGGTTACCACTTCCTCAGGACGTTATTTATCTTCTTGAAAGCTATCACCCCTACCTCAGGACGTTGTTTATCCTCCTGAAAGCATATTATTTCCTCAGAACGTTGTTTATCCTTCTGAAAGCATATCATTCCCTCAGGACGTTGTTATCTTCCTGAAAGCATATTATTACCTCAGGACGTTGTTATCCTCCTGAAAGCATATCATTACCTCAGAACGTTGTTTATCTTTCTGAAAGCATATCACTCCCTCAGGTCGTTGTTATCTTCCTGAAAGCATATTATTACCTCAGGACTGCTTTATCCTCCTGAAAGCATATTATTACCTCAGGACTGCTTTATCCTCCTGAAAGCATATTATTACCTCAGGACTGCTTTATCCTCCTGAAAGCATATTATTACCTCGGGACGTTGTTGATTTTCCTGAAAGCTATCATCATACCTTCATATTTTGGACTGCTTTATCCTCCAAGAAATATACCTGAAGAATTTTTCTTCAAGTGGCATCTTTAAGCCCACTCAAGCATATTCAACTAATCATCAGTATTACTCTATGCACCGGTGAGTGCAAATTTTTGGGCTTTTGTGTTCAATCCCCTTCAACCTTCCAGGTCACGACTGGCAAATATACCAATCTAACCCCTCAGGTTTCAGAAAATTGAACAGGGGCAGCTGTTGCACCCCAAAATTTGCCCTCACAATACAAGACTTTGTGTGCTAATAAGGCTCACAAGGTTCACAAGATTCACAACACTTACAAGACCTTTCATGAGGTTCATGAAGTTTACAAGACACTTTATGAGGTTCACAAGGTTCACAAGATTCACAACACTTATAAGACCTTTCATGAGGTTCATGAAGTTTACAAGACACTTTATGAGGTTTACAAGGTTCACAAGATTCACAACACTTATAAGACCTTTCATGAGGTTCATGAAGTTTACAAGACACTTTATGAGGTTCACAAGGTTCACAATACTTACAAGACCTTTCATGAGGTTCATGAAGTCTACAAGATACTTTATGAAGTTCACAAGGTTCACAAGACCTCACATAAGGTTCACAAGGTTCACAAGACATTTTATGATGGTTCACAAGGTTCACAAAGTTCACAAATGGTCAGAAGATTTGACAACTCCCTCAGACAATGCACCTCCTAAGCAGTGCATCCAAAACTAGGGTTTTGACTTTAATCAGGCTAAATGAATTTCCAAGACTTCAAGTGAGCTTCATAACATCTTATATGTGTATAAGAACCCCCATGACAAGTTTCAAGACTTTTCTCAAAGGTTTGCTCAGTCAGATGATCAGATAGGTCAAAATCAGTCAAAGCAGTTAAAAAGTCAAACTGAGGTCAACTGTGATCAAACCAAAGTCAAACTTCATGATTTTTTGCCAACATTAAGTATATGAAGTAAAATTCATCATTTTATCAAGGGTTGATCATGATTCATCAAGGATATTTCATATCATCAAGAATGAGGAGTTTCTAAATTAGGGTTTCCTCAGTAAAAGTCAATTGAACTTTGACCAGCCATAACTTTCACATGCTTCATCACCAAGTCTCCATCAAAAGCTCATTTTGAAGGAAATTGAATTCTATACAACTTTGTGTCTCACAAGCCAATCCCAAAAATGCTTCATTTGGAAGGTATGAGCTAAGACATTATAGGTCCTTTTGAAAGTCAACAAAAAGTCAACAACTTCAAAAGGGCATAACTTGAGGATGGTAAATGATATGAACATGAAACCAGTGGGGTTGGTTAGAGGACTCTTCAAGCTTTCCAAAATGTCCAAGAACACCCTCATAGCATTAAAATTGAAGGATATATGCCCTTGCAAAGTTGGGAAATTTTTGGTTGGTTTATGAAGAAAATGGAGGGTTAAAACCAATTTTTTCTAAATGGGCTTGCCATATGATGACCCAATCCATACCATGACCTCATGCACGACCCAAGTCTCTAAAAATCAGATTTTTTTATCATTTTAATTTATTTATTTTGATTTAATTCATTTAAAATCATTTTAAATTAAAATAAAATATAAAAGTCAAAGATTTAAAAGGGATTGAGCTTCTAGAAATTCATAAAGTTGATTGGTATCAAAGTGGTAAGAGAATCATGAGGATTGGCTTGAAATAGAAAGTGTTCATACAAGAATATTTGAATTTTAAAGCCTTATCTTTTTGAATCTTTTTGGATCAAATCTTCCACACAATGATCAATTTTTTCTGACCTAATTCATCACTCTATAAGTACATGACATAACCCTACTCATTGCACACGAATTTACAGCCTCCAAAACCAGTTTCAAACTTCACAAAATTCATCAAAAACTCACATTCGGATTTCAAGGTAGAGGGAGTTTCAATGAGTTTTGAGCATTGCAACATGTTCTATGATGTTCATTGAACGTGTTTGGATCATAAACAACATCTGAAACATCCTCATTCATGCAAACCGAATCCATGTTCATGCTCATTTACAATTTTTCAATTTTGCATATTTACTCATGATTAATCACATTTGACTGTTGATTTATGTTTGTTATGATACAAGGAACGTTTCTGGATGAATCAATTGGATTTTGGGGACACGAATGAGTATTCACCATGATTAGGGTTTTTTCGGCCAAATTAGGATCCAATGATTTAACAAATATAAATGATTTCTAAAGACATAAAATGGTTGCAAATGCTATCAGGAATTCAATGATGTTTTCAATTTTGTGAAATTTTGCTGTTTCGTTGGTGTTTGAGTTTCGTAGGGATTGCTGCAGTTTGAAATTCGCAGGAAAACTCGTGGGAAAGTTCGTAGCAACATTTGCAGGTCTGGAGGTAGAAGAAGGAGTTTCGCGCGCAGCCTGGAATTCAAAATTGTTTTTATATTATATAGTTTTATTTGTATTTAAATTATTGAATGATGCTGATGGTGTAGTGGTAAGTTTGTGCACGTGTGAGGGCAACGACTTGGGTTCGAAACCAGCCTCAATGCATTTTTTTTATGCAATTTGTTTTGTTTTACAGGATGAGCATAAAACCAAATGAAGGTGGGATGTTATCAGCTAGCAGCGCGCAGCCCAGTGGCTAGGCTCTTGTGTATCCGGGTAAAGGACCTGGGTTCAAATACCAGATCCTGTTTTTTGGTTTCTTGTTTTATTTCTTTTGTTATTTCTTCATTTTATTTTCTAAATTAATTTAAATAATTTCTAAACTATATATGTAAATCATTTTCTTTTAAAAAAAAACTTATATTATTTTCTCAAAACCTAAATTGATATATTTATTTCTTTATATGTTTTTTTATTTATATGTATGTAGTATTTAATAATTAAATTGATATTGTAAATTAAAAAAAAAACCTAATTTATTTTTATAAACCCTAAAGACATATTTTTCTCAAACCCTAATTTTTCTTCTCCTATTTATTTAATACTATTATTTGTATATATTATATTCATAATTTAGTTAAAATTCATAATTTAATTAACGTATAAATTGTTTAAAAATTAAAATTCTTAATATGATAATATGATATAATTTGTTTAGAATTTAATTTTTGCATGTAAATAATTTTATTATATGTTTAAAAATATGTAAAAAATTGCTAATTTAATTTTTTATAATTATAATTCTATTTTCATATTATGTTCATAATTAATTTATTATATAATTCGTACATAGCTTAAAAAATTTATAATAATTAGTATAATTGTTTATATTATATGATAATTGTTCATAAAAATTGAATTTTTAATTATTATAATATTCTTGTTTATTTCATTATTATTATTAATTATGTTTATTACTAACCCCATTTAATCTTATTATTATTTTTTTTACTAACCCAATTTTTATTATTATTATTTAATATTTTGCTTATTTATTTAAATTGCTTTATTATTATTATTGTAATTGCTCCTTGGTGTAATATTTAATAGTAATGTTTAAATTATTTATTTTGTGCTATGGTTAGTAAATAGGGAGTGTAACATGTATGTTTATTTAAAATTAATTTAGATCACTTAATTCAAAAGATAAACATTAAAACTGAACACTCACACACGTAAGTCGATCTTTGATCGCCATCTCACTTCCTTAGGGATACCTCTCATTGTTGCCTAATCAAAAGGTCAAGTAGGGTGTATAAAGCAAAAGTCCCTCAAAATAAATTCATCTAGTCCCTTAACAAATAAAAGATCAAGTCCCTTTCGAATGTTGCCTTCGTAATGATCTTGTCCCTTTCGAATAAAGATGACAGTCCCTCCAAAATTGCTTAATGCACCCTACAGTTGCCTAAATAACAGATGACCCTTCACATGTCCCTCACATCCAAGGTAATGACTACCTATTCCTTAATAATAGGGATAGTCTTACCATTTAAGGGATTCAAGAACAGAAAAGACTCAAACTTAGGGTATGATTCCTCATAGTTACTTGCTCACTCTTCAAAACTTTTCAAACACTTCACAATTTCAAACAAAAATTTTCAAAACAAAGGTTTTTACGCATCCGTACATGGATCATTATCAAACTCTTAAGAAAATTTTTATTCACACACTTCACATTTCAAAAACATTTTAAAGTGAGCTAAGTAACTAAGAGCCCATGGATAACCATGGATGTAAAGGGTGCTAACACCTTCCCTTTACATAACCTACCCCCCGGACCCAAAAATCTTTTAAAAAGGTCTTTCCTGTTCTTTTATGCCTTTCCTTTGGATAAAATAAAAGTCGGTGGCGACTCTTGCTATCCGCAACATAACTAAAGTCAGTTCTCCCACCGTGTTACAGTGCGACACGCGGATCAAATTGGCGCTGTTGTCGGGGATTCTTGTTGTTATTAACTGATTTTATAGTCATGAGTATAGTTTTCTTGCTAGATTTTTGCTTTTCTTTTTTGTTGTGTTTGTTGATTTTCAGGGTTGCAATACCGGTTGCAGTATAGTGATAAGTTTTCCAGCCTTTCAGGTAAGTTGGAAGCTACTGTTTCGATTTGCTTCGATTTTTTTCCAGAAAATAAAAAATAAATCGAACAACAATACTCTTTTAAAATAGAATTCTAAAAGATTCCGACCCTCAAAATCGCAAATTTTGCATTTTTCTATTTTATTAGATTTATTTTCTTTTTTCATATTTTCAAAAAAATCTGAAATTTTTTGTGCGAGCTTTATTTGATTTAATTATATTTTTAGCGTTATTTTTATATTTTTTAGATATTATTTTAATCACTTTTCTTTTTTTCCATTCTTTTTAAATATGAACTGATTTTATTTGATTCTGTGTTGAAATTTATAATCATATCATGGTTGATCAAAGAACTCTGAGAGTATTGGTTGCACTTGTGAATTATAATTCTTTATGTATTGAATATCCTGATGTTGTTGATGCACCTTTCGAATTGAAATTTGGTTTAACACACTTGTTGCCAAGTTTTAATGGCTTTGTAGGTGAGGATCCACATAAGCATATGAATGAATTTCAGGTTGTGTGCTCTGCACCTTCTGAATCTTCACTAGAGGACCTTGTCAAGCAAATTGCTGCAAATAATCTCCAGTTTCAGCAACAAACAGATTATAGTCTTCAGGCTTTGCAAACACAGCTTGATCAACTTACCACTTTGATGAATGTCATGCAGCAAGCTCAAGGATCAAACCAACAGCCTTTGGAAGAACGTTATATTTTTCAAATAGAGTTGCCTTTTGAAATTGTTGATGATACTTGTATTAATTTGTTTGCCGCTGATTTTCCATCATTGTCTGATTTTGATGATGTTTACTCTTGTGATGTTTGTACTGACACTAAAATTTGCTCTGTTTGTGCTGAAATTGAGGTTGCCTTGCAAGTTGATATTCTTACTGCAGATGAGGTTGAAAATGAAGTTGTTCATGTCAATGAAGCTCTCGACACCCCGGCTGTCCGGAACAAACCATCCATCAAGAAATTACCCTCTTTAGAGCTGAAGCCACTTCCTAATAATTTATTTGAATTTGTGCAGGAAGAGAAATCATTACAGGAACATAAGTAAGGAATTGGATGGACTTTGGTTGACACTCATGATATTAGCCCATCCATGAGTATGCATAGGATCTCAATTGAAGATGGAACAAAAGTAGTGAGGCAGCCCCTTAATCCTTTGATTTTTAAAGTTGTAGAAAAGGAGATCACTATCACGTGCACATTTAACACTTTTACTTATCGAAGATTCTTCTTTGATCCTGGAATAAAAGGCGAAGGCACTAATAAAAACTTCAAGATTAATGGATACTACCCAAAGATACTATATGAGATCCCCACTTTGGAAGAAGAGACTATAGAAGTGTTCTCTTTAGGAAATGTTGCTTATGTGATCACCTATCCACCTTGACTACTAGGGTGTATTCTTACCTTTCTCTCCCTCTTATTTTATATTTATGTCCTTTCATTGAGGACAATGCTTGTTTTAAGTGTGGGGAAGAGAATAATTTATTTTCTTTGTTTTTTTTTTTTGTTTTTGTTTGTTTTGTTTTGTTTTAGAAACACTAGGCATTTTTTTTGAGTGCATATGAGCGCATAACTTTCGAATTTTTGAGCGCATAACTTTCAAATTTTTGAGTTCTTTGGAGTTCCAGTTGAAGCACAGGTGGACGGGTGTCGACGAGGAATATTTTGGAACATTAAGGTTCCGTCTGTTTAATACTACTCACTCATTATCCTTAGCGGAACTGGGAGAAGTCCTGAAGCTGCCTAGCTTCGGACCTGGAGCTCCCCCAACTAATTTTGCTGCAGGTGACTTCTGGAGAGCTATCACGGGAAATCCCGAGTATGTCTCTAAGGCGGCAAAGGCTTTGTGCATCCACAACCCTTGCTTCAGATATGCACAGAAAGGCTTGGCATACACCTTGTTTTGTAGAGGAGACATCATGGGTGTAGCAACTCAGAAAGAGTTATACATGTTGTATGGCATGGCCAACAAAGAACTGATCAATGTCGCGGCTTTTGCGGCTGACCATCTGAAAAGAGTGGCAAATTCCAACTCGGGAGAGATATCAGTGGGAGGCATGATAACCCAAATTGCCGACCACTTTGGATATGGTGCTTTGCTGAGGGAAGAGCCTATTGTGACAGGTAAGACAAAAATCGACCTGGCCACCCTCACAACACAAGGTATGATAAAGGTCTTTAATGATTATTACTCTTTGTTTAGCCGTAACCACCATTTGTTGGCATTACCTGCGCCTGATTTCATAAGCATTGAAAATGAGGCTAATTGGATATACGAGAGTCCTGTACAGGACGACGATTTTGTTTTTGATGATGTTGCAGGTACAGATGAAGAAGAAGGTTATCAACCGGAGATGGCGCCTATACCGCCAGTTGGTAACTCCTCCAATGCCAATCAAGGAACAGGTTCGTCGTGGAGCATGGGTGAGAAGGATTGGGAATGGATGCAAAACGAAATGTGCTTCCTTCGAAGTGAGCAAACTCGACAAGGAGAAGAGCAAACCCGACAGGGGAAAGAGCAAATCTGACAAGGCAAGCTTATCGGAGAAATGCATGAATGGTTGAAGCAGATGCGTCTACGAGACCAACCACCTCCACCACCTCAGTAGGCTTCTGTGAGTCCCCTATTCGCACTAGTTCTCCATCAGTGGGGACACTGATGAGTTCTGGTGTGGGAGGGTTTATTTATTTTGTCGGTTTTTATTTAGTTATTTTGTGTTTCGTTTATTTTAATTGAAAGTCTGTACTGCTTGAATGAATAATTGGAATTACTTGTGAAGTCGTCCCCGAGCTGAAAAATATGAGGATATTTTGTCTTGCGAGTGAGAGGAGGAAAAAGTGTAGAGGGTTAAGTGAATAAGAATCGGGCGAAGAAATAGAAAAATCTTGATGTGAAAGTATAATGCAAACACACTGAATCCGATGAGTAAGTAACGAGTCCGACATGTAGATTTGTGCCATGGTACTTAAATCTGAGAAGTACCCCTTATTAGTTTATCATGACAATCAGACTTCATTTATACTAGTTGTTGTGCAAGGTTGATCGAAAAAAAGAAGAGAAAAGACACCGAAGAAAAAAAAGGAGATAAATAAACAATCGATCCTTCTAAGTTGGGTAACCCTCACCCGGTTATTCAGCCTAACGGCGGTTGAACCCAAAAATCGGTGTCTAAAAAAAATTGGTCAACCAACCTTGTGCATACAATGAAAAATCACAAAAAGCCTTAAAATGAGTGTCCGAATGAAAAGGGGGAAAATTGATAGGAAGACCTAAGCCTAAAGTATAGTCGAAGAGGTTACCGAAAAGAGGGTTGAGGTCCGTGGTGCGACCACGGTTCGGTGTTTGCAAGATATTTTCATTGAGAGAGAAGTACCAAAAGTATCCGCCCGGTGATTTGGATCTTATCTGAAGCACGAGTATCCTCATTTCATCTCGAAAGATGCAAGCTTTATGCTTGAGGACAAGCAAAAATTCAAGTTCGGGGGAGTTTGATCGGTGATTTCCAATTATTATTTCAAGACATGTTAGTTATTGTTTTTCTATGTTTTTGTGCGTTTTCGAGTCTTATGTTTAGATTATTGTGTGTTATTTCGTTATGTGGCAAGGATGTTGCATGTGATCTTTTATATCGTTGGTGCGTTTAATTTGGTTGTTTTTAGTGTATTTTCAGGCAGATATCAAGTCGGTGATCAGATACGAAGGAAACGACGATTCGTGTGCGAAGAAACGGAGAAAGAGGGGGTCCAGAAGCCTGACACGGGTGCCCGTGTCACCTGACACGGCCCGTGTCAGGAAGGCTATGCAAATTTTGAGGAATCCAGCAGTATGACACAGGTGCCCGTGTCACATGACACGGCCCGTGTCATAGGCCCCCCCACTTGATAACATGTTTGAAGGAGTCCAGCAGCATGACACGGGTGCCCGTGTCACACGACACGGCCCGTGTCATGGCACCTGAATGCAAGATTTTTTATTCGGTCTTTTGTGCTGAGGGCATTTTGGACGTTTCGCATGTAATTTTGTAATCTGATACATTAGGGTGATCTAAACCAGAAAAACACACTTTTGAATATTGGGAATTTTTCACGCAAAGGAAAACGAAGGATTTTAGAGGAGAAGTCAGATCGATCAAACACGGAAGCAATTGACAATCCAATCAATCCTTTTTACATTGTAATGTTTCTTTTCCTTATGTATGTGATTTTCATTGTTTGGATTATGAGTGGCTAAACCCGCCAATGCTAGGGGGTGTCCCTGAGTTATTTGTAATGACATTGAACTTAATTTTATGAATTTCATTGTTTCTACCTTCATTGTTTTGATTGATTGATTTTATTGTAAGAAAAATCAATATTGGAAAATTGGATTTTAATAATCGGTTAACAGATTGTAGGAATGCACTGTTAACGTTTTTCAATTAAAACTTTTTATCGGATATCACCAACAAATTGGGATATCATATTTAACCGTGAAAACTTTTGATATACAAATGCTTGGTATTCATTCTATATGATCAAGGAATTAGAGTATAGTAGGAATACCAAAGGGTTTTCTTTAAAGGAATTTTGGAAAACTATTGTAATAAGACGGTAATGAGTTAGTTGCAGTGATATTTTAACGATTATAAACAAATAGTCATTATCATAATTTCTCATACACCCTCCCTAGCATAATTCTCATATTTGTCATCCTTAGTATTGTTTTCCTAATTTTATGTTTACAAGTCTTTTGAGAAAATCTAAACAAGCCCTTATAAACTTTTGTTCAACTTGAAATAGTAAATAACTTAATTTGATACGCAGTCCTTGAGATCGATATTCGGGGAATTTACCTAAGATTACTACAGTGGGAAAAAATAATACACTTACTATTTTCCCATCAGTAAGCAACATTCCCAACCTTGTCCGAAATCTGATATGGACCAATAAAATGAGGAGTAAGCTTCTAAGATTTCAACGCTCGTCCAACACCAGTTACAGGTGTAACTCTTAAGAATACATGATCACCGACTTGAAATTCTAAACCCTTCCTTCGCTTATCATGATAACTTTTCTTCCTACTTTGAAAAGCATTCATCTTCTCTCGAATCAACTTTACCTTCTCGGTTGTCTCTCAGAATATCTTTGGTCCAAGCACCACACTCTCTCCAGATTCATACCAACACAATAGAGTCCTACACCTCCGACCATACAACGGCTCAAAAGGTGCCATTCCGAAAATACAATGGTAACTGCTATTATATGTGAACTTGATCAATGGAAGATAAGTATCCCACGAACTTCCCTGCTCAAGAACACAAGCTCTTAACAAATCCTCTAACGACTGAATCGTCCTCTCAGTTTGACCATCTATCTGAGGATGATACACTGAACTCAACCTCAACTTAGAACCCAACGCTTCTTACAAACTCTTCCAAAACTCATAAGTAAACCTCAGATCTCGATCTGACACAATACACAAAGGAACACCATGAAATTTCACAATTACTTTGACATAAATCTCTGCCAACTTTGATACTGGAAAATTGATGTTAATAGGAATAAAATGAGCCGACTTTGTAAGCCTATCAACAATTACCTAAATTGAATCATGTCCTCTTGAAGTATTAGGCAATCTCGTTACAAATTCCATAGAAATTCTATCCCATTCCCATTTTGGAATTTCCAACGGTAGCAACAAACCAGCAGACTTCTAATGTTCAACTTTCGACTTCTGACAAGTCAAACAGGCATACACAAAACGTGCTACATCATTCTTCATCCCAGGCCACCAAAACAACTTCTTCAAATCTTGATACATCTTAATTGCTTCTGGATGAAAACTCAAATTACTTATACGACTCTCCTCAAGAATCATTCTTTTCATATCCGCATCATCAGGAATATAAATCTGATCATGAAGTCTCAATACACCATGCACATCCAACTTAAAACCATTCTCCTCTGATTCACCGCAATCAACTAGGATATCTACTAGTTTCACATCCAATTTTTGAGCTTCTCTAATATTGTCCAGAAAATCATTATTAATCTTTAACATACCCAACATAACACTCTTCGACATCACATCACAAACCAAACTCATATATTGGAACTACTCAATCAACTCTAACTCCTTAACCATCATTGCCGACATATGCAAAGTTTTTCGACTCAAAGCATTTGCTACAACATTAGCTTTACCTGGATGGTAATTCAAACCAAAATCATAGTCTTTCAACAGTTCGAACCACCTTCGTTGCCTCATATTCAACTCTTTCTGATCAAACAAATACTTTAAACTCTTATGGTTGCTAAACACTTCAAATCTAGAACCATAAAGATAATGCCTCCAAATTTTCAACACAAAAACAACAACAACAAGCTCTAAATCATGCGTAGGATAGTTCTTTTCATGAACCCTCATTTGTCTTTACGCATAAGCAATTACTTTACCATTTTGCATAAGCAAACCTCCTAAACCCATCAACGAGGCATCACAATACACCACAAATGGTTCTCATGAATTCAGTAAAGTCAAAACTAGAGCCAACGTCAATCTCTTCTTCAACTCTACACAACTTTCTTCACATTGGGCATCCCACACAAAAGCCTTACTCTTACAAGTCAAACGAGTCAACGGAAGTACCAACTTAGAAAATCCTTCAATAAACCTTCGGTAATATCCGACCAATCCCAAGAAACTTCTGATCTTAGTAGCTGACTTTGGAGTTTCCCATTGCAACACAACATCTATCTTAGAAGGACCCACAATAATACCACTACCTGAAATCATATGACCAAGAAAACTGACTTCTTTCAACCAAAATTCACACTCGGACAACTTCACATACAACTTCTTATCCTTCAGAACTTCTAATATTATTCTAAAATGATTTGCATGTTCTTCTTCTGACTTGGAATAAATCAAAATATCATCAATAAACACAACCACAAAACTCTCCAGATAAGTATGAAAAAGACGATTCATGTACTTCATGAATACCCCCGGTGCATTAGTCACACTGAAAGGCATCACCGAATACTAGTAATGTCCATACCGTGTTCTGAGTTCCATCTTCTGAATATCCTCATATTTTACCTTAATCTGATGATAGCCCGATCTAAAATCGATCTTGCTAAACACATAAGCACCTACCAACTGATCCATCAAATCATCTATTCTTGGTAACTGATACTTGTTCTTAATTGTCACCCTGTTCAATTGTCTATAATCTACACAAAGCCTCATACTCCCATCCTTCTTCTTAACCAACAAAACTGGATCTTCCCACGGTGATACACTTGGTCTGACAAACTTCTTCTCAAGCAACTCTTCCAACTGCTTCTTTAATTCAACCAACTCAAAGGCAGACATCTTGTACGGTTCCATAGAAACATGTCTAGTTCCAGGTACAAGATAAATTGCAAACTCAACTTCTCTCTCTGGCGGTACGTCAGGAATTTCATCAGGGAAAACTTCAGGAAATTCATTCACCACTTGCAACTCTTCAATCTTAGCTTTAGTCTGCATAAATAATTACGCCATCAACGAAAACATTCGGGCTCTTTCTTTCATCAACTTCTGAAACTCCTTAAACGACAACAACCCAACTCCCTCCTCTTCTAGAGTAGAAAACCTCACTAACTTACGATAACAATTAATATGAACATAGTTATACTGTAACCAGTTCATAACTAGGATTACATCCATCCTAGTCAACAACAAACATACCAGATAAACATAAAAGTCTCGATAAAAAATATACAACGGACACCTCGAACACACTAGAGAAGTAGTCACGGATCCCTTAGCCGAAATCTCTACAACCATTTTTCCTCTCATAGCAGACAACTCAATACCCAATCTCTTAACACATTCAGCAACAATAAAACAATGGGTAGCACCTGTATCTATAATAGTAATTAGGGGAATACTATTAATGAAACATGTACCTCTGAAGATATTGTCCTCATTAGTCGTCTGAGTCCCAACTAAAGCGAACATTTTTCCTCCAAACTTTGCTTTCTTTGGCTTCTGGCACTATCTATCAATGTGCCCTTCTTCACCATAGTTAAAACATATCATTTCTTTATGCGTTCAATCAGATATTGCATGCCTAGCTTTTCCACAATGGAAACAATGTTTCACCTTGGCAGTACACACATTGCTCTTGTGTCCAACTTGCCCATACTTGAAACAAACAATACAAGAAGGAGCATCCCCCCACTAGTTCTCTGACCCGAAGCAACTTTCTGCTTACCCTCACCAGCAGAAGTATCATAAGGCTTGCCATGGTTCTGCTGATTCCTGCTTCTCCTATCAGTAATAATCTTGTAGAGAGCATTGTTATATTCTTCTAAGATCCTACAACTATCAACCATATCAGCAAAAACACGAATCTTCTGATACCCTACAACCTTTTTAATCTCGGAGCGCAACCCGTTCTCAAACTTGATGCACTTTGAGAATTCCGCAGTCGCCACATCATGGTGCGTGTAAATCTTTGACAACTTTGTAAACTTTGCAGCATAGTTAGTCATCGACATATTTCCCTATTTCAGCACAAGGAAATTTAATCTCCTTCTTACCCCGCACATCTTCAGGATAATACTTCCTCATAAAATCTCTATGAAATACAACCCAAGTGATCTCCTCATTTGCATCTTCCAACCTTTCTCTAGTTTCCAACCACCAATCATCAGCCTCAACTGCCAATATGTGAGTTCAATAACGAACCTTATACGCTGGAGTGCAATCCATCACACGGAAAATTCTCTCAATTTCCTCCAACCAATTCAATACTGCATTAGGGTCATACTTGCCCTTGAAGTTAAGAGGATTCTCTCTCTGAACAGTCGCCAAAGTACGAGACTCATCATTCTCTCCAGCATTCAGTAAGTCCAGCACAGCCTGAGCCATTGCTTACATAGCAGCAGCCATCGCAACATTGTTTCTTCCAGCCATCTCAACTTAACACTACAACACAACAAAAGTTAGAACCACTTAACAATACTTGATTGTTAAACAAACCACGACTCGACAACTTGATCGTACATATCAACCTGCTTTGATACCACTAATGTAACACCCCATTTCTACATGACTTTAAAATTAAATCAGAGTTATAAAATATTCTCCTCAAACATGAGATATCATATTAAAAGGTCATTTTAAGCTTAGAAGCTAAAGTGTTAGAATCCTAAAGGAAATTTAAGCTATTAAGAGATCTATGATAAATATTTAAAGTGACGAGAACGAGGATGTAAAACCTTAAAAGTTTGGTTGTGAATATTGTCATGATTGGCAAAAATAGATAAATGATTTTGAAGTCAAATTAGACAAAACCTTACAACCAGAGATTTCTTTTGCTATCGATCCATCAAACTTTGAATGATCTTTGAACCATTCACATAAGAAGCATAAATTTGTCAAAAAGGAGTCTAATAGTAAAAACACATCTCATCAAAACTTATCTTGTTTCTATTGTTGCAATAAAGGTCACACTATTGAAAAATGCAAATTTAAGATATGTTTTGTCCCTATAGGAGTCGTTCAATGGTTGCCCAAATACAACCTTTTTTTTCACTCACCCCAAGGACCCAATGAAGATTGGGTACCTAGAATTATTCGTTGATCATGCAGGAAAAATGTATTGGCTCTATGAAGAGAGTATGAGATCTCGTTTATGAAAGATCAAGGCACAACACGATGATATGTCCTTATTGTATTGACTATGTAACAAGCAAGGCAGATTGTGTTACCAAGAAGGTTAATGTTTGGTGTTTCTTTAATTGGTAAAAGCATGTTTATTAATATTAATGTTATTATTTGAGAAATTTCGGGATAATTGTTTCTTTTCATAATATAGGTATATCTTCATAAGACATTCTCAAAGAAACCAAACACTAAATTGATCAGCCTAAAACGATGGAACACGAGAAAGAAGAAGATAACAATTATGAAAAAGGGGAGGTTGAAAGTCCAACTGTAGTGGGCGATCTTCTTTTGATTTGGTGAATCTCCAATGATCATCAAATCAATAATATTCTTGGATACATTATTAATCACACTTTCAATTACTTTGACATAAAGAAAAATGGTAATATCATTGTTATCTAAAGATTTTAGGGCGCGTTTTACATTTATTCCAACTTCTATTCGAGAGTTCTTTATGAGATGCATATGCATCCTCCATCATTCGTACAATGAGATAATATCTTTTCAACTTTAGCTTTGTATGGAAGTTCTTTCTCTTACTTGGTTATTTTCCAATGCTTATGCTTCTTCTAGTTCAAGTTTATGTCAATGATATTATTTTTGGATCCACTGACATATAACTTGTAAAAGAGTTTTCTAAGCTTATGCAAGGTGAATTTGAGACGAGCCTTATGGGGGAGTTGAATTACTTCCTTGGTCTTCAAATAAAACAACTCAATGAAGGGAATTAGAGACACTTAATATCTCAAATCTTGCCTAAAATATGATTTGTTTCATGTACTTTATATATTTTTGCTCTAAATTTTCTTGGAAGTTCTATTACATAAGAGTGCATCCTTTAGTCATTCACACGAGAAGTAATATTGCTCTTTTTTTCTTTCATTAGTAGGCTTTTAACTTTGCATGTCACTAGTGTTCCAAATGATTGATATTGTTGGTGTATGAAGTAGTTCATGAATATTCACTTCTAAAGATCTCTATTGATGTATGTCAATTATATGCTTATAGTGATGTTGTGGTATTCCATCTTTATGCTTGAAATATACTCTTGGTGCATATGGCTTGTTATGTATTCTTGCATGAACCAAGGTTGAATATGTTATGATGTTAACAAAATTCTTGGTGTATGTTATTATTATGATAACATCTCTATTTTTGGTTTGAGTGGTGATAAATTCATATATTTCCTTGCTATAGCACATGTGTGTGTCGCATTTCGAGAGCACCAAAAACATATGTCACGTAATTGTGTCGCTTTTGTAGCAACTCAAGAATTTTGTGATTGAATTGTATTCTTCATTGTTCATGTTTGCGTTATGTTATTTGACACAAATTATGGCAATTATGTTTTATTGTTGCTTTATATGCTTGTATTTATGTTTAGGAATTCTTTTTCGATATGAAAATCATTTTGTGTGAGTGTCATCATGTTGATGTTCTTATCTTTGCAAATTGCCTCGGTATATTATTTTAGTTTGTATATTATATAAGATATTTTTCATAGTTTGCTTTGTCTCTTTTTGGTGTTGTCAAGGGGGGAAAAGTATAAAAGATGAAGTTTGATGCATATATTTAAGGGGGTCTTCATGGAGACACAAAACATCGTGAAACACATCATTTTAAGTTTTGCCATCATAAAAAAGGTGAAGTATGTGAGTTAAACTTTACGTTCGATGTGTTTTGAATGATGTTAAAACCATGATAGTTTAACGTTAATGTACATTGGACGATATCCTCTGATTCTAGATGTGCATCTTAGCATTAGGAAGTATAAAATCATTTTGGAAATAGTTTAGAAATGATATAGAAAAGGTTTCGTGCATTAAATATAATTTATAAAAGTTTTCACGTGTAGAACATGTCTATAGGTTGGCCTATACGAGTTTCAGGTTGACCTATATAACTCATATTTAAAGCTTGTTTTATGTGCTGACTGCATAGGTTGGCACATAACCTTTATAGGTCGACATATATAAGTATTTCTACAGTATAGGTCGACACATGCATTGTAGTGTTAAAGACTGTAGGTTCTGTCCATATGTTGATTGCTATATGTCGACTTAAGACCTTTACAGGTCGACCTATTACTTTCATAGGCCGACCCATTCCATTCAAAACCTAAAAGTTTGTTTTTCCTTTCAATTTTTCTTGCATTCCTTTTGCTTCATAACTCTCATATATATATATATATATATATATATATATATATATATATATACTCATACATGCATCTTTCTCTAGTGAGGTACTAGTGTAAAACTTAAATGAAACCGGAATATTACAAAGCATACCCATCATCTTCAACTTCTCTTCTATGCATTCACCCAATTAAACTACACATAATCATTTTTTTATTGGGTGACCATATAGATTAGGGTTGATAACGTCCAATTAGGTTGGTGTAACTGAGAATACCAGGCTGGGTTATTTATGTGTTTCAAATAAGAAAACTAAGCTTGTGTTTTCCTTCAAGATCATTGGGATTTGAAGGTTTTAAGAAAGATCAGACAAATACAGATTCGACCGAGTGAAGGCTTTGGGACAAGGTGGTTCCTTGTAAGGGAGTAATGCGAGACGGTGGATCATGTTTGTGAATCTTGGGTTCAACAAGTATATGGTAGGGATTAATTCTACCGAGCAAAAAACCTTGAAGACGAGGAGGTCATGCAAGCAGGTAGTCAAGAACTGGTGGATTGTAGCAACATTATTGGTGACTTGATCAAACTTTGATCAACAATTTAGAGGTGGTTGAATCAACAACAAACTATATGGATTGTGGGGTTAGAGTTATTCATCTTCTGTATAAACATTCTTGCAAAGATAAGTTTAATTGCAAGGTATCTCAATTCGATTTCAAATTGAGGATAGACGTACCCATAAAGAGGCCAATTAGAGAGCTGCCTACACAAATCTTTGTGTCTTTCTATTTATTTCTCTATATCTCTTTAATAGATGTTCTTAGAAATTATTGAGTTCATTGTTGTTTCAATTACTTTTTAAAGTGTTGTAGTTGATATAATTATAATCACTTTGATTGTGATTGGTGTTTAGCATCAACAAAACAAATTAAATTTCCAAACGTTATCGATCTCACACAAAGTGTTCGATAAATTGTCTTTGATTATTTTAATTGATTTTTGTTCAATGGAAACAAGCTCTATGCATAACTTAACATTTAATTGATTTGTGAATCAATCATTGTTGAACAATTTGTGTTCATTATCATCCAACTGGTTTATGTTACACAGAGCTTTTTGATAGTAGGTTCGGTTAGATTATTTGATTCAGATTGTTTCCGCTGTGCCATAAAACTTTTGAAAACTATTTTTGCCAAAAGATGTGTTTTTTGTTTGTGATCTATTCACCCATATAGATCGAAGTATATCGTCTAACACAGACAAATATAAACAACCATTATTTGAAATAGTTGTATTGATGTCAACCAATTTGATATTTGGTGTTGCATTTTCCTATATGGAATCTGAGCAGACGAATAAATTTTGTTGAGTTTTGGATTAGCTAAAACAATTGTTTGTCAAGAAAGATTTTTGTCCCCAAGTGATTTTAACAGATAAAGATCTAACTTTGATGAAAGCAATTGAAGGTGTGTTTCCAAGGACGATTACTTGCTTTGTCATTTTCACATTAACAAAAATGTTGGTGCAAAATGAAAGCAATATGTTTGAATGAAATACAAAAGGCGATAAACACATTATGAATGGAAGTTGTATGGGCTAGTGACAAGGTTTCGTATCATCAACAATTGCAACAACTTGAACAAACATATGTATATTATTTATTGATTATGTGAAATACACATGGTTGACTCCTCATATGCATAAATATGTTGGTGCGTGGATTAATCGAGTGTTACATTTGGGTAACACCACGACTAATAGGTATATGACCAGTGCAATTCTTCCCCAAATATATCTCGCACACCCACAAAAAGTTTTTAAATAGTAATAGATACATGCCTCAATAATTGTAAAAATATTGTCGACAAAAATGGTGCAACTTACGAGCATCATCAAATAGGCTATGGTAGCACAGTCCTATCTAGAAGCAGATTGATGAAATGTAAATAATTTCTACATCCAATCTAACTTATAATAAGCATCCCTACAAGAAAGGACATGTGCTGCTTCCTCATTGAATGACACTCCCTAGTAATCAACAAAAAGACCAACACTATCTTCTTTAGTGACACATGGAGCCCCCCCAAAACTCCCCCTGATCGGAAGGTAAAACATGTAAGAAACGTCATCTAGTGTAATGCTCATCTCACCAAATGACATGTGAAATGAAAATATCTCTGGATGCCATCTCTTTCCAAATGCTTATACCAAATTTTGGTCTATCCTCGACAAACTGGTTCTCTGGAGTGAAGATAGATCAGGGTCACTCAACCACTATGCATCTTAGGTGGGCGGCAATGCGAAACCCATCCTATAAGCTTGCTATCGTTTCTATCAACCTTGAGTTATTTCTCCGGACCTCTCGCATAAAAATAATTTAAAGTGTATATTAAAAAAGTCTCAAATTAAAATTATTATTTTTTCAAAATAAAGTGATTGTCATTTACTCACCTATTACACATCAAACGACCGATTGTGGAGCAGATGCAGACGCGCCTACATACTCATCCACACCAGAAATCGCCTCTCGAGCATTCCGTCATGGAAATTTTACCTCATACCTCTACCTTTAGCCCTATACCCCTACATTTTATATAAAATACCAATTTTACCTTTATATATTTTAACTAATTGTTTATTTTATTTTTTAAATAATTTTAATTTTTTTTTACCGAAACTCTTTTGAAAATTCTTTCGGTACACAAAATAAAAGTTAAAAATATATTTTAAAAAATGGTTACCGGAACTCTTTTGTAAAGTCTTCTGGTACACAAAACTATCAGAACTCTTTTGCAAAGTCTTCCGGTACACAAAAATTAACTATTAAAAATCTTTTGCAAAGTCTTTCGGTACACAAAATAAAAGTTAAAAAATGTTTTAAGAAATACCGGAACTCTTTTGCAAAGTCTTTCAGTATACAAAATTTGACTACCAGAATTCTTATGCAAAGTCTTCCGATATACAAAAAAAAATTTAAAAAAGTTTTAGAAATGACTACCAGAACTCTTTTACATAGTTTTCCCATACACAAAAATTGACTATCAAAACTCATTTACAAAGTCTTCCGGTACAAAAATAAAATAAAATGATAAAGAATGATAAAAATTAAAATAATAAAATAATAAAAATATCAAAATTAATATTTTAAAAAATTTGTTAGAATGTATAGGGTAAATCATATACCTACACATGGATATGATTTTTCCATCCTCAGGTTTGTGCAACTAAAAAACAAAAGGCACATTAAGAATTTTTAAAAAAAAATCAAACCTTATATATTTTATCAAAGATATCCGGTGGCTATCAAAGATTAACTAACTTACTTGGATGTTTTTCGGTTTGAAGTATGTGGATCGGGTAAATTCGTTAAAGTGTTCCAATATGTAAATTTTCTCTAAGACTAAAAAAACTTGTAACGAAAGAGAAAAAAAAACTATATTTAAAGAGGGGTATTTTGGTCAAAAGTGGTATAATGTAGGGGTAGGGGTAGTGGTGTGTTACGGTATGGAATATAGTTTTCGTAAAATTTATTCTAAGTTTGGGCTTTAATGTGACCAAAGCCCACTTTCATCCTCAACCCGAACCACTGACTTCACAGTCACATATATAATGATCTTTTATTGCTCTTAAGAAAACCCTAGTGCGAATCAATCGTCTGAACCAGGGTTTGTTTTTTTCTACATCTCCAAATTCTGATCATCTAATCCTTTTTACATCTTGTTGTTTAACTCTGTTGAATTTCAGAAATGGCGAAGTCGAAGAATCACACCGCTCACAATCAATCTTACAAAGCACACAAGAACGGCATCAAAAAGCCAAAGAGGCATCGCCACACTTCAACCAAAGGGGTATGTATTCATCCTCCTTTCATTTCATAAGGAATTTCTCGGATTTTGGTTGTTTATGTATTTTTGTTTGATTAACTATAGATGGATCCCAAGTTTTTGAGGAACCAGAGGTACGCACGGAAGCACAACAAGAAAAATGGTGAAATCGCTACCGACGCTGAGTGAAGTGTCGATCTATAATGGTCTTTTTTGTATTTTCATCCATTAGTATTTTCATCCATTAGTATTTTCATCCATTATTAGTGTTTTGAATTTTATATTTTATGTCAAATGTTACTGATATTGTTTTGAATTTTAATGTTTTTTAATTTAGAGAAATTGCAGTATTCTGTTAGTTTTCTTTTTTGAATAGGTTCTTTTTGGTTACATCTATAAACTTAAATTGATCCTTCAATCCAAATACAGCTAACAATTTAATATAGTAGTGCATTTTAGCATTGAAGTGAATGCCATTCCATGCATATGAAACCATACCTATCACTGTCAATACAGCACTGCTAAAGTCATAGATTTTTTGACACTAAAATCTGCAAGTTCTTTAATTTCAAGTAATTTCAAGTAAAGATTGGTTGGTTGTTTAGAACCATTACTTATATGATCCGATTGGATTGACGTATTTGAGCTTATTTTATGTCATACTCTTTCATTTTTGAGCTTATTTTTATAACTTCTGATAACTTGTGAAAACAATTTACATTATGTAAAGAATGATTTAAATTTATTGTATTTTTTGTTAGAAAAATAGCCATGCAATCTTTTTTTTAAGTGCCAAATCTTGCAACTTTTCCTTCTAGTTTTCTAATCCTTTACCTCTTTTTAACATGTAATATTTGTTTAAAACCTTTACCCAAATCAACAACTTTACCTTCAAAAGGGTTTTCTTAGATTTTATTTTTTACCCTCTCATTATCTATATTTTTTTTCTCATGTTCCACTTGTAAAACCCTATCCCAAATTTTCAAACTATTCCAAGTTATTAGACTTGCTGCTAGAATGGTAGCTCTTAAAGAGAATACAAAATAGTTGAATGAGAAGTTTTTTCCTGAGCTAGTAGTAGAAAGACAGTAGCACTTTAAGCAGAAAGTCTTTTGTTCTACCGTAACCATAAAAATCAAAATAATAACATTGGTTGCCTTGAGATTTCATGAATTTCATTATTTTATCTTAAGTATAATGCTGCTCTTCATGAATTTCATATATTGTAGTTCAACTTATTATAAATAATTTTTATTTTCAAACTCAAGCACCCTATCCAATATTGGGTAAAACACACTTTTATAATCACTTAAAGATTTGTCATAGTTATCTTTTTTTTTTTTCAATTGAGAAAAAAGAAAAAACGTACCCACACTTTTTTTATAATCGCTTAAGATTTGTAATAGTATCTTATATGACTTAAAATTTCAATTGAGAAAAAAGAAAAAAAATAATTCCCGTTCTATTGATTTTTTCGGCAAGGAGAGCCCACACAACATAACTCATTTACTTTTCCAAAGGTGTCTTTTTAGAAATATATATTTTTTTTAAATAAGTCTCTCTTTATCTTTTCAATGCAAAAATAATTTGTCATTGTTAGCTTAAACGATTTTCATTTTGAGATGAGTGGAGAATGATGGTTCAGAGGTCGGGTATTGGAGGCAGTCCAAACATGCTCTGTTAATGGGTGTCATGTTCTCAGGGTTTGAAATTTTATTGGGACTATCAAAGAAATTCGAGAAATACTTTAAACTTCTTGAGTTTGTGTGGTTCTTATATTGAGATGAAAATCACAAACTATTTTCTTGTAATTCATTGTAATCTATTATAACAACTTTTGAAAATATAATGAATCAAAGAGTTATCCTTTCCCTCAAACATAATCAATTTGATCAAATTGGATAAATAAATTTCTGTTTCTCACTTGATATATTTTTAATGCACTAACATTTGGTTGGTTGTCATTGTTATTGGTCTCACACATTAAATATTTTGTGTGTTTAAATTTTGAATTATTATCAAATTTTTCATAGCAAGTGACATCTATTGCGAGGCAAAAGGGTTAAGTTTACAAGTAAGTAATATGAGTTTCAAATGGAACGTCGAGAAGTTTTCTAGAGATAAAGACTTTAAATTATTGAATGTGAACATGCAAATAATACTAATTCAACAAAGGTGCATAGAAGCATTGAAAGAAGATGTTTTGATGTTTGCAAGCCTAACACAAGCTAAGATGACTTAGATGATGGATAAGACCAAACATACCTGTCACACCCCAAATTTTACCCCTAACTTTTTTTTCCTCCCATTCATGCATTCACATCATCATCATACCATGGTACATATCGAGCGTGCTTGGTTTTGCAAGAGGTGTCATTGGAAATTTTACTTGGGATAGGTATTAGAGATTGATTCATTGGTTATGCTTTCCAAGTTTCAAATTCAAATATAATTCAAATACTTGTTTCCAAATTCCATTTCTAATTTTCAAAATTCCAAGGTTTATTTTTCAGTTACTTTCAACTCATTTTCTAATTATTTATAAATTTAGTTTTAATTTCTTTTCACTTCCAAGCTTCAATTTTAATTTAATTTCTATTTATTTATTTCTAACTTTTTAATTCATTTTTGTGTTTTAATTTTAATTTTTATTTCTATTTCTAATTTTTTTAATTCTATTTTCAAGTTTTTAAATTTTTATCTCAATTTCTAAATTCTAATTTTTAATTCATTTTCAAAACTATTTCTATTTTTAATTACAACTTTCAATTTTCATTTCAAGTTTCAATTTTCAATCTCAATTCTTTCCAAATCCATTTCAAGTCACACCAATCACAAACTCTTTGTCAATTTCCCAAATTCCACTCCGAGTCTTCATTTCATGTTCAAAGTTTCTATCCTAAGTTTATTTCTAATTCAATTTCAATTTCTATTAAAATTCCTATTGCAATTCCTATTTCAAGGTTTCCTTCCCAATTTCTATTTTTAAAATCAATTCCAAAGTCTCAATTTCAAGATCCCATTTTTTTTTATATATAATTCTTAATCCATATTATTTCCAATTCCAAGTTCAATTCAAATTTCATTTCAAGTTTAATTTCTTAGTCACTTCCACTCCCAAGTTTTAATTCCAATCCCAATTCAATTTCCAAATTTCTTCTTCAAATTCAATTCAATTTCTAAGTTTTGTTCCAATTTTTTTTAGTCCAAATTTCATTCATGTTCAAATACAAATTCTCAATTTAAATTTCTTGTCTAAACTTCAATTTTTTATTCAAGCCTCATTTTTTTTTCAAATCTCAATTCAATCCTTTTTTCCATTCAACTTCAATTCCAAATTCCATTTCCTAGTTATTTCCAATTCCTAGCTTAATTCCTAGTTTCACAATTCAATTTCCATTTAATTTCCAAATTCCATTTCCTAGTTATTTTTAATTCCAAGTTTAATTCCTAGTCCAAAATTGATTCCAAATTCATAAAAAAATGGTTGTTTCAAACCACAAAAGTTCCAACTCATTTCAAGTTTCAAATCAAAGGTTTTCAACTAGTTTCAAATTTAAGTTCTCACATCATTTTCTTTTCCACTTCAATTCCTAATCCAAAATTCAAATTGTGTCATTTCAAAAATAATCTATTCATGCATAGTGATGCTCATTCATATTCAATTTACCTTCAAGTTAAATTTCTTCATTTTTGAGCCAAGTTATTCACATTCATTTGCATACAAGGTGTACTCAATGTAAAATCTTTAGTGATACAAGAAATCCCATTTGCTTCTTTTAGAGCATGGAAAAGATATTACAAGAGTAAGAAGTCCTAAGCCTATATTTTTTCCTACAAGTTCATCATGAATCTAAGCTTAAGAAATTGAAAAAATAATAAGAGTCTAATGACGTGCTTCACACGCTTTGACGAAGGGACGTGGTTCATTATCCATTATGCCTAAGCCTTACGCTCCAAACTTCATTCCAATGTATCAACCATCAATCTCTTTTTGCCATGATCCATGTTATCAACCTACAAAGAAACAAGAATCACCAAGTCAACATGTTCATACCAATCCAAGCATTGCTTTATTTTCATCTGATTCAATAAAAACATTCATGTTCCAAAACATTCATACAAATCCATCATCATACATTCATCTTATCATTCATGTTCATTACAAGCATATTCAATTACATAATCATACTCATCATATTCCACAATCCATAACATTTTATTTAAGTCATTCACTCATCATTTTTATCATGTACATAATGTCACAAGGAACACTTCAAAGGGCAGAATTTTACAAGGACATCATAACAAGAAAATTCAGTGGGACCACAAGTGCTAGCAGACAAAACCTTCAAAACATATAAAAAAAAAGAAAAGGAAAAAACAGCCCACAGCAGGTCTGCAAAATGCAGGGCCTCTGCTCGACTTCCACCACACAATTCCAGAATTTGTCCCCTATCTCAAAGCATCCTTCACCAACAAGTTTTCAAGGACAAAATTCAAGTTCTAAAACCCTAATTCACTCCCTATTAAACTAGAAACTGTTCACATCAAAAGGGGGACACACAAAAAGCAAACCGAAAAAAAATACAACAACATCACAGAATATCAATAGCCACCACTACCAACCAACATTCACATCACAAAAACATAGCCATATTGCAGAAGAACAAAGGCCTGAGAAACAAGCCACAAAAACAATAAAAAAAAACATTAGCCACTGCATCAAAATAACCGAAACTTAACCAACAATCACAGCAATAGCAAGGAGTAGGGAAGAAGCTACACAAAAGAGGAATAATAGAAGAAGGAAGCGTACAAGTGAAGCTTACCATCGTGGATTCGTCATCCCGATAACTTTCGGGTCGATAATGTTCTCCTTTTCCTTCACCTCTTTTCAGAATATCATTCATTTTAGCTTGATTCCTCTTATAGTCATGTTTGTGTTTACGGCTGATTTTCGATTTCGACTAGCTAGTTTCCTTCTTTTTTTCAGTTTCATTTCATCATTCCTCATACCGCATAACGCTTATACTGCATACACAAAGCCATGAAAAACTTCAAAAAAGTCAGACAGAGAAAACGACACCTAAAAAACTCAGGCAGCCATACAAAAAAAAACCCAATAACAACCACATAAATTTCTGTCACAAGCCTAAACACAAACAAAACTCAGGGGGCCATAAACTAAAAACAGCAAAATAACACCACCAAACTTCAAACACCCATAACACAATCTGAAAAAAAACAAGGATTCACCTTGCAGTTTCGTCACACAACGGCCTCTTTTTAACAGTTATTAACAAGCTAGCTTTATTCCAAACATCATACAATAAGGCCTTCAAGAATTCAAACTATCACAATATGTTCATAACAATCAACACAAAAAAAAAATCCGCTAGCAGACCTTAAGAAAATTGAAGTAACAAGTATACAAATATGGAGACCTAGCCGCATACTACTCAGCCACCAAAAAAAACCAGAAAGAAAAAACAAAAGGAAAGTAAGAGAAATGATGAGAAACCTGTGAGTTGAAGTCACCCTTTCTCCTCCAACAAACCCATCACTCTCGCATTTATCAGATAAACAACAAGTTCTCAACGTCGTATCACCATGACAACTCCACCAACAAAATCTCATCAAGCAGCAACAACACTATTGGTATAGCTCCTGCGTCTAGCTCTACCAAGCCTTCATCTCTTTCTTTGAATAAACAATACAAACCACTCATCAACCATAATCCCATTGCTCCAAGCTATCACCAGAATGTAAGAATCATAACCTGCGAGAAAAAGTGAAAAAAGCAATTCATTTAAGTTTTGAATTTAACTCATAAGAAGGGGGAGTTCACAACCAACAACACCTTCACACAGTTTACAAAAACTCAGACCTCCACTAAACCACTCAACAACCCTCCATCGAACCACCACCCTCCCACTGCCGACGCCTAAAATGAGGAAAAGAAAAGCCACCGAATCAGAAAAAGCCAGAAACAAAGAAGATAAAGGTGACGAGTAGAGAAGGGAGGGACTTACCAAGGTCTCGCTGATCAGAGGACTCGTCGGACAAGCTCCGATCATGTTTTTTTTTTCATTTTTGTTGTTACCATCGCATCCCATCTGTTACGCTGAGCACAAACCCTCCGTAAATCGTTTGTTTTCGTGCGATTAAGTTTTTTAGGGTTTTGGGTTTTGATTTTGTGAAGAGAAATCACTGGGGTTTGGGCTCATATTCATGGTTGATAAGGTTGCGAGCAGAAACGCGATTGAGAGTAGAGAAGAGAGGCTGTGAGTGAAAGAAAGAGATTCGAAAGAGTTTGAGCGTTTGGGAGGAAGGGAGGTTTTTTCCGGATTCGCAAAACAACGCCGTTTTTGGCTTAGGGTTTGCTTTGCCCCTTTTGGCATTAGCATGAATCGGGTCACGGGTTGGACCCGACCCGCTTATCCCCAGCGCCCCATGGGCCTCATTTCTTTGGACCCCCCTTGTTGCAACTAGACCCACTAGCTTTTCTTTTTTCTTTAGATTTAATTTAGATTTTTTCTTTTAAAGTTATTTTAAAATTGAAAAACAAAATTTATTTTCCTAAATTTATTTTGGTCTCATTTTTTTGCTAAAGTTGATTTAATTAGGGATTTTATTTTCTTAATATAATTTTTAATTCAATATAGTAAATTTTTTAAATAGAGATGTTAATTCAGTTAAATTTTCTTTTTTTTAAAAAAATTTAATTAAAACATTTTTCTATGTTGTGGATTAAAACTTTATTTAATTAAACTTTACTTAGTGTTTATTTTTAATTTCTTTGACAATTTCATTCAATACATCAAAAACATAAAATATTTTCCTCTAATTAAGTTTTTCTTAGAATTTAATCTTTAGTTGTTCTTTTGATAGTTCCTCTAATACATTCAAAAATCAAAAATATTTTCTCATAATCTTTATATTTATTTTCTTAATCCTCATTTAATCTTAGATCATCTAATTAGGTTCTCTATCTTTTTTTATTAACTCATTTCATTTTAATTTAATTCATAAAAAATCCTAAAAATAATGTCTTGTCTATATTTCCTCTAAGTAGTTAGCTTTAGATCACTTAGGGTGAGGGGTGAGCTTGAGTTTATTTTCTCTTTGGTGTGAGTGTGTGTTTAATTTTGCTATCATTTCGGTGGCATGCACGCTATGTTTGTATTTATTTCATTTCGCATCATGACCATATATTTGTTAAGATAAAATTGAAAGCGCACACTTTTGAAACTTTAATTTTCAAGATAATAATCCTTGGTCCAACGCCAAGTTGAGTTCTTTGCACACTTCACTCACACACGTAAGTCGGTCGTTTTGCGATCTCCATCTGCACAATCTTTACACTTCACAACTTTCCAACTTAAGCAAATTGACGCACGCGTTTGTCTTCTACCCCCGCATTCTCGATCCATATATCGAGCCATAGCCCGGTTACTAAACCTTTTATCTTGCATTTCCATTTACTTTATTCAATTCATTTTTGCAAGTAGCAACCTATGCCTTAAACTTAGGAGCTTGCACCCTCATTTATTTACTTTTGTTTATGCTTTTCAATCCAAGAGGGAAAAAACTCCTGCAGTTGGCTCAATGTCATAGGAAGTTTAGCCATCCCTAGTTCCTTTTCAACCTTAACCATTAGGAATTTTTATTTTACAACTTTTGGTGACTTTGCTAAAGTCACGTGAGTGTTTGCCATAACACTTACTTTCCCCCGCGAACCTTGAGCATAACCAAGTGTTCGTTAACCCCAGGAGAACTACGAGTGCTCTGATTCTATACCCGATACGTAGGCATCGATGCGATGTTGTGCGAGCACCATTAGAAATAAAACCTTAGGTTCCCATAATTTTAGTAAGCAATAAATAACAATAACACAAATTTTAATAAGAGGTTCCCGTAGGATACTGCGGATGCTTAGGATGCTAACACCTTCCCTAGGTATAACCAACCCCCG
Organism: Lathyrus aphaca; assembly: GCA_963966055.1. NCBI lineage: Eukaryota > Viridiplantae > Streptophyta > Magnoliopsida > Fabales > Fabaceae > Lathyrus > Lathyrus aphaca. The sequence continues at coordinate 101,909,505 of OZ014519.1, read as the reverse complement.
AACCTAGTTTCTCCTCATTTAGGGTTTTTACGATCTTTTTCCCTTTTCCCTTTGGATTAAATTAATGCCGGTGGTGAACATAAAAGTTTTACGATTCAAGCTCACTTAATAGCTTGGTATCCGATTCTCACCGTAACAGAAATGGCGACTTCACTGGGGAGTCTATTTTTGAGGGTTAAGCCCACCTTGTATATTTGTATATTTATTGTTGTATTGCTTGTTATTATTTGGGATTTTTGTTGGGTGTTCCATGTGTGGTGAGATAAGTCCTAACCCGGACTTGAGTGCAAAATAAGATAGGACGGTGGTATATTCAAGAAGGCTTGTAGGGAGTTGAGTCCCGATCAAGTTGACTTGAGACACCACCACTCAGCGGAGGCCTCCTCGGATGTAGTTTTGTTGATCGAGTTCAGTCGTGAAAGCATTACTATATTCGACCTGAGAGCCATTAATGTTGAGGACCGTAGAACATTTACCCCCACTTGGCCTTTTAGGGATGTAGTGCGATGACTATGAGGGTGCAAATCCAAAATAGTTGATACGCGATACTACACCCGGATGAGACTCTCTTGAGAATATTATTGATTACCAAGTTGAGTTGGGAAGTCGGTAATATCCGAAAGATGGGACAATGATTCTGGGAACTTTTAGAACCCGTTGTACAGGTACAAATAAACTCATAGTACATACCTTTTGGGAGGGTTGAACCTTCGACCTCATGCCAGCTTTGAACCTAAGCCTTGTGTGTTTTTGTGTATTCATGCATTCATGGATCATGAAGCATCATTTTTACCAATTTATTCAAGGAACTCAGAAACTCTATCTTTGCAAATATCGTAGGTATCATCATGGACTTTGGAAGAAGAAAGACTGTCAAGTACACATTCAAAACTCCCAAACTCGAAGACCTAAGGAAATTAAGAGATTTGGTTTTGGATCAAGAAGCCTTCATGGAGAAGCATAGGAGACTTTTAGCCTTACTTAAGACTGAGTGGGATGGAAGGTTGCTCTCTGTGATGCTCCAGTTTTATGACCCTCTCTACCATTGTTTTACGTTCCCTGATTACCAATTGGCGCCTACTTTGGAAGAGTATTCATTTCTGGTGGGATCACGTGTTAAGGATGAGTTTCCATTCCCTGTTCTAGAGAAGGACCCTGAAGAAGCGGAGATTGCAAAGGCAACATATTTGAGTGTTCCTGAGGTCAAGGCAAATATGACCTATAAAGGAAAGATTTTTGGATTCCCTACAAAGTTTTTGGTAGAAAAGGCCAAGAATTTTGTTAGTGTGAAGGATATGAAAGCTTTTGAGGCGACCTTTATTATACTAATATATGGAGTGTTACTTTTCCCAAACTTTGAAGACTTTGTAGACCTGAACGCCATCAAAATATTTCTGAAGAAGAACCCGGTCCCTACTTTGCTCGAAAACACTTACCATTCCATCCATCTGAGGAATCTCCATAAGGGAGGGATGATTACTTGTTGTGCATCATTGCTGTACGAGTGGTTTATTTCGCACTTGCCTAAGTCAGCTTCATTTTGGAACCTTAAGGATGGTTTGTGGTGGTCACAAAGGATCATGTCTCTTACCCACTCTGACATTAGTTGGTACAATCGTGTTTATGATGGAGCATTAATTATTGATAGCTGTGGTGATTTTGCTAATGTACCTCTTCTTGGCACTAAGGGAGGAATTAGCTATAATCCAGTTTTGGCTCGCCGCCAACTCGGGTATCCGTTGAAGGACAAACCTAAGAGTGTTGAAGTGGAAGGAATTTTCTTTAAGGATGACGAAGAACCAGAGCTCAAGAAACAGATTATACAAGCTTGGAAGTACATCCATAGGAAGGGGAGGAGTAGCCTGGGAAAGCCGAATTGTGTTTCTATGGAACCATATCTCCAATGGGTACGAGATAGGGCAATCAGTCTGAAAATGCCTTACCCTCGCCAGGATCCTATGACCTTCAAGAAACCCATTCTAATCTTTATGGACGATGCAGAGAAGCTGAAGATTGATTTGGAGAAAGAGCTTCGAGAGAAGAATGCATGGAAGAATCGACATCAGATCATCAGTAGTGAGAATGAAGAACTTAGAAGACAACTGAAGATGAAGGAAGAAGAAGAGCTCTCCAACAAGAAAAGGAAAGCGCAAGAGGATTTATTTTCCTCCAAAACTCAAGGGGACACTTCTTGGAAGTCGATCGTGGATCAACTTATGCTTGAAAGGGCTCAGATGAAGGCACAAATCGAGAAGCTCAACTTGAGGCTTTTAGGAGAATCTCCTTAGGACTTTGTCTTTGTTTTTATTAAGCTTTGTTTGGGATTTTTGAAGATGTACTCAAGACTTTGTATCACTTTTTGAATTTAATGAAATCATATCCTTTTGATTATTATGTTTTCCTTGGTATTTGCAAATTGTTTCTTAAGTTCCTTGAATAAAATTTAATTTTCGCATTGCACTCATACATTTGGCATTTCATTTGCATTTTTTCATATAAAAATCATTCCCGTCATCTGCTCTCCAGCTTTCACACTGAGGCTCTCACGCAAATACTACACTCGAGCTCAAGCTAGAAAGAGGATGGCTGAAAGAGACCTAGAGATGGACAGAGTTAACGAGGAGCTTACTGATATTCGTGGAAATATGGGTCAGATGATGGAAATGTTGCAGGTCATTCGAGCAAAGATGGATACCCAACAGATTGTAGTGTCAGAAATTGTCACTGCAACGACTGAGCTTACGTCATCAGTCACTACCCCTGTGACCTGGCCTCCTTTTGGGTTTCCTCATGGATTCGTCCCTCCTCCTCAAGGTTTTGCTTCTCAAAGTTTTATTCCTTCTTCCCAAGGACTTGCAGCTCAGGGTTTCTTCCCTCCTTCCCAAGGCCTTGCTTCTCAAAGTTTTATTCCTTCTTCCCAAGGACTTGCTGCTCAGGGTTTCTTCCCTCCTTCCCAAGGCTTAGCTTCTCAAATTTTCGCACCTCCTTCTCAGGGTATTGCATTTCCTTCCCAAGGTTTTGTGCCTCCTCCTCAAGGATTTGCTGCTCAACAGACTATTCCTGTGACTAATGAAGAGAACCATGCATTTGCTAATTTTACACCAGACATTGTGCACACCCGTGCCCAACCATACTTTAATGACCATCAGGTGTATGACGCGCCAGATATGTCTGAGAACGGAAACGAGAAACATGAGAAGATGCAAGAGAATTTTGATACCCTTGAAAAAAGGTTAAGAGCAATTGAAGGTGACCAGATCTTTGGGGCCACTGCTAGAGATATGTGTCTGGTGTCTGGATTGGTAATACCTCCAAAGTTCAAGATACCCACTTTTGATATGTATGAGGGCGCAACTTGTCCTAAGAACCATCTCTTGATGTACTATTGAAGAATGGATGCGCAGGTGGACAATGATAAATTAATGATCCACTGCTTCCAGGACAGTCTGAAGGGAATCTCCTCCAAATGGTATCTAACGCTAGACCAGTCGAAGATTCGCAGTTTCCAAGACTTGGCAGATGCTTTCATCCAGCAGTACAAATACAATATGGACCTTGCTCCCGATAGGAGGCAACTGTTGAATATGTCACAAAAAGATTCTGAATCATTTAAAGAATATGCTCAGAGGTGGAGGGGGACCGCTTCTCAGGTAGAGCCCCCATTGACTGAAAGAGAATTACCTGACTGGTTTGTTGACACTGTGCGACCAGAATTCTATGAGAGAATGGTGGGGAGCATAACTTCTAGCTTCTCTGACCTTGTAGCCGTGGGAATCAAAGTTGAACTTGGACTAAAAAGTGGAAAGATGAGTGGTGCATCTGGCAGTTCCAGCACTGGCAGTGGAAATAATGTCAAGAAATTTACCAGTAATTTCCACAAGAAGAAAGAGGGTGAGACGAATGCAATAATGACAAGTCAAATAAGAAATCCGCTTTGGCAGAGACCTCCACCTATGGCTCAACAGCAGTATTCTCATCCACCACAGTATGCCCAACACCCTTATGTAGCGGCGGTTCAACCGTCATATAATCCACAAGTCCCTATGTATCGGCCAACTCAAGCAGTACCGATGTATCAACAAGCGGCTCCAGTGATTCCACCTTATCAGCCAATGTTCAACAATCCAGGCTATCAACAAGCACCCAATGCTTCAGCCTACCAGCAGAGGACTCCAGCTCCTCATCCGAATCCCAACTCTCAGAATAGAAGACCAGGAGGAAGGCCTCATAATCCTCGAATCCCTATGACCTATACTGAATTATATCCTTCACTGTTGAAAAAAGGTTTGGTTACTCCAAGGCCTTTAGGTCCTCCACCAAATCCGCTCCCACCAAATTACAACTCAAATGCCCACTGTTTATTCCATGAAGGTGCCCCAGGGCACGATTTGGAGGGTTGTTATGCTTTAAAGTACATAGTGAAAGATTTGATGGAGAAAAACATTCTGTCATTTGGGAATACTGGTCCGAATGTCAAAGATAATCCTTTACCCAAGCATGGGTCCATAAACGCCATCGTTGACGAGTCTGACGAAGGTTTGATTTTCAACGCCACAGAGATCAAGACCCCACTTAGAGACTTCCATGCGAAGTTAGTAGAAGTGGGTATGTTGAAGAACTGTCATAAGAATTGTGAAGCTTGTGCGAATAACCCAAAGGGATGTGAATTGGTCTTAAAAGATGTTCAAGATTTGATTAATTTGGGTATTTTACAAGTAAGCGGTCGTGTGAAGAAGAATGAAGTGGCAATGATTGAACCCATTTTCAACTTGCCTGAATCTGATTCTACCTTGGTGCCAGTATTCAACCTGCCTGAGTCCTCAAGAGTTTAGCCCATCTTTAACATGCAAGAGCCTGTGATGCCCATTTTCAATATACCTGAGCCATGGTTTGAACAAAGGAGTAACCCTTTCCTTTATGAAGACACTAAAGCAGTTCCATGGAAGTATGATACATGGAAAGTTCATCAGAAGATTGATAAAGCTAGTCAGAAGGAAGGTTCAAAAGTGGCAAGTGCTGACATAGCAGGTGCAGGTCGTTTAACTCGCAGTGGTCGTGTTTATACTCAGCAAGCCAATACGGTTCCTCCTAAAGAAGTCATTCCGGCTGTTGTCAACCAGGATAAAGAGGTAGTCTTGGGAGAGGAGGATGCAGAATTCCTCAGAATCATTAAGAAAAGTGATTATAAGGTTATTGATCAGCTACATCAAACGCCTTCCAAAATATCTATCCTATCACTTCTTATGCATTCACCGGCCCATCGAAGTGCTCTCCAGAAATTACTAGCCCAAGCTCATGTTACACATGATATTACTGTAAATCAGTTTGATGGAGTCATTGCCAATATTACTGCATGTAACAATCTCAGCTTCAGTATGGAGGATCTTCCAAAAGATGGCTTGGACCATAACCGTGCTCTCCACATATCTATAAAATGTCAAGAGGATACTTTAGCAAGGGTTCTTGTGGATACAGGATCTTCATTGAATGTTTTTTCGAAAAGAACGCTTGCCAAGTTATCTTATCAAGGGGCGAAGATGAGGCCCAGTGCACTGATTGTGAAAGCTTTTGATGGGTCAAGGAGGACTGTTATTGGAGAAGTAGACCTACCGATCTTGATTGGGCCACAGGTGTTCAAAATCACTTTCCAGATTATGGACATTAACCCCAATTACAGTTGCTTGCTGGGAAGACCTTAGATCCATGCCGCTGGGGCAGTCACTTCTACCCTACATCAGAAGATGAAGTTTGTGGTCGATAATAAGCTGGTAACCGTGTCTGGGGAAGAAGATCTCATGGTTAGCAACCTTTCATCCTTTAGCTATATTAAGGCTGATGAAGATGCTTTGGAAACTTCTTTCCAAGCTCTTGAGATAGCCAATGCTATCCTTTTGGAAGTGGAGGAACCAAAAGGAAGGGGTATCCCATCTTTTGCATCGTTGAAGAGTACCATTTCCACCATTGAAGAAAGAAGCTATGAAGGTTGGGGTGATGTCATTGAAGTCAAACAGAAGCTAGATCGTTGCGGGTTGGGTTACAAACCAACTCATGTGAAGAAAGGAGCGTCAACCGCCGTTAAAGGACGTCCAAAGACCATTCAAGAAGTGTTTTCCAGTGCTGGTTATCAGGTCAATGCAATTGATGGAGGTTTTGAAGATGAAGATGTGAATCATTTGGTGTATCAGTGTGAAGAAGCCTTGGGCAATTGGGAGGCAGTCGAGATCCCTGAGTTTTTTCCATTGTCAAAGTAATTTATTGTTTTTTAAGTGTTTTCAAAGTTCCCTAACTCTGCCCAAGGCTTTGGGAGTATTTTGTAGGGCCCCTTCTCATTTTCAAAAGTTATTATCAATGAAGGCATTTTGTTAAACTCTTATTTTGATCATTTACTGTTTTCTCTCTCTCTCTCTCTCTCTCTCTCTCTCTCTCTCTCTCTCTCTCTCTCTCTCTCTCTTTTCACTTTAAAAAAAAAGAAAAAGAAAATGGCAATCTTTCAAAACCAATAAAAAAGCTTTTCCTCTTGCATTTCTCTATTTTCCACTTTTAATAAAAACAAATCATTCTCATATGCAGAATAAACGAAAACCCTGTTGAATCCAATGACTCCACATTCTCTCCTAACTTTAATTCGCCCATCTACCAAGCGGAAGATGAAAGTGAGGAAGATTGTGACATTCCCGAAGAACTGGCAAGATTAGTTGAGTATGAGCACACAGATCTTCAGCCACATAAGGAGCAGGTAGAGACCATCAATCTTGGTACTGATGAAGACAAGAAGGAAATCAAGATTGGTACAACACTTGGGGCAGACGTTAGAGAAAGATTGGTCAAGCTTCTCAAAGAATATGCGGATGTATTTGCATGGTCGTATAAAGATATGCCCGGTTTAGACACAGACATAGTGGTCCACAAGTTACCTCTTCGACCAGATTGTCCTCCTGTAAAGCAAAAGCTTCGAAGAACAAGACCAGACATGGCTCTGAAGATTCGAGAGGAGGTCAAAAGACAGTTTGATGCTGGATTCCTCGCAGTTGCAAAGTACCCTGAGTGGGTAGCTAATATTGTGCCAGTCCCTAAAAAGGATGGCAAAGTCAGAATGTGTGTGGACTATAGGGATTTAAACAAAGTCAGTCTGAAGGATGATTTCCCTCTTTCGCACATTGATACATTGGTTGACAATACTGCTAAGTTCGCTGTTTTCTCCTTCATGGACGGATTTTCAGGATATAACCAGATCAAGATGGATCCTGACGATATGGAAAAGACCACTTTCATTACACCATGGGGCACTTATTGTTACAAAGTTATGCCATTTGGTCTCAGAAATGCAGGTGCCACTTATCAGAGGGAAATGGTCACCCTTTTCCATGATATGATGCATAAAGAGATAGAAGTCTACGTAGATGATATGATTGCCAAATCACAGAGTGAGGAGGATCATTTGAATCATCTCCTGAAGTTATTTGAGCGCCTCAGAAAGTTCCAACTACGTCTGAATCCAACTAAGTGTACTTTTGGTGTCCGATCAGGAAAGTTACTTGGTTTTACTGTTAGTCAGCAAGGAATTGAAGTAGATCCAGATAAGGTCAGAGCAATTCAAGAGATGCCAGTTCCAAAAACAGAAAAGCAAGTCAGAGGCTTCCTTGGGAGATTGAACTACATCTCCAGATTTATCTCCAACATGACAACTACTTGTGAGCCTTTATTCAAGTTACTCCGGAAGAATCAAGCAATTGAGTGGAGTCCTGATTGTCAACTGGCTTTTGAGAAGATTAAGGTTTATCTACAGGAACCCCCTATCTTGATCCCACCTACCCCAGGGAAGCCTCTTTTCATGTATCTGACTGTGCTCGAGGGATCTATGGGTTGCGTATTAGGCCAACAAAACGAAACTGGTCGTAAGGAGCACGCCATTTATTACTTAAGCAAGAAGTTCACAGACTGTGAAAGCAGATATTCGCTTTTAGAGAAAACTTGCTGTGCCTTGGCATGGGCGGCCAGACGCCTCCGGCAGTACATGATTTGTCACACTACTTTGTTGATCTCGAAAATGGATCCAATAAAGTACATTTTTGAAAAGCCTGCCTTGACAGGAAGTCTCGCCCGTTGGCACATGTTGTTATCCGAATATGATATCCAGTATGTAACCCAGAAGTTTATTAAAGGCAGTGTTCTATCTGAATACCTTGCTGATCATCCTGTCGAAGATTATGAACCTTTGAAATTCGAGTTTCCGGACGAGGACATTATGTTGATAAAGGACTATGAAGTTCCAGGTCCAGATGAAGGTCCCGAGCCAGGTTCTCGTTGGAAGATGATGTTTGATGGTTCCTCTAACTACATGGGGAATGGTGTAGGAGTTGTTTTGATGAATCCTGATGGTGGTTATACTCCTTTCACAGCCAGACTATGTTTCGAATGTACAAACAACATCGCAGAGTATGAAGCATGTGTTTTGGGTATCGAAGCTGCAATTGATACCAGAATCAAGATCCTTGACGTATATGGAGACTCAGCTTTGGTAATATACCAAGTCAAAGGTGAATGGGAGACTCGTGATGAGAAGCTGATCCCATACCGTGCCCACATTGTGGAATTGATCAAATACTTTGATGAAGTCACTTTTCATCATGTTCCAAGGGCAGAGAATCAAATAGCAGACGCCTTGGCTATGTTGGCCTCTATGTTTCAAGTCAGATTTCTTAATGAAGCTCCACTCATTACAATCGAGCGAAGAACTGCACCCGCCTACTGTCTATTGGTCGAAGAAGAAACTGATGAGAAACCGTGGTTCTATGACATCAAGAACTACTTGCAAAATCAGGAGTACCCAGCGGATGCAACAACTCTAGACAAGAAGACTTTAAGAAGATTGGCGTCCAAGTTTTTCCTCAGCAACAATGTGCTTTACAAGAGAAATCATGATATGGTTCTGCTCAGATGTGTGGACAAGCGCGAAGCAGACTTATTGATTAGGGAAATCCATGAAGGATCATTTGGAACACATGCCAATGGACATGCCATGTCCAGGAAGATTTTGAGAGCTGAATACTTCTGGTTGACCATGGAATCAGATTGTTTCAAGTATGCCAGGAAGTGTCATAAATGCCAGATTTATGCCGACAAGGTGCACGTACCTCCAGCACTTTTGAATGTTCTATCATTGCCTTGGCCTTTCTCAATGTGGGGCATTGACATGATAGGGGTAATTGAGCCTAAAGCTTCCAATGGTCATCGGTTTATCTTGGTCGCAATCGATTACTTCACCAAATGGGTAGAAGCAGCTTCCTACGCCAATGTGACAAAGCAAGTGGTTGCCTGTTTCATCAAGAACCAAATTATCTGCCGCTATGGGATCCCAAGCCGAATCATAACAGATAATGGGACCAATTTGAACAATAAAACAATGAAAGAGATGTGTGAGACATTCAAGATTGAACATCATAACTCTTCTCCGTATCGTCCGAAGATGAATGGAGCTGTTGAAGCTGCAAACAAGAACATCAAAAAGATTCTGCAGAAGATGGTAAAAACTTACAGAGATTGGCACGAGATGTTACCATATGCTTTACACGGATACAGAACATCAGTTCGCACTTCAACAGGGGCAACCCCTTTCTCTCTAGTGTATGGGATGGATGCAGTTCTCCCTATTGAAGTAGAGATACCCTCTTTGAGAATCTTGATGGAAACCAAACTGGAGGAAGCTGAGTGGGTCCAGAACAGGTATGACCAACTGAACCTTATTGATGAGAAGAGAATGACCGCCATGTGCCATGGCCAGATGTAGCAGAAGCGCATCAAGAGAGCATTTGACAAGAAAGTCCGTCTCCGAGAATTCAAAGAAGGAGATCTTGTACTCAAGAAAATCTTGCCAGTCCACAAAGACATTCGTGGAAAATGGAGTCCTAACTATGAAGGCCCATATGTTGTGAAGGTGGCATTTTCCGGAGGTTCCTTAATCCTTACAACTATGGATGGCGAACAACTGAAACACCCGGTGAATTCTGATGCAGTCAAAAAATATTATGCCTAAATGAAACCCGATAGGTCGAAAACTAGAAATGGCGACCTAGGCAAAAAAGGGTATCCCGGTGGATCAAAACCTATGAAGGAGATCCAGGCAAAAGTAAGGGATAAAAATGAAAAAATAAGAGCTCGCTAAGTTGAAAACCCGAAAGGGCGGCTTAGGCAAAAAAAGAGCGTCCCGGTGGATTGAAAACCCGAAAGGGCGGTCCAGGCAAAAGTTAGGGATGAAGGCATTTGACTGTATCAGATGGTGTTTACCATTACTAAAGAATCATAATGGAAGACCAATCCATTTGCTCTTGTCGGAAGCAAGGTGTCAGGCAGTCTTAGTTATTAGGGATTGTAGTGGTTGTTGGATTCAATGTAGACATTTCCCCATTGCCATTTTCAAATTGTAATTTTCCATGGAGTTTTTGCCATTAGCAAGCTACCATTCTTGAATAAAATACAAACTTTGCCTATGAATTTTGTTGTTCAGCCTCTTATTTTCTTTTGTTATGCAAAATGCCATCACTTGATTACAATTTAACTCTGAAAATGATAAGTTTTTTTTTAGGAAATGTTTTTTGAAAACATACTGAAAAACTTTCAAGTTTCTTTGACTTTGGAAAAATTGGAAAAACCTTTTGTTTCCCCAAGAAGTCCTGGTTTGCAACAACACTTTTATACTATTATTACAGAAATCCCCATAGAAGTTCAAAACTTATAACACTCTTGGATGGATCCTTGGACCAAGCTTGATTTCCAAGTTCGAAGATATCTCCCCAGTGTTTTTCATATTGATCATCTAAGTATTAGTGTTGAGAGCCTACTCCTCATTAAGTCTTGTCAAAACTCTTTGTCTCTTTAGAGTCAACATTTGCATATCATGATCATTCGCATCATGCTCAATCATACGCATTTGACATTAGCATTTGTCTTTCCCTAGTTGTCGTCTTTCTAACTCCAAGTCCAGACATCATTAGTGCTCAATTTGAAATTCATTGTTGTTGGTACCCTAAGTTTGGTTTACCAATGTTTTTGTCCCCAGTAATTGCTGGTGTTCCCCGTGGAATTCTAATTGTGGTTGGTATTTGTCTTTATGACCACCAATATCTCCTTGAAGTCCAATTGTCATTGGCACAAATCTTTTAAGCAGGTCGTGAAACATGTTGCTTAAATCCAAGTCCATTTGATTTTTGGCACATACTTGTACCTTTCTCCTGATGGTTCCTGAAGGAATTTCCAGAGGTTGGATATTTTATCTTATTTGAAAACTCCAACATATTTTGTTGTTACTTCTTTGCGTTAGCCGGTCGCCTAGAGCCGTTGATCTATCTTTGGGTGATTTGCATTCTATCCCCAATGCTAGCTTAGTCACATAGAGCCACTACTAAATCAATGTGATTTCCTTCCTTATCCTCAGTGTCAGCAGTTACATTTGAACCTGCTAATTTACCATTTTGAATACTTTGTCTTTATCATTCTTAGTGTCAACCGTTTTTTTTTACCTGTTGCGCATTCACTTTGAGTGTATCTTGGCTTCTATTCTTAGTGTCAATAGTTCTCGAACCTATTGCGCTTTCACTTCAAATATTTTGTTGTTATTCATGGTGTCAGTTGGTCGCATCGAGCCACTGTGCATTCACTTTGAATAAGTTTTTTGTTTTCATTCTCAGTGTCAACCGACAATAACCGTTGCGCATTCACTTTGAATGTTTATTTTATTGTATTCTTAGTGTCAGTTGGTCGCATCGAGCCGCTGCGCATTCACTTTGAATACTGTGTCGTTTCTATTCTTAGTGTCAGTTGGTCGCATCGAGCCACTGCGCTTTCACTTTGAATATTATGATTATCATTTCTAGTGACAGTTGGTCGCATAGAGCCGCTGCACATTCACTTTGAATGTTATTTTGTTGTATTCTTGGTGTCAGTTGGTCGCATCGAGTCGCTGCGCATTCACTTTGAATATGTTGTTGCTTTTACTTCTCTAAGTCAATTGGTCGCATAGAGCCATTGATCTACCACTTCGATTTATTTCCTTGTCTTATTTTTATTCTTGGTGTCAGTTGGTTGTATCGAGCCACTGTGTGGTCGCTTTGAATTTCATTTTGTTTTGTCATCCTAAGTGTCAACTTGACTTTACCTGTGTTCGTTGATCCAACACGTTGGATTTCCTTTTGTTCCCGTCTTTTGTTATTCTTAGTGTCAAAAGTTACACTTGAACCTGTTGATTTTATCACTTCGAATACTTCCCGTTTTCGTTTCTTTATCCCCAGTGTATGTCATCCCCAGTGAGTCTTGGCATGTGGTTGTCGATATATCTCTTTCTAATCATTCATACCATAATCATCATTCATTGAGTAAGAATTACAAGAGTTAGATAGTTTGTAGTCCAGCATAACATTGCATTTAGGGGCAAAATTTCCGGTTATTTATATATTTAAATACCTTTCACCCTGATCGCATGAGTGTCTATCGTTATTCATGCCATCTGGTAAAGTTATTTAAATAGGGGCAACTGTCACACCCCAAATTTTACCCCTAACTTTTTTTTTCTCCCATTCATGCATTCACATCATCATCATACCATGGTACATATCGAGCGTGCTTGGTTTTGCAAGAGGTGTCATTGGAAATTTTACTTGGGATAGGTATTAAAGATTGATTCATTGGTTATGCTTTCCAAGTTTCAAATTCAAATATAATTCAAATACTTGTTTCCAAATTCCATTTCTAATTTTCAAAATTCCAAGGTTTATTTTTCAGTTACTTTCAACTCATTTTCTAGTTATTTATAAATTTAGTTTTAATTTCTTTTCACTTCCAAGCTTCCATTTTAATTTAATTTCTATTTATTTATTTCTAACTTTTTAATTCATTTTTGTGTTTTAATTTTAATTTTTATTTCTATTTCTATTTTTTTTAATTCTATTTTCAAGTTTTTAAATTTTTATCTCAATTTCTAAATTCTAATTTTTAATTCATTTTCAAAACTATTTCTATTTTTAATTACAACTTTCAATTTTCAATCTCAATTCTTTCCAAATCCATTTCAAGTCACACCAATCACAAACTCTTTGTCAATTTCCCAAATTCCACTCCGAGTCTTCATTTCATGTTCAAAGTTTCTATCCTAAGTTTATTTCTAATTCAATTTCAATTTCTATTAAAATTCCTATTGCAATTCCTATTTCAAGGTTTCCTTCCCAATTTCTATTTTTAAAATCAATTCCAAAGTCTCAATTTCAAGATCCCATTTTTTTTTATATATAATTCTTAATCCATATTATTTCCAATTCCAAGTTCAATTCAAATTTCATTTCAAGTTTAATTTCTTAGTCACTTCCACTCCCAAGTTTTAATTCCAATCCCAATTCAATTTCCAAATTTCTTCTTCAAATTCAATTCAATTTCTAAGTTTTGTTCCAATTTTTTTTAGTCCAAATTTCATTCATGTTCAAATACAAATTCTCAATTTAAATTTCTTGTCTAAACTTCAATTTTTTATTCAAGCCTCATTTTTTTTTCAAATCTCAATTCAATCCTTTTTTCCATTCAACTTCAATTCCAAATTCCATTTCCTAGTTATTTCCAATTCCTAGCTTAATTCCTAGTTTCACAATTCAATTTCCATTTAATTTCCTAGTTATTTTTAATTCCAAGTTTAATTCCTAGTCCAAAATTGATTCCAAATTCATAAAAAAATGGTTGTTTCAAACCACAAAAGTTCCAACTCATTTCAAGTTTCAAATCAAAGGTTTTCAACTAGTTTCAAATTTAAGTTCTCACATCATTTTCTTTTCCACTTCAATTCCTAATCCAAAATTCAAATTGTGTCATTTCAAAAATAATCTATTCATGCATAGTGATGCTCATTCATATTCAATTTACCTTCAAGTTAAATTTCTTCATTTTTGAGCTAAGTTATTCACATTCATTTGCATACAAGGTGTACTCAATGTAAAATCTTTAGTGATACAAGAAATCCCATTTGCTTCTTTTAGAGCATGGAAAAGATATTACAAGAGTAAGAAGTCCTAAGCCTATATTTGTTCCTACAAGTTCATCATGAATCTAAGCCTAAGAAATTGCAAAAATAATAAGAGTCTAATGACGTGCTTCACACGCTTTGACGAAGGGACGTGGTTCATTATCCATTATGCCTAAGCCTTACGCTCCAAACTTCATTCCAATGTATCAACCATCAATCTCTTTTTGCCATGATCCATGTTATCAACCTACAAAGAAACAAGAATCACCAAGTCAACATGTTCATACCAATCCAAGCATTGCTTTATTTTCATCTGATTCAATAAAAACATTCATGTTCCAAAACATTCATACAAATCCATCATCATACATTCATCTTATCATTCATGTTCATTACAAGCATATTCAATTACATAATCATACTCATCATATTCCACAATCCATAACATTTTATTTAAGTCATTCACTCATCATTTTTATCATGTACATAATGTCACAAGGAACACTTCAAAGGGCAGAATTTTACAAGGACAGCATAACAAGAAAATTCAGTGGGACCACAAGTGCTAGCATACAAAACCTTCAAAACATATAAAAAAAAGAAAAGGAAAAAACAGCCCACAGCAGGTCTGCAAAATGCAGGGCCTCTGCTCCACTTCCACCACACAATTCCAGAATTTGTCCCCTATCTCAAAGCATCCTTCACCAACAAGTTTTCAAGGACAAAATTCAAGTTCTAAAACCCTAATTCACTCCCTATAAAACTAGAAACTGTTCACATCAAAAGGGGGACACACAAAAAGCAAACCGAAAAAAATACAACAACATCACAAAATATCAACAGCCACCACTACCAACCAACATTCACATCACAAAAACATAGCCATATTGCAGAAGAACAAAGGCCTGAGAAACAAGCCACAAAAACAAGAAAAAAAAACATTAGCCACTGCATCAAAATAACCGAAACTTAACCAACAATCACAGCAATAGCAAGGAGTAGGGAAGAAGCTACACAAAAGAGGAATAATAGAAGAAGGAAGCGTACAAGTGAAGCTTACCATCTTGGATTCGTCATCCCGATAACTTTCGGGTCGATAATGTTCTCCTTTTCCTTCACCTCTTTTCAGAATATCATTCATTTTAGCTTGATTCCTCTTATAGTCATGTTTGTGTTTACGGCTGATTTTCGATTTCGACTAGCTAGTTTCCTTCTTTTTTTCAGTTTCATTTCATCATTCCTCATACCGCATAACGCTCATACTGCATATACAAAGCCATGAAAAACTTCAAAAAAGTCAGACAGAGAAAACGACACCTAAAAAACTCAGGCAGCCATACAAAAATAAAACCAATAACAACCACATAAATTTCAGTCACAAGCCTAAACACAAACAAAACTCAGGGGGCCATAAACTAAAAACAGCAAAATAACACCACCAAACTTCAAACACCCATAACACAATCTGAAAAAAAACAAGGATTCACCTTGCAGTTTCGTCACACAACAGCCTCTTTTTAATAGTTATTAACAAGCTAGCTTTATTCCAAACATCATACAATAAGGCCTTCAAGAATTCAAACTATCACAATATGTTCATAACAATCAACACAAAAAAAAATCCGCTAGCAGACCTTAAGAAAATTGAAGTAACAAGTATACAAATATGGGGACCTAGCCGCATACTACTCAGCCACCAAAAAAAACCAGAAAGAAAAAACAAAAGGAAAGTAAGAGAAATGATGAGAAACCTGTGAGTTGAAGTCACCCTTTCTCCTCCAACAAACCCATCACTCTCGCATTTATCAGATAAACAACAAGCTCTCAACGTCGTATCACCATGACAACTCCACCAACAAAATCTCATCAAGCAGCAACAACACTATTGGTATAGCTCCTGCGTCTAGCTCTACCAAGCCTTCATCTCTTTCTTTGAATAAACAATACAAACCACTCATCAACCATAATTCCATTGCTCCAAGCTATCACCAGAATGTAAGAATAATAACCTGCGAGAAAAAGTGAAAAAAGAAATTCATTTAAGTTTTGAATTTAACTCATAAGAAGGGGGAGTTCACAACCAACAACACCTTCACACAGTTTACAAAAACTCAGACCTCCACTAAACCACTCAACAACCCTCCATCGAACCACCACCCTCCCACTGCCGACGCCTAAAATGAGGAAAAGAAAAGCCACCGAATCAGAAAAAGCCAGAAACAAAGAAGATAAAGGTGACGAGTAGAGAAGGGAGGGACTTACCAAGGTCTCGCTGATCAGAGGACTCGTCGGAAAAGCTCCGATCATGTTTTTTTTTTCATTTTTGTTGTTACCATCGCATCCCATCTGTTACGCTGAGCACAAACCCTCCGTAAATCGTTTGTTTTCGTGCGATTAAGTTTTTTAGGGTTTTGGGTTTTGATTTTGTGAAGAGAAATCACTGGGGTTTGGGCTCATATTCATGGTTGATAAGGTTGCGAGCAGAAACGCGATTGAGAGTAGAGAAGAGAGGCTGTGAGCGAAAGAAAGAGATTCGAAAGAGTTTGAGCGTTTGGGAGGAAGGGAGGTTTTTTCCGGATTCGCAAAACAGCGCCGTTTTTGGCTTAGGGTTTGCTTTGCCCCTTTTGGCATTAGCATGAATCGGGTCACGGGTTGGACCCGACCCGCTTATCCCCAGCGCCCCATGGGCCTCATTTCTTTGGACCCCCCTTGTTGCAACTAGACCCACTAACTTTTCTTTTTTCTTTAGATTTAATTTAGATTTTTTTCTTTTAAAGTTATTTTAAAATTGAAAAACAAAATTTATTTTCCTAAATTTATTTTGGTCTTATTTTTTTGCTAAAGTTGATTTAATTAGGGATTTTATTTTCTTAATATAATTTTTAATTCAATATAGTAAATTTTTTAAATAGAGATGTTAATTCAGTTAAATTTTCTTTTTTTTTTTTAAAATTTAATTAAAACATTTTTCTATGTTGTGGATTAAAACTTTATTTAATTAAACTTTACTTAGTGTTTATTTTTAATTTCTTTGACAATTTCATTCAATACATCAAAAACACAAAATATTTTCTTTTAATTAAGTTTTTCTTAGAATTTAATCTTTAGTTGTTCTTTTGATAGTTCCTCTAATACATTCAAAAATCAAAAATATTTTCTCATAATCTTTATATTTATTTTCTTAATCCTCATTTAATCTTAGATCATCTAATTAGGTTCTCTATCTTTTTTTATTAACTCATTTCATTTTAATTTAATTCATAAAAAATCCTAAAAATAATGTCTTGTCTATATTTCCTCTAAGTAGTTAGCTTTAGATCACTTAGGGTGAGGGGTGAGCTTGAGTTTATTTTCTCTTTGGTGTGAGTGTGTGTTTAATTTTGCTATCATTTCGGTGGCATGCACGCTATGTTTGTATTTATTTCATTTCACATCATGACCATATATTTGTTAAGATAAAATTGAAAGCGCACACTTTTGAAACTTTAATTTTCAAGATAATAATCCTCGGTCCAACGCCAAGTTGAGTTCTTTGCACACTTCACTCACACACGTAAGTCAGTCGTTTTGCGATCGCCATCTGCACAATCTTTACACTTCACAACTTTCCAACTTAAGCAAATTGACGCACACGTTTGTCTTCCACCCCCGCATTCTCGATCCATATGTCGAGCCATAGCCCGGTTACTAAACCTTTTATCTTGCATTTCCATTTACTTTATTCAATTCATTTTTGCAAGTAGCAACCTATGCCTTAGACTTAGGAGCTTGCACCCTCATTTATTTACTTTCGTTTATGCTTTTCAATCCAAGAGGGAAAGAACTCCTGCAGTTGGCTCAATGTCATAGGAAGTTTAGCCATCCCTAGTTCCTTTTCAACCTTAACCATTAGGAATTTTTATTTTACAACTTTTGGTGACTTTGCTAAAGTCACGTGAGTGTTTGCCATAACACTTACTTTCCCCCGCGAACCTTGGGCGTAACCAAGTGTTCGTTAACACCAGGAGAACTACGAGTGCTCTGATTCTATACCCGATACGTACGCATCAATGCGATGTTGTGCGAGCACCATTAGAAATAAAACCTTAGGTTCCCATAATTTTAGTAAGCAATAAATAACAATAACACAAATTTTAATGAGAGGTTCCCGTAGGATACTGCGGATGCTTAGAATGCTAACACCTTCCCTAGGTATAACCAACCCCCGAACCTAGTTTCTCCTCATTTAGGGTTTTTACGATCTTTTTCCCTTTTCCCTTTGGATTAAATTAAAGTCGGTGGTGAACATAAAAGTTTTGCGATTCAAGCTCACTTAATAGCTTGGTATCCGATTCTCACCGCAACAATACCATTAATTTGTCCCTTAAAGATAAAGTATGAAGGGAAGTCTCATGAGAAAATATTGTGTCTTAGACGCGAGTCAAACTTGAATAATTATATATGACTTATTCATTAGCCCATATATTGTGTATGAAACCACAACTTCATTCTTTCTGTATGGTGGAGAATAAATCTATCGTGGAACAGTTGATATAATTTCACAAGATCATTGATGATTTGCAAAATATTAAGGTGAACAACTATGACGGGGACAAAAATATACTCTTGTTAAGATCATTACCAATATCATTTGAACACTTCAAGGAAGTCTTTCTTTACGATAAAGAACATATTATCTCTTTGAATGAAGTCTTGATGACCGTAAGATCCAAGGAATTATCAAAGTTGAAGGTTTGAAGATTGACGATAATGGTAAATGATTAAGTGTCTCAAGAGAAAGGTGTAAGAGTAAATGAAACATAAAAATAAGAAAATCTAAGCCAAAGTCCAAGTCCATATTATTTATAAGTCAAAGTTTAAATGTTTCACTTATCACAAAACCAGTTATAAGAATGATTGTCGCAAAAGAGGGAGAAAAAATGATTATGTTCAGATTGCGGTTGTATCATATGAAAATTTGAAAATGGTTATGGTTATGAAAGTGTTGGCACACTAATTGAGGTATATACTTTGCTATTTTCGCACATGTCCATGAAAAGAATATATTGAAACTTTAGAGATGAAAAAAGGTAGAGTCATTCGAATTGAAAGTAGTAAGGGTTACAAAATTCATGGTGTTGGTACTGTGAGACTAAAAATATTTTAATGACCATGAATTCCTTGTATGCAATGTGAGGTGTCTCAAACTTACAAAATATTTTTTGTTGAAAAATTCAAAAGAATGTTTGATGATCTAGGTATCTACTTTAAAATTCAACGTGAGTTGTAGAAAATCTGTTGGTGCATTGATAATGACTAAAAGGTAAAATTTTTTATGGATTGTATTGTTTGGGTAGTTGGTCATGAATCAACAACTAATCAATACCTTCTTGATAAATCTAAGTTGTGGCATTTGAGATTAGTGCATAATAGTGAAACAAGTTAAGTTAAATTTGCTATACAAGGTTTGCTAGGGACTGAATCAAATAATTTTTTTTTTGATAATTGCATATTAGGCCAACAACACATGACAAAGTTTGAGAGTGATGTACGTAGTTCCAAGAGTAAGTTTTTAACTTACTCTAAATCATAGCTTTTAAGTTGAATCTAATTTAATGATTAATTAAGTAAAAGAATTCTAACTTTTTATAATGGAAACTTGATGTTAGGGACAAATACCAAAAGAATTCTAACATTTAGTATTATTTAAAAAAATATACAAGTACAAAAACAAAAAATTTGCTAACTTACAGGGACGAAATACTTAGTTAAAATTTTGTAAAATATAAAACAATAGACAAAATTTATTTTTCAATAGTACTATAATTTAACTGAGTTGAGCTATAAGCTCCAAAATAATATTTGACAACTTGTTCCTTTTCCATGTCTGGAAATATTTGCTTTAATATTCTCTCAAAACCTAAGTATATGAGGCATCAATTTCAACAATAAGATTGACTTTAGGATCATGTATTCCTAAATAAGGTATTTTTTTTAATTATTTGATTTTAATGTAAATTACTTTGAATTATTGAATCATCATGTTCTGGACTGGGCCTGGCTCCAGGCGTGCTGGGCACATCTTAGTCCGTCGGGAGCAAGCCTAAGGCCCTACAATTAATAGAGTGGGGAAAACACCTCTCCCACGTTCTCCACTCCTACAATCAACTGTCTCCGCAATACTCTCATAGACTTGCGGAACAATTGGACTAGGGGCAAGACCACACACTAGGCCTGAACTACTCCTACGCAAACCCTGACAGCTCCCCATTGAGCCTAGCTGATCCAGCCCATGAAGGGAACCTTGGCCCAATGCTGGGAGAACACTATAAAAAACCTCTTTCACAAAAGAGTAAGGTATTCTATTCTCTTACCTTTTCTACACTTTCTCTTACTCCATAAGCATACCCTCACTTTGATATCAGAGTACCTTGCAGGTACACCCTCTATTTTCTCCACCTTCGAAACTACTCATAACTGGAAGTTCCTCCTGATCAGGTCAGATCAGTGGCACCGTCTGTGGGAAACTAGGTTCTCCCCATCTTTTGAAACAAATGACCAAAGCTTCACCTCTTTTCTATCAACCAACCAGCATGACTAGCGAACACGGTGACAACCACGACCTAACCCTCGTCGACTACGCTTCCGGTGATGACGACAACCTCCAGATCCTCCACGAGGCCGATTTCAGGGACGGGAAGACTGCCCCTCCGTCACCTGAACCAGATGCCAACGGCTCCGCCTGACATTACGCAGCGGCCTCCTTCGAGCCCATCCTGACACTAGTCAAAGGCGATCCGATGATAATAGCCATAGTCAACGCTCTTAATCAGACAAATCGCATGTTGTTCCAATAGCAGGAGAGAATCACCATGTTGAAAACAGACTGTCGCACCAACTCTCCTCAATGGAGACCTCGACGATCACACAACATCTCTATCCGCAGTCCCGAATCTCAGTTGGAGAGATCTCAACCGGATGCCTCCAAGAAGCGAGATCGCTCCCCTTCTCGCCAGAGACGACGCTCCCTAGAATCCAAGAAGAGCAAACCCAGAGGGCGTCCCGAGAAGACCACAAGACGACCAAGGGCATCCTCCGCTGCGACCAAAACCCTAGGGACGAGAATCACTCACCATCGAGGAGCGACGAGGAGGACCCCCGCTGCCAACTTTCTCGAGCCATCATAGAGACCGACTCCCCGTGGACATGGAAAACCCCCCTAACCTTTCAATGTACGACAGGACTATCGAACCAAATGACCATGTTGATAACATCAACACCATGCTCGACTACCGCAATAATGTGGGAAACGTCAAGTGCAGATTGTTCTCCACAACACTCAGAAATGGAGTTATGGCATGGTACAAAAGCTTGGCTCTAGAATCCATCACTTCCTAGAGAAGCTTGAGGTCAGTGTTCACAGGGATCTTTACAGCGTCCCGACGTTACCCAAAGATAAAGGCCACACTTGAGGCCATCATCAAGGAAAAAAACAAAATGTTGCGTTCTTACATCAAATGATTCAACCAGGAAGTCGTCGAGGTAGATACGAGCGACTACATGAAAAAATACCTCATCGAGAAGGAACTCCTCCCTGACAGCAAAATCAACAGAGCAATTGGGATTGAGCCTCCCCGCTCTCTGGAAAAATTCTACATAAGGATCAGGCGTATATACGGTACGAAGAGAATTAAGTCACCCACAACATTAGGAGCAGTCGCAACCAAGACGAGACAAAAAATTCCAAATATGACGACTATACTGCTCCTCGACGCATCAGAGAGAGGAGGAAAAATGACAAACCTCGCGAGGTTCACGAAGGCAGAGGGCCAGCTAGACGCTTCTCCGAATACTAACTGCTTACCGCTTCCCGCGAGCGTATCCTTGGCGAATGCGTCAACTCAGAATTCAAGCAGGGCAGGGCGAGGTTCCCCAAACCAACGTCACCCAAGCCCAACATCGATAAATCAAAATACTATCATTTTCACAGAAGCCACTGGCACATGACAGAAGACTGTCCACCTAAAGAACACAATCAAAATATTGATAAAGGAGGGCCACCTCAAGCAGTACACTAAGAGGAGCGAGTCCCTCGACACGAGGACCATGGATCGAAGAGGGACCAAGCAGACACTCCACCAAATGACTCTCCTTTTCTGGTAGCCCTTTGCACATCTCGGCCTGAAGACTTCCACCTCCCAGGGGCATACATAAAAACATATCTGGCTGCCCACATCCCCTGGAAAAGTTTCTCAACAACCTTGGTAATCTCTAGCGATAGGATGAACAACAAGAACGCTGCAGTGTCGGTGAAGAGGAAATTCGACGAACTTCTGCTGACCACCCCTAACCAATTGGAGACTCTGACCAGATCTCGAGGAAAGTCCAACCCCATCTCTTTCTACCTCAAGAAACTCCCCAGGGGATCTCCCAACTCAATCACCCCTTTACTGATAAGGGCAAAAATGACACACTTCGAATGCCGCCACATCCTGGTCGACCAGGGCAACTCCGTTGACATTATGTACGCCCATTTGTTCAAAACCATCAAGCTCGACAAAAAGAATATGTCCCTGTACGTGGGAACCGACCTCCAGGAATTCAATGGGGAAACCACAAGGCCGTCGGGATAAGTGGAACTCCTCGTATTGTTTGGGGAGAACGAGACATATATAGAAGTCAAAGTCCAATTCTTTGTGATATAAGTCCCATCCTTGTACAATTGCATTCTTGACCGACCAACGCTAGCCAAATTAACCGTTGTACCCTCAACAGTTCACCTGAAGATGAAATAATAAACTAAGCTGGGCCGCATAGTCACACTACATGACGACATCAAGGCGACTGGAAGATGCTTCGATGCAGCCGTTAGAGGACAATCCGTGATCAGCGCGACCACCTAAGGTAACAAGAAACCAAAAATCAAAGAGCAGAAACCGCCTCCTCGAATCAGTTCCATTGACATCGACTGTTGCCTCTGCGAAGAAGAAACTGAAGAAAAGACCATCCAGGCTCCAGCCAGCAAACATGCACCGACTTATCCAGTTCGTAAAATCCTAGACAGAGAGTTCAAGCTTATCTCTCTTGGCGACGACCCCAATAAAAGCGTGAAGATTGGCGCCAGTATCCTGTCGACAACAAAGGAACAACTCATGACCTGCCTCAGAGAGAATGCAAACTTATCCGCACGGAGGGCTACCGAGATGCTTGTACTCGATCCTAAGGTCGCCTACCACCAGCTAGCCATAGATCCAACCTTTAAGGCTGTATCACAACGTAGGTGCAAGCAGTCTTCCGAGAAAGCGGAGGCTGTCGAGCAGGCTGTAAAAGACCTCTTAAAGGCAAATTTTATTTCTGAAGCCAATACATAACCTAGCTCTCTAATGTAGTTCTTGTTAATAAAAATAATGGAAAATGACGAATGTGCGTATATTACACCGATCTTAATAGGGCATTCCCCAAAGATGATTTTCCTTTACCTAACATTGAAAAACTAGTAGAAAATTCTGAAGGTTTCAAACTTATGTCCTTCATGGACGCGTACATCGGATACAACCAGATCCCCATGTCGGGAACAGATAAGCGACACACGGCCTTCATGATCGAATCGATAAATTGCTTTTACAACGTCATGCCCTTCGGGCTAAAGAATGTTGGAGCCACATACCAACGCTGTAATATCCTAATTTTTGCCCTGAGATTTCTTCGCATCTCATCTGCATCTTGCATATAAACAAGATTGCACTGTTTGCTTGGTTCTTCTCGGGTGTAGGTTTATGCCTCACATGGGATCACCGTTGCTTTTAGTTGCTTTATTTGTTTAGGTTTACTAACCATTAATTAAAATCCAAAAATATTTTGTTTTCTTTCATTAACATTTTTCAGGAAGAAGAACAAGTGAAAATGCCAAAAATAGTAGTCCTGCAACTCGAGTAAAATTTCACAGGTAGAAGTCGAAGTTGATCCGTAAATAATTCAATTTTATCTGATCAAGGATTTCTCAAGTTAATTGATTTATTCGAGGAATTCCAAGGTTCATGTGTTTATTTCCATGCCTTCTTCGACGCGCAAAAGAATCGGGCCAAAATAACCAAGCAATCATATTTAAACAAAATATTCAAATTTTAGCTTGGTTAGCCGGTTAACCATATGCGTTAACCGGTTAACCAATGCGAAATTTGAATATTTTGTTCAAATTAATCACATTTTGATCATTGATATCATTTAGAATATTCTAGATCCATTTCCCTCTGAATTCTTTACATCACTTTGATCATTTCCTACCATAAACCCTCACTAATCACCACTATTTTCCATTTCCCTCCAAATTTTCAATTACCAAGCCTAATTTGAATTACCAAAACAAGCTCCATTCCGCCAAATTCCTATACCTAAATATTTTAAATAACAACCTAATTTCATTCATTGAACAAGCTTTTGAGATCCAAATTCACCTTGCAAAAATTTCTTGAAGCTTTTGATAACCAACAAATCTCTTGCAAAATATCCCCCCAAACCAAAAATTTCACTAAAGCTCTTCTTTCTTTCTTTTGAAGTTATCAAGAATTCACATTGAATTCTTGATCAACTTGAGCTAAACCTTCATCCTACTTCTTTCTTGTTTATCAATTTCAGTAGATCAAGCTTGATTTGGTCCAATTTGAAGAAGTGCTTTTGGTAATTCACTCTTTCCATGATTCCATCTTCATCATCAACATTTAAGATGTAGATCTTTGGTGCCTTTGATTCTAGATCCATTGGATCTTAAATTGTTGTTTGATTGCAGTGATTTCACTGCATTTTGGTTTTAAAATTCGTGCTAATTCAATTCATGATCATCAAATGTTTGACAAAAGGTTTTAAAATGGATCATGCTGAATTTCAACATTTTTTCTGCCACCGATACAATGTTAATCGGTTAACAATTTCCAGTGTATTTTGGTTAGCCGGTTAACCATGCTTATTTTGGCGCAAAATTGATTTTTCAGCTGCGTTAACCGGTTATCCTATTTGGTTAACCGATTAACACAAGACCAGAAGCTATTTTTGGCTTTTTTTGAACTTATTTTTGGTTATTCTTTCTTCTTCTTTTCCCTCCTTTTTATTTTTACCTTGGGGACCACTTTTGGGAGTGATTTCTCTTTAATTTCAATGAAATTTGGGTGTAGATTAGAGTAGTTAATGTTCATTAATTCAAAACTACCTTTAAGTGAATTATTCAATTCATTTAAGGTACTTTGTATTAGTGAGACATTTTCATGCTTGAATCCACCAAAATGAGTAATTGAAGTTAAAGATGGAAGAATACCATAAGTGTAACTCAATTTGGTATTCATCTTTAGTTTTGTGCGGTATTGCGTTCGGATAGCGATTTACATATCGCTCATCTCGCATGCATTAACACTAACATTGGTCACCTTAATTGGTGGTGGCCGACCTTATTTGGAGGGTAATTACTTCGTAAATTACACGGTTTAACATAAACCTAAATATGTCCCGAATTCGGAATAAAAATTCAATTGGATACTTGCACTTTCGTGGACCGGACCTCTTGTTGGTCGCGTAATCCCAAAGCGCTTGATCATTTTGCATTAAGAACCAAGACTTATGAATGTTTGATGCATAGGTGCTTTGCGTCTCCCAATCTCCTTTCAAATTTCATTGAATTTGGTTCTATTTGTCTTGATTAATCGCAATATTGTAAGATACTAAGCAAATCCGGTTGCCTTTCGATTTTGGTTACTCTTTTGGTTGTGGTTGATTAAGTTCACCTTACCACTATTATGTAAATATTATTATAATATTACTATACTAATATTTTAGATTCTTGCACCTTTATTGCTTTTATTTTATTATGCATTATTCATTCATTATCATGTTTACTAGTTTTGCTATTGTTGTGTCGATTTTCATTTTGTCCATTTGGACACAAAAGTATTAATAAAGGATTAAACCTCTAAAAAACGTGTGATCTTAATCTTGGACTATTGGTTACTATCCTTGGCATTGGAATGTAAGTTTTGGACTTAGATTTTAGGACACCTCTCATTTGCTTTGATCTTTATGAAGTTGGTAGACTTGCCTTTATTTGGCCACTTGCTAGCTTATAAGGATGAAATTTTTGTGCTCATAATGGGAAGCATCACCAACAACATCAGAAACAACTCAACCTCAAAACACTCAACACAATAATCGACACAACTGATAACAACATGACACGACCGACCTGCTCATATACCATTAATGTAACACCCTTTCTACCCCATCACATTTATAATACAATTTAATCACAGAAACAAAGTTCCCTAATGAAAGGGTATCACATTCTTCAAATAACTCAAAAAAATCATAAAACATCACATTGAGTCCTTTCCCGTAACATGAGTTATAAAATCATAAACAATTCAAAACTCTTTTCAACAATTATGCAGCGGAAAACAAAACCTCATCTTTCGTCTTTAATAAAATAAAACTTTATAATTTCATCTAAACATCGTTTAAACCAAATTAACCCATGAAATAACATCTTAATTCAAATAAATAAAACAACTCAACCAAAACCCATCCCGATGTTACTAGACACAGAGCAAGACTCCACTTCTAACTAACAAGACAACTCGCTAACTCCGAGCTAAAGCGCGCACCGAGCTAACCTTGAGAATCTGCAGGATGGCATAATAGACCATCACCAGAAGGCAGGATGGGTGAGTAAATTCACATTCAATAAAGTAATTAAAAAAATGAGAATGTATAAACATGGACTACAAAAACGGAATCATTCCTCACAAAACCTTATCATATACACAACGTCAAATACATCACATCATCACACAAAATCAATGCAAATTATGCTATGTCATTTACAATGATATGCAATCTCTTATTATGCATGTGGTACCGAAACATCCTCATGGATGGACATTGGGCCATCAACCCTCCACTAAGGGAGCACATCAAAATATCAAATCACTTTAATCCGCACAATGGGATTGAAGCTACCAATGGACCGAAGTCCCCTTATAAATCAATGCCATGAATTCAAGATGCAATATACACACATCATCCTCCAAACATCGTAAACATTGCATCCGCATTCATCGTCAGTCATCATGTTACATACTCACTCAATCATCATACTACATACTCATCTAACATCATACTACATACTCATCTAACATCATACCTCTACATCATGTTGTAAACACCCCAAATTTGACCTCACCCATTCACACCATGGCTTGTGATCATTTCATATGCATAAACACAATCATACCATCTCATATCTCATTTTTGATTCACTGCATAGTTTTTAAGTCATCCGCACCTAGAGTTTGTGATCTGAGCAATCCAAGAGCTTCTTGAGCCACTCCAAAGGCCACCAATCACTTCAAGGGGATCCATGTGTGTTCTTATATCATATTACATCCTCTCAAAGTCAAAAATGCAAAAGGATCACAAGAACTGGGATTGGTGTGGATGCAGAGCCAAGTTTGACTGCACAGTTGACCTAAAATTAGGGTTCTGGTTTCAGAGGCCATAACTCCAAATTTTTTGATCATTCTTGTTTCCATGGATCTCTATATGGTATAGGGAGTATGCATATCAATTTTCATGAAGAAATTCCATGGGGAAGTCATCTGATCAAGAGTTGACTTTTCAGACAAGTTAGTGTAAAATCAGGGCATCTGAGGCCCCCAATGACCCAACCAATGGGCATTCTTCATCATTTTGAGTGTATATGATCTTTATTTGATCATGGAAGAAGGTTGAAGTTCACAAAAATCAAGAATTTGGAGTTTTTGCAAATGTTGACTTTTTGGGCATAGTTGACTTTTCAAGAATGCTTCATTTTAGGTCATTTTTCAAGCCTTGATTCTTGATCCAAAAATGCTTCAAATGGAAAAACTTTGGTCATGAAAGTTGTAGATTACATCTTTCCCTTTTCAAAAAGTACAAGAACATGATCAAACTCTTCTTGGATCAAAAGTTATGGTGTGACAAAGTTGGCAAAAATCATTGATTTTCAAGATGTGCACCAAATGAGAATTTTGCAAAACCATGAACCAATGCCATTTGTAACTTCTAATTCACTTCAAACCATGACATAAACATTCTATGTGACTTGAAAATCAGATTTGGACCAAAAATCCCTCATGTTCATGGCTTGTGTAGCAAAGTAGTCACATGTGAACCAAAAAGCAACAACTTGCAAAAACACTCATCACACTCCACCAACTTGATGCATTGGATGATGCACCTTGCTAGCCCTCTCACCTCATCTTGCTGCACCAGAACCATGCCTTGTACTAGCTATAACTTAGCCCATGCCTCTCTTACAAAGAAGTTGACATTTTGCAAAAGGTGACTTACCTATCACAGCAGGCCATGTCACATCATCTGGCCAATTAGAATTGTTTATACTTTCCATTTGCAAGAAAAACATAACACCAGGCAAGGCTGAAACACTCTCTAGCACCACATTCACAAAAACACTCCCTTGTGCAAAACCATTCGAATCTGCCTCCACAAGCTTAAAACATCCAAATCATTTCCACATATCATCTCACCTGGTCTCATTGAGCAAAAACCACCAAGATTCAAGCCTGAAACTAGCATGGATTGAGCTTCACCATTCTTCACCTCAGCCTGCATTTTTCTTCGAATCACCTTCCATAGCCATCAAACATCAAAGCTCTCTTCACCAACAAATCAAGCACATCAAAAGGAGTCAAAACCACCCATCACCTTGATCTGAAACAGCCTGTACACAAAGCTCATTTTCTGCTATATCAGTTTGGTACCTCTTGAAATAGCTTGCTAAAGCTCATTCCAAGCTTGCCATTAGCACCAGGGGAGTCAGTGGAGCTAACTTGCATCAAGGAACTGCTCTGAAAGCCCAGAAACAGGAGTTTTCACCTCAGGTATGGCCATGAAAATTTTCTCTCAAAGCTTTGATTTTTTGTTATAAAGTGAAAGTGCATGCTCTAAGGATCATTGTGATGTGTTTAGAATTAAAAATGGTGGAAAAATGAGCATTTTATGAGTGTCTGAAAGTTTGGCCCCATTTTTGTTTTGCTTCGATTCAGCTTGTTCTTGCTAGTTAAATGTTGATTGATTGTTGATTTAAGTGGCTAGAAGTGTGAGGTTTGTTTCTGGGCGTTTAATTTTGCTTAGGGTGGTCTGAATCATGTTTTAGGGTTTTTGGGGTGCCGGAGAAGATGACCGGAGCTTCTCTCCGGTCACCTGAATGTGATTAGCCCTAAACTCAGGTCATTAAGGGCGTTTGAATGTGAAGCGTTAGATTAGTTGACTTAGTGGACTTCCCGCGTGGATGGAGGGCCCAGATCCTCCTGTTTTGCCCTAATCTTTTTTTAGCTTAATTAATCATTAATTAAATAAATTTAATCAGAGTCAACCAGGACCCTTGGATCTGCGCGCCAGTCAACTGTCCCAAGCCCAGTTCAAATCTCCACCCTTGGATCTGCTTACTTTCCTTTTATTTCAATTTTTATTGCATTTCTTTTCATTTAATTTGCATAATTCATCAAAAATAGTAAAAAATGTGTAAAAATTATGAAACTTTTTCTCATAAGTTTTATTAATTTTTATGACACAAAAATATTTTTGTTTTTATTTTTATCATTAAAAAAGTATTTTTAAATATTTAAAAGATTATTTTTAATTGATTAATGGAAATTAATTTATTAAAAATACTTTTAGGTATCTAAAAATCACCAAAAAATTCATGAAATGTTCTAAGACATTTAGAAACATTGTCCAACCTTCAAACCAAATTTCTTTTTTGATCTTGATGCATTTTAAGAATTCCTCATTGAATTAAAATCATTTTTATGCATTAATTTGATCCAAAGTTCAAAAAATCATTTCTGCCTATCTAGGAAGAGTTGGACATTGATTCTTTTTGCATTGCATTGTGTTTAGAATGTAGTTTCTAGGATTAAATGGCCATGATTTGATCTTGCATTTTTCATTTGTTTGGCATTTCTTTTGTTTAGGAACCCTAAAAACCCTAATAACTTAGAAAAATCATAACTTGAGATTGGTTGAGAGTTGAGACCTCCCCTTTGGACATTGGTTTATTATAGGTTTAGGGATTATTTGTGTGGCATTTTCCATTTTTTATCTTAGGGTTTGCTTCTGTTTTTGGTTTTTGTTTGTTGTGTGATCCATAAACCCTAATTTGGGCTTTCATATGCATCCATCTTGCATTCTCTTGCATTACATGACTTGCCTTGACATTTCAAACATCCATGTGATTCATTTGACATCATAAGACATATAGAAATCATGTTTGATCATTGCATCATGTATTTGCCATGTTGTATGCCTTGTATGCTTCATAACTTTTTATGTATGATCATGGTTCTAAACTTGCTTCTCTTGCATCCATTTGTTCCTGTGATCATCCTCATGCTTTGTTTCATGTTTATAGCACTCCATAGCATCATTATCATCATCAACATGCTTCTGGTTTTGTTTCTCATCATGTCATCTCATCCCATTTTGCATTGCCTTGCATTTCTTTTCTAACCTTTTCAGGTGGTAAGTGACTTGAGAAGTGAATTTGCCTTCACTTCTCATAACTTTTCTTTTCATCTCTCTTGCATCCATTGCTGCATTTTTATATGTGTTTGAGTTTGAGCTTGCTCATTCTTCTTCTTCCCACTTTCTTTCTTCAAGTGACTTGACTTCTTGAATGAAGCAAGTTGCTTTGCTTCTCTTGATCCTTTCATCTGCTTCCTGGTGGCTCCTTTGAAGATTTCTCTTGAAAACCTCACAAACCTTAGGAACAACCAAGCATGACAATGATTAGGGTTTTTGATTAGTCCCCCCTCTTAGATTTTACCTTTGTGTCATCTCTTTGAGTCCTCTCTTCTCACCTCATAAGCAGGGACTAAACCCTAAAGGCTTTAAGGCTTTGTGATTAAGCTTATGCCTGCATCCTTCTCTTAGGATGGAGTGTATAACTTTAATCCTAAGTGTTAAACCCTTAATGTGTTTAAATCTCTTAATCAATTCACCTAATAAGTATCAAGACATCACACTTGTAACTTGGGCCTTGCATTAGGGTTCTAATTCTTCCTTAATTGGTTAAGAAGGACTAACCCTAGTGTTAATGGACAAGTCCCCCTCAAGTTGTCTTACAAATCATAAAAATCACTTCATCATCATACCATTAATTAAAATCCACTTAATCAAAGGCTTGTTTTGTCATGAGCTTAATCCCTAATCATGGATTAAGTTGAGGAGCTTTCCTCAGCTTAAACATTCTCATCTATTATCCTTCTATTAGGATGGTGTAATGAGCCTGTTTAATCCTTGATTATGGCTTAATCTCATTACTCAACACTAAACAAAAACCACCCAAAACATCTAAATAATCACAAATAGGTTAATGACCTTAATCCTACACCATGGTGATTAAGTGTGAGAAGCTGACTTCACACTTAAGGTATTCTCATTACCCCTAATCAGAGGGAAGATGTGATGAGTTTACTAAATCCATTGGTTTAGGCTTAAGCTCATTAATTTATGACAAAATCCAAAAACAATAAAAGACTGAAAACACAAAAACAAACAATAATCGTCTCCTCCGGGATTCTTTTCTCATCTCATTCACTCACAAACGAGAACTCGCTTCTTCCGTCTAATGCAAGACAGTTAGCACCTGAGCCAGACAGGTCATACACTTGAGCATTGACAAGCAAGCAGTTCACAAGTCAATTCATCTTTCAGTCTCTTTGGGTCGAACTACGGTGTTCTGACTTCCTCATTGCACGAGAGGATACGTAGGCATAACTTAACAGTTATCGAACAAAAGTCTCTGTATATTCCCCCTCTTTCTAGCTTCATTCTTTTAAGCCTCATGATCTTGAGCATTTCACTCCTGTTCTTACACTGACACTGTCCATATCACACACTTCACTCCTTTTACACTGACACCTGTACATCTTTTCCAGCTATTCTATACACAAATTGCACTGACACTACCCCTTTAAAACACAAATCTTTTAAGCGTGGATCCCGTCGAGTACGGCGGACAATCTGGGTGCTAATACCTTCCCAGGTTGTAACCAACCCCCTTTCTCAGTCTCTCTGGTTCGCAACCGTCTTATCCATGTCTTTCTAGGTCTATGCAGCATTGCCTTTCCTCCGGGATAAAAATGCCTAGCTGGCGACTCTTTTCATCTCCAGTGAGTTCACGGCTGTGTGTTCTCATTGTTCCTTTCGCCGACTGTTCGCGTCTGTACCTTTATTTGGGCCATTCCCATTTATCGGGAGCGACAGCTTGGCGACTCTGCTGGGGACCCTTATACTGCAACCAGGGCTTCTGGTTCTTTTTGTGGGTTCCTCCTAGCGCTTGTTTGATTTGTGTTTACTGGGGTGTTATGTGCTTATTTGTGTTTGTATTTCTGTATTTATTTTTGCTTTATGTACAGTTGCTTTACTGCTTTCTTTATTGCTTTTGTATATATCATACTGTCATGCTGCTGGCTGGATCTGGTCTTTGTTTTGGTGGGTGGGTGATTCATTGAGAGTTAAGGTCCTATACCTGGGACCTGAGTGACACCTAGGCTAGAGTGAATCATGTTCTTTCCCATTCCATTTCGGTCTGGTGCGGGAATATGAAACACGGTTCAGATATGGGTTTCTTCTTGAGAACCCTGTGTTGCAGATTTCCTGCAATGCTAGGGCTATCTGGGAAGCCTGCTAAGTCTGGATGACCTTTTAGTATTGACCTTCAGAAACTGAGGTGAATTAGAGGAGGAACTTTTATGGTTATTGTAAACACTGTACCTCCGGGTTAGAAGTGTTTACACTTCTCATAACTGATCCAAGTCTGAGGATCCTTGTTCTAGAACACCACCTGTGAGGGGGTTGGGCTGTTTACAGGTTTGCAGGTACCTTGACCTCAGAATACCCTGTTACCTTGTTTGTTTAAGAGTACTTCATTTTGGGACAGTTCTTGTGATTCTAAAACCCTGGACATGTGGCTCTTTATTTGAGTCCCCCACCTTGGTTACTGGATTTATAGACCTCATCTGGAATTCTTGAGCACACTTGGACCTATATCAGAGTTTTGATCAGATCCAGCTCAGTCACAGACCCTTGCATTTCATTTGCATACATAATCATTGCATCATATTGACATTTGCTTATTTGTGTTTCAGGGTATCCATCTTCATTTGGTTTTGGTTTTGACCCCATCTTCAGTTTTGACTTGTCTTCATCAGCTATCTGCTTCAGTTATCACCTGCACCAGCCAGTCAGTGGCCCACTTCTTCAGTATTATCATCAGCACCTGTCTCTATTCAGTCTCAGCATCATGGCTCCTAAAAAGAGCAACATCACCTATCACTTCTTCTAGCCAGAGCTATCAGACATCAGGAGGATTCAAACCCTGATCACTCCAGATCACATACCATTGTTCAGGGAAAGTTATGGAGATATACTTGATATGGTTATGGATCTGGACCCGTCACAGAGAAGCCTGATCCACACCTGCATTCAGTTCTATGATCCCCCACTGAGATGTTTCACTTTTCAAGACTTTCAGTTGGGCCCTCTATTAGAAGAATACTCATCATTGGTTGGTTTTCCTATCAAGGGTGGAATCCCTTTCAACTCAGAGATGGTCTTTCCCAGCAATGGAGAAGTAGCAAAGGCTTTGCATCTGGAACCTATCCTGATTGAGCAGCATATGACTTCTAAAGCTGGGATCCTTGGCTTTCATCTGGATTTCTTAATCTCTCAAGCTACCCTGAAAGCTTCTCTAGGAGAGTGGAAAGCTGTTTGTGCTTTACTGGCCTTGAGCATATATGGAATTGTATTGTTTGCAGATGAGCCTCGATTCATCAGCAAGAATGCAATCCATCTATTCATCTTGAAGAACCCAGTACCAACTTTATTAGGGGATCTCTATTACCCAGTGCATCAGAGAAATGAAAAGCAGAGGGGGAGATTAGTGAGGTGTTGTGCTCCGTTGTTCCACACTTGGCTTCTCAGGCATCTACCCAGGACAGATGCATTTCTGAACCCTCATCAGCAGAGCAACTGGGCTAAGAGACTCACTGCTCTAACTTCAGTAGATATCAGATGGTGCACTCAAAGCACCAAGGGCAGGGATATCATCACCAGTTGTGGGCATTTTCCTAATGTGCCTTTGATAGGAGTTAAGGGTAGTATCAATTACAACCCTCTGCTGTTTAGACGACAATTGGGCTATGCATTGGTCCACACTCCTAAGGCACAGGACTTGGTTGAGACTCTTTATTGCGAGAACAAGCTTAATCTGGCTATTGTTAGGCAGGCAGCCTGGGCCTGGGATAATGTTCAAACCAAGGGAATAACCATTCTGGGGAGGTGCAACAATGTGGCATCAGCACAATATTATGAGTGGTCCCGTGCCAGGGCCCATTTCTCTGGGATGCCCTTTACCATAGAAGACATGCCTGAGTCATCTTCAGCACCACCCCCTGCCACTATCAGTTTGGAGGAGTTTGAGAGCTTGAAGGAAAGAAATGAGAAGCTAACCCAGGCTTTGCAGAAGACCCTCCGGGAGAGGAGTGAAGGTATGAGGGAGATTGAGAGGTTGGAGAAGTTAAGAGTAGAGCATCTGATTAAGATTGAGAAGTCTGGGGATTACATTAAAAAGTCAAAGGCTGGAGAACAAATTCTGAAGAATGCTTGCAAGGAAGCCCAGTTCCATAGAGCAAGGACAGACTTGTATTTGAAGGAGAGTCAAGCCCGGTGGGTCAGGATCACCGAGGCTCGTACCCTGGAGGACAAGAGAGTTCAAGACAAGATGGAGCAACTGGAAGCTAGTGCAAAAGAACAGCAAGAAGCCCTGGCAGCAGCCCAGAAGGAGATATCAGAGCTGAAGATCAAAGCAGGGGTGAAGAGGTCCAAAGAACAAACTCAGCACAAGAAGCTAACAGCAGCTGTTACGACCCGGAATCTCCTCATCAGGAATCTCACGGAGCGTCCGGCTGATCCCGTGACCGAAGCACTTCTCAAGGAAGTTCGTGAGGATGAGTTTGGTCTTGGTGTTTGATCATTTGTTTGTTGTTGCTTTCTTTCCATGTACTTTTATTTTCTTGTAATGTATTTTGACCCCTTAGAGGGCTTGTGTTGTAAAATAAACAAGTTGTATTATTTCACCTTCTGTAATATATTTGTGTTAGTCTGCTTCATCTGAGTTTTCTTCAAGCAACAACAACAACATCTTCAAGGGTCTGGAGGGGTCAGAACTGAATGCCAAGCCGGATACCTTGAGAGCAAATGAGCATGCTGCATTGCATGCTAACCCTTTGTTTGTTTTGTAGGTTTTTGTTTTTTTTGCTAACCTCTGTTGTGATGCCTCAGGAACTATTGCTAGGCGCCGGGTATTTCCCCTCAACCGTCCGCACCGTTATCCAACCCGAAACAACCTTCCGGGAATTCAAATGGATCAGGTACAGCAGGACCTTGCAGAGGTTAGAAATCAAATGGCAAACGAAAGATTGGAAATGAGAACGCAGATGACTCAGTTTATGGAAGTTATGAACAACATGGCTCAAAGCCAGGAAAGATTGAGAGCCATGGTGGAAAGGCAAAATCAAGAGGATCCACATATAGGGACTGCCGGTACCAGTAACAATGAAAGGGTACAACCTTATGTCAATCCTCCGGTATTTGGACCACACCTCCATCCAGAGGTCAATATCCCTGCAAATGTTCAAGGGACTGCCACCGCAGCTAGGGTACTTCAAGAAGATCCTCAGGAGGACCAATTCACAGTAATGGGTGCTGGGGAGGAAGCTTATGATAGGAGATTGGATGAGATAGCTGAGAAGTTGAGGTCCTTAGAATCTCAAAACTCTTTGGGCTTCGATGTCATGGACATGGGCTTGGTAGACGGGGTCAGGATCCCCCATAAGTTCAAGCCTCCTTGCTTTGAAAAATACAACGGGACTTCATGCCCTCGGACCCACTTACAATCATTTCTGGGGAGGCTGAAGGCCTATACTATGGATGAGAAGCTCTGGATGTTCTATTTCGAAGACAGCTTGACTGGAGCCTCAAGAGAATGGTACTCTCATCTGACAAGGGCAACTATCAGGTGCTGGAAGGATTTGGCAGAAGCCTTTATCAGACAGTATCAGTACAATTTAGATATGGCACCCAACAGGACCCTCTTAATGGGAATGTCACAGTCTTCAAGGGAGAGTTTCCGAGAATATGCCCAGAGATGGAGGCAATTGGCTGCTGCTGTTCAGCCACCTATGTCTGAGAGGGAAATGGCAGACATGTTTATGAACACCCTTTAGGGGACATATATTGACAGGCTGGCTGCTTTCTCTTCCACTAGCTTTGCAGATGTTGTCATAGCTGGGGAGAGAATTGAGAGCCTGTTAAAAATGGGCAAGATTTCTGACAATGGTGCCAGCTCGTCCAGTAGTACAAGGAAGCCTTTTGCAGGCCCAAGAAGAACTGGCGAGACCAATGCCATCCACACCAATAGGGGCAGACCCCAATATGTCCATAGATCTGTGGCAGCAGTCACCATTCCCGCTCCGGCTCATCCTCAGCCCGCTTATCAACCTCCGCAACAAAACTATCAGCAGCAACCTCAGTACCATCAGCAACCTCAGTATCCTCCAAGAAATTACAACAATACCAACAACAACAACAACAGTCAACAAAGGCCATTTCAGCAGAGGCCATCTCAAGCTAATAGGGTGATTGATCCAATCCCTATGCCATATGCTACCCTGCTGCCACAACTCTTGAAACTCAACCTAGTTGAGCTAAGGACGCTGGCACCTCCAGATCCCAACAGTCTACCCAGGAACTATGACTCCAACGCTAGGTGTGCCTTCCATTCAAACGCACCTGGTCACAGTACAGAAAAGTGCAGAGCTCTGCACATGAAGGTACAAGACCTGGTAGACTCAAAAGCTCTGAATTTCGCACCACCACCCAATGTCAATAAGAACCCAATGCCAAACCACGGTGGTCCTAGAATTAACGCTATTGAAGAAGACAAACCGTCTTATTTAATAACCAGCGTGGGTCAGATCCGGACACCGTTGGTAGAAATCAAGGCTCAACTCCTGGAATGTCAAATGTTCCCGGGGTGTGAGTTGGGTTGTGCTTACTGCAATATCTCTGTAAATGGGTGCGATAATTTGAGGAATGGCATAGACGGCCTTATTCAGAGTGGCCAGCTTCAGATCACCACATCATTTCCAACAAATCCAGCAATCTCATCAGCAACGGTTTCAGAACCTCCTACAACTGCAGCAACTATTGTTCCTAACAATTCTTCGGTTTCATCAACGAGTACTTCGTCTGTCGTTTCAACTGATCAAATATCAATGAATGTTCCTTCTACAACTCCAGCACCACTCCATTTTGAAGCTCCTACAACAACAACATCCATTCTTCCACCATTATCTCCTACAACACCAGCAACAAATCATGAAGATGTCTCAACTGTCACCATATTCTACGATCCTGAAAACAACTCCGCCTACAACTCAGAAGGTGCTGCTCCCACTAGGGCACCAGTTACAATTTATTACGATCCACAGACTATTACAGTTCCTTCAACAGTTGCAGTCAGTCCAGTCACTATCACGGTGCCTGGACCAATACCTTATGAAAGCAGCAATGCCATTCCCTGGCATTACGACTCTGACTTGTACTGTGAAGGACAAAGAATCACTTTTGAATCATCAACCCCTGCACTACAAATTGACAATGTGGGAGGAGGCGGAGGCTTCACTCGAAGCGGACGTCTTTTCGCTCCACAAATTCAGAGACCCACAGCCGAAGCAGAAGCTGCTGCCAAGGCAAAAGGGAAGAGCCCTGTGCAGGAAGATCAAGCTGTTAAGGAAGCTTTGAAGACACCATTCGATCAAGAGGTTGATGAGTTCATGCGAATCATCAAAAAGAGTGATTATAAGATAGTGGATCAGCTTCATCAGACGCCTTCCAAGATCTCAATCCTATCATTGCTTATGTGCTCCGAAGCCCATCGGAATGCACTACTCAAAGTCTTGCACGCAGCTTACGTGCCTGAAGAGATCACTGTCAATCAACTAGAAGCAGTAGTGGGAAATGTTAATGCTAGTCACGGACTAGGGTTCACCAATACTGATTTGACAACGGAAGGCCGCAACCACAACAAAGCCTTGCACATAACCATGGAATGCAAAGGTGCTGTCCTTTCCCATGTGCTGGTAGACACGGGGTCATCCCTCAATGTCTTACCTAAGAAGGCCCTGGTGAAGCTAGAATATGACGGATTGGCATTGAGACCCAGCAACCTGGTGGTAAGAGCTTTTGATGGCTCAAAGAGATCGGTTCTGGGAGAGATTGAGCTGCCCGTAACGATTGGCCCGCAGACTTTCACAACTATCTTCTACGTGATGGATATACAGCCCGCCTACAGCTGTTTATTGGGTAGGCCATGGATTCACGCCGCTGGCGCCGTGACCTCCACCCTTCACCAGAAGTTAAAATATGAGTGGGAGGGTCAGATCGTTACAATCTGTGGAGAAGAGGACATTTTTGTCAGCCACCTGGCAACTTATAAGTACATTGAAATGGACGGGGAGATCCATGAAACAATGAGCCAGGGGTTTGAAGCCTTGAATGTGAATGAAACATCTGCTGTGTCTGGTACTTCAATATCATCATACCAACAAGCCCGGAAGGTCGTTGAGGAAGGAACCGCCCAAGGCTGGGGCAAGCTACTACCGGTGGAGAAGAAAGAAGACAGATTTGGGTTGGGTTACAAACCAACTCAACAAGATCAAACAGCGGCTGCGAAAGAGCCCAACTTTGTGAGTGGGGGGATGCTTACCCCTGATGCTATCAACTGTCTGGAAGACGAGCTGGAAGAGGAACGCAACCTGGAAAGCTGGATTCGTCCAAAGATCCCGGGGAGCAGTGTCTCGAACTGGTCTTCCCAGGAAATTATAAGAGTTACTCATGCAGAGTAATTATTATTTCCTGTATTTTTATAAGCATGCATCAAAGTCTTGCATCTTGCCCAAGATGACAAGACTCATTTTGTAATCGGGCCATCTGTACTTTTTGTGCAAACAAGATCAATTAATGAAATATCAGACATCTTTTTGCAAACGAGTCTTTTCCTTTTCGTTCACTGTTTTTCCATTTTTCTTTTTGTACAAAAAATAAATGGCGGTGTTTTCAAAATGACAACTTCATTTCACCTTTCTAAATAAGACTAAAATCAGATCACTAAAATGAACAAACTTAACCCTTGCAGAGAGTGCCTTCCAGACAGCACCGACAACAGCACGGCTATGACTTCGTATGACTTTGACAATCCAATCAATCAAGCTGATGAAGGGGTTGATGAAGAATATGAGCTTCCTGGAGAGCTAGCCAGGTTGTTAAGACAAGAGGAAAAGGTTATTACTCCTCACCAGGAGGAGGTTGAAGTGATCAATCTTGGTACAGATGAAAACGTGAAAGAAGTTAAAATCGGGGCCTGCCTGCAAGACTCAGTGAAGAGACAACTGATTGATCTGCTTCAAGAGTATGTAGATGTGTTTGCTTGGTCTTACCAAGATATGCCAGGGTTGGATACCGATATTGTCGTGCACAAGCTGCCTTTGAGAGAAGAATGCCCGCCAGTTAAACAGAAGCTGCGCCGTACTCGTCCGGACATGGCAATGAAAATCAAAGAAGAGGTACAAAAGCAATGGGACGCCGGGTTCCTTGCCGTGACTAGCTATCCGCCGTGGGTGGCTAATATAGTACCTGTGCCTAAGAAGGACGGCAAAGTAAGAATGTGTGTTGATTACCGGGATCTGAACAGAGCCAGCCCGAAAGATGACTTCCCATTACCTCACATTGATGTATTGGTGGATAACACGGCTCAGTTCTCGGTGTTCTCCTTCATGGACGGATTTTCAGGGTATAATCAGATTAAGATGTCACCTGAAGACATGGAGAAGACGACATTCATCACACCCTGGGGCACGTTCTGTTACAAAGTGATGCCATTCGGACTGAAGAACGCTGGTGCCACATATCAACGGGCTATGGTAACATTATTCCACGATATGATCCATAAAGAAATAGAGTGTTATGTGGATGATATGATTGCCAAGTCCCTCACTGAAGAAGAACATCTGGTAAATCTGCTCAAATTGTTCAAACGTCTGAGGAAGTACCAACTGAAGTTGAACCCCAACAAATGCACATTCGGGGTGCGATCTGGTAAGCTACTGGGTTTTATTGTAAGCGAGAAAGGGATTGAAGTTGACCCTGATAAAGTCAAAGCCATCCAAGAGATGCCTGCACCGAAAACAGAGAAAGAAGTTCGAGGGTTCTTAGGTCGATTGAACTACATTTCAAGGTTCATATCTCACCTGACAGCAACCTGTGAACCCTTGTTCAAGCTGTTAAGAAAGGAACAGACGGTCAGGTGGAACGAAGACTGCCAGAAGGCTTTTGACAAGATCAAGGAATATCTGCAAGAACCTCCAATCCTTATGCCACCAGTTGAAGGAAGACCTCTGATAATGTACTTGACAGTATTAGAAGAGTCGATGGGGTGTGTGCTGGGCCAGCATGACGAGTCTGGTCGAAAAGAGTATGCAATATACTACCTAAGCAAAAAGTTTACCGACTGTGAACAACGTTATTCACTGCTCGAGAAAACTTGCTGTGCTTTAGCGTGGGCTGCTCGCCGACTGAGACAGTATATGTTGACCCACACTACTTTGTTGATATCCAAAATGGACCCAGTTAAGTACATTTTCGAGAAGCCAGCTCTTACCGGACGGGTTGCAAGATGGCAAATGATTCTCACAGAATACGACATACAGTACACATCTCAGAAAGCCATCAAGGGCAGTGTACTATCTGAATATCTTGCTGAGCAACCCATTGATGACTACCAGCCTATGAGATTTGACTTCCCTGATGAAGACATCATGTTCATTAAATCAAAAGATCATGAGGAGCCTGTTCACACTGAAGGGCCTGACCCGGAAGAAGAATGGACTATGATGTTTGATGGGGCTGTTAACATGAATGGTCGTGGTGTTGGTGCAGTACTCATTACACCTAAAGGAGTTCACATGCCTTTCTCGGCAAAACTCACTTTCAACTGCACTAACAACGAAGCTGAATACGAAGCTTGCATTATGGGTCTTGAGGAAGCCGTTGACCTCAGGATCAAGACTTTGACTGTATTCGGAGATTCAGCTTTGGTAGTTAATCAAACCAACGGCAAATGGTACACCCACCAGGATCATCTGATACCTTACAGGGATTATACAAGGAGGTTATTGACTTTCTTCACAATAGTCAAGCTCGAGTATATCCCTCGGGACGAGAATCAGTTTGCAGATGCTCTTGCTACCATTTCATCCATGATCAAAGTTCAAGCTGCTAACTTTGTACCTCAGATTTCAGTATCCAGACTTGATAGACCAGCATATGTGTTCTCAGCAGACGTTGTTAGAGATGATAAGCCTTGGTTCCACGACATCAAATGCTTCTTGGAGGATCAGACATACCCACCTGGGGCATCTTCCAATGATAAGAAGACTTTGAGAAGGCTTGCTGGTAGTTTCTTTCTGAACACTGATGGGTCTTTATACAAAAGGAACTTTGATATGGTACTCCTCAGATGTGTTGACAAGACGGAAGCAGGTTTGCTGATGCATGAAGTGCACGAAGGATCGTTTGGTACCCATGCCGAAGGGCATGCCATGGCTAAAAAGTTGTTAAGATCAGGTTATTACTGGATCACAATGGATGCAGACTGTTGTGCCTATGCCAGAAAATGCCACAAATGCCAGATCTATGCAGATAAAGTGCATGTGCCTCCCAATACTTTGAACATCATGTCTTCACCATGGCCCTTTGCCATGTGGGGGCATTGATATGATTGGCAAGATTGAGCCAACTGCTTCGAACGACCACAGATTCATCCTGGTTGCCATTGATTATTTCACCAAGTGGGTCGAAGCAGCCTCATATGCAAATGTTACAAGACAAGTGGTAGCCAGATTTCTGAAAAGAGATATCATCTGTCGATATGGAGTGCCCGAGCGAATCATTACTGATAATGGTTCCAACTTAAACAACAAAATGATGGCAGAGCTGTGCCGGGACTTCAAGATTCAACATCACAATTCTTCTCCTTACAGGCCGAAGATGAATGACGCTGTTGAGGCAGCAAATAAGAATATCAAGAAGATTGTGCAGAAGATGGTAATCACTTACAAAGACTGGCATGAAATGCTACCGTTTGCCTTGCATGGGTACCGCACATCAATCAGAACGTCCACTGGAGCAACCCCGTATCAACTTGTGTATGGTATGGAAGCAGTCCTACCAGTCGAAGTTGAATTACCCTCCCTACGGGTATTAATGGATGTTAAACTGAGTGAAGCAGAATGGGTTCGGGCCCGATACGAACAACTGAGTCTGATCGAAGAGAAAAGATTGGCTGCAATCTGTCATGGACAGCTATATCAGAAGAGAATGAAGAGAGCCTTCGATCAGAAAGTCAGGCACCGAGAGTACCAAGTAGGAGATCTTGTGCTGAAAAGAATCCTCCCTCCTCATACAGACCACAGGGGCAAATGGACTCCAAATTATGAAGGACCATTCGTGGTAAAGAAAGTTTTCTCTGGTGGAGCACTGATGCTCAGCACCATGGATGGTGAAGATTTCCCGTCCCCTGTGAATTCAGATGCAGTTAAAAAATACTTCGCATAAAAATGACCCGCTGGACACAAAAACAGAATGTAAGTCCAGGCAAAAATAGGGCATCCCGGCGAGTCAAAAAAAGAATAAAAGACTCGGGCAAAAATAAGGGAAAATAAATAAAAATGTACACCCGCTGAGTCGAAAAGCCGCATTGGACAACTCAGGCAAAAATGGGTATCCCGATGGATTGAAAACCCGAAAGGGCGATCCATGCAAAATAAGGGAATAAGCGAACAACTGAATTCTGAATTCGTCTGTATCACTTGCAACTTGGAAAGCTTCAAAAGGATCAAGCTTCAATCAGAATCAGCCTTCTTCAGAAAGCAAGGCGAGAAGAACGTCATTGTCATACGAGTCATAGCAGAAGAGGAAGCTCCTTTGAAAGCGTCGTCAACATCGCCAGCACTTTGTTTCTCAATTTGTAACAATCTCCTTATTTTAGGAGATTTGTTTCCTTGACTGTATCTTGCCAATTCAGGGCACAAGAATTAATAAAATCAGATTTTTCAGTCATGTTTCGTCTTGTACATATTTCGTTTGCAAAGAATGTCTGATGTCTCTAAAACTAATTGCATAAGTAC
The DNA here is from genome assembly GCA_963966055.1 of Lathyrus aphaca. Taxonomy (NCBI): domain Eukaryota; kingdom Viridiplantae; phylum Streptophyta; class Magnoliopsida; order Fabales; family Fabaceae; genus Lathyrus; species Lathyrus aphaca. Next base: position 101,866,176 of record OZ014519.1, on the reverse strand, counting down.
AGATGTTTTTCACTAAAAATAGAAACGCATGCTTGCAGGGAATATACTTACTCTTGAGAATGCTTAACTCCTATGACGGAATCCAGTAAAGGATACCTCGGGACCTTTTGTGCGTTTCCTTATCTTTGTAGGATTGCAGGTATCCAGAACGCAACCTGGGGCATGCAAGTTACATCCCAGCAAGTTGGCAAATCAACAAACAGTCTTAGCACTCAAGGGGCTTTCTCCCCAGCTGAGTTTGCCTCTCATTACTCTCCCCAGCTGAGTTACCAACAACATTCCCCAGCTGTATTACCAATCGTTCTTCCTCGGCAGAATGCAAAGTCAGGGAATCATCTCCCCACAGAATCCTCAGCCTCTATTCAGAAGAGCAACGCATGAAGGAGTCACAACAGAGTACGAAAGGCTTCTACAAACCCCAACTGGGTCCTATATTACAAGGATATGTCAATCAGTGACCTAGATCCCCAAGCAGATGCATCTCATCAGATCTGTCAATAATTTCACCCCCCAGCTGGGATGTCCGCTTCAAGCAGATCGATCAAAGATCTTCGCAGCAACGGGATCCGAATCCCGGTTTTGGTATCTTTGCACAATCATAGCATTTGCATCATATTCACCCACAAAGCGTAGCATTCCGTTTTAACACGGAGCATTACGGAAAAAAATCAAATGCATAGCATAATCATGAGCCATGTTATGAATCAACACCTGTGAATGATTACAGTTCATCAACATACAGAAGAAAAATCCCCACCAGAGTTCCCAGCAAAAGCAGTTGCCTCACAAATCACAAACACCAGTATATACTCCTTTTGACACCCGTCCGTGTTATATCCCAGCAGAAAGCCAAAGACATCCTCTTTGTACTCACATATACTTATATACACTTTCTTGGCACCCGTCCGTGTCGTATCCCCAGCGCAGTCACCTACACTTTGTATATCAAATATTTGTTCATACTATACTCTTCTCCTTTTGACACTCGTCCGTGTCGCTCTCCCCAGCAGTTAACTACTCATACTACTCAGATACTCGTCCGTATCTTGTATATACCTTTTATATCCCCTCAGATTCGACACTAGTCCTTGTTCTTTGTTAACCCGTTGGTACTCGTCCGTACCATCATCTCAGAACATGCGTCAAGCGTTTGTTTCTACATGATACTCGTCCGTATCATAACCTTAAGGATGCTCGTCCGCATCTTTAATCCATACACCGTGTCAAACACTTGTATCTTCTTGAATAAAGATACTCGTCTGTATCTACTATCCCCAGAAGAGTTCTTTCAGATTCAACACTCGTCCGTGTTCTCTGTTAACCAGTTGATACCCGTCCGTATCATCATCTCTGAACACGTGTCAGTTTGTTTCTACCTGATACTCGTCCGTATCATAGTCTTAAGGATGCTCGTCCGCATCTTTAATCTATACACTAACATCTAAACACTTATACCTTTTGTTTCTTGGATATAAACACTCGTCCGTGTTTACTTCTCCCCAGTAGATCGCCAAGTAAGCATTTTTTCTTTTTATCTAACACTCGTCCTGTGTTATGATAAAACCCTGAGAGCAGCCGTACCCTGCTAGGTGGTCGTCCTCCACCTCTTGATGGTCGTCCTCCATCATGCTCATCCGATGGCCGTCCCCATCGTTGATATTTTTGGCAGTCGTCCCCTGCTAGGTGGTCGTCCTCCACCTCTTGATGATCTTCCTTCATCAATTTTATCCAATGGCCGTCCCCATTGTTGATTTTTGGTTATCTGGCATTCGTCCTATGTCATGATAAACCCTGAGAGCAGCCGTCCCCTGCTAGGTGGTCGTCCTCCACCTCTTGATGGTCGTCCTCCATCATGCTCGTCCGATGGCCGTCCCCATCGTTGACCTTTTATCCGATGGTCGTCCCCATCGTTGATATTTTCGGCAGCCGTACCCTGCCAGGTGGTCGTCCTCCACCTTTGATGGCCGTCCCCATCATAATTCCTTTATTCCCCAACAGAGCAGCCGTCCCCTGCTAGGTGATCGTCCTTCACTTTTGATGGCCGTACCCCATCATCTGTTTATTTCATTTATTCTTTAACCCGATGGCCGTCCCCGTCGTGGTCCCTTTTCCCTTTTAGCCCGATGGCCGTCCCCATCGTTGATATTTTGCTTTATGAACTTGATGGCCGTCCCCGTCATGTTTCATTAATCCCCAGAGATTTTACAGCTTTATCGTGATGGCCGTCCCCATCATAATTTCTTATTGTTCCCAGCTAGTCGGCCGTCCCCGTCTTGGCTTTACCTTTTATCCCCAGCATGTCGGCCGTCCCCGTCATTGCTCTCTACCCAGCAGTCGTCCTCTGCTCGACGGTCGTCCTCCGTCGCCCACACTTTACAACATACTTTATTTTCCTTTTACAATCTATATCCCTTTTCTTCTTCATTCTGTGAGTGCAAATTTTGGACTGTCTTTGGTATTCAACCACAAGTTATCTTGTTTGCCTGTTAAGCCGTTGCTTACAACCTGCACAGCTAACTCATGTTTGAATAGGGGCAGCTGTAAACACCCCAAATTTGCCCTCACCCATTCACACCATGGCTTGTGATCATTTCATATGCATAAACACAATCATACCATCTCATATCTCATTTTTGATTCACTGCATAGTTTTTAAGTCATCTGCACCTAGAGTTTGTGATCTGAGCAATCCAAGAGCTTCTTGAGCCACTCCAAAGGCCACCAATCACTTCAAGGAGATCCATGTGTGTTCTTATATCATATTACATCCTCTCAAAGTCAAAAATGCAAAAGGATCACAAGAACTGGGATTGGTGTGGATGCAGAGCCAAGTTTGACTGCACAGTTGACCTAAAATTAGGGTTCTGGTTTCAGAGGCCATAACTCCAAATTTTTTGATCATTCTTGTTTCCATGGATCTCTATATGGTATAGGGAGTATGCATATCAATTTTCATGAAGAAATTCCATGGGGAAGTCATCTGATCAAGAGTTGACTTTTCAGACAAGTCAGTGTAAAATCAGGGCATCTGAGGCCCCCAATGACCCAACCAATGGGCATTCTTCATCATTTTGAGTGTATATGATCTTTATTTGATCATGGAAGAAGGTTGAAGTTCACAAAAATCAAGAATTTGGAGTTTTTGCAAATGTTGACTTTTTGGGCATAGTTGACTTTTCAAGAATGCTTCATTTTAGGTCATTTTTCAAGCCTTGATTCTTGATCCAAAAATGCTTCAAATGGAAAAACTTTGGTCATGAAAGTTGTAGATTACATCTTTCCCTTTTCAAAAAGTACAAGAACATGATCAAACTCTTCTTGGATCAAAAGTTATGGTGTGACAAAGTTGGCAAAAATCATTGATTTTCAAGATGTGCACCAAATGAGAATTTTGCAAAACCATGAACCAATGCCATTTGTAACTGAAATTCTGTAATGAGATGTCCTAAGAGATGTTCTAACACTTAATAGGACATTTGACAAATTTTAACCAAAACTTAAACAGCAGGAAAAATAAACAACACAGAAGTTTGTTAACCCAGTTCAGTGTATAACCACACCTACATCTGGAGGCTACCAAGCCAGGAGGAAATCCACTATTAGTAATATTAATTCTAGACTTAAACCACCCTGTTTAATCTATCACTTAATACTTACCCAATGCAATTTCTACCTAAGACTCACTTAGATAAGAGTACCCTACTCACTCCCCCTTAATCACCCAGTGATCAAGTTTACAAGTTTACAAAAGTTGAAGGCATCCTTCAAAAATAACAGCTTGATTTTACTTCACAGTTTCAATCAAGTCACAAATGCACTTTTGCTTAAAAGCTCATAAAGTGGTACATAAAAGCAACCTGCTATTAAAACACTAGACACCCTATTTAGTCTTCTGAAATTCGTACTCAATTCTATGAGATTCTGTTGTTTAAATAGGTTCTGAATTTTGGGCTTTCTGTAGAATGATCCAGCCCTAATGTGCAGCAGCTGTCACCTTGAATTTAGGGTTTGTTACCTCCTATATTCTAGGTGCATTAGGTCTTCTGTTTTAATCTGAATCTTCAATTTAAAACTCCCTACAGATGCGCCTTGGTCTGTTTTATCCAGCATTAATTAATTCCAGATAGTTCTCCTTAAATATCTCTGATCTGTTAATCAATAATTAATTCTGGTAGCAGGTCTGAGATGTCTCAACATCTGTTGGGACATCCTGACAAAACTGAACTTAGTCATTTATACAATGTCCCAACATCTGGTAGGACATCCTGAACCAAGTTCACATACTCTGTTTGCTAATGTCCCAACATCTGATAGGACATTCTGAACTGAATTTAACATTTCTTGTTTGGTCAAAAATTCTGCCAATTCTTAAACATCTACAAACTCCCCCTTTGGCTAATTTTTGGCTAACATCTTTTCTGGTTTTCAGAGTGCAGCAGAAGTTCTTTTTATCAGAGTATATCATTACTTTTCTGTTGAATTTTATTTGAGATTACTCCCCCTCAAACATATATGTGTCCTGTCTTTATCCAGTCTTGTTCCAACAGAAAAACTTATTCAGTTCAGTAGCAAACAAACAGATTTCATTCATTTAAACAGCAATTACATTTGATGTTGTTCTCCCCCTTGGTAGGCACAAAATTAGGGGCCAAAGAACTATTATCCAGAATTACAAATCATTGCTGTCATTACAAATACCTCACATACAAAGATCACTCAGATTCATCACTCTCAGTAGCTTCCTCCACCTCAGTGTCTTCATCTTTATCAGCTTCACTGTCAGCTTCACTGTCTTTAGCAGATGCAGCTGTCTGATCTTCTTCACTTTCCAACCTCTTAATTATTTCTTCAAGCTTCTGCTTTCTAGCTTCAAGCTCTTTGCAGGTGCTTTTTAGCTCAGCAATTAATTCTTTCTTGGAGATTGGATTCTTAGCAGAGGAGGGACCAGCAGATGTCCCAGCAGGTGTTTCAACATCTGCAGCATGGTGACTGAGAAATAATTTGTAGTGAAAAGCCAGGGGGCTCTCTCTCTTGCAGACAATGTCCTTCTCAGTTAAAATTCCAGGGTATTGACTTAGAACAATACCACACAGCAATGATGGAAAAGCTATTGGCAGCTTTGTTGCAGTAGAGATGGCATGCTTCATAGTCTGATCAAAAATAAATGCTCCATAATCCATCTTGGTTTGAGTCCCCACAGCAAAGATGAATCTGGCCAGACCAGTTGAGATTGATGAAGTGTGATTGGTAGGCACCCAGTTTGCAGTTCCAATCCTGTTAAGCATGGCATATTTTCTAGTAAGCATGCTCACAGAGAGCTTTCCCTTCACAGGCCAAGCTTTGACCTGGTTTGCAGTGATCACCTTACAGATTTGATTATCTGTTTTCCCTAGCTCATTGGGTCCATCTGTTTCTCTTCCTAGATACTCATTGATGATTTGAGGAGAAAACTGTACACATTTACCTCTAACAAAGACTTTTCTAAACTCAGAGGACTTACCATTTGAGCAATCCTCCTGAAGATTCACAATGAACTCTTTGACAAGAAGTTCATAGCAGGGAGATAACTCTGAGACTGTCTTGAACAGTCCTGCAGCAGAGATTAGGTCAATGAGTTCTGTGCACTCAAGTGCATTGCTGCTTAGTTCTCTTTCCAAAGCAACCCTTCTTTGGTACACATATTTCCATCTGTTGACACTGGAGACATGATGGAAGGATATGTTGTCCAAGGGAGCTTCTGGAACAACAGTTGAAGCTCTAGCTGGTGCTGGTTTCTTCTTGGGAGGAGATGTTGGGACATCTGATCCAACATCTGAATCTGATGGTGTTGCAGCTTTTCTCTTCTGGGTTTGAACCTTGCTCCATGGTTTTGCTGGACCAAAAGTGGCTTTAGCCTTGCCTTTCTTTGGACTAGCCTTCTTCTTCTCAGGAATGACAGGTTCATCTTGCATCTTTCCTTTCCTGGACCTTAGCCTTTTGGCAATGCTGGGTTTCACAGATGATATGATCTCTGCATCAGAATCCTGTTCCAGATTGACTATTGGAGGGGATTGAGCAGTCTCCTCTTCAGCTGGTTGATCAGCAGGGATTTGATCTTCATTTGAGCCTTGAGCCTGTTCTTCAGAGACCTCTTCATCATTTTCATTTGAGACTTTGTCCTTAGATTGTTCCAGATCAACATCAGATAAGTTCTTTTTCTTATATTCAGATGTTCCAACATCTGTTGGGACATCTTGTTCTGCAGCAGTGTCCTTTGTAGCTTGAGCTGGTTCTCCTTGAGGTGCAGGAATGGTGTTCAAAGGAACAGAGATTCCTTTCACTACTCTTTGTTCAGAGAAAACTTGGTTGACAATCTCCTTGATGGAATCATCAACATAGTTGGAGTATTTAACATGTGAAGGAATTTCTTTAGTTTTGCTTCTGATTTTATCTTTACCTCTTTTTGGTGTTCTTGCCTTCTTAGTGTGAGAGGCATTTCCCCTGAGCTCGTCTAATGGTGTTGATTGCATTGGCACCATAGAAATAGGAATGGCATGAACCACGTCTTCCTGGTTGAGAACTTCTTCAGCTGTTTTAGGGTTTTGAGACATTGTTGAGGAAGAAGAATGTGCAGCTTTAGGGTTTATGATTTCTGAAGGATTGCTAGTTAATGTGATTCGCTTGTGATGGTGTGATGAGACTCTTGATAGCTGATTATAAGGAACTACTAAGTAAGTAGCCGTTACAGTCCAAATGATTAGGAATGAAATTCCCAAGGAACTAGTCCAGACTAGCTTTGCCATCTGGAAATTATGCCATGCAATGTCATATGACATGTTGGCACATCTCATTAACTGCTAGATATCACATAAACAGATTCCAAGTTTGCCCCTTAAGTTCTCAAATTGTGTAGCATCCAATGCCTTGGTAAAGATATCAGCTAACTGCAGATCTGTAGCTACATGCTCCAATGAAATCACCTTTTCTTCTACAAGATCTCTGATGAAATGATGTCTGATATCAATATGCTTTGTCCTGCTGTGTTGGATAGGATTTTTAGATATGTTGATTGCACTTAAGTTGTCACAGTACAATGTCATGACATCCTGTGGGACATTGTACTCAGTGAGCATATGCTTCATCCAAACCAACTGAGAACAACTGCTACCTGCTGCTATATACTCAGCTTCAGCTGTAGATAATGACACACAATTCTGTTTCTTACTGAACCAAGAAATCAGATTGTTTCCTAGAAAGAAGCATCCTCCTGAAGTGCTTTTTCTGTCATCAGCACTTCCTGCCCAATCAGCATCACAGAAGCCAGTGAGAATTGGTTTGCATCCATGAAAGTACATTATGCCATAGTCACATGTACCATTAACATATTTAAGGATTCTCTTGACTTGATTGAGATGACTGACTTTTGGATCAGCTTGATATCTTGCACAAACTCCTACTGCAAATGCAATGTCTGGTCTGCTAGCAGTCAAGTATAACAAGCTTCCAATCATGCTTCTATATAAACTTTGATCTACCTTCTCACCCTTTTCATCTTTAGTCAGCTTTAAATGTGTAGGAGCAGGAGTTCTTTTATGAGAAGCATTTTCCATTCCAAATTTCTTCACTATGTTCTTGGAGTACTTGCTTTGTGAGATGAACATTGAGTCTTCCATTTGCTTAACTTGCAGACCAAGAAAATAGGTTAATTCACCTACTAGACTCATTTCAAATTCAGCTTCCATCTGCTTGACAAAATGTTTGACCATCTTATCAGACATCCCACCAAACACAATGTCATCAACATATATTTGTGCAATCATGACATTTCCTTCTTCATCTTTAACAAACAGGGTTTTATCAATCCCACCTTTTCTGTATCCTTGTTTGATAAGAAATGTGGTAAGTCTCTCATACCATGCCCTTGGAGCTTGCTTCAGACCATAAAGTGCTTTCTTGAGTTTGTATACATGATTTGGACAGCTTGGATCAACAAATCCTTTAGGCTGTTCTACATATACCTCTTCATTAAGATAACCATTAAGAAAGGCACTTTTCACATCCATTTGAAATAGCTTGAACTTTAAGATACAAGCAATTCCCAATAGTAGTCTTATTGATTCAAGCCTTGCTACTGATGCAAAGGTTTCATCAAAGTCTACCCCTTCAATTTGAGTGTATCCTTGAGCCACAAGTCTAGCTTTGTTCTTTGTAACAATTCCTTGTTCATTTGACTTGTTCTTGTACACCCATTTTGTACCAATCACATTTATGTCATTAGGTCTATGAACAAGATTCCACACTTCATTCCTTGTGAATTGACCTAATTCCTCTTGCATAGCACAAATCCAGTATTCATCAGTGAGAGCCTCCTTGATGTTTTTAGGTTCTATTTTGGACACAAAACAAGAACCTGAAATCACTTCTCTTGATCTAGTGCTCACACCTCTGTTGGGATCACCAATTATTAAATCTTTGGGATGATCCTTCTGTATTCTGATGGAGGGAGGTTTGCTTGAATCTTCTGACCTTGTATCATTTTGAGTGAAGTTATATTGATCATTCTTTTCTTCAGCTTCAATCTTGATATCAGCAGATGTTCCAACATCTTCTGGGACATCTGTAGGAGCATCATCAATTATCACATTTATGGATTCCATGATAACATTTGTTCTGTAGTTAAATACTCTATATGCTCTGCTGTTTATAGAGTATCCAAGGAAAATTCCTTCATCACTTTTAGGATCCATTTTTCTCCTTTGCTCCCTATCTGCCAGAATATAGCATTTACTTCCAAACACATGAAAGTACTTCACAGTGGGTTTTCTGCCCTTCCAGACTTCATATATTGTGGACAGGGTTCCTTTTCTCAAGGTAACTCTGTTATGGATGTAGCAGGCAGTGTTCATAGCTTCAGCCCAGAAATACAGAGGTAACTTCTTAGCATGGATCATAGCTCTTGCTGATTCTTGAATAGTTCTATTCTTCCTTTCAACAATCCCATTCTGTTGAGGAGTGATAGGAGAAGAATACTCATGATTGATTCCTTCTGAAGAGCAGAAATCTAAGAACTTTTGATTCTCAAATTCTTTTCCATGATCACTTCTTATTCTGATCACACAGCTGGATTTTTCCCTTTGCAATCTTTGACATAATTCCTTGAATACATCAAAGACATCTGACTTTTCTTTAATGAAATTTATCCATGTATATCTTGAAAAGTCATCAACCACCACATAGGCATACCTCTTACCACCAAGACTTTCAACTTGCATAGGTCCCATAAGATCCATATGTAAAAGTTCCAAAACTTTGGAAGTTGTCAGATGTTGGAGCTTTGGATGGGACATCTTGGTTTGTTTGCCTATTTGACAATCACCACATATTTTGCCATCATCAATCTTCAGTTTGGGAATACCTCTTACAGCATCCATAGATATGATCTTCTTTATGCCTCTGAAATGAAGATGACCTAGCCTTTGGTGCCATAGTTTTACTTCTTCTTCTCTAGCTAGAGAACAAGTTGAAGTGGGACTGAAGTCTAATGGTTCCCACATGTAACAGTTGTCTTTTGACCTTGCACCTTTCATGACAACTTCTTGCTCTTGGTTAGTCACTATGCATTCAGTTTTTGTAAAGTTTACACTGTATCCTTGATCACATAGTTGACTTATACTGATAAGGTTAGCAGTTAACCCTTTAACTAGCAATACATCATTTAGTCTTGGAACATCTTGACAGTCCAAGGTTCCAACTCCTTTGATCTCTCCTTTAGCTCCATCTCCAAAAGTTACATACCTGGATGAATGTGATTTTAAGTTCACTAGCAGATTCTTCAATCCAGTCATGTGCCTTGAACATCCACTGTCAAAATACCAGTCTTCTTTAGCTGATACTTTCAGTGATGTATGTGCTATGTATGCAGTACTTTTCTTTGACCAGATGAGTTGAGATTTCTTTTGATGCCTCTGCCCTGTGTGTTGTTCAGCTGATCTCAAAGCTTGATTGTTGATCTGGTTCTTGGGAATGTGGCTTTGATCAGTCTGAGTGTCAGCTTTTGGTCTCCAAACCTTCTTGATGACCTCTGTCTTCTTCTTAGGAGGTTGCTGATACATCTGATTTGGATATCCATGTAGCTTATAACAGTGAGGTTTGATATGCCCAAATCTTCCACAGTGATGGCATCTCCATCTTTGATACTTCTTCTTCATTTTGTTCTTTCCAGAATGTTGAGACATCTGTTGGAACATTAAGTTAATCTTTGTGTTCTGATGTTGAAGCATCTGTTGGGACATCTTGTTTGACTGTGTAATTTTTGAAGTAGCTTTGCTGGAGCTGGCTTCATCTCTGTTATATCCCAGTCCACTTTTGTCCCCTGAATGTTTATTATTGCAGAGAATAGCATCCAGTGTATTTGAGCTGCTGTTCATCATTCTAACAGATTTGGACATATGTTCCAGCTTAGAATTGAGAAGAGTTACTTCACTTTTTAAGGTATCAATGATTACTTGATCACTTGCTTTTTCTTCTTCTAGTACTTCATTCTGCTTCTTTAGCTTTATGACCTCACTGCATACTTCAGTACTACTCTTGTACAGATCCTTGAAGGCTTGCTCAAGATCTGCATAAGTAAGCTCTCCACAGCTGGAATCACTATCATATTCACACAGTCCAGCTAGAGCAGTAATATGCTTAGCTGATTCTTCTTCTGACTCTCCTGAGTCTTCATCAGACCAGGTCACAGAGAGTCCTTTCTTTTGCCTCTTTAAGTAGGTAGGACATTCAAACTTGATGTGTCCATATCCTTCACATTCATGGCATTTGACTCCTTTATCTTGACTGGTCTTTTCAGCAAACTTTGACTTTCTGTTAGCATCATATGTTCTCCTGTTCTCAGAGTCTGTGTTTCTTCCACTGGATTTGGATTGGCCTTCCATTCCTCTGAGAATCTGTTTGACTTGTCTTCCAAGCAAGGCAAGGTTTTCTGATAAGCTTTTGTCATTTGCTGATTTCTCATCTTCTTCTTCATCTGCATTTGAAACCAAGGCAATGCTTTTGTTCTTTTTAGCATGTGTGTCATTCATTCCCATTTCAAAAGTTTGAAGGGAACCAATGAGTTCTTCAGCTTTCATGGAGCATATGTCTTGAGCTTCTTCTATTGCTGTGACTTTCATGTCAAATCTTTTTGGCAAAGATCTGAGAATCTTCCTTACAAGCTTTTCATCAGTCATCTTTTCTCCCAAGGCTCCAGAAGTATTGGCTATATCCAAGATGTTCATGTAGAACTCATGAATTGATTCATCTTCCTTCATTCTCAAGTTTTCAAACTTGGTGGTGAGAAGTTGAAGTCTTGACATTTTTACTTTTGATGTTCCTTCATGAGTTGTCTTGAGGGTATCCCACACATCTTTGGCCAGCTCACAATGATGCACCAGTCTGAAAATATTTCTATCAATGCCATTGAATAAAGCATTTAGGGCTTTTGAGTTGCCTAGTTCTGAATCTTCTTCCTCTTTACTCCATTCTTCTTCAGGTTTCAGAACTGTTGATCCATCTTTGGTGTCTTTAACAGGATGTTTCCATCCAACAATTACTGCTCTCCATGCCCTGTTGTCAAGTGACTTTAAGAATGCAATCATTCTTGGCTTCCAGTAGTCATAATTAGAACCATCCAGTATAGGTGGTCTATTTACTGACCCTATATCTCTGTCCATGTTACAGAATTTGTTTTCCCTAGATCTCACCCAGTATAAACAGGCAGGGTGCCTGCTCTGATGCCAATTGAAATTCTGTAATGAGATGTCCTAAGAGATGTTCTAACACTTAATAGGACATTTGACAAATTTTAACCAAAACTTAAACAGCAGGAAAAATAAACAACACAGAAGTTTGTTAACCCAGTTCAGTGTATAACCACACCTACATCTGGAGGCTACCAAGCCAGGAGGAAATCCACTATTAGTAATATTAATTCTAGACTTAAACCACCCTGTTTAATCTATCACTTAATACTTACCCAATGCAATTTCTACCTAAGACTCACTTAGATAAGAGTACCCTACTCACTCCCCCTTAATCACCCAGTGATCAAGTTTACAAGTTTACAAAAGTTGAAGGCATCCTTCAAAAATAACAGCTTGATTTTACTTCACAGTTTCAATCAAGTCACAAATGCACTTTTGCTTAAAAGCTCATAAAGTGGTACATAAAAGCAACCTGCTATTAAAACACTAGACACCCTATTTAGTCTTCTGAAATTCGTACTCAATTCTATGAGATTCTGTTGTTTAAATAGGTTCTGAATTTTGGGCTTTCTGTAGAATGATCCAGCCCTAATGTGCAGCAGCTGTCACCTTGAATTTAGGGTTTGTTACCTCCTATATTCTAGGTGCATTAGGTCTTCTGTTTTAATCTGAATCTTCAATTTAAAACTCCCTACAGATGCGCCTTGGTCTGTTTTATCCAGCATTAATTAATTCCAGATAGTTCTCCTTAAATATCTCTGATCTGTTAATCAATAATTAATTCTGGTAGCAGGTCTGAGATGTCTCAACATCTGTTGGGACATCCTGACAAAACTGAACTTAGTCATTTATACAATGTCCCAACATCTGGTAGGACATCCTGAACCAAGTTCACATACTCTGTTTGCTAATGTCCCAACATCTGATAGGACATTCTGAACTGAATTTAACATTTCTTGTTTGGTCAAAAATTCTGCCAATTCTTAAACATCTACAGTAACTTCTAATTCACTTCAAACCATGACATAAACATTCTATGTGACTTGAAAATCAGATTTGGACCAAAAATCCCTCATGTTCATGGCTTGTGTAGCAAAGTAGTCACATGTGAACCAAAAAGCAACAACTTGCAAAAACACTCATCACACTCCACCAACTTGATGCATTGGATGCTGCACCTTGCTAGCCCTCTCACCTCATCTTGCTGCACCAGAACCATGCCTTGTACTAGCTATAACTTAGCCCATGCCTCTCTTACAAAGAAGTTGACATTTTGCAAAAGGTGACTTACCTATCACAGCAGGCCATGTCACATCATCTGGCCAATTAGAATTGTTTATACTTTCCATTTGCAAGAAAAACATAACACCAGGCAAGGCTGAAACACTCTCTAGCACCACATTCACAAAAACACTCCCTTGTGCAAAACCATTCGAATCTGCCTCCACAAGCTTAAAACATCCAAATCATTTCCACATATCATCTCACCTGGTCTCATTGAGCAAAAACCACCAAGATTCAAGCCTGAAACTAGCATGGATTGAGCTTCACCATTCTTCACCTCAGCCTGCATTTTTCTTCGAATCACCTTCCATAGCCATCAAACATCAAAGCTCTCTTCACCAACAAATCAAGCACATCAAAAGGAGTCAAAACCACCCATCACCTTGATCTGAAACAGCCTGTACACAAAGCTCATTTTCTGCTATATCAGTTTGGTACCTCTTGAAATAGCTTGCTAAAGCTCATTCCAAGCTTGCCATTAGCACCAGGGGAGTCAGTGGAGCTAGCTTGCATCAAGGAACTGCTCTGAAAGCCCAGAAACAGGAGTTTTCACCTCAGGTATGGCCATGAAAATTTTCTCTCAAAGCTTTGATTTTTTGTTATAAAGTGAAAGTGCATGCTCTAAGGATCATTGTGATGTGTTTAGAATTAAAAATGGTGGAAAAATGAGCATTTTATGAGTGTCTGAAAGTTTGGCCCCATTTTTGTTTTGCTTCGATTCAGCTTGTTCTTGCTAGTTAAATGTTGATTGATTGTTAGAAGTGTGAGGTTTGTTTCTGGGCGTTTAATTTTGCTTGGGGTGGTCTGAATCATGTTTTAGGGTTTTTGGGGTGCCGGAGAAGATGACCGGAGCTTCTCTCCGGTCACCTGAATGTGATTAGCCCTAAACTCAGGTCATTAAGGGCGTTTGAATGTGAAGCGTTAGATTAGTTGACTTAGTGGACTTCCCGCGTGGATGGAGGGCCCAGATCCTCCTGTTTTGCCCTAATCTTTTTTTAGCTTAATTAATCATTAATTAAATAAATTTAATCAGAGTCAACCAGGACCCTTGGATCTGCGCGCCAGTCAACTGTCCCAAGCCCAGTTCAAATCTCCACCCTTGGATCTGCTTACTTTCCTTTTATTTCAATTTTTATTGCATTTCTTTTCATTTAATTTGCATAATTCATCAAAAATAGTAAAAAATGTGTAAAAATTATGAAACTTTTTCTCATAAGTTTTATTAATTTTTATGACACAAAAATATTTTTGTTTTTATTTTTATCATTAAAAAAGTATTTTTAAATATTTAAAAGATTATTTTTAATTGATTAATGGAAATTAATTTATTAAAAATACTTTTAGGTATCTAAAAATCACCAAAAAATTCATGAAATGTTCTAAGACATTTAGAAACATTGTCCAACCTTCAAACCAAATTTCTTTTTTGATCTTGATGCATTTTAAGAATTCCTCATTGAATTAAAATCATTTTTATGCATTAATTTGATCCAAAGTTCAAAAAATCATTTCTGCCTATCTAGGAAGAGTTGGACATTGATTCTTTTTGCATTGCATTGTGTTTAGCATGTAGTTTCTAGGATTAAATGGCCATGATTTGATATTGCATTTTTCATTTGTTTGGCATTTCTTTTGTTTAGGAACCCTAAAAACCCTAATAACTTAGAAAAATCATAACTTGAGATTGGTTGAGAGTTGAGACCTCCCCTTTGGACATTGGTTTATTATAGGTTTAGGGATTATTTGTGTGGCATTTTCCATTTTTTATCTTAGGGTTTGCTTCTGTTTTTGGTTTTTGTTTGTTGTGTGATCCATAAACCCTAATTTGGGCTTTCATATGCATCCATCTTGCATTCTCTTGCATTACATGACTTGCCTTGACATTTCAAACATCCATGTGATTCATTTGACATCATAAGACATATAGAAATCATGTTTGATCATTGCATCATGTATTTGCCATGTTGTATGCCTTGTATGCTTCATAACTTTTTATGTATGATCATGGTTCTAAACTTGCTTCTCTTGCATCCATTTGTTCCTGTGATCATCCTCATGCTTTGTTTCATGTTTATAGCACTCCATAGCATCATTATCATCATCAACATGCTTCTGGTTTTGTTTCTCATCATGTCATCTCATCCCATTTTGCATTGCCTTTCATTTCTTTTCTAACCTTTTCAGGTGGTAAGTGACTTGAGAAGTGAATTTGCCTTCACTTCTCATAACTTTTCTTTTCATCTCTCTTGCATCCATTGCTGCATTTTTATATGTGTTTGAGTTTGAGCTTGCTCATTCTTCTTCTTCCCACTTTCTTTCTTCAAGTGACTTGACTTCTTGAATGAAGCAAGTTGCTTTGCTTCTCTTGATCCTTTCATCTGCTTCCTGGTGGCTCCTTTGAAGATTTCTCTTGAAAACCTCACAAAACTTAGGAACAACCAAGCATGACAATGATTAGGGTTTTTGATTAGTCCCCCCTCTTAGATTTTACCTTTGTGTCATCTCTTTGAGTCCTCTCTTCTCACCTCATAAGCAGGGACTAAACCCTAAAGGCTTTAAGGCTTTGTGATTAAGCTTATGCCTGCATCCTTCTCTTAGGATGGAGTGTATAACTTTAATCCTAAGTGTTAAACCCTTAATGTGTTTAAATCTCTTAATCAATTCACCTAATAAGTATCAAGACATCACACTTGTAACTTGGGCCTTGCATTAGGGTTCTAATTCTTCCTTAATTGGTTAAGAAGGACTAACCCTAGTGTTAATGGACAAGTCCCCCTCAAGTTGTCTTACAAATCATAAAAATCACTTCATCATCATACCATTAATTAAAATCCACTTAATCAAAGGCTTGTTTTGTCATGAGCTTAATCCCTAATCATGGATTAAGTTGAGGAGCTTTCCTCAGCTTAAACATTCTCATCTATTATCCTTCTATTAGGATGGTGTAATGAGCCTGTTTAATCCTTGATTATGGCTTAATCTCATTACTCAACACTAAACAAAAACCACCAAAAACATCTAAATAATCACAAATAGGTTAATGACCTTAATCCTACACCATGGTGATTAAGTGTGAGAAGCTGACTTCACACTTAAGGTATTCTCATTACCCCTAATCAGAGGGAAGATGTGATGAGTTTACTAAATCCATTGGTTTAGGCTTAAGCTCATTAATTTATGACAAAATCCAAAAACAATAAAAGACTAAAAACACAAAAACAAACAATAATCGTCTCCTCCGGGATTCTTTTCTCATCTCATTCACTCACAAACGAGAACTCGCTTCTTCCGTCTAATGCAAGACAGTTAGCACCTGAGCCAGACAGGTCATACACTTGAGCATTGACAAGCAAGCAGTTCACAAGTCAATTCATCTTTCAGTCTCTTTGGGTCGAACTACGGTGTTCTGACTTCCTCATTGCACGAGAGGATACGTAGGCATAACTTAACAGTTATCGAACAAAAGTCTCTGTATATTCCCCCTCTTTCTAGCTTCATTCTTTTAAGCCTCATGATCTTGAGCATTTCACTCCTGTTCTTACACTGACACTGTCCATATCACACACTTCACTCCTTTTACACTGACACCTGTACATCTTTTCCAGCTATTCTATACACAAATTGCACTGACACTACCCCTTTAAAACACAAATCTTTTAAGCGTGGATCCCGTCGAGTACGGCGGACAATCTGGGTGCTAATACCTTCCCAGGTTGTAACCAACCCCCTTTCTCAGTCTCTCTGGTTCGCAACCGTCTTATCCATGTCTTTCTAGGTCTATGCAGCATTGCCTTTCCCCCGGGATAAAAATGCCTAGCTGGCGACTCTTTTCATCTCCAGTGAGTTCACGGCTGTGTGTTCTCATTGTTCCTTTCGCCGACCGTTCGCGTCTGTACCTTTATTTGGGCCATTCCCATTTATCGGGAGCGACACATGTAATCATACTTCATAACTCATCGAAATCATTCAAGTCATCATACATCATTTAATCACTAGTCCTACTCATATAGCCTCTAAAAACACATCATACAACAACTCTAAAATATCATAGCAGCTTACAACACAAACCGCATAGAGTAAAACATTTTTCTGAATTAAAAATTAATTTTCAAACATGACAGGTCTCGCTAAGCGAGACACCTTGCTCGCTAAGCGACCAACTCTCGGGTTTTGGATTTTAAAAGTTCTTACTTGCTCGCTAAGCGAGCTTCGCGATTTCGCAAACCCCTATGCGATTTACAGAATCTCTCTTATGCGACAAAACTCAACAAAAACTCAATATTCACAGCAGTACGACAAAAAATCATCATCAACATCAATATTTCCCATAGTATTATCATATACATAATTTATATGCATCACAATCATCACAAAATCATCATCATAACACAAATCATCAATCAAAATTCTATACCCTAAAACTTTACCTCAAAACCCCCCAATTTTATTCCCACATTGCAATACCAAATAGAAATTACTCCCCGTACCTTAGATTTCGTAAATTCTTCGATAATCTTCTCAAAAAATCCCAAGCTTCTAAACTCTACCTTCTCTTCCTCAGAGCTCCTATTCTCTTCTCACAAAGTATGATCGTTCCCAATTGATCGTACTAACCAAACTTCACTCTTTTGTCACTCTTGCCCCTAGGACCTCTTTAGTCTTTCTCCATAATACCCTCACTAATCCTCCAACAAAAGATCACATTACCCTTATCCTGTAATTCATCTTATTTAATTTAATTTAATCTCAAATAATTAACTAAATCCACCATACTTAATATTCTAATATTAATAAAATACTAAGTCACCCTCAAATCTCCACAAAACATCAAATAACATCATAAATCATCAAAATTCACAAGAAACACATCAAATAAATCAAAATCAACTTTGGGGTGTTACATAGTCCATAGGTAAATCACTCCAAAGCATAGACTAGTAACCAATAGTCCTAGATGGGAAGAATTAAGTTTTTTATGGTTTAAGCCTTTATTAATATTTTTGTGTCCAAAAGAAAAATCAACACAACAAATAATAACAAGAATATAAACATGATAATGAATGATAAAGCATAATAAAAGCATAATAAAAATAAAGGAGATAAAGGAGCGAGAAGGAAATTAAAGAACAATAAAATGCAAGAGAAATAATAGAATTGTAATATATTAATATTAATAATATGTAATAATAATAGTATGGTGAACTTAATCATCCACAACCAAAGAAGTAACAAGGTATTTAATACCAAAACCAAAAAGGCAACCCATTCCGCTTAGTATCTTACACTATAGTGATTAATCGAGGCGATTAGATCCAAATTCAATGAAGTTTGTAAGAGATTGGGATATCCAAAGCAACTACGCATCAAACTTCAAAAGTCGTGGATCTTAACGCAAAAAGATTAACTACTTTGGGATTACACGACCAACACGAGATCCAGTCCACGAAAGTGCAAGTATCCTATTAAATTTTTATTCCGAAGTAGGGGCACATTAAGGTCTATGTTAAGCAATCTCCGAGTAATTTACGGAGTAATTACCCTACAAATGAGGCCGGCCAAAACCAATTAAGGTTAATGATTTTAGTTCTAATACATGCGAGATAAACGATATGTAAATCACCATCCGAACGCAAAGCCACACGAAAATAAAGATGAATACCAAATTGAATTACGCTTATGGTATTCTTTCATCTTTAAGTTCAATAACTCATTTTTGTGGATTCAAGTATGAAAATATCTCACTAATGCAAAGTACCTAAAGTGAATAAAATAATCCACTTAGAGGTAGATTTGAATTAATGAATATTAGCCACTCTAATCTACATCCAAAGTCCATTGAATTTAAAAAGAAATCAGTCCCAAAAATGTCTCCCAAGGTGAAAATAAGAAGGAGGAAGAAGAAGAAGCAAAAAGAACCAAAAACAAGTAAAAAACAAGCAAAAAAAAACTTTCGGAGTTGTGTTAATCGGTTAATACAACTAAATTTTCAAATTATGCACAAATTAACACTGGTTAACCGGTTAACCACTTTGTACCAAAAATGGTTAACCGGTTAACACTGAACCAGTAGTAGAAAATTAGCCAAAATTCAGCATGACCCTCTTTTAAAACCACTTCCAAAAAATCAAATGATCATGAACTGAATTGGCACGAATTTTAAAGTAAAAAAATCAGTGAAATCCCTGCAATCAAACAATAATTTATGATCCAAAGGATCAACATCCAAAGGAACCAAAGGTCTACATCTTAAATGATGGTGATGAAGGAATAATCATGGAAGAAAGTGAATTACCAAGAACAATTTTCAAATTGATCCAATACCAAGCTGGATCTACTGAATTTGATGAATAAAGTGAAAAGGATGAAGGTTTAGCTCAAAGTTAATCAATAATTCAATGTGAATTCTTGATAACTTTCAAAAGAGGGAAAAACGAGCTTTAGTGAATTTTGTGGTTTGGGAAGATAATTGGCAAATGATTTTTTGGCTATCAAAAGCTTGATAATTGAATGAAATGAAGCCTCTATTTAAAGAGTTTAGGTATAGGAATTTAGTGGAATGGAGTTTGCTTTGGAAATTCAAAATTAGGCTTGGAAATGAAAATTTGGAGGGAAATATAAAAGAGTGGTGATTAGTGAGGGTTTATGTTGGGAAATGATCAAAGTGATGTAGAAAATTAAGAGGTAAATGGATCTAGAATATTCCAAATGAGATCAAAGTCTAGGATGTGATAAAATTGAACAAAATATTCAAATTTCGCACTGGTTAACTGGTTAACCATTTTTCACTGCAAATGGTTAATCGGTTAACCATTTCAAAACTTGAATATTTTGTTCCTTTTGATTGCCTTGTTATTTCGGCTCAATTATTTTGCGCGTCGAAGAAGACATGAAAATAAACACATGAACCTTGGAATTCCTTGAATAAATAAATTAAATTGGGAAATCCTTGATCAGATAAATTTGAATTAATTGCGGATCAACTTCAACTTTTATATGTGAAATTCATTCGAGCTGCGAGACTGCTATTTTTGACATTTTTGACCTGAAAAAGATTATTAAAAGAAAACAATTTTTTTTGGATTATAATTATTGGTTAGTAAACATACACATGTGAGGCATAAACCTGCAACCAAAAAAGATCGAGAAACCAACGCGATCTTATTTGTATGCAAAATGATGCAAATGCAAACACAAACTTAGTGGCAAAAATTAGGGTATTACAGTTAGGTTAAAAATTTAGGGCATGTCACTTGTGTGGATATCTGGTTAAGACCCCCATCTTTTTACTTCTTGTGAGCTAGTGTTATCGTTATGGTATAAAATCTTTAAGTGGCTAGGGTGGTAGGTAGTTATTCCTAATGACACAAGGATATTGTTTGAGTTATTTCTTTATTTAGAGTTTAATATTAAGTATAAAGGTGGTTATCTTATAAAGGAAAAAGGGAAGTGGTTCAGCAACAAAGGTAGAGAAGGCTATAACAATTCGAATGGTAGAAACCAACAAGAAATAAATGCGTCGAACCAAAGAAGACCCTCATACTAAAGTAACCACGTGGGTGGTGCTACTGGTAACGGAATACATGGTGATCGAAAACCTGAAAAAAGTCACATTCAATGTATTAGTTGTCAGGAGTATGGTCAATATTCTAGTGATTGTCCTAAAAAAAGAATCAAGAAAATGATGCAAAGTTTGCAAAACGTGAAGAAGAAGAGACGTTGTTGATGGTCATAACAAGAGATGAAGAAATATTCAAGTACCAATGGTACTTGGACTCAAGATGCTCATCACACATGACTGAAAGGAAAGATTGGTTTGTCAACATAAAAACCTCAATGAAGAACATGGTGAAATTTGCAAATGACAATGCCCTAGAAGCTAAAGGTGTTGTTGATGTTCTTATTATGAGGAAAGATGGAAAAAGGTAAGTAATTTCCAATGTATTATACGTATCAGTTATGACGAGTAAGTTGCAAAGCATATGGCAATTGGTCAAAAAGAGTTGCAAAGTGTCGATTGAAGACAAGATGATGAGAGTTCTCAACTCAACTGGAAAGTTAATCTTGAAGGTCCTTATGTAACATAATAGAATCTTAAATATTGAAGTTAATGTATTGGAACACAAGTACCTTGTAACTACAACTAGCATAGATGAATGGATATGACACTATAGACTAGGCCATCTCAACTTTAAAGACATCAGAGACCTGAAAAGAAGAAATATGGTTTCAGGATTATCATAAATCAACGTTCCAAATGAAGTATGTGAGGGATGCTTATATGCAAAGTAACACAAGAATAAATTTAGCAAGGATGCAAGAAGTAAGTCGAAGGAAATTTTTGAAGTCATATACTCTGATGTATGTTGTCCTATCCAGGTGGATTCGATTGGAGGTAACAAATACTTTGTCATATTCATAGATAATTTCAATAGAAAATTATGGGCTTACTTGAGCAAGAAGAAAAGTGAAGTGATCGAGGTATTTTCCAAATTTAAAACTATGGTCGAAAGACAAAGTAATTGAAAGCTCAAGATTTTGAGGACTGATGTTGGTGGAGAATATGTGTTGAAAGACTTCAACTTATTATGTGATGAGTAAGGGATTGTGCATGAGGTGGTGCCACCCTACATTCCACACTAAAATGGAATTAAAGAAAGGAAGAACCAAACCATCATGAATATGGTTAGAAGTATGTTTAAATGAAAGCATTTATCCAAAGAATTATGGGGAGAAGTTGTGTAGACTACAACATACATACTTAACAAATTTACGACAAAGAAGCTAGAAGGAATCACGCCAGAAGAATACTGGTCTGGTGTTAATCCTAGCTTGAGACATATGAAGGTATTTGGATCTATAACACATAGGCATGTGCATGATCAGTTGATAAAAAATCTTGATGGCAAGTCGAGTCAAATGATCCTAATAGGATATTATTTGACTGATGGAAACAAGATGTTCGACCTAGTGAATAAGCAAATAGTGATTAGTAAGGACGTGATCATATATGAGATTAAGGAACGTGATTGAATTGAAAATGTAAAAAAGGATTTAGTGATAATCCTATGTGAAGAACAAGCAAGTGAAGTCGAAGAGAAGTATGAAAAGAATAATTCAAAGGTCAATCAAGCACAAGCAGACCTCAAAGAACAAGACACATGCATGTAAGGTTGCAGGAATGTGTGATTACATCAGATGATGTGCTCGATGTTGAAGATGAGTTGGCACACCATGCTTTCTATGTAGATGTTGAACCAGTCAATGTAGTTGAGACATTGAGGGATTCAACGTGGATGAAAGCAATTAATGAGGAACTGAAGTCCATCGAAGTTAACAACACTTGGTCACTTGTCGAATTTCCTCAAGAAAAGAAGGAAATGTTAAGTGGGTATACAAGGTGAAGTTAAATCCCAAAGTAGAAGTAACTCAACGCAAGGAGATACTTGTGGCGAAAGGATTTCTTTGGAAAGAAGGAATCAACTTCGACAATTCTTTTGGACCTGTTACTAGGATCGAAACAATCAAGTTTGTTGTTGGTCTAGAAAACATGAATGACTGACATATGTGTCAGATGGATGTGAAATGTGCATTCTTAAAGGGCCCTTAGATGAAGAAGTTTATGTTGTACAACTAGTTGGGTTTGTGAAACAAGGCATATAAAACAAGGTATACAGGCTGCATAAAGTCCTATATGGACTCATACAAGTTCCAAAAGCTTGGAATAAGAAGATAAATAGATTTATAAGGAAGAAGGATTTTGTGAAGTGCGCAACTAAGTATAAATTATATGTAAGAAGAAACAAGAGTGAATTGCTTATACTATATATCTATGTCAATGACTTGTTGATAACAGGTATCTATGAGAAAGAGATCAGAGACTTCAAAGGTGTTCTTAGCAAGGAGTCTGAAATCTCTGATTTATGAGACATTTCATACTTCCTTGGCATCAAATTCTACAAGAGCAGTAGAGACTTAATGATGCATTAAAGAAGGTATATATATGCAAGCGAAATACTCAAGATATTTGAGATGGAAGACTGCAATTCGACTTCGACACTTGTTGAACCAAGATTGCAACTGTCGAAAAACTCAAATGAAGATGATGTCGAACCAACACTTACATGAAAATTATTGGGTTATTAAGATACCTTTGTCACATAAGACCTGATATAACATACAATATAGGTATGGTGAGTAAAGTTATGCAGAAGCCAAAGATATCACACTTAGCAGCGACGAAGAGGATACTAAGGTATCCGAAAGAAACTCTCGACTAGGTCATTTTTTCTGCAGTTGATGAGGGAAAAGAATTCAAACTAGTGGATTACACGGACTCAAGTTGGTGTAGTGATACTGATGATAGAAATCCACAGCTGGTTATGCGTTTATACTAAATGGTGCACCAGTTGCTTGTAACTCAAGAAAAGAACTAGTATTGGCAATGTCGCCGCGTGAAGCAGAGTACATAGTTGCATCTCTCTATGCATGTCAAGCAATGTGGATGATGAATTTAATCGAAGAAATTACGAGGAAGAATCATTGAGCAATTACCATGAAGATTGACAACATGTTAACTATCAATCTGAAGAAGAATCTGATAGCACATGAAAAAAGCAAACACATGAAAATGAGGTTCCATTATCATCAAGAGCAAGTAGCAAATGGGAAGCTGAACTTGGAGCACTACAAAACTGAGAATCAGATTGCAGATATCATGACTAAAAGAGTATAAGTCAAAGTGTTCAAAAAATTAAGATATATGATGAATATAAATAGCTTAGACACAATGAATTAGGTGGTGTGTTGAAAATATAATTTCTTGTGTCGAATCATGTTCCTCGATAAAAGTAAGGAGATGTCAAAACACTTAGATGTCAAAATGTCGAAGAAGTTTGTCTTCGACAAAAGTTTTGAATTAATTTTATTTGTTTGTTTTAGCTGAGTTAGTTAAATTAGTTAGAGATTGTTTGGTGAACAAACTATCTCAGTCTATAAATAGGGAGTAACCCTATTATTGTAAAGTGTGGAAAATATGCAGTTGTATAGTTAGAAAAAAAAATTAGTGTGAAAAGCAAATAAACTTCTCAGAGGAATTCTTCTTTTTCTTTTTCCCTTTTTTCCCCCGCAAAAACCTAATTTCTCTTTTCTTCTCCAATTCATATTTTCTCTTCTTTTTTCATTATCGCTGTGTAGCAGAATCATCTTGCAACCAAGAGTGCTTCATTTACTTGAGTGAAGAGTGAAAAACAAGATAAGTAATCAATTGGTGTGATTGATTCTTGTTTATCAAAATTGATTCAAAATTCTCCATAAATTTAATGTAATTCCAACAAACTTCACCCTTCAAAATTCACGTCACAAATACTAATATTTATTGTAGTGTAAAAATAAATAAAAAAGTTCTAATGAAATTAACCTTTTTTTAATTTCTAAATTTATAGTGGTAAGCAATCAGTATAAATAATTTTTTTGTTAAAAAATATTATTTCTGAAATTTATTTATACATTTAAATTTGCTCTATATAGTTGGTAAAACTATTCAATGCGATGGTTCAACGTAAGAAATTGTTACATTGGCACCTACTTTTTCATACCATTTTTAGTATACGAGGAAAATTATCGGTAGCAACTTTTTGAAGCAAGTGTTTAATATAAAACAATTATATTAGATCCATATAAGGCATCACAGTTCGCGAGATTTAAAGTCTTTAGTATCCAAAGTTATAGGTTTGAAAGCCTAGCATCGATAATCAAGTTATTAATTAGGGCAGATATAGAAATTGTTTCTTATATATCTAGACAGTTAGGTGCCATGCGTTGAATGTTATTCACAAATTTCTTTCTCAATTTTCTAGATAAGTTTGAATTTTGAGGCTCAATGTTGGATTTGAAGACTATGAGAAAGCATCAACATCACAATGAATTAGAGATCTTAACTACACGTACTATGATTTTCCACTATAAATATGATCACTCCTTGTTAGTTTTCCAAAGTACAAGTAAGCAAGCATATATCTCAACCATATTTTTTCTTTAATCAGTGTCCTAAGATGGCAAAGTTAACTGAACGAGTTGGAATAGTTTGTGTGATGTTAATGTTGGTGATAGGAATATCAGAGTGTCGCAAAGTCAAAGAAGAAGAGTCACTAGAAAGCATTGCTGGTGGTTTTGGTGGCGGAGGAGGGTTTGGAAAAGGCGGTGGACATAATGGTGGTATGGGAAGAGAAGGTGGTGGATTTGGATGTAATGGTGGTACAGGAGGTGGTGGTGGAAAAGGTGGCAGATTTGGAGATGGTGCGGGTAGTGGTAGCAATGGAGGAATTAGAGGTGGTGCTGGTGGAGGCCATGGAGGAGGAGGAGGAGGAGGTGTAAGAGGTGGTGGCGAATCAGACGGAGGCTTTGGAGGCGGTAAAGGTGATGGTATTGGTATAGGAGGAGGAGTTGGAGGTGGTGCTGGTGGTGGGGCCGGAGGTGGCTTTGGTGGAGGACATGGAGGTGGTGTTGGTGGTGGAGCCGAAGGTGGTGCTGGTGGAGGGCATGAAGGTGGCATTGGAAGAGGGGTTAGTGATGGTGTAGGAGGTGAAGTCGAGGGTGGTTCTAGCGGTGGGGTTAGAGGTGTTGGAGGAGGAGTCAGTGGCAGTGGTGCAAATGGTGGAGGTGCTGGAAGTGGTGTTGGAGGAGGATTTGGTGGAGGTCATGGAGGTGGCATTGGAGGAGGAGCTGGTGGTAGTGGTGAAAATAGTGGAGGTATTAGAGCAGTTGGAAATGGTGCTAGTGGAGGCCATGGAAGTGGTATTGAAGGAGGATATGGTGGTGGTAGAGGTGTAGGAGGAGGAATTGGTGTTGGTGGTGGTGCCAGAGGTGGACTTGGTGGAGGCCATGAAGGAGGTGTTGGTGGTAGCAATGGAAACAATGGAGGTGTAGGAGTTGGAGGTGGTGGTGTTGGTGGAGTCGAAGGTGGATTTGGCGGAGGCCATGGAGGAATAGTTAGTGGTGGTGGAGGAAACAGTGGAGGTGTAGGAGTTAGAGGTGGTGCTAGTGGTGGAGTCAGAGGTGGATTTGGTGGAGGCCATAGAGGAGGAGTTGGTGGTGATGGTGGAAACGGTGGAAGTATAGGAGTTGGAGGTGGTGTTGGTGCTGGAGTCGGAGGTGGTTTTGGTGGAGGCCATCGAAGTGGAGCTGGTAGTGGTATAGGTGTGGGAGTCGGTAATGGTGGAGGCCATGGAAGTGGAGCTGGTAGTGGTATAGGTGTGGGAGTCGGTAATGGTGGAGGTCTTGGAAGTGGAGTTGGTAGTGGTATAGGTGTGGGAGTCGGTAATGGTGGAGGCCATGGAAGTGGAGATGGTAGTGGTATAGGTGTGGGAGTCGGTAATGGTGGACGTCTTGGAAGTGAAGCTGGTAGTGGTATAGGCGTGGGAGTCGGTAATGGTGGAGGCCATGGAAGTGGAGCTGGTAGTGGTATAGGCGTGGGAGTCGGTAATGGTGGAGGCCATGGAAGTGGAGCTGGTAGTGGTATAGGTGTGGGAGTCGGTAATGGTGGAGGTCTTGGAAGTGGAGCTGATAGTGGTATAGGCGTGGGAGTCGGTAATGGTGTAGGCCATGGAAGTGGAGCTGGTAGTGGTATAGGTGTGGGAGTCGGTAATGGTGGAGGCCATGGAAGTGGAGATGGTAGTGGTATAGGTGTGGGAGTCGGTAATGGTGTAGGCCATGGAAGTGGAACTGGTAGTGGTATAGGTGTGGGAGTCGGTAATGGTGGAGGCCATGGAAGTGGAGCTGGTAGTGGTATAGGTGTGGGAGTCGGTAAGGGTGGAGGTCTTGGAAGTGGAACTGGTAGTGGTATAGGTGTGGGAGTCGGTAATGGTGGAGGCCATGGAAGTGGAGCTGGTAGTGGTATAGGTGTGAGATTCGGTAATGGTGGAGGCCATGGAAGTGGAGCTGGTAGTGGTATAGGTGTGGGAGTCGGTAATGGTGAAGGTCTTGGAAGTGGAACTAGTAGTGGTATAGGTGTGGGAGTCGGTAATGGTGGAGGCCATGGAAGTGGAGCTGGTAGTGGTATAGGTGTGGGAGTCGGTAATGGTGGAGGCCATGGAAGTGGAACTGGTAGTGGTATAGGTGTGGGAGTCGGTAATGGTGGAGGCCATGGAAGTGGAACTGGTAGTGGTATAGGTGTGGGAGTCGGTAATGGTGGAGGCCATGGAAGTGGAGCTGGTAGTGGTATAGGTGTGGGAGTCGGTAATGGTGGAGGCCATGGAAGTGGAAGTGGTAGTGGTATAGGTGTGGGGAGTCGGTAATGGTGGAGGCCATGGAAGTGGAACTGGTAGTGGTATAGGTGTGGGAGTCGGTAATGGTGGAGGCCATGGAAGTGGAGTTGGTAGTGGTATAGGTGTGGGAGTCGGTAATGGTGAAGGTCTTGGAAGTGGAACTGGTAGTGGTATAGGTGTGGGAGTCGGTAATGGTGGAGGCCATGGAAGTGGAGCTGGTAGTGGTATAGGTGTTGGAGTCGGTAATAGTGGAGGCCATGAAAGTGGAGTTGGTAGTGGTATAGATGTAGGAGTCGGTACTGGTGGAGGTCTTGGAAAAGGAGAAGGTAGCGGCGGAGATGGAGGATTCTAATTTTAAAATAAAAGTTATATGTTTCCTCGTGGATTTAACATCCAAATATGGACTTAAAATAGTTATATAGTAATAAATAAAATTTCAAATTTCATAATGCTTCTCTATGGATAAATTTAAGCAAACCTAATTCATATCAACAAATAAATAATTAAGTCTTTTTAGTTTTATTAAGATATTCTTATGTTTTCGAATACTATTATCATGTATCTTTTCTCTTATCTTTATAGAAATACCTAGTACTCTAAATTTTATCTAACCTTTATTAAAATTTACACAAGCTGATTTGAATTCTCTCCTTTATTTTTTCTCTTCATTCTTCTCCTAATTCTATGATCGAAAATGAGAAACAATATAAATGACACAAAAACATCACACTAATAATAATAAACAAACCCTAAAGTGGCATTTTTCTCATTTGATATACATCAACATTGTGTAATATTAATTACAAATAAATGAAAGAAGATACAAACATAACACTTCCTTCCATTCCTTACCAATTTAGACTATATATAACTAAAAACTAGCTATTGAAAATTCTAAAGCACGTATTTATAATGCTATAACAAAGCATATTTATATAATAACATATACTATTACATCGAATTCCACATTCGTGCATCAGACACATGATATGATATATCAAATTCAAATTCCACGTTCGTGCACCAGACACATGATATGATATGATTATCGATACACTGGCAACCAATTCTTGCCATCAATATAATTAATAGATATAAATTTAGCAGCTTGTTCATCAGTAAGCTGCCTTGACCAAGGAGCTCTTCCCTTTGCTGTAGCACCAGGTCCATGGCATTTATGCTCAGCATGATAAAGATTTCTATATATATAATTAAAAAAACAAAATTAAATATATTAATTTTCATAAAAAAATTGTAAAAAAAATTGAGTGTTAATTGTCTTACTCTGTGCTACCGTCATAACTCCAATTGGTCCATCCTTCAGGAACAATAGTTTTTGAGAGATATGTATGAGAAAAAATAACCCTAGAATAAGGACCTTTAGCCCTTCCTAAGTATACTCCACCAATGCCATAAACTTTGCCTTTAATAAATATAAATCCACTCATTTCACGTTCAGTTTCTTTGTTCGCAGCTGTTATTGATCCGTGAATCGTTATCCTTTTATCATCAACCACGAATATCTCGCAACTCTGTGTCGAAAATTGTTTATGATTAATAATAATAAATAATTGTTTAACTATGTATTTGTACTAACTATAAGAAATATTGAAAAATGACATCAAAAAAGGACTCACTTGGAAGATAGTTCTGCCACGACCAAATATGAAATCAATGGAACCTTGAATGTAACATGACTCATAGTAATGTCTACCTTTGTAATCAAAGAGTGTGTTATGTGTACTATAAAATGCGCAGTGATAAAATGCTATTTTGTCTGCTGCTACAAATGCTGCCACAGATTGATTTTGTGACGTATATGCAACTCCTGTTGGTGCTTCATTCTATAATGCAAAAACATCAAAAATTATGGTTAATTCAACGAAAGGAGTTAACCACATTTTTCAATGTAAATTAAATTAACTATTTATTTAATTAAATTAATTATATTTTGTACGTAATTAACCTGATGTCATGCATGCATGCATGCTTATGAAAAATGTTCTACTTGAAACTTTTTTTTATAGAAAAATTATACCTTGAAGCTAATTCCAAAGGCAATGCAATCAGGAGCTTCGGCTTTGAAGGTGGCAGACTCAACATTGTCATCAGAACTTTGAGACCAAACAATGGAAGTTCTTCCTCTTCCATTTCCTCTCAAGAATATATAACGTTTAGTCTCTGGAATATGCACTTTTTCCCTTCAAATCATATAAACAAAAAAAGTGTTTTAATAAATAAATGACGAAATATAATTATAATATTAATAAATAAAAAATTAAATTTATATACCTATATTCTCCTTTTCTAATATGAATGATGACCCACTTAGAATTTCCTTCTGGAACTGAATCAATTGCAGCTTGCACTGATTTAAAGTCTCCTTTTCCATTGATATCGACTTTGATCGTACGATTAGTTCCTATCCTTTTGGTTAACAGAGGAGAATCGATGACAGATTTTACTTCAAATGCAAGAGCATAACATGGTATACAAAATAAGATAAAAATGACAAGTTTCATTGTGAATGTTGGAAAAGAAAGATACAAACAAGAAAGAAGAAGAAATAATCAGGTTTTGTAGGAGATGAGAATTTTTGGTAAATTATATTTTGAGGTTTATTTTGAAATAGAACAGAAACGAGAGGTTTATAAGTACAAAGAGATTTATTTATTTTTGGAGCTAAGATGTTAGGAAAGTAAAATTGAGCGTTGATGAATTAAAGGTTATCATTGGTTACTCTATATTGGAGGACATCCATAAGTTCAATATAGTTGTTAATTTTAACGTTATATCTTTGGGAATTTTTGGAATATAACGAATTATTTGCTAAATGCAAAATATACTTTTTATGATGTGTTAATTTTGTAATTTAAATATATATTCTTTATGTATAATTTACATAATATGTATACCAAAATATTAATTGGTAATTATATAGTGATTTAGTGATAATTTAAGGGTTAAGTATGAGTATTTTTAGGAGCATCCAAAAAAAATTTATAGTCAAGTATTTTGGAGTTTTTCAATCAACTAACAACTAAGCGAAACTCTTTGGTTTAGGCCTCTTTATGTATAACTTATTTGTATGAGAAATATTATGATAAAATAAATGTAAGCAACATATATTTTTAATGTATTTTTTATTGATTAAAATTTATATATGTATGATTAAATTATATATTTTTCATATAAGAAATGAGCTAATAATATTCTCCTAAGGAAGTTCCTCATAAAGATAATCCTCTGAACAATATTGTCTGTTACTCTTATGTTGTTAAGTTTAAATCAAAGGGCCCTGGTAATTCATCTATTGAGGAATCCATTAAAAGGGTTTCTTGTTTGGTGGATGAAGATGATATGATGATATTTAAGAAAGCTTTTATGGGATTTGTGAAAAATATAGGGACATCCTATAACATGCAAGAGTCTCTAAATAAGCAATGTCTTTTTTCTTCAATTCAAGCCACTCCTCTTGGGGTCAATTTTTGTTTATTAGAAGATAGGTTTGAAGGTCTTATTCAAAATTGGTTATTAGAGAAAGAAGAATGGGTGAAGTTATAGTTTAAGGATGCACATCCATGGAGTCTCTTGGTTGTTGATGACAATAGGGTTGCATAGATTTGGTGCTTCGGTATTTCATGTTATGTGTGGTTGTTGCATGTTTTCATAACTATCATTTCACTGATGGGAAAGTTTCTATGCGCGAATGATATTATTAGAAGTGGAGATAAAATGGATATTGCACGTTGTAACATCCCAAAATTTGCCCTCATATTTATTACCACCAACAAATGACTTATATTTCATTCATATGCATCTAGGTCATAAAACATCATACATACATCATCGGTCCTCCAAGGCTTGGGATCATCCTTCAAGAGAAAAGAAGTTCATTCAAGTCATGAAATACTCTCATTCCTTAAATACATATTACATGACTCGCTCATTATGACCTCAAATGATTGAGAGACACTACGCCAAAAATGGCTTTTCGCAACACACAAAAGACAGCGCTTTACAACAAAAGCAATGTCTTTTTTGCTTGGCACAATTTTATTGGACCATATAAAGAATCACAAAATATGACAAAATGGGGGACCGAACCCACGCCCTTTAGGTAGGGAGAGGAATTTTAAATTATATTGATATATCAAATTATATTTAATATATTTAAATCATATTAAATTAAATTTTTATTTATTTTAAATTATATTTATAATTATTCAAATATATGTTTTAAATTCAAACATTTTAATTTATTAAAATTATATTTAATATATTAAAATTATGTTAATATATAATTTAAAATATATTTGAAATTATATTAATATATCAAATATAATTAATATATTAAATAATATATTTATATTGATAATTTTTACTAAAAAAAGTTATATTTATATTTATTCAAATAATATATTTAAATATATATGTTTTAATTAAAATATATTAATATATTTAAATATTTAAAATATATTAATTAATATATACAAATTAATATATTCAAATAAGATATTTAATTAATATATACAAATTAATATATTCAAATAAGATATTAAAATAATATAATTAAATAAGATATTTAAATAATATATACAAATTAATATATTCAAATAAGATATTCAAATAATATAATTAAATAAGATATTTAAATAATATATTCAAATAATATAATTAAATAATATATTCAAATAATATATTTAAATATATAAACTATATTAATTAATATATACAAATTATATTAATATATAATTTAAAATATATTAATTAATATATAAAAATTATATTCAAATATAATTTAAAATATATTAATTCATATATACAAATTATATTAATATATAATTTAAAATATATTAATTAATATATACAAATTATATTAATATATAATTTAAAATATATTAATTAATATATTCAAATTATATTAATATATAATTTAAAATATACAAATTATATTAATATATAATTTAAAATATATTAATTAATATATACAAATTATATTAATATATAATTTAAAATATATATGATAACTTATGTTATATAAATTTAATAAGATTTTAATTAATGGATGAGAGCGTAGTACCGTTGGTTAGGGAGGTTTGTTTGAATGGGTATGGGGTTCGAATCCCTCTTGCTCCAGACTCATTTTTATTTTTTATTTTTTATATTTTCAACATTAGAAAGTGCTTTCCAGTGAAAGCGCCCTCTAAGGTTAATCTATCAAAAGACTTTAGAATCCACTCTCTAATGTCAATCATTTATTATTATATATTAATCAATATATACAAATTATATTAATTAATAATTTAAAATATATTAATTAATATATAAATATTATAATAATTAATAATTTAAAATATATCAATTAATATATACAAATTATTTTAATATATAATTTAAAATATATTAATTAATATATTCAAATATAATTTCATAGCAATATAATTTCATAACATCAAACATAGGTAAAAGTGACATGAGATGACAATTCATTTAGCATAATCAATTAACAGGATAACATAATATATTTCAATTCATTAACTTTTTCTAACTATTTTTAATCACAACTTTAATTGAACTAAAATAACAATTCATTTTCATAGCAATATAATTTCATAACATCCAACATAGGTCAAAGTGACATGAGATAACAATTCATTTAGCACAATCCATTAATAGGATAACATAATATATTTCAATTCATTAACTTTTTCTAACTATTTTTAATCACAACTTTAATTGAACTAAATTAACATCAACATCTAATTGTTTTCCCAATAAAAGTTCAAATATTTTCCATAGTATTTCACTAATACTAATTATCCTAACTTTAAATTCAAACAAATAACAACTTCAATTTCTAACACAAACTCTTATCTTTCTTTCACAACAAAATAACCCTAACTATTTTATCAATTCCTTTATATATTCCATATTCCACATTCATTCCTCAACAACAATCATATTCAATTACTTCAGAATTTTTGTCCATTACAGATAAACTGAAATTTCTTAGGAATTGACATAGTACCTAAATATTACTCTATCGTTTTATAAAATTATATTTTCACATCTTAGGGAATTGACATAGAACCAATTTCAACAGTTCAACTAGCTTTCAAATATGACCGAAAGTTTTTTCTTAATCTTCTATCTTAATTTTTATTTCCACTTATAATTCTATGAACGAAGAACAACATCAGTGGAAATGGCAACAACAACGACAACAATGGCAAGGGCAACAACACTACGACAACAATGACAACAACAACAACAACAAAAAAATAACAACAACAACAACAGAATAACAACTAACGAAGAACGACAATGTATTACTAATGAACAACAAAAACAACAACAATAATGGAAACAGAACAACTAACGAAGAATAACAACATAACAACAACAACATAACAACAACAAGAATGAAGAACATCATACCTGATTTTCTTCCTCACGGACAAAAATGGCAAGAACAAAGAACTGCAATGTAGAACGAATAACAGTTCATGAACAACAACGAAGAAGTAAGAACAAAGAACGATTGAATGAAATACAAGAGAAGCAAGAGAAGAATGCAGGAAGCAAGAGAAGAAAATGATTTGAAATGAATAATAGGGTTTCTGAAAGTTTTATATTTTAAATAATAATTGGTAAAAGGCGGGGGTCAAACCCACGCCCTTGAGGTAGGGAAAGACATTGTACAAACGCATTAACCATTGGGGTGGTGATACATCAATTAATTTAAATACAAACATAAATATATAAGGGATACCTGAAAAAAATATTATTATTTTTAATATTTTTTAATATTATTTTTCAAAATTAATTATTTAAACACTCAAAATAAATCATTTTTGAATAATTTTTTGCACATAGTTCCCTCAGACATTAAAAATATTATTTTCACAAAAATAAAAAACTATTATTATTTGATTAATTTTAAATATTTTAAATAAATTCTTTTAATTTTTAATATTATTTTTATATTATTTTTTAATTAATTATTTAAACACTCAAAATAAATCATTTTTGAATAATTTTTTTCACATAATTCATTCATACATTCAAAATATTATTTTCACAAAAATAACAAAAAAAATTATTATTTGATTAATTTTAAATATTTTAAAGAAATTCTTTTTATTTTATTTCAAAACATTTTAAATAAATTATTTTCATCAATTTCTTCAAACAAAAAACATTTCACATCATCATACAAATAACATATGACTTTTCATTCATACATTCAAAATATTATTTTCACAAAAATAACAAAAGAAATATTATTATTTGATTAATTTTAAATATTTTCAAGAAATTCTTTTTATTTTGTTTCAAAACATTTTAAATAAATTATTTTCATCAATTTCTTCAAACAAAGAAATTTTCACATCATCATACAAATAACATTACTTTTCATTCTTACATTCAAAATATTATTTTCACAAAAAAAAAATAAAAAAATAAATATATATATATATATATATATATATATATATATATATATATATATATATATATATATATTATTTGATTAATTTTAAATATTTTAAAGAAATTCTTTTTATTTTGTTTCAAAACATTTTAAATAAACTATTTTCATCAATTTCTTCAAACAAAGAAATTTTTACATCATCATACAAATAACAAATGACTTTTCATTCATACATTCAAAATATTATTTTCAAAAAAATAACAAAAAAAAATTATTATTTGATTAATTTTAAATATCTTAAAGAATTTCTTTAAAATATTTTTAAGGAATTTCTTTAAAATATTTTAGGAAACACTTTCTAAGGTATGTCCTTTTTAAGGCCTTTAGCGTCGCTTTCTAAAAGCGTTTTCTTAGGTAACCATTTAAAAGCGTTTTTTTAGCAAATTTTTTTAAAACATATAAGAGCGCATTTTCCAAAAAGCATTGTCTTTGTTGCGCTGTGAAAAACTATTTTTTGCGTAGTGAGGACAGGGAGGTAGGATGTCCCTCGTGGTGGTTCGTATCATGGAGGGCAGTTCCATGGTGGCTAGGGTTGTCGCTATCGCGGAGGAGGATGGTGACAGAGTTGTTGATAACTTCGTTGAGCTGAGAAGTTAGAAGACGAAAGTAAATGGTAAAAGTTTTGGTCTTGGGTTGAA
This sequence comes from Lathyrus aphaca, assembly GCA_963966055.1. NCBI lineage: Eukaryota > Viridiplantae > Streptophyta > Magnoliopsida > Fabales > Fabaceae > Lathyrus > Lathyrus aphaca. The sequence goes on along the minus strand of OZ014519.1, from coordinate 101,830,775 downwards.
AAGACGGGATCTTGTTCAAGAAAGATGGGCAGAGCTGCTAGTTTCCCACAAACGACACCATTGTACATATATGATTCGGACAGGTCCTTGTGGCCTTCAACTGGGGCTGCAACAACGGTTGTAAGAGAAATGGTGGTGTACCTGCACGGTACTCCGAAGCTCAAGTAAGGTTTCAGTGTGAAAGCAAGCTAAAGCGTTAAGAAAGTATGTAAGTGATCAAAATTGAATATTTGACCCTCAAAAGGAAGAGAGTATTTATAAGGGGACCTGGTCGAGGTATGCAGACCCGTGGCCCTTGACTAAGTCCAACTTCCTCCAGAAACTTCGGAGGGACAGTTGGTCACGTGATGGTTGTTAAGTGCGCGTGGGGATATTCTCAATGGCTATATCCAACGACTATATTTCTTATTGGGTCGTGCACGGATATAGATTGGGTTGGATCTTGCCCAGCTGGAGGGCAGCTGTCAGTCCAGTCCAGAACAACATTTTTCAGTATGTCTAAAGTATCATTCTTGCAAAAATTATTTATTTCTTAACCTAATAATCAATTTCTACTCATTTATACAAAAACTAAAAAAAAAATACAAAATAAAAAAACTTTCAAATTGAGAGTTTACTTTAGTGTTGAATGGTATCTTTGATATACTTGATGTTGATGGAAGAAACTTTGAACTTGGTTGATTGACTTTGAGAGAATGTGAGTTGAGAATTTTTTTGTTTTTTTAGAAAGGAGAAAAGAGAAAGGTTTGACGCGTTTTAGAACCAATATCGTCCATAGATACATCTCCGTAATAGTTACCAAGATGTATTTTCGAAACTTTTTAATATTAATTCATAATTCTAGTGACTCAAAGTACATCCAAAAATACGTTTTTAAAAATTAAAGACATTTTTATATTTTTACATGGTACTCTAATAATACAGTTACATTAAAAAAAAATCTAAAATTATAAATCCAATTATATATATATATATATATATATATATATATATATATATATATATATATATATATATATATATATATATATATATATATATATATATATATATATATATATCCAATTTAACATAGCATCAAGTTTGAATGGTTCGAAATGTTCTTTTTTTTTTTTACCAATAATTATATATCCAATTATACATGTAAAGCATACTGACCAATAATTTCCAGGCTGGTTCTATTGGTTTTTATTTCGATTTTTTAATTCAATGAAATCCATATTTAATTCAATGAAACTAAGATATGGAGAATGAGTAATCATGAGATAAAGTTATTGTATGCATAAATAATAAATAATTTGGTGGGTTTGAGGAATTTTGCGATTCTAAATTTTATAATTTTGGGAAAGAAGATGAAGAAGATTAATAGAAACCTAGAAAAATGTCACTGATGAATTTTTTATGTAGTAAAATCCATCATAAAAATTAAAGGTACATGTTAGGAAAAAAAAGACCGATATCGTTAGTGAAATTTGGATATAAATGATTAATGTGATATTTTTTGGGAAATTGAAGAATCAAAATGGTTTTTTAATAGTTAAAGGATCAAACTAGATCCTAAATATAAGATAAGGAATAAAAAAATAGTATTAACTTTAAACTATTGTAAAATAGGTGATGCTTTGAGAAAAATTAAGTCTAAAATGAGATAATTTATATATTTACGGATTTAGAGATTTATGAGTGTCAAGTTTAAAATATTGAAGTGAAAGGAAGAAAAAAGGATTTATAATTTAAAACGGAATTTTGAATTTTTAGATTTGAATATTTGAAAATCGCGTTATGAATTTTAAAATCTAGAACATATTTTCAATTTATAAAAATTTATGATGAATCTTGAATGCTTGAATTTCTTCGTAATTCCATATAATATCAACATCAAATCAATTTTTACTTATCTTTAAAATTTTGTAAATTAATTCCTATATTTTTCAAAATTTTAAAGTAATCTCTAAATAATTTTGAAAAATTACAAATTAATCCCTAAACTTTTCTAAAATTTGTATATAATATCAAACTCGAAACTTTATTTAAGTTATTTGAAATCAATTTTTATTGTATCAAACATATATTAATTATCATACTATTTATATGATATTATATATCAAAATCTAAAGTTGTCAAATAAAAATACAAGTGAAGTGTAAAATGTGAGAACTTCATTTATCACGGGTGATGCCTTTATGCCCACGATGAGTGTGACATCTGCAAAGTGAGAAGCTTGAAATGGAATTTTATCACAAGGGAAAGTAGATTTTCTTTTCTAGCCCACTAAATAATTATGCTCATTTTCACACACTTTGTTCAACTTGCATTAAATATTCCCCAATTAGAATAACAATTAACTTATATTTTGTGTTAGTTCCTAATTTTTTTTTAATTCTTCAAAATATTTATTTTAAAAAATGGTTCTCCTAAAAAATTGTAGTTATATTTTTGTCTCTCTTACTAAAACCGTCTCAAAAATGTTAATTCATTTGATAAGTAGAAAATCATCGCTAAAACCGTCGTTTATTTTTTTGATAAATTATAGAAATTGTCACTAAGGTTGTAGGAGGGATCAAAAGTGTGGATGAAATTTTTTAAGAGGATCATTCTTTAAAGGGAATTTTTTGAAGGATTTAAATATGAGATATTTAGGTGGATCACAAACATATTTAACCCTAAAAAATATTTCAAATTGTGATAGACATGTTTTTTAAATGAGAGGGTAGAACGCCCAAAACATGTCAGCTAACAAAATTGACTACCCCCAAATCCAACACAATCTCTTTGAATCAGAGGGAGCAACCACCTATGACTAGTCCTAAAAACCTTAATACACCCTTGACGCCCCCGCTTATCCATCAAATCTACACTCTGATTCGCCTCTCTATAGATATGTTCCACATTAATCTCTTCAAAGTTGCTAACAAGCTGTTGAATCTGAGTTATTAAATTAAAATCATACTGCGACATCAGATCCTTATCTTGAAGCAAAGTTGCAACCCTCTAATTATCAACCCGAATATGCACTTTCTTATAACCATCCTTCCAAGCCATTTGTAACCCAACCAAAACTCCCCACAATTCAGCACTAAAATTGTTGCAAGAGCCAATGAACTTGTTGAAACCATGTAACCAACTGCCCTTGTTGTCCCTTAACAATCCACTACCACCAGTCAAACCAATTTGATCCACTGCCCCATCCGTATTTAAGCAAACCCACTCAGTTGGAGGCGAGGACATTGGGGAAAATTTTCTTTTCAATTTACTTTTAATTTAAATTATTTTATTTTATTTTACTTTATCTAATAAAGCAATAGTATAAAATATCAAGTTGAATTCAAAGGAAGACAATATTATCTATATTGAACCGATAATCATATCGATTAAAATATTAAGTCAATAATCTCGTTAAATAGCTTAGTTGATAACTATAAAGATATAATAGATTGAATAGGCACATATTTGAATTCTTCGACATTCTATTTATTCACTTTTAAAAGATTAATTTTTAACGACTAAACTACTTGAAAAACACATTACTTGAAACAACACATTAAATAAATGAACAACTTATCAACCAATTGTCAATTAGTTGAAGTATATGACTATTGATTTCACTTGTATTTATACAAAAAAAATTATGCGACCTAAATGTTATACTTCAACTTTAAAAGAATGTATATTTAAGTTTTAAAAAATAGTTTTATTTCTTAAAAGGTTTTAGGTTAAATATGTTTAAGGTCCCTATAAATATCCCAACTTTGAGGATTGGTCCCTCAAAATATTTCCTTCAAACATTGATCCTCCTAAAGTTTTTTGTTTCCAAATGTAGTCTCGGTCGTTAGTTTTAACTAACAGAGGGTGATGTGGCACGCCAAGTGTGTAGAAATGAGTTGCCATCAGTGTAATCTTACTCATCCACGTCTGAAATGATTTTTGCATAATATTTCTACTCACTTTTCATCTCTTTCCCTAAACCCTAACTGCATACTTGCCCCAAATTGTTCTTCTTTTTTCATCTCTTTTCTTCTATCGTGTCATTTGTTCTCTTCTCTTATTCCCCAAATCTTTCTACCTCTTCTATTTCGTTATGTCTTCCTCATCCAGGGTTAGCAATTTCGTGTCACAACATTCCATGATTGCTACCAACAGTGATGGGAAAAAGTGTGGATGCAAGGGTACCTTGATTTAATACATGTGCAAGAAGGGAAAGAACCAAGGGAGATTGTTTTGGAGATGCACTTTTTGGAAGAATGGGGGTACTTGCAATATGTTTGTTTAGGATGATGAGTTTTCTTTAAGGAAGAAAGATGTTAAAGTGTTGGAATCAGAATACAGCAAGGATGCGAGGGATATGCAATTTGTAGAAACATTTACGGAGCTTTATGAAGCATCACTGAAGAAGAACCATAGGTTGGAGATGAAGCTAAAGACAGAGGAATTTTATGGAAAGTTGAAGGCCATATGTGCTGTAATTTCAGTGTTGGCCAACATGTATTTTGTTGTTAGATGTAATCGTTGAATTGATATGTTAATGTTGTTTTGTTATGAACAAGTCCTTTTGTAATATTTAGGTGTTATGAAATGTAATTTGCTATGAATTTGGTTAAGCTATGTTGATGTTGTTTTGTTATGAACAAGTCCTTTTGTAATATTTAGTTGTCATGAAATGTAATGTGCTATCAATTTGTTTAAGCTATGATCTACAAATTTAAGTTAAGTTGTTGTTTTGAAATATCCTATCAATTGATACCATTTGTTGATATAGATTATGTTAAATTGTTCTATTCTTTACAGCAGCCAAATAGTAACAATTATGTGAACATAAAAAAGCCTATATTTATGGTCAATAATGTTTGTAATATCAATAAGAAGACCAAAAGAGTTTTCATTTATTCTCATACCAAAATGTAAGAACAGTACATCAAAATATCATATTGTATATCAATACATTACATCCAAAACAACACATCAGTACATTACACCAGAATTGTAACTTAAATACTTCAACAAAACCAAAACACAGATGCTCATAACATGTGCAATCATCCTCTTGTATCACCAATGGATCATCAGGTTATTTTCTTGGGTCTGGTATGTTCTTGGACTTCAGTGTCCTCAACCTCTCATTGTGTCTTTTTTTCCACCTAAAACATTACCTGTTGATTATAACCTCCTTTGTGTCCTATGCTTGATTGGTTCACTGTTGCTTGGCCTTGACAATGAAGTTCTTATTCCTAGTGGTTTGAAAGGAGTGGTCCAAAACAATTTTGGTTTTTTCCTAAAAAAGACTCTAGCTTCACCTGGCTTGATAGGTTATTTGAGAGATGACTTGAGAGGTGACTTATCAACTCTCGGGGGTTGAATGTCCAATACATCACCACCAGTTTGTATAGCAGCTAAGGTCTCATCCAAAGTTGTAGAGTTATCCATGACAATTGGCTCTAGCTCAATAGTTGTTTCATTCTCAATGACAGTTAGGGTTCCTTTCACAATGACATATTCTTTCACAATTGGGGTTTCCTTCTTAATGACAGTTTCCTTCATAATTGGTGTTTCCTTCATAATTGATGCATTTTTTGTTACTCCTTCATTGATAGTTGTTGAATCCTTCCTTGTTTGGTGTTTTTTGACAGAAACTTTGTCTTCTTTACAATTTGATGCTCCTTTGATAGTTGATGCTCCCTTAACAGAAACTTTTGATGCTCCTTTTCTAGTTGGTTCTCCATTGACATTTGAGGTTTCAACAGTCTTTTCCTTCTTTGGCTCTTTGTTTGTTGAGCCCTTAGGACTCCTATGCAACACATAAGTAAACATCATTATAAGAATACAAACATCACATAAGACTTATTAAAAAGTAAACAACAACATAAGAATATAGACATCACAAAAGCATTACCCTTTTTTTGGTTGTCACATTGGACTCTACATTAGCTTTACTTGCTTGTGTAGGTATGTCTTGAGCATCTTCTGTGGAGTTTTCTTGATTTAAATGACCAACAAGTGTCTTAACTTCCACTTTTTGCTTCCATTTCTTGCATGTCCTCTTGTTATGGCCCATTTGAAAGCATAATTTGCATTTATGGCTTGTGTTTGTTCTTTGCCACTTAGTTTGGGGAACTTTATCAAGTTCCCTCCTTCTCAGTTTCTTAGGTCTACCTGACCCACGTTTAAACTTAGGTGGATGCATCATTTCATTCTCAGTTCTAGGCCACTTATTTTGTCCATTTAATGGAGTGTTTACCTCGGTGTAATAGGCCTGATAACTACTCTTGTGATAGCACTTATGTACATACTTTATAGGGTCATCTACCTTCCTATGTATGATAGCTACAACATTCCTACATGGAATACCTACAAGCTCCCAATAATTACAAGAACAAGTTTGTTTCTCTAAGTCTACCATAAAGTTTTTTGTAAACAACACATGATTTACTTGAAATGTCAAACTACCAACTTATGTTGTTGTCCAGCTAGCACACTTTTCTATCTTCCAATCCAATCTCCTTAAGGGTTTTGTCATGATAAGCCCCTTATAACCCACCACCTTTTTCCTAAGAATAGTAAACCTCCCCATTAACTAATTTATAATCCACTCCAACATTTTTATGATGGGTTTGTCTCTTTGTAACAAATTTGTGGCATTAAATAACTCACTCAAATTGTTCATTAAGACATCACACTTTGAAAAAATTGGAAAAGCATGCTTACACAATTTTTTCTTTGGATTTGCTTTTATCCACTCATATGCATCTAAACTAGCCTTTTTAATCATTGATATCTTTGCCTCATGTGCTTCAAAGTAGGTAGCTTTTGCAGCAGCCATCATAAGATCTCTAAACAAGGTCCCTCCTCCAAATTTCTTCTTAAAGTTTGCATAAATATGCCTTAATTAAAACCTTTGTTCATATGCTAGATACTCCTCCTCAAACACCTACACCATACCCTATTGAAGAAAAACAATCAGAACATTAGTACAATGTTTTAACATGTAAAAATTAAATGCATAATTAACCTAGGTTTACCTTTTTTTGGTCAGAAATGAAGCACCACCTTCCATCACCTATGTCTTCAATTAGCAACTTCATGAACCAGCTCCAAGAATCCTTAGTTTCCATCTCAACCACATCAAATGTATTGGTAGGTATTTATTATTAGAGTCTCTCCTAACAACAATCAAAAGAATTCCACCATATTTGTGTTTCAAGTGACAACCATCCAATCCAATGAAAGGTCTACATGATCTTATCAAAGCTTTCTAAGTTCCATCTCGGGACATATAAAATCTCTCAAATCTTGGAATCAACCCTTCACTTGGAGCACTAGTATTTAATTTAAAAGTGTAACCAGCTGATGCTCTTATCAATTCAGTACCATAAGACCATAGAAGGCTAAATTGTTTGCTTGAGTCACCTTCAACAATGGCTCTTGCAATCTTTCTTGCATTGAATACCCTACATGTTGGGATCTCTGTTGCATACCTTTTCCTTACATCAGCTACCACCTCACTTAATCGTATCTTAGAATCATTCTTCAAACCATCAACAATCACTTTAGCAACCCATTCTGCTCTAGCATTATTGTTAAAAACTTCCTTCCACACTTGTGTTTTGCATACAAGGTTTTCAATCTAAATGTAGTGGAGGTGAGTACCCTACTATATAACATAGTATAGTCACATTTTTTCTTGTCCTTACACACAATCCTACATCTATTTGAGTAATTGTTTTCAAACTTAACCTCCCTTCCATTCAACATATTGTATTCTAAAATAGCATCTTTGAACTGCCTTAGAGATGAAAACTCTAGTTCAACTTTGAAAACATAATCCTTACACAATGTATCATACTCATTATACCTCGAAACACAAGGCCTTTCATCACAACTATCATCACCACCACTGTCAATCTCATTTGTCATATATTCATCCTCAATCAAATGTTCCTTACCCGTCTCTTCAGTTATAATACTTTCTTATCTTCTTTAGTCTTTCCCTCTTCAGTTTCATCATTTTCAATTTTGTGTTCTACATCATCCCTAGTGATATAAACATCAACAAGTCCTTCTTCAAAACCTTCCATCCTTTCATCTTCATTGTCTTCAAAATGAACACCTTCCAAGGAATTATCACTAGAATCATCACTTCATTCACTCAAATTGTCAGCATTGTCTTCACATTTAACTTTCTTTCATTTCTCTATATACTTAGTCATAAAAGTATCCTCTCCCTCAACCTTAGGCTTACAATAAATCTCAACATCACAATTATATCCAATAGCATACAAGGCTAACTCATGTGCATCTCCATCATCCCTAAATTTTCTTAAGTCTTCTTCAAGCAATCCTCCCTCGTGCTTCCACCACATCTTAACATAAGTATAATCAAACTCTGGTTCAAGCACTTTCACTAAGTCACACGCCTCAAAGAAAATCCAATAATCTGGATCTTGGCCACTAAAGTCATATATTTCCCCACCCTCATATTTTAGGTTATTGTCTTTTACAAAATAACCCTTTGTGTAAAAACATATCTTGAACTTATCCATTATCTTGTAAACATAAATTAACCCAACTTTAATTTTATTTACCATTTTAGGAACAAACATAACATTAACCCTAACTTTTTACCAATTCAACAACATAAAACACGAAATGCATACTTGCCCTAATTTTTTACTCACAATAACAAAACACATTAAGTTCAAGCTTTCTTACCAAATATATAACAAACACATTAATTCAATGCAACATGTTTGGGACCACGAATAAAGAATACAACAATGGATGACAAATTTACTAACCTAGAACCACCACTTCTACGATACGCACGATGATTCCTTGGGACCACTTCAACGGTTGTTTTCATCCTTTAAGTAAGCGAGACCAAGTAGAAAAAGGGAAAGACTTGGTTCAACTAGGGCACGAGTGAAAATGATGAAATGTCTCTTTGAATTAACATTGACTATTAACATATTGGTTTTTACAAATATTTCACTTTGGCATAAGTAAAACACTTCAGCAAATGATTTCTACACACTTGGCGTGCCATATCACCCTCCGTTAGTTGAAACTAACAGGAGAGGCTACATTTGGAAACAGAAAACTTTAGGAGGATCAATGTTTAAAATATTAATTTTTAACGACTAAACGACTTGAAAAAACACATTACTTGAAACAACACATTAAATAAATGAATAACTTATCAACCAATTGTCAATTAGTTGAAGCATATGACTATTTATTTCATTTGTATTTATACAAAAAAACTATTATGCGACCTAAATGTTATACTTCAAATTTAAAAGAATGTATATTTAAGTTTAAAAAAAAATAATAGTTTTATTTCTTAAAAAGTTTTTTTACATATAAATATTGATATTTTTTAGGGTTAAATATGTTTGTGGTCCTCCTAAATATCTTAAATTTCGTTTTTAGTCCCTTAAAATATTTCCTTCAAAGAATGGTCCTCCTAAAATTTGTCATCTAGACTTTTGGTCTCTAATACTAAAATCGTCGTTAAAATTGTCGATAATTCAGTCACTAAGTAAAAAACCGTCACTAAAACTGTCGTTAATTATATCCCTAATTTGTAAAAACCGTCGCTAAGTTGCAGGTGAGACCAAAAGTGTGTATTAAAAATTTTAGGAGGACCATTCTTTGAAGAAAATATTTTAAGGGACTAAAAACGAAATTGAAATATTTATGAGGAGTATAAACATATTTAACCCATTTTTTATTAATTAAATTTATTATTGAAATAGAAAGCAAACATACGGCAAGGTGCATCACTACTATTTTTTTATGAGAAAAATTATTCTCTTAAAAACTACATTCATTGTTATTTACAAGTCTTTGGACTCTATGTAAAAGATCAATTGCCATTGATGCTATAAAATCAAAAGTGTCAAAGAGAAATGGTATGAAAACATGTTGATTGTCGGGACACATTCTTTAAAGTTCATGAAACACAAGAAATTAGGGATTGAATTGGGCTTCAAATATGACAATTTATTGTAACCCAAAAATAATAGCACCAATGATAAGAATGACAAGGTATTTTTTATCCCAGTTCATCATTAACTAGGTTAGTCCAAACCACTAGGCAAAGTGATTTTGCCTTCTCAACAGTACTTAATCCAATAATCAAACTGATTATAATCTCAAAGACCACTCGTCAATGACTTCTCAAGGATTCTGACTAAACTTAGTCCCTTAAGGAATTATAACTCAAAGACTACGTGTCAATGACTTCTCGAGGCTTATGACTAAAACCTAGTCCCTTAAGGAATTTAACAGTTGTTAAATACAAGATTTGTGTTTGCAAAATTACTTCTAAATAAACAAATACATAAATTGATAAATAGACTTTAAACTTAAGAATATATGAAATAAATTTCTAAGTGTTTCTATATATTTTCTCTTTCTTGATTGAAATTCTTTCAACATGAAGTTTTACGTTCAAGTTCTTCTTTTTCATAATTCCTATAACCTCTTTATATATATGATATATAATATCATTGAAGGATAGAATTGGATACATCTTCAATTCCACAACTGTAATATTGGTATGAGGTTGAGCCAGAAATCGTGGATAATTAGAAGAAAATAATTGATAGTCGTTGGTAGTACACTCCTTGTGAATATCAGTGTATCAATCCTTTCAATTTTGTCGCTCAAATTGTACTAACTTCTAGAATATTCATTCACTTGTTTTTTCTAAATCATTGGAATCATATATGAGATGTTTTGAAGCTTTATCGGAGTTTAGAGCCTTGAATATAGACTTTAGAATCTAGTGAATATGAGGATTGAATTTATTAGAGTACATTTGGGTTGATTACTTCAGAAACGTTGACAAGGATATTCAGAGTTGACTTTCACTTTAGCATTTCTTCGTATTTTAACCTTGGTTCAAAATTTGATAGTGTCCAGAGTCTCTATGTCTAAAGTCAAGAGTCTCTCCATCCAAAGTCTATAGTTTTTCTCTCTTAAAGTCAAGAGTCTATTTTATTCAGCTTCTAACTTGTCCAGAGTCTACTTTATTTAACATATGACTTGTTCAAATTCTTCTTTATTCAGTATTTGGCTGGTTTAGAGTCTGTTCTATTTCGTATATGGCTTGTTTAGATTATGCACACTCAACAAACTATTAGAGTACATAATTGTTCTTTATACTTTGTTATCATCAAAACTCAAGGATATTAGATGTAGTTCAAAACTTGTTCCAACCATTTTATCATGTTTGACCACTTTATGTGTATTGATTCTTAACATGTAGATGTAGAATCAAACTTAACATGTATTGATTCTTCAACAATTTTGGTTTCAATGTTATACATTATGTAGCCTTTTGAGAGTTCAGATTATCCTAACATGATACACATTTTTGTTTTGGAATCAAACTTTTTCAAATTATCTTTAGCATTAAGCATATAACAAGTACATTCAAATGGACAGAAATATGAAATATTGGGCTTTTTATTCTTCTATAATTCATATGGAGTCTTCTCCAGAATTGGTCTTTTCGAGATCATATTCTGAATATAACCTGAAGTATTTACTGCTTCTTCCCATAAGTGCTTTGCCACAGTAGTCTCATTGATCATGGTTCTGGCCATTTATTGTAGAGTATGATTTTTCTGTTCAACAACTCCATTATGTTGAGGAGTTTTGGGAAAAAAGAAATCATGAGAAATATCATTGTTTTCAAAAACGTTTTCAAAATATTTATTTTCAAATTCACCTCCATGATCACTTCTTGTTTTGACAGTTTTTAAATTCTTTTCATTTGCACTTGAGTACATAAGGTAGTAACACATGCTATGACTCGTCCTTGTATTTTAAGAATTTTACCCACGTTCATTTGCTGAAGTCATCTACGATGACTAATCCATACTTCTTGCCATTAACAGAGACAATTTTAATTGGCACAAATAAATTAATGTGCAAGAGTTCCAGAGGCCTAGAGGTAGAAACAATATCCTTTGCTTTGAAACATGTTTTTGAAAACTTACCTTCATGGCATGCCTCACAAAGATCATCTAATGCAAACTTCATTTGGAAGGACTCTGACTAAATTGAGTTTGTTTAGCTTAGATATTCTTCTCATGTTAAAACGGCTCAATCTTTTATGCCAATTCCCTTGCTCTTTGTGAAATGACATAAGACATTAAACGTTTTGTTTTTCTAAATCTGAAATTTTTATTTTTGTAAATGTTGTTTATTTTCCCATTGAAGAGTATGAAGCGATCCTTTTGACTCACGACTTTGTAGGACTTTTGATTAAAGATAATGTTATAACCATTGTCACTTAAATGACTTATGGACAAGAGATTATGCGTTAGATCTTTAACTAATAAAACATTAGTAATGGAGGGAAGGGAGCCATTACATATTGTTCTAGATTCAATGATCTTACACTTTTGGTTTCCTTCAAAACCTACAGAACCACCCGTCATGTGTTGAGATCACCCAGAGTCCAGGTACCATGACTAGTGTCTCAACTTTTCTACCAAAGGATATCTGCAACATAGATTGTTTTGTTTTTAGGTGACCACACATTTTTGGATCATTTATGGATAGTTCTTAGAGGTTTTATTCAACCCTAGTTTTATGTGAAAAATATATATTATGTGCGTGACCATAGTTAAAATGAGAGAATAAATATTTTTGGCTTTATCACAATCTCTTTGGGTTTAGGCTTGAACATAGAGTTCTTTGGTTTAACACAACCAATTCCTATTTTCCCGCTTCCACTAATTAAATAGATCATTGAAGCCATCTTATTTCTATATATGTTCTTTGCTATGAATTTTTGAAAAGGCGTTTCATATCTCTTAGAATCTATATAAGCTTCTGGAAGAATTTTTTTTCAAGTTTTTCACTTTTGCTTTTTAGGGTAGAGTTTTATTTTTTATCAACTACTAACTCTTTCTTTTAAAATAGATTTTTCTTTCAGTAGTTCACTATGGGCTTCAGAATCAACTTCATGAATATGTTTCAGATTCTTGTATCTTTGATTAGGCTTATGACCCTTTTCAAGAATCTAAACAAAGAATGATTCTAATTCATAATGATGAGATGTTAGCCAGCTCTTCTTCAGAGTCATCTTCTAAAGATTAAGAGTCATCCTCAGTTTCCCTCCAAACCTTTTTATTTTTTCTAGAGAGTTTTTTTATCCTTGATTTTGGGACACTCATTCTTATAATGTCCAGGCTCTTTGCACTCAAAGTAGGTAACATCATTGTCAGCTCCAGACTTCTTCTCCCCAGATTTTGACTCAGATCGTCCACCTGTTCTTCTGTAGCCTTTGTTTTTCTTTGCTTCCAGAGTTGGTTGACTCTTCTGGAGAGTAGAGACAACTCGTCCTATTCTTCATAGATTTATTCAAAATCTTATTCTTTAGCTTGAAGAGCTTTAGCCTTCTCAGGCTTTCCTTAGGGCTTTAGAGACACAAACTTTACTTTATTTTGGGGCTCATCTCCTTCAATCTCAATATCATGGCTCCTTAGAGCACTTATAAGTTCTTCCAAAGTCATTTTGTTCAGATCCTTTGACACCTTAAGTGTTGTCACCATTGGCCTCAATTTCTTTGGCAGCCTTCTAATGATTTTTTTTACGTGATATGAAGTGGTATAACCCTTATTCAGAACTTTTAATCCATCTACAAGAGTTTGAAATCTTGAGAACATCTCCTCAATTATTTCATCTTTTTTCCATTTGAAGGCTTTATATTTCTATATTAAAGCTAATGCCTTAGTTTCCTCCACTTGCTTGTTTCCTTCATGATTCATTCTTAAAGAATCAAATATAAACTTAGCAGAGTCTCTATTTGTAATATTTCCATACTCTGAATAGGAAATAACACTCAACAATATAGTGTCGCTCCCACCAAATTACACAGGGCAAAGAGGGGTACAGACGCGAACGGTCGGCGAAATGAGAAGGAATGAATAGAGTCGCCAGCTAGGCATTTTTATCCCGAAGGAAAGGTAATGCTGCATAAACCTAGAAAGATATGGATAAGACGGTTGCGAACCAGAGAGACTGAGAAAGGGGGTTGGTTACAACCTGGGAAGTTATTAGCACCCAGATTGTCCGTCGTACTCGACGGGATCCACGCTTAAAAGATTTGTGCTTAAAGGGGTAGTGTCAGTGCAATTTGTGTATCAAAGCTGGAAAGAATGCAAGTGTCAGTGTAAAAGAAATGAAGTGTATAATAGAAGTGTCAGTGTAAGAACAAGAATGAAATGCTCAAGATAATGAGGCTTAAAGAATAATACTGAAAGAGGGGGAATATGCAGAGACTTTTGTTCGATAACTGTTAAGTTATGCCTACGTATCCTCTCGTGCAATAAGGAAGTCAGAGCACCGTAGTTCGACTCAAAGAGACTGAAATATAAATTTACTTGTGAACTGATTACTTGCCTATGCTCAAGTGTATGACCTGTCTGGCTCAGGTGCAAACTGTCTTGCATTAGACGGAAGAAGCAAGTTCTCGTTTGTGAATGAATGGGATGAGAAAAGAATCCCGGAGGAGACGATTATTGTTTGTTTTTTATGTTTTCAATATTTTATTGCTTTTGAAATTTTGTCATAAGTTAATGAGCTTAAGCCTAAACCAAGGGGTTAGTAAACTCATCACATCTTCCCTCTGATTAGGGGTAATGAGAATTCCTTAAGTATGAAGTAAACACCTCACACTTAATCACCATGATGTAGGATTAAGATCATTAACCTACTTGCAATTATTTAGATGTTTTTTGTTGTTTTTGTTTAGTGTTAAGTAATGAGTTTAAGCCATAATCAAGGATTTAACAGACTCATTACACCATCCTAATAGAAGGATAATAGATGAGAATATTTAAGCTGAGGAAGGCTCCTCAACTTAATCCATGATTAGGGATTAACCTCATGACAAAACAAAACCTTTATTAACTGGATTTTAGATAATGATAAGATGAAGAAGTGATTTTTATGGTTTGTAAGACAACTTGAGGGGGACTTGTCCATTAACACTAGGGTTAGTCCTTCTTAACCAATTAAGGAAGAATTAGAACCCTAATGCAAGGCCCAAGTTACAAGCTTGATGTCTTGATGATTATTAAGTGAATTGATTAGAGGATTTAAACACATTGAGGGTTTAACACTTAGAATTAAATTTATACACTCCATCCTAATAGAAGGATGCAGGCATAAGCTTAATCACAAAGCCTTAAAACCTTTAGGGTTTAGTCCTTGATCATGAGATGAGGAGAGAAGACTCAAAGATGACACAAAGGCAAAAATAAATGGGGAACTAATCAAGCCCTAATTGTTATTATAGTTGGAGATCCTAGGGTTTGTGAGGCTTAAGAGAGAAAGAATCTTCAAAGAGCCACCAAGGAGAGAAGCAGATGAAAGGAGAAAGAAACAGAGAGAAGCAAGACAACTTGCTTCACTTAAGAAGACAAGTTGCTTGAAGGAAGAAAGCAAAAGATGAACATGAATGAGCAAACCCACTCCAATACACAAGATAAAATGCAGCAATGATGCAAGAGAGATGAGAAGAGATTGTGAGAAGTGAAGGCAAATTCACTACTCAAAACAACTTACCACCTGAAAAGTTAGCAAAAGAAATGAAATGCAATGAGAATGAGATGAAATGTCATGATATAAACCAAAGTCAGAAGCATAAACATGATGTTAATGATTCTAAGAGATGATGCAAACACATGTCAAGAGATGAGAATGATCATACAAGCATAAGGATGCAAATGAGGCATGCCTTGAACCATGGAAGTTCATGAAAGTTTAAGAAATGGAATGGACATATAACATGGCAAATGAAAGATGCAATGATCAAACATGATTCTAATATGTCCTAAGATGTCTTATGAATCATGTGGATGCACAAAATGTCATGGTAAGTTCTTAAATGCAAGCAAATGAGAGATGGATGCAAAGGAAGGCACAAATTAGGGTTTACATACAACATGCAATGCAAAAATTCAAAACCAGAAGCAAATGACAAGATAAAAAAATTGAAAATGGAATCAAAGGTACCCTAACCCTACACAAGTTCACTGCCCAAAGGAGGGGACCTAACTCTTAACCTAGTGAAAGTTGTGAATTTTCTAAGTTAACTAGGGTTTCAAAGTACCTCACAATGAAAAATGCAAAACAAAATGAAAATGGAAGATAAATTCAAACCAATTTTATCCTATAAACTACATGCTATGAAGGATGCAATGCAAGAAGAACCATCATCAAACTCTCAATGGTTAGGCAGAATGGATTTTTCCAAGTTTGAACAAAAATATTGCCTTTAAAAGAATTTAATTCCAATGAAAATTGTCAAAATGCATCAAGAACCAAAAAGAAATTTGTTTTGAGAGTTTGATAATGTTTCTAAATGTTTTGAAATGCAATGTGAATTTTTTGGTGATTTTTAAATACCTAAATGCATTTTTAATTAATTAATTTAATTAAAAATAAACATTTAAATGATTTAAAAATAATTTTTAATGCAAAAAATAAAAATAAAAATATTTTTGGGTTCTGAAAATTAATGAAATGCTTGACAAAAAAATTCAGAATTTTTAAATATGTTTTACTATTTTTAATAATTCGTGTAAATAAAATGCAAATAAAATGAATTAAAACTAATTAAAATGGAAAGTAAGCCAAAGGGAAGGTCAGGATTTGATCTGGGCCTGGGGTTGTTGAATTGGCGCCACATCCAAGGGCCCAAGTTCAAACCTGACTAATCTTTAGTTAATAATTAATTAATCCTAGGTTTAATTAATAAATGACTGATTAGGGCTTAATGAGCCATCTGGACCATTCACACGCGCGCGGGAAAGCCAGATCAAGGGCTGTTATTCAAACTTGCTAATTAAACACAATTAGGGCAAATGACTTTCAGATGACCGAAACAGTGGTTCCGGTCATCTTCTCCGGCGAGCACAAACCCTAGATTCTTCTATAGGTTACCAAACACCAAATTTCTTTCACCAAAATGATCCCCACATCCTTCTAAACCTAAACCCTCATCTCAAATTCATTTATTTTCCCTCACCAGCCTGAATCGAAGCAAAATATAAAACACGGGCAAATGTTCAGAGATGTCATACATGCTGGTTTCTTCACCATTTTCAAAAATAGATACATATTCATGATCAGGAGAACATATAGCATCATAAAAGAACTCAAAAATTAACTTCTGGGAAAAATGTTCTTTATGTTACCTGAGATGAAGCCTCTCTGATTTTGAGCTTCTTGAACTTTTCCTTTGTGCAAACCTGCTTCCTTGAACCTCCTGATGATGGAATGAAGCTTAGAAAACTTTGAGAGTGGCTGGTTATGGCTGTTTTGTTCTGGTGTAGCAGAGATGAAGTTTTTTATGTGTGATGTTTCAAGCTGTTTCAGGGGGTGGTTTTTGTTCTAAGGATAATTTGTGACTTGTTGGTGAAAGAAAAAGTGAAGTTTGATGGCTGTGTGAAGAGATTCGAAGAGGAGAAGTTTTGGACAGATTTTGTGCAAGTTGGATTGTGTCTTGTTTCAATGCCAAATGAGTTGCTATATCACTCCCATAATGTTTGAGTAGGCTGTGGAGCAGGTTAGTAGAGGCTGCTGATCACTATTCCAAGAGTATGGGAGAAATTGCAAAAAGTCAAGGTTTGGTGTACTTGAGGCATAGGTTGTGGCAGAGATGGTTTCTTGGCTTGTACTGCATCAGCTGAGTTCAAGGATGACTCTTGGATCAGTTGTGGTGAGCTGTATGGCTTGGATCATAAGTTTGAAGTGATTTTGCATTTTGGCAACTTGTCACATTTTGTGGTTTTTGGTCATGAACATGTGATATCCCTTGCTGAATATTTGGTGTGAGATGTCTCATGAGGTTATGGTAATGTCTTGAGACCAACTAGAGATCATACAAACCTTTGGGAATCATTTTGCAAGAATTCCCCCTTTTGCACTTCTATGGAAAATGGCTTATGGTTACTTGAAATTTTAGACATGAAAATGGGAAATTTCTTGGGCCAAACTGAATTTTAGGTCATGCATTGTGTTTGTATGATGATTAGAGGCCACTTTGAAGTTACATTTTGCTTTGGTATGAGGTTTTGCAACTTTTCCCTTTTGTGCAAAAGTGAAAATTCAATGATTTTATCCAACTTTGACAAGCCATAACTTTTGATCCATGATGAATTAGAATGAGTTCTTGTACTTTTTAAAAATGGGAGAATCCATTCTACAATTTTCATGACCAAAGTTTTCTCATTTGAGGCATTTTTGAATCAAAAAGAGGAGGTTGAAAATCTTTCCCAAAATGGCAAGTTTACATTATAAGTCACTTTCCCAAAAAGGCAACTTTGCAAATGGCTTGAAATTCTTCAATTTTGTGAACTTCTAACATCTTCTATGATCAAATAAAGATCATACACATTCAAAATGATGGAGAACACCATTTGGTTGGGTCATTGGGGGTCTCAGATGCGCTGATTTTGCACTGACTTGCTCAAGAAGTCATCTTGTGATCAGATGCCTTCCCCATTGAATTTCTTCATGAAAATTGATATGCATGATCCTCATACCATATAGAGACCAATAGAAACAAGAATGACCAAAACATTTGGAGTTATGGCCTTTGAAACCAAAAACCCTAATTTTAGGTCATCTGTGCAGTTAAACCTGGCTCTGCTTCCATGCCTTTCTCAGTTCTTGTGATTCTTTGATTTTCTTGACTTTGTGAGGATATAATATGATGATTGAACATACTTTGACCCCTTTGAGATGATTGAAGACCTTTGGAGTGGCTCAAATGGCTCAGGGATGGTTCATATTACAAACCCTAGATGCAGATGACTTAGAAACAATGCAGTGAAGCAAAAATGCAATATGAGATGCCATGATTGAACTTATGCACATGAAGAGATCACAAGCCATGGTGTGAATGGGTGAGGGCAAATTTGGGGTGTTTACATATAGTTCTGGATCTATAATTATTTTTGTGATCCTTCTTTTGTTTCTTATTCATTTTGATTCTTTCAAGCCTTGTATCATTTTTATTTGTAGGATGTATGTAACCATTTATTACCATATCCAATGGATCTCCATCATAACATATGAAGAAACTTTCGATTTTATCTTTCTAATAGTCGAGTTTTTCTCCATCAAATAATAGAGGTTTAGTATAGTAAAATGATATTTATCATTGTTTGCATATAACATTATGTGTTTCAATAATATGGATATGTATCTAAGGTTAAGTGTTTGACACAAAGTAGTCAATACCATTATCAGAGCTCTGATGACAATTGAATGTTTAGGAAACACAATAAAAGGGGATTGAATTCAGTTTCAAATAATTTTTTGTAATCCAAAAATAAGAGAAACAGTGATAATAATGACAAGTAATTTTTATCATGGTTCACCATTAACTAGGTTAGTCCAGTCCACTCGCTCGAGTGATTTTTCCTTCTCAAAAGGACTAAATCCAATAATCAAATTGATTACAATCTCAAAGACTATTCGTCAATGACTTCTCAATGATTCTATCTAAAGATAGTCCCTTAACGAATTATAACTCAAAGACTACTCATCAATGACTTCTTGAGGCTTTTGACTAAAACCTAGTCCCTCAAGGAATTTAACAATTGTTAAATACAAGATTTGTGCTTACAAAATTGCTTCTAAATAAGCAGATACACAAAGTGATAAAAAAACTTTAAATTTAAGAATATATGAAATAAATTGCTAAGTGTTTCTCTCTATTTTCTCTTTATTGATATTGATTTTCTCAATTAAAATTCTTTCAGCATGAAGTTCTACGTTCAAGTTCTTCTTTTTAACAAATCATTTGTCATATTTTCATATATTTTGAATAATACCGTTGGAGGATAAACTTGGAAACATATTTCATTCCACAGTTGTAATATTTTTACGATGTTGAGCTAGAAATCGTGGATACTGGAGAGAAAATATTTTATTGTTGTTGGTAGTACAGTTCTTGTGAATACCAGTGTACAAGTCCTTTGGATTTTTTTTTCTAAAATTGTACTAACTTCTAGAATATTCATACATTCATTTTCTCTAAATTATTGGCTTTATATATGAGGTGTTTTGAAGCTTGATCAAAGATAAGATCCTTGAATATAGACTTCAGATTCTAGTGGATATGAGGCTTGAGTTTATCATATTACATATGGATTAATTACTTTAGATGCAATGACAAGAATATTCAGAGTTGACTTTCTGTTTAACATTTCTTCGTATTTTAACCATGGTTCAAAATATGATGGTGTTCAGAGTCCAAAGTCTATATGTCCAGAGTCTAGAGTCTCTCTATCCAGAGTCCATAGTCTTTCTCTATCCAGAGTCCAGAGTCTGTTGTGTTCATCTTTGTTTATCTTATGGCTTATTCAGAGTCTACTTTATTTCGCATCTGATTGTTCAGATTATTCTTTATTTATTATTTGGCTTGTTTAGAGTCTGTTGTATTATGTATCTTGCTTGTTCAGATTTAGCACACTTAACAAACTATTAGAGTACAAAATTGTTCTTTATACTTTGTATTAATCAAAATTCAAGGATTGTAGATGTAGAACAAAACTTGTTCCAACATATTTCTCATGTTTGACCATTTTATGTGCATTGACTTTAAAAGCTACATGTCCTATAATAAAAAAAAACTCAAGTCCTTGGTTATACAAGTGGGGAAATCTCACTCAAGTCCACATGTGCATATTTCCTTTTTACCTAATTTTACACCATAACATATGATGGCTTAAGTGTCTATCTCCCTCTCTTCTGGGTTAACTAAGAAATTCACATGGGCCTCTTTCTTTGCAGATACTCTGATCCTCCTAAATATACCAAATAGAACTTTCTTAACAAAGTCATATCGACATTTGAATTCTGGAAGCTTCTTATAATGAATCGTGTTTTTTCAAAATTATCCAAGCATATTTTGCGACAAATTGGGAAAACTTCATCAGTATGAAATAAAGGAATCATAAAGTGATATCTAAAGATGGTATGATACTCTATCGGTGACACATGTTGGCCTAGCTCATCAATCGGAATATCAAGGAAAAAGTATAGAGAATGTGTTACTTACAAACAACCAAAACCTGCTTTCTCTCTTGTGGTCATATAAAACTTTATGTCCATGTGTTGAACACTTTTACTAAAAAGTGCACTCGCCAAAACATGTTATTCTTTAGGAAGGGAGATGTCCTTGCTAGTAAAACTACTAAGGTCAAAATATGGAATCACAACACTAAGACCATTCAAAGCTTTGTCGAAATCAGAGTTCATACCATATATTTCATTATCTCTCAATATATGATCATGTAACATCCAAGATTGGGCCCTGTAAATCACAAAAATGTATGAGATAACCTTTACTGTCGAGTACATACCCAATCCTTCCACTCTAATAGGTAAAGAAGTCACCTTCCATTGAAGATCCCTGAAGAAAAGGCCTCCATAAACCATGACGTCTTCAACATCCCTTCATAATTCCTTATCAACCCAAATATGTGCTTCCTACATATGATTAGGTTGACATGTTCTTAGGCAAAAAAATAGATTGATGATATCCAATTAGAATCAAAGTAGAAGAAGATCACTCTGAGGATTCCTTAGTTATGGTTGAAGATGCATTAACTTAACATTCCTAACAATTCTCTTCATGGACAATGCCATGATAATGCTTCTATCTCGACTAACAGCCCCTCCAAGCATAGATGGGTCCATAAATTTCATTGAGTATAAGCAAAAAAATATGTTAAAATAATTTATATAAAGAATTATATTAAATTCTAAGTGATAAATTAATGACATGTTTATTAGCAAAAAAAAAAGTATTTTTTATCATAAACTCCTACCACAACTTCCATCCATTATATATATATGTGTAAGATTAAAAAACTATTTGAAAATTGATTTATTTTTAGGAAAAACTCAACAATTTTTTTATATAGATAATAAATTAATTGGATAAGTTAGCTAGGGAAAGTTCCCTTAATGTCTTAGGCATAGCTCTGTCATTGTCTCCAAGCAAGTTCATCTTCATTAACATCCTCCTAAAATTTGAAAGGAACAACTCCTCGCAAAATTTACTACCATCACATGAATGCAAAAAATATATCACTATTAAACATTAAATTTGAGACCTAATCTTATATGTGTCTCCTAAATAATGTCAACGGTTTTAGCCACCTCCTATGCATAACAAGCTTACAATTGTATCTAGTCTGATGAATGAATGGATGTAACATATGGGAAAAAAGGAGGGACCGTAATGGTTACCTTGTTGCACTCTAGTTGGTGATATAATATGTTCATCCCAATGTACAACCTCATTGTCTGGCCATAAAGAAATTCACTCCATAAAGAAATTGATAGGCATCTCACCCTAACCCCGCGCAGATGGGCTGCTCGATCTACCATGTTGAAAGCATTCAAGAAATCTATTATGAACATAGTATGACCCCAAATGGCCTCAACACCACCCGATACCCTGACCCCAAATTGGCACATCTTTGTTAACCTATTTCATATCAACCTTGGATACCAACCGCCTCCAAATAGAACCCACTAAAATTGGTTTTATCCCACCATTAGGCTATAATAATAGTGTCAAGGGTGCAGAGGTAACAAAGTCTATCAAATTCATCATACATTTTCCTTTCAGCCATAAGTTAACAACTAAAGTTATTGCACTTAAAAAATCTCTTAACACAATATAATCTTCTCCACACAATGGATATTGTGTATGTTGTGCCTGCAAGGCATCTCTACCATATGATGTCCCTTTGAAAAACGATTTAATGCACCTAAAGATATTATCAACTTCATCCACTATAGGATTTTCATAGAACAAGGTGGTCAGCATGAAGAAGGGTGGTATGTATGGGTGTTTAGCTTACAAAATCTTTATTACATGTCCATTATAGAGGACTTTATGGATGACCCCAACACTATCACAACTCCAAAAAACTTCAATGCATTTAGAGTAGGTTTAAAGATTTATTCCAAAATTTAACCATATATTGTCTTTTTCGTACTAGTTATGACAATAAAGTTTATCCTTGCATTTAGAGTCATTTTTGTTAGAGGCATTATGTAATTTCCTAAGATAACATGAGTAATGAAGATTGCAAGTGGTTTAATCATTAAGATAACATGAGTAATTTTATAGATTGTTATCAACCATATCGTAGATTGCGGAAAGCTTTCAATGGGGAACAAGAGCATGATGTTGCTCCAAAGCCCTTAAATGGAGAGGAAGTTTATCAACGACAAAAGAACATTAATGTTGTCTTTGGAAAGTACCGAAAGCAATTTACTATGAAAAATTTATGGAAAAAGAGGTAGGTTTTCTTCGATCTTCCATATTGGTCTAGTCTTGATGTAAGACATTGTATTGATGTGATGCACATGGAGAAAAATGTATGTGATAGTTTAATAGGAACACTTCTTAACATACAAGGCAAGACAAAAGATGGTTGTAATGCTCGTCTGGATTTGGGTTTGATGGGTATACGAGAAGAGTTAACTCCACAATATATAGGTAACAATATATATTTGCCTCCTTCCTGCTACACTTTGTCTAAAAAAGAGAAAACAAGTTTTTGTGAGTGTTTACAAAGTATTAAAGTGCCGCATGGTTACTCATCAAATGTCAAGAGGCTTGTATCAGTTAAAGATCTCAAACTAATTGGCTTAAAATCTCATGATTGTCATGTCTTAATGAAACAACTACTACCAGTGGCTATTCATGGGATATTGCTTAACCATGTTAGGAAGACTATAACTAGGTTGTGCTTATTTTTCAACGCAATTTGTTGTAAAGCCATTGATCCATTAAAGTTAGACGATTTGGAAAATGAGGCTGCAATTATCTTGTGCCAATTAGAGATGTATTTTCCTCCATCATTTTTTGACATTATGGTTCACTTGATTGTTCATATAGTAAGGGAGATTAGATTATGTGGTCCAATTTTTTTTACAGTGGATGTATCCAACAGAGCGATACATGAAGATCCTAAAAGGGTATACCAAAAATCTACATCGTCTGAAAGCATCGAATATTGAGAGGTACGTTGCAGAAGAAGCAATTGAGTTTTGTTCAAACTATTTATCAGAAGTGGATGCTATAGGGGTTCCCAAGTCTCGTCATGATAGAATATGTGAGGGTGTAGGTACACAAGGTTTAAAGTTCAAGAGCTTAAGTATTGATGTGGTTGTTCAAGCGCATTTGTATATATTGAATACCACTGATGAAGTTCAACCTTACTTATCTTCTCACAAAGGCATCATAAAGAAAAAGTACCCCAGGATGAATGAAAGATAGTTGTTAAAAGAGCATAATAAGAGTTTCTCTGAGTGTTTAAAGAAAAAGTTGCTAATGATGATAGTGCTTTTAATACAATTAAGTGGTTATCCTATGATCCTAATGTAACATAATAACTTGGAGTGGATATGATATTAATAAAACTTGCTTTTATATAAAGTTAAAGGATGACCTTAGTACCACACAAAATAGTAGGGTTATGATTGTGGCCGAGTCTATACACTACTCTAGTGCTAAAGATAAAATCCCGGTTATGGCATCTACACCCTACTTTAGGGTGATTGAAGAGATATGGGAAGTTAATTATGTTGTGTTTAAAGTTCCTGTATTTAAATGCAAATGGGTTGATATTAACAGTGGTGTAAGAATCGATGAATTTGGAGTTACACCGGTTGATCTTATCAAGTTAGCTTATGCGGATGAACCTTTCATCACGGCGTCTCAAGCAAAACAAGTGTTTTATGCCAAGGAAAGGAAGATCCTTCTAATAAAAAATGGTCAGTGGTTTTACAAGGAAAGGTGCATGATAGTGATGAAAATCAAGATGTGAACCTTGATATTTCTGAAACTCCTCCTTTCTCAACAAATGTTCCTACCTTCATTAAAGAAAATGTAGAAGATGATGTGCACGCTATTCGCATAGATCATGAAGAAGGGATATGGGAGGACAAGTAAGATTTTTTTTATTGTGCTTAATATGATGTCTAATTGTTAATATTTTGTGCTTAATTTGATTTCTAATTATTTTTATTTTGTGTAAACAGATACATGGTGGATTCAACCGACAACCCTTCTTCATCTAGAGACCCTAAAAAAATAAGAGTTAGAGGTCCCACTTTGATGGCACAAATTGACAAAGTTCATCAAACAGGTGAAAAGATAAAAGTCGAGTTTGATCCAAGAACACATGAATGTACTGGTTTTGGTAAAAATGCTTCAAATTTTAGGAGTTACATAACGTCTTTTGCTCGACAAAAATGTAGTATTTTGAAAGTTGAGTGGAAAGATGTAGATAAAAACATAAAAGAGGCTATTTGGACTGATGTTCAGGTATTTTTAATTCTTACACTTTATTATATTTTATAATCATATTATAATAACATATAATCATATACTAACAACATATGCTATATACTATATGTGTAGGCTCATTTCACTATTCCAGAACCTCATAACCCAAATAAGGATCCGTTGAAGAAAGAATGGATTAAAAATGCAGGCGAGCGATGAAGAGGTTTTAAGACACAATTCACAAGAGAATACATTAGAAAGCCCAAAGAAGGTCTCGTTCCTGCATATATCAGATATAATTATATTAAAGAAGAAGTATGGAAATAATTTCTGAAGTCTCGAGATACCTCTGAATTTAAGGTTAGTAGGAGTTATAATTTTTTTTTGTGCATAACATTTTTATTATGTTTAGTGTGATTAATAACTTTTTGAGTTTATAATAGGAAAAAAGTCAAAAGGGTGCAGAAAATGTGGCTAAGAATGTATATCCACCTGTATTATCTCGTGGAGAATATCGCTTGCTTGAGGAGAAAATGATAAATAAAAAGAGAACAAGAGATGATTCTACATTAGATGATACAGGTAGCCCATCTCCACTGTCACGCCATGAGTTATAGAAGAGAGCACGACAAAAGAAAGGTGGAGAATACACATCAAAGGCTACACAAGTTGTTGTTGAGAAAATTGTAAGTAAAATTAAGAAATTTCTTCAAGTATCATTATAGTTGTGATTGATAAAAACTATTGAAAAAGTTGTGGTTTTTTCATTTTGTAGGATTCTTTAGTTGAAGAAGCTGAAAAGGGTACATTTGTTCCGGATGACCGTCACGATATCTTAACAACAACCATTAGAACATCTGAGAAAGGTGGTCGTGTTTGTGGTGTTGGAAAACACCATAAACAAAGCACTTTATTTTTAAGGTCTTATTCATGTCAAAGACAAGATATAGATGTATCAGAATAATTTGCACAGTTGTCATCTGAATTGGAAGCAAAACTTAGAGCTGATTTTGCACAATAGTTGGTTGAAGAGCGTAAGGTGATGCAACAATCTTTCATCGAGACACTTAGATCTATGGGTATCTCCCAAAACACAGAAAATATTAAATGCATTAAACAAAAGGAAGTTGTGGATGGAAGCGGAAAAGGAAGTTGTTCAATTGTAAAAGTAAGCACAAAGGAAGAGGAAAACAATGTTGAGAGATTAGTTAAAAAGGTTTTGAAAATGGGTGACACACACACTTGGAAATGCCATTAAGTCATTGTGTGAGTCTCGTTAATTTTTATTTGTCAGCTAAGTGTGTCAGAGAGTTGTTGATGGGTTATCATTGGCTTGATGTGTCTACTATGCAAGTATGGTGCACGTAAGTATATTTTCTTTTTTTACTACTGTCAATATCTATTAATATATTATACCTCTCATCATTTTGACTCTAATGGTTATTTTAAAATTATTTAGGTATATTCATCGTATATGTATTGATACATCACAATCAGACGTATATGGATTTATGGACCCTGTATAGTGTTCTTATGTTGATAAAGTGCAAAAAACTGAAGAAAAAGTTATAAAAAAAAATACATACAAGACAAGTTACGTGATAACGAATAGAAAATGTGTCACTTCCTACCATTTATTCATGGGTAAGTTTGTATGAAATTGTGTTTTCTATTTTTTTAACTTTGGTTACATGGATATTTCAATTTTGATAATATGAAATTATGGCTTTTGTGTTTCCACACACTCGTACATAAATCATTGGCAATTAATAGTCATTTGTCCAAAAGACAATACAGTGGTCGTCTTTTGTTGACTTCATCATCAACTTAATTAAACCATGAAGAAACTTGTTACACTGTAAGTTTATCTTTTATGTTCACTATATTTTATATACATAATTTCTTACAAAAATAAGTCCATATTTTATGTGGCTTTATATGAATTTTTTCTTCTAAATTAGTGCTTTAGGGTTACATCAAGTGGCACGTGGTAATAGAAAAAAGGTTACATGGCTTCGACCCAATGTAAGTGTGGTGTAAATTATAATTATAATTATATATATATATATATATATATATATATATATATATATATATATATATATATATATATATATATATATATATATATATATATATAAGTATTCACTAATAATGTCATTCATTTGTAGACAAGGAAACAAAATAACTCTAATGATTGAGGGTACTAAATGATGAAAAATATGTTTGATATTGTCTCTGCCAAGATAACTGAGGATTGGTTGAAGGTAATATAAATAACTTTACTTTGTTATTTACTTTGCATTTTGCAACTTGATGTGAATTTTCAAAGGATAACTCTATATTTTTATTTACGTGTTGTAGGTATTTGATGACCCAAAAGAATTAACAGAAGATGATTTGTATGATTTGTGACTCCGTTGGAAAACATGCTTCTTTGAGTTATATAAAGATTAAATTTTATCTTTAAGTAAGTAATTCAAGTGTGGGAAATAACTTATAAATGGTTGGATTTTTTTGTATTTTATGTTGTTGTAGTAGTTCATCTTGTAAACCTCATAATTTAGTACATTTGTGTGTAATCAATTGTTCATTTTGAAGAATATATATCTGTATGCTAGATATTTGGTGCAATGAAATTAGATTGGTTAGAAAAATATGAAAATAGCGACCTAAATATGGTCTATGTGATATGGAAAATAGCAACCTAAATATGGTCTATGTGATGTTGAAAAAATATGAAAAATTAGGTACGAAAAAAATTACAGGGAATCCACCTCGAATCTGCTGGAAAAAAAAAAGTCAAATAATTTAGAAATATAACATTACGTTTTACATCGGGCCATTAGAAAAACTGATGTAATAAATGAATTTTCACATCGGGTTACCTGAAAAACCGATGTAATAACCTACATTGGTGCGTTTTTTTAAATATAACAGTACTTTTTACATCGGGCCATTGGAAAAACTAATGTAATAAATGACTTTTCACATCGGGTTACCTGAAAAACCGATGTAATAACCTACATTGGCGCGTTTTTTTGAAACCTACCCTTTTCACATCGGGTTAATATTAAAACCGATGTAAAAACCCTCTTGTGCGCGTTTTTGTTAATGATTTGAAACCTACATTTTTCACATCGGGTTACAGTCATAACCCGATGTAAACGGTTCCACTGATGCACTTTTTACATCGGGTTACAGTTAAAAACCGATGTAAGAACCCTTATGCGCGCGTTTTTGTTAATGATTTGAAACCTACACTTTTACATCGGGTTAATATTAAAGCTGATGTAAAAACTTACCCTTTTACATCGGGTTAAGATTAAAACCGATGAAAAATCCACCATTTATTTATAAAATTTACAATTATATTTTTTTCCACATTAGACTTAAAAGTTAACCGATGTGGCAGGTGAACTTTTTACATCGGACCATAGCCCGATGTAAAATGTTATTGATTTACTACATCGCCTGACTTTACATCGGACATGGACCCGATGTAAAAAGTCATTTTTACCCGATGTAAAAAGTCATTTTTGTACTAGTGATTTATAGTAATTTTTGGTGTATTATTTCATTAAATTTGTAAGGCTCCTAAATATTTAAATGAAGTTATGGATTTCTTACACAAATTTAAACTCCACTCGATTAATTTTTAAATTAGATTTTAAATATATCTTTCTTTTGTGTATTTTTAGAATTAGTAGATTTTTGATACAATGTCAAGTTACAATTTGATAACTTTTATCTTATTTCAAAATTTTCTTTTTAAAAGATATTAATTTGAAATTTTAAATATATAAAAAAATTAGACTTAGAAAATTTGGTTTTTAAGTCCCTGAAGTAAGTAAATTGAACCTAATGAGATGAATTTAACGAGTTAAACTGAATTGTTCGTGAACTTATAGCGAATCAAATTTGAGCTTTAAAAAATATTTGTGTCGAACTCGAACCGATATTTGAGCTAAAATTTTTTTTAACAAGTCGAGCCGATTTGAAACGAATTCGACTGGACTCATTTTCAGCATTGATCCAAACTAACGGAAGAGACAACATAGTTTAACAAAAGAGAAGTTAAAGGACCATTATATAAACTTTTTTAATTAGGAGATCAAAATGAAATTTCGCTAAAATTCAAGGATCTAGAAACTAATTATTCAAAAAAAAAAAATTATTAGTTGGCAAAACTACTTTGAAGAAACGGTGTGTATGTATAAACGCTGGCAATATGTACAAGTGGATCAATAGTTGGCGCAAGTGCACAAAAAGAGTAAATACTAATCAAGTTGGTTTAAGATTATTAATATTTTGTAAGAATGTTTACTACTATTTCTTTTTGTTTTCATTATATATATATATATATATATATATATATATATATATATATATATATATATATATATATATATATATATATATATATATATAATGAAAACAAAAAACAAAACAGAACAGTGGAATCTGTTTAAAAAGTTGACTCAACTTTTCATGTTCTAAATTTTTTCTCTCCAATGGCTCTTTATTATTTTAGAATTCTTATGATATTACTCTCATTCAAAATCACCATATCATATAAAATCCAAGCTTCATTTGTTTTTGGAGATTCCTTGCTCGATGTAGGAAACAACAATTACATTACTTCACTTGCCAAAGCAAATCATTACCCTTATGGAATTGATTTTGGTAAACCAACAGGTCGTTTTTGCAATGGAAGAACCGTTGTGGATGTTATAGGTAAGAGTTTATTCTAGATTATTTCATTTTTTTAATCTTATGATGATGAACTTTTAATGTAAAATTTCTCTAACTTTGAATTATTACTAGAACAAAAATTGGGTCTTGGCTTTACTCCACCTTACTTGTCTCCTAATACTTGTGGATCGGTGATTCTAAAAGGTGTTAATTATGCTTCTGCTGCTGCTGGAATTCTCAATTACACTGGTCATATTTTTGTAAGTTTTTGCTTCACTTTATTGTTGTCTAGTTCTAAGTTCAATTATTGGGGTATCAAAATTCAATAAGAAACACCTTTGAGCAGTACAATAATAGTAATAGAGCTCTAATTAAATATTAAATTTCTAGATGAAGAATTTTGCCGTCTACTCTTATTATCATATTCGGCTCGAGTGATTAGTATCTGCAGATACCTGATTAATACTAATCAACTTTGTTTATGTCATTGATAGGTTGGTCGAATCAACTTTGATGCACAGATTGATAACTTTGCGAATACAAGACAAGAAATCATAAGAAAAATTGGTGTTCCTGGATCTCTTAAATTACTCAACAATGCTCTCTTCACAGTTTCATTTGGTTCAAATGATTTCCTTGATAATTATTTGTCACCATCTTCACTTCCAAATTTTCAGTTTTTGTCTCCTGAATCATTTGTAGCCATCTTGATATCAACATTCAGAGTACAAATAACAGTAATTTCCCTAACAGTAACAACCTCAAAATTCAATAAGAATATTCATATTTTTATTGTTGGTTATGTATATAATAATATATTATAACTATTTGCAGAGGTTGTTCAATCTTGGAGCAAGAAAAATTCTTGTGGTAAATGTTGGGCCTATTGGATGTATACCATATATGAGAGATTCTAACCCATTTTCTGGAGACAGATGTGTCATATTCCCTAATCAACTAGCTCAATTATTTAACACTCAATTGAAAACCCTTGTTGAAGAATTGAGAATAATTTTGAAGGGTTCATTATTTGTTTATGGAGATGCTTACCACATTATGGAAGATATCATCATGAATTACACTAAATATGGTAGGGTTGGTTAGTTCATTATATATTTGAAGTGTTCAAATATTTATTGTTTTATTTATTTATTAATAAATATAGTTGTTTTAATGTGTTGTAGGTTTCAAGAATCCAAATTCTGCATGTTGTCACCTAGTTGGTCGATTTGGAGGGTTGATTGCATGTGGTGGTTATTCAATAGTTTGTGAAGATAGATCAAAGTATATTTTTTGGGATACTTTCCATCCTAGTGATGCTGCCAATGTTATTATTGCAAAACGTTTATTAAATGGTGGTGTTAATGATGTTTCACCTACAAATGTTTGGCAACTATTGCAAGGTTGAGATGATGCTAGAATTGAAATTTTTATGACAAATTAAGGAGAATTTCCTTATAGTGTAGTGTTTCATTAAGATGTATTAACTTTTTTTTTCTTTCCTTTTTTTATTATTGGGGAGAAGAAAAAGAAAAGACACAGCATGGTCTTTTAGTATACACTCTTTTCAAACAAATAATTAACTACGTCTTATAACACTCTAATGCAATTGAAATTTTCTTCGATTAGGGAAAAGATGTCACATGCAATATTGAGACAATGTGTGAGACAACACGATTTAAAAGAAGTGAAGAACAAATAAACAACTTAAATAACATAGGTAATTGTTAACTCAGTTTGGTGCAACATCACTTATGTCTATAAGGCATCGGCCAAATAAAAGAAAATGTACTAAATCAATAGTCAGTAGTATATGATGGTCTTATCTGAACTCTCTCAATTATGTGCTATTTCCTTAATACTATATGTGAATTTCAACCCAGATTCCCCTCAAATCTGTCAGACTTCTCCTTTTACTCTTAGGAGATTGATGGTGTTATTGCCTTATGTGAAGGTGACAAGAGTCCTTACCCTGATGGTTTTTTCCTCCTTTTTGAAAAGGTTTTGGAATCTATTTAGGAAAGATGGCAGGGTTATGTTTGATGAATTTCATCGGTTTGTCTATTTATCTCGTTCCCTTGCTTTGTAACCTCGATTCCTAAGATCAAATATCTTGTTCAGTTAAGTGATTTCAAACCTTTTCTTTGGTTGCTTCTTTATACAAGTTGATGGCTAAAGTTTTAACTACTAGACTAGGGGAGGTCATGGAAAATCTTGTTTTCCCAAATCAATTTGTTTTTCTAAAAAGTAGAATGTTGGTGGATGGTGAGGCAGTTGTCTAAGAAATCTAGGAAGCAATGTCTCATATTCAAAGTGAACTTTGAGAAAACATATGACTGTGAGTTGAGAGTTTCTAGAATGTATGTTTATTAGATTTAGATTTAATAATAAATAGAAGTCCTGGATTAGAGCATGTGTTTTTTGTTAGGAATCTTGCGGTGTTGGTGTTAGTGTGGTACAACGACAAGCAACGAATTATTTTTGGAAGTATTTTTTTGGGAATTTATCGTGTCTACAGAGATCGGTGCTACTGAACTGTCGTTTGATAATCTCTAAGTTTGTAAGCTTGATTTTAAAATTCTTTTAATGTAAATGAGGGAATTAAAACTTATGAACAGAAAAATAATACATTCTTTGGAGAAAAGAAACTTATCAGACATACATATAATCCACTCGTCACAAACATAAATTTATCGATAATTTTCACTCTACCTACAATAGTCATCAAAATCATCCAGCATTGCTTACAACATTGCCCATCTCTGTCACACTGAGCTGGGAGAGCAACTATATTACTCTCGTCGTCGATCTCTCGCACGACGCCTCAAAACATAGAAGGCATTAAGCTCCGACACCATAAAGATTATTCTCTAAATCTATCTCTAGCATATAGAAACAATAAATATTCATCCTAATCAATATTTGTGATGTTTATCTCTAACATAACACAAACCCAAACATAAATGCAAAATATTAAGGAAGACATTGATAATGATTCGTAAAGCAGATTTTATACAATATTATGATCAAAGATGCATATGTTTATAGTAAATATACAAACACACCCAACAAAGAAGAAGACACAAAGAAGAAGAGAAATGAACCAAAAATCTCTCGGTTTGTCGATGTCGGTCATTGATCAATTCACCCCGGATCATCTGTGTGCATGCTCCAATGTTGTTTTCTAGCCTAATCCTACTCAAAAAATGATATTGGATGGAAAAGAATAAAAAATATCCCAACCATACCCTAAAAAATGTGTTTTTACCCCTAAATAAGTGTGTGTTTATATCATTCTAGTTTCGTCCGACGAAGTATGGCGGTTTATTTCTGCCTTTTTACACGTTTCTAGAGTGTCTAGCTATTTTTGTATATAACTTGTTGTTAAAATTATTAGAGTAAACCCCATTTCGTTTGTAAATATGTTTACATTATGTTATAGTGTATATATTGTGTTATCGTGTAAATATCAATGAGTTTAATTGTTTTTCATTTATTTTTGCAAGTATTCAAGCAAGGATATCTAGTCATATTCATAAAGAGCATTGAATAAGCTTTCCAACACTTCGAAACAAGAAAACAGAAACCTCATGCGACTTCAAATAGTCCGACAAAATTGAAATCCAAATAACAAACAAAAACATTAAAAAGATTGGATGAACTCCAATTCCTCACGGATTTCAAGTTGAAGATTGATCAAAATCAAGAGAAATACTGATTTTCAACACTTAGAAAAATTTGCCTAAGTGTAAAATCAACAAAACATCAAAAACTTGGAGGATTTTTCACCAAGTTCCAAGATGACTCAGATCCCTTTCTAAACTCCAATGTTGTTGAAATTTTTTCCAACAATTCAAAGAACCAATTGGCATGAAAAGATCTTGCTTGTACATGAAGAAATCATGGGTCAAAGTGAGCATCAAAAGTTGTTTGGCAAAAAATAGATGTTCCACAACTTTGTGAAATCTGATTTTTTTGAAGCAAATTACATTGTCAAGTGGATTTAAGCATCTTAACAATGATTACAAACCTGAGCCAACCTGCAAATTCATGATTGCAGCGTGGAATTCACCAAAATGACATTCCAAAATTACAACATTATGCATTTTGATCCAAGGGCCACAAAGCTTCCAAAAGGCATATTCCTGGATCTCTTGTTCAACAAGAAATAGGTGGACATAATCCAAGCATCAAACTTCAGAGGACTGTGAATTTTGTTGCTGCATAGCTGAGCTATTTCACAATTTCATCATTTCACGTGTAAGAGATATTTTAAATAAACCATGAATCACCATTGTGATATTTTCACTTCAAATCTTGGAGGCCAAGTTTGCTCAACATATTTTTCTATAAATAGATACCTTATTCTATCATAAAAATTACACCAAAGCCTCTTATCTCCAAGCTTTCTCTCTTTTTCTCTCAAAGACTCAAAACTAAATATTTTGAGCAATCACCATCGGGTTTTGAGTTTGAGCTAGTACAAGCTCACTCTAATTGTTTCAACACATCACATATGATGTTTATGAGGTGTTCAAACACTTAGATCACCTCTGAAACACTCCCAACCCAAAATCACACTTCAAAACCTCAAGAACACCTTGTTTCTGCAACCTGAAGGCCACAACTTGATCCAGCCATTTGCAATCAAGTCCAAGTGTTCAACATACTCCATATGGTGTAGAGAAATTGTCCAGATCGTCACAACATCTTTATAACACCTCCTACTCAAAATCACAACTCCAGCTGCAAGCTTGAGTTCAAGTAAGCCTCAAACTTGGTTAAATCATAATCCATACATATTTCCTTGTATAATATTTTTTATCCATATGTGTGTAATCATATTCTAAGGGATTCCCCTCAATTAATTTCATAAAACAATCATCATGTAGAATTTCATGAGGCTCAGGCCAAATTAGGGTTCTTCAGTATTCATCACTGATTTTTCATTTTACACTTAAAATAAATGAAATTAATCATCACCATCATGTTCGTGAGTTAAAATCTAACAAATTAGAGCTTTGTTTCATTACATTTGATGCATATTTCATGAGATAGCATAGATTTTGCAAAACTGGGCGACAACACCCTTCGCTCGTGTTCTTCAGGGTGTTCTTGGCGCCCTTTTTAAAAATTCAAATATTTGAATTATTGTGATTTTTGTTAATTGATTCAAAAATTAATTTCTCTCTGATTATTTTTAGTTTTCAAATGATTTTTTCATTAATTCTCAAAAATGTTTAAATATTGTATTCCATGAAAAAATCTCAAAAAAATATATTTTTTATTTTATTTATTATTTTCATAAGGATTTATTTTTATTTGTTTCTAAACATTTTTAAATTCAATTCTTTCACTTGATTTTTCAAACATAAATGATATTCAAGTCATCTCATGGATAAAACATAATTTTTCAAACATTGATCCAAGGTTTAACCTGTTTTTCATCATTGTTTGAAATTTATCAAGTATTTTAATATTTTAAATCAAATAAATATTCAAAATACTTCAAAATTAGGGTTTTGAATTTCACACCCTCAATTTGACTTTTGTCATACTCTTGAGCCTCTATTAGAGTGTAAGACCAATCCCTTTTTTAAAAATGAACCATTTGGGTTCATCTTATCCATTTTCAAAAACTCGGCGCGATCGACTTTTTCACTACATTAAGTTTTTATCTGTGAATATCTTTACACATAACCATTTTTTTTCTAAAATGAATTGTCAAAATGTGTCATGAGGAATCCTTTGAGTTTAAGACTCATTCTTTCTGTTTTAAACTTTCTTCGATCTGTTTTAAAACTCTGTCGGGCTTCCATATAAGTCATTAACCTACCAACTGTTTTCTTAAACAGTTTTCAATCTCTTATACAGAGATTATGAGCATTTGTTTACAAATCTCATATCCTTTTTCTTTTTTTATCTTTATGACTAAAGATCTAATACACCAGCAACTAGACTGAGCTTCACACCGGTGAACTATTTTCTACGCTGTAGGCAGCTTTTCAGCACTAAAGTCATACTCCGTGTATAAAATCATCAGATAATTAATCAACAAAACAAATTCCATAGGCATCCTTATGTTTAAGCCCTATTATTGGCTTATGAGCCATCTTTTCTCTTTCTAACTTCTCGTTGTTTTTTTAAACTGTTGTGCTTGCTTAGAATAGAACTGTTTACCAAAATTATCTTTCTTCACCTCATACTAAAGCAAAGATAATAAAATACTTTTTAATGACAAAGCGAATACAATTCTAAAATACATATGTAATCTTTCTCCCTCGGGATTTTGGGCCTCTGCTTCCCAGTGTAACACCTAGCTTCATTCTTACTAAAACAACTTAAAAATACTCAAACTATAGCAAAAACATACTAAAAGTTGTTAAACACATTCACTGACACTTTTATTTGTCTGCATACATTTCATCTATATATATTTGCATCTTGATAGAATCTCTAAGTAGTTAGGTTTTCTTCATCCAACAGATACACCCTTTTTAAAACACTTAAGATTTTATTTTTTTACAACTTACTTGGGTTTTACAAAGATAAGAAGTTCTCTGGTGAAGTGCTTCTTTGTAAACCATCCTCAGCCTCCTCTTGGGCTTTATCTAAGGACCCATGAGCCTCATACAGGTAACCTAGTCTCCTCTTGGGCTTAAATACAAGGACCCTCTCAGGCTTCCTAAAAGCATAGGAACATACCTTAGAATCAAAGTAATACAGTAGTCTCCCTCTCCCTGATGGATGACCAAGCTAGCCTTCTCTTGGGCTTTGTACAATTGAATTCTCCCCAGAAAAAAGAATGTTTAATGACCTTCAAAACATTTATCAAACCAATAGAAAAAACACTTTTATTACAGAGTCAGTCTTCAACAACTTTTCAGCCTCCCATCTTAGGCTTCATATAAGATACAAATAAAAATTAAGAGGCAGTCTCTCACTAATAAGCTTCACACATGAGCTTCCAAATCAGGACATAAATAAAACTTTCCCAACAGAGTTAGTTTTCATCCTTTAGCTTCAACCTTGGGCTTCAATCAAGGCACATATAAATCAGATCTTCCCTTTTTAGAGATGACAAATTCTCTCTACTGAGCACCTTTTAGCTTCAACCTTGGGCTTCAATCAAGGCATATACAGTCAAACATTATACAATCATTCAAAATCAGTCATAGTCTTGAACTTTAACTAAGATAACTTCATTACAGTCATAGTATTGGACTTTAACTAAGCTAACACCAGTCATAGCCTTGGACTTTAACTAAGTTAAATTCATTACAATCATAGTCTTGGACTTTAACTAAGCTAATTTATTTCCAAGCTTCATAGTCTTGGACTTTAACTAAGCTAATTTCCCATAATACAGTCATAATCTTGGACTCTAACTAAGTTAAACATCCAGCCTTTCTTAAGTTATGCAAATTAAGATAACCCATTCAACTTATGCCTTGAGCTATGCAAATCAACCAACCAACCAGTTACAAACAACTGTTTTCAGCTTCAATCTTGGGCTTTAATCAGGAAATAAATAGACTTTTCAGCTTCAATCTTGGGCTTTGATCAAGACACAAAAATACAAACTTTTCAGTTTCAATCTTGGGTTTTAATCAAGACACAAATCAAACTTTTGAGCATCAACATCCTGTGCTTTAACCAGGATACAAATCAACCCCTTTCCTCCTAGCTCTAGCCTTTTAGGATGAACTAAGATGCTGTAATCCCTGAATTCTCTTTTTGGGGGTACATAGGCAAAAGGTCGTAAGATCTTTGCGAGCACACCAAACAAAAACAACAATTAGGTTTCTAAGCCTAAGAAAAACATCAGAAAATTATGATGATACAGAAACAAAAATATCAACATCACCTATCAATCAACACTCATCTCACCCATATCAAAGAAACCACCGTCAATATCTAAAAGAACAAATTTTGCACTAAACCAAAGGTGAAATAAGCTAAAGAAGAACCCAAAACCATGTGGGCATCTGTTAAATAACAGTATGCAAAGTAGAGTGAGTTTGATATATCTTTTTCCTTCCATAACCAGCTTCACCTGGAAAAAAAAATAAGAAATCAGAAAGTAGCAAAAATGTGATAGTGATTAAAGACCACAAAAATCGAGCTTCAAAATGATAACAACATAATTTAGTCTTTGTAAACAAAACAACTTTTATAATTAAGCAGCGAAACCACAATCTCAACTTTAATGACATAACACCTTTGTCCAAACTGAAAACAACTTCAAAACAACAAAGTATTTTAATGGTTTCAACTTAAAAATTCAGCAACAAAAGTAAAATCAACAATAAAGCAACAAACGTTCATCCCCCCGTGTGCTACATATCAGAGCGACGACACCGACTCGAACTAATGAATGTAGACAACTTTCACTCCGGATTACCTGCACGTTACCCACGTAAAGGCAACATTCAAATAGAAGGGGTGAGATATCAAACAATATAATTGAATATATTATAAATAATATATTATATCAAATTATATAAATCACCATTTCACAAGTTGCAACCAACATCAATCAACACAAGTCACAACATAACAAAATGAGTATGCAACCTGAAATGCGACTTATAAAATGCACATGCATGTGGCGCCATCGGAGCTGAACTTCCAACTTAAAAATCTTCCAATTAATAGAGGCATCAACAAGGCATTAGCCTTCAACTTAATTTTGTCAATCCATGCCAAATTACCAAGCATCAACTCCAACTTGATATGTTATGTATGCAACAACATGAATATCAGAATAACAATAATAATCATCACCTAGCAACACAATAACAAATCCACATTGGCCACAGGCCTACAACTTATATTTGCCAATAAATATAGGCAATCCAACCAGATACAACGCCACCTGAAAGTTTGCAACTTTCAACAAGGGTTCAACGTAACAAACAACCAAAATATACTACAAACCAATCGCATAATTATTTGGCAGTTTTAGACTAAAATCGGTTAATTAATCTCCCACTAATTTTACCAACATTTTCTACTCTACACTACTCTTATTAAGTCCATACAATCATTGCTAGTATAGTAATACTTGTTACTAATATCTCACTACCAAACTAGTAATATTACTTCTTGTCCTTAAAATGCACTACTTATTACCAAGAGACACTACCTGTTATTCACTTAATAAACTACTACTAGTTACCATATTAATTCTTCTGCCAATTTATTCTACTAATTACTCTACTGATAATACTCTGCTAAATTCATGTTGCATTGTCATTAAACTAATCTCCAACCTGCTACTAGTTTATCATTGTTAAACTATTACCACACTGTTTCTAAATTATTCATTTTAAATCTTACTGGTTTTTCTACTAATTAATTGCTACACTGCTACTTTAAGTTTTTATTACTACTGCTATTGATAAATTAATGTGATTCTTATCTCAATTTTGTTTCTGGAAAATCAAGGTATCCATATATTTCAATCAAGCAGA
The DNA here is from genome assembly GCA_963966055.1 of Lathyrus aphaca. Lineage (NCBI taxonomy): Eukaryota > Viridiplantae > Streptophyta > Magnoliopsida > Fabales > Fabaceae > Lathyrus > Lathyrus aphaca. The sequence continues at coordinate 101,791,259 of OZ014519.1, read as the reverse complement.
CAAGGCGCATAGAACAAAAATATACAATGCAACAGGCTAGTGTGACGTTCGTCACACCATCCCGACCCTTTTCACACTATGTGACGGTCATAATAAAGGGGTGATGGTTGTCACTCCCCCAAGACGGACGTTACACGCATTCTGGGATGGTCGTACCAACATTAAAACCATGTTCGTCTTTGTTTCCTTATTCTATCATGTTTTTCCTTCGGTTCAATCTCAGACCATCACGACACAACAACAACAACAACATAGGAAAATCATACTCAACCAACATAGTTTAATTTTCTACGAACAATTAACAACATCAACCAATTTCGATATCAATCATAACAATCAACACATAGGACGAAGCAATTATATAAACCCAATCCCACATATTATTCATCATTCACCCAATTATAGAGTCAAAATCTCACCCTTACCTTGGATTGAAGGCTACTTTATAACTCTTCGATTGAACCTAGATTTTCCTTCCTTTTTTCTCTTTTCCTTTTCACTGCAACTTTTACGTAACTTCCCTCTCACTGATAAACCTAACTTCTCTTATATATTCTAATTAACCTTATAATTCTATTATTTCTTTTACTAATTCCATTGGGCCTAATTTCTACACCTCACTCTTACTACTTCTAACCATAAGCAAGCCCATACTACTAATAATAGTATTATTCTAATACTATTTCTACAACTTAATTAAATAATTGATTCAATTAATAACAACACAACTTAAATCAACATTTCACAACTTTAACAATTAAATCAAAGGACAAATAATACAAAAATATTTAATTAAATAAATAATGCGTTACAACTCTCCCCCACTTAGAATATTTTCATCCTCGAAAATTTACTCAATGCAAACTACTCCAAATACATCCTCGTATCTAACTAATCAACTCGCATGCCATGAATGATAACACCACAAATAACACAATATAACAATACACCTTATCAACGACAACAACAAGATGCAATGCTCACGCAATGCACTCGACGACCAACTCAAAACACAGAATAACTAAGTTAAGAACACACAGGTTCACTATGAACTAGAACACAACACAGTCCCTACCATCACCATAGGTAACACTCCCTTATTTCCCTATCATAGGAATTAGCTACTCGTACGCGAACCATCACCATAGGTAACGAGGCAACAACAAATATAAGAACACAAAATCCCATAGCACAACATCAACATAACTAAACTACCAATATCGATGTTACCTACATAAGAGCAACCTGCACTACACCATGCTTTCGTTGCGCACTCTGAGTAATCGCAACTATCAAATCTACCATGTTCCCATCAAACTTTTGACCATCAAAGCAGACATAAGAAAAGACTTTTGACTAACTCATCGAAAATTTTGACCAATAGGTATTTTACACTCTTGTGATTACTGAATACTTCGAACCTAGACCCATAAGAATAATAACTCTGAATTTCCAACACAGCTACAATTGCAACCAATTCCAATTCCAAATCTTAAATAGGATAGATACTTTCATGAATCCCTAATAATCGTAAACATAAGCTACAAATTTACCATATTATATTAACACACTATCTTAACTCATCTTAAACACATAATAGCATTACAACAGTATAAGATACACGTGTCCAATTAATTTCTACAATAAAAATCATTTTTTTCACTTCCAGGTCGTGCTAATAGGCCACCACCCTCCGCTAAACGCGCTAAGTCTCGATAAAAGAGAACTGTGAATCCTGCAGAAAACCCTACGATAAAAATCCATCTCCTACTACAAACTTTCCAAACAATTCTTAACACCCATTAAACACCATTTTTCATCAATAACCTACACTTAACAAGGGCACATTAACCAAACCAATCAAACAAACTAATTCATCAATTCCTACACATACTAGCACAATTCTCCACAATTCCTCATATGAATTAACATAGCTAAGTAAAATCATCTTTACTAATCAAAAATCACACCTTGATGACCTAACATATAACTTCACTTCTTTCAATACTTGTAACTTAATTCTAAAATACTCTACGTGTTTTCTTTCTAATGTTATAACAGATCATAACGTCCATAATGAACACCAGTTCTAACTCATCCAAACAAGTATGGAAGATACAATTCATACTCCATATATACACTTTAAGGCATACTAGCCACTACCATTCTCTATCTGAAATCCTTGGTCAAATCATGGTTTTACATTTCCATTTACTTCCTCCTTGGAACATCTCTACAATGCTTCAAGTCTCATGTCAATCGGATTCTCGATCCATCACAAATCAAAACTCAAGTTATCTAGAACACAATTGTGAGTTTCCATACTACTCACTGATCATCTCGCAACCCTCATACTAACATCCTCGAGTCCGCCTCATCTTCCTATATAGGAATCTACATCGACTAATCAAAACAATCCTTAAGCATTTGGTTCAACTCCAAACTATTCACTATACATATAATTCTAGTTGGAAAGACACATTTATTCCATTCAATATGATTCCGTCTACTATCAACAAGAGATTAAGGGTGATCAGTTCCTCAATTTGTCAATAGACAGCCGACAACCATAACAGTGACATAAATCATCATTACCCAACTACAATAGTGTCCTTTACCTTGTGCTAAAAGTTACCTAAGCATACTGCTCCACCATCTCTCTAAGGCTTATAAACGTTTTCTTAATTTCCTTATTTCCAACCTCATCAGTGATACAAAAACACCCAAAATTGAATGCATATTCTCCTATACAAGCTAGTCGCACAACATAATTATTAAATATCCTTCTAATACCGGAATCGCTATTACATCAAGTACAATCCAAATCGGTCCATTTCAATTGAAACATTTATCCAAGTTAACATCTTTAACAACACTAACAAATCCTTCGTCTTTCTTTTTAATCTCATAACCTTGATGATCCGTATAGTTTCACACTTTATTCTCATTCAAATCACACTCTCAACCACACTCTCAACGGTACCATCTCATCATCTGGTTAGTGATAGAAACTTCCAAAAATTTCACGACACATGTCGTTAATAACACACAATTTGTTTGACTATTTACCTTCCTCGAAGACTTCTATACTCTAACCATTCACAAATCCACCAAACTCCCATATGCTCCTATGATACTCTTACCTTCTTCTTATTACTAAACATTTTACACTTGATCTTATCTTACTCATCTCTAGCAAGAATTTTTCAACTTCAAACACAATTATCTCCTTCAATACAGACCTCCCAGACACAAAATTATATTCCAAAATGAAGGGAATTTCATGTAGATTATAGAAATTCAAGAATCACTTAAATCCGAGTTACGAGTAAAACATTATCGCCTATGCAATGACGGATGATCCAGAAATCTCATATACATATTTCCACCAAAATCAACATCAGACCCAAATATTCAAACACATTTTTCTCTCTCTTCAAAAACATTGCGAAGACAATATTTATATGCACAATGTGGGAAATTATGTAAGCTTTCCAAAAAGTCCAGAATCGCTCCCATCAGACTTACGAGTGAAACATTATGCCCATTTTTTCTGAAGGTTGTTCCATAATTGTGATAATAAAAATTGAAATTAATGAACATGAGTTCTACATCTCTCTCTCTCTATCTATCTATCTATCTATCTATCTATTTATCTCTCTATCTCTCCCTCTCTCCTTATCTTCCAAGATCCTCCAACTATCCTTGCTTTTCACCCAACTCTGAAAATCGTCCGACTTCAATCCAATTATACTCAAGACATACTAGTCTACCAGTTGATTCATCAAATTGTCAATTTCTTTGGAGTTGATCCTTAATCTCAATCATATCCTTAATCCACTGTCAATAATTCATGCACATCTCATATAACTGTCACCATACACATGCACTCATATAATCTAAGAGTTATGTTACGTGCTTAGTAAACAAAAATATCATTTCTTAGCTGTATCCAAACTCTGATCTACACTCTAGAGGCAATTCACAATTATCTTCAAGAGGCATCAAGAATTACACATCACCGGCATAACATTAGTCACCACATTTCCCTCTATTCCCCGAGAAGAAAACATCAACCATTACTGACTCGTCCTCCTTCAAAAGCATCTAAAACTTGACTGACCGATAAGAATCATGAGTCCATACTCTCGTCGATTTTCAATAACATAGTTCTGACAACACTTGCACTCATGCAATCAATATCACCTTGAACCAACTTCACATGTCATAAACATTTCGGGGAAGCAAGCTTCTCCCCAACATGTTTCAAACCAACTCCTGGAGACAAACGGTTAGAAAACTAATAAGCAAGTATCGACAATGTTTCACACACATGTCGCATACTAAGGAATAAATAACATTATACAACTTGGTCGGGCGGACCGACCTTCTCGGAACCCACTAATGTAACATCCCATTTCTACCCGACGAAATAAAATCAGAGTTACAAAATTTCAACACACAAATAGGATGTCACACTTACAACTTGTAGTAACGGTATTTAATAACATTTTAACATAGAAAAATAACACTGAAATCTTAGGTGAAACGATAACAACATAATTTAGTCTTTGTAAACAAAATAAATTTTATAATTAAGCAGTGGAACCACAATCTCAACTTTAACGACATAAAATCTTTGTCCAAACTGAAAACAACTTCAAAACAACAAAGTATTTTAACGGTTTCAACTTGAAAATTCAGCAACGAAAGTAAAATAAACAATAAAGCAACAAGCATTCATCCCCCCAAGTGTTACGTATCAGAGCAACGACACCGACTCGAACTAATGAAGGTAGATAACCTTCACTCTAGAATACTTGCACGTTACCCACGTAAAGGCAACATTCAAACAGAAGGGGTGAGATATCAAACAATATAATTGAATATATGATAAATAATATATTAGATCAAATTATATAAATCACCATTTCACAAGTTGCAACCAACATCAATCAACACAAGTCACAATGCAACAACATGATTATGCAACCTGAAATGCGACTCATAAAATGCACATGCATGTGGCACCATCGGAGCAGAACTCTCAACTTAAAAATCTGCCAATTAATAGAGGCGTCAACAAGGCATAAGCCTTCAACTTAATTTTGCCAACCCATGCCAACTTACCAAACATCATCTCCAACTTGATATGTTATGTATGTAATAACATGAATATCAGAATAACAACAATAATCGTCATCTAGAAACACAACAACAAATCAACATTGGCCATAGGCCTACAACTTATATTTGTCAATAAATAGAGGCAATCCAACCAGATACAACACCACCTGAAAGTTCGCAACTTTCAACAAGGGTTCAACGCAACAACCAACCGAAATATACTACAAACCAATCGCATAATTATTCGGCAGCTTTCGACTAAAATCGATTAATTAATTTCCTACTAATTTACCAACATTTTCTACTCTACACTACTCTTATTAAGTCCATACAATCATTGCTAGTATAGTAATACATGTTACTAATATCTCACTACCAAACTAGTACGGTTACTTCATGTCCTTAAAATGCATTACTTGTTACCAAGCCACACTACCTGTTATTCACTTAATAAACTACTACTAGTTACCACATTAATTCTTCTGCCAATTTATTCTACTAATTACTCTGCTGATAATACTCTGCTAAATTCATGATGCACTATCATTAAACTAATCTCCAACCTACTACTAGTTTATCACTGTTAAACTATTACCACACTGTTTATAAATTATTCATTTTAAATGTTATTGGTGTTGCTACTAATTAATCTTTACACTGCTACTTTAAGTTTTATTACTACTGCTACTGATAAATTAATGTGATTATTATCTCAATTTTGTTTCTGGAAAATCAAGGTATCCATATATTTAAATCAAGCAGACAAGGCGCACAAAACAAAAAACCATAAGGCAGTAGGATAGTGTGACGTTCGTCACACCATCCGGACCCTCGTCACACTATGTGACGGTCGTAACAAAAGGGTGACGGTCGTTACGCCCCCAAGACGGACGTCACACGCATTCTGGGACGGTCTTCCCAACCTCAAAACCTTGTTTGTCTCTGTTTCCTTATTTTATCATGTTTTTCCTTCGGTTCAATCTCAGACCATCACAATACAACACAACAAAGGAAAATCATACTCAAACAACATATATTAATTTTCAACAACCAATTCAATAACATCAACCAATTTCGGTACCAACCATAACGATCAACACATAGACATAAGCAATTATATAAACCCAATCCCACATATTATTCATCATTCACAAAATTATAAAGTCAGAACCCCACCCTTACATTGGATTTAAGGTTGCTCTATAACTCTCCGGTTGAACCTAACTTCTCCTTCATTTTTCCTCTTTTCCTCTTCACTTCAACTTTTACGTAACTTCCCCCTCACTGATAAACCTAACTTCTCTTATATGTTCTAATTAACCTTATAATTCTATTATTTCTTTTAATAATTTCATTGGACCTAATTCCTACACCCCACTCTTACTATCTCTAACCATAAGGAAGCCCATGCTATAAATAATAGTATTATTCTAATACTATTTCTACAACTTAATCAAATAATTGATTCAATTAACAACAACACAACTTAAATCAACATTCACATACTTTAACAATTAAATCAAACGAAAAATAATACAAAAATATTTAATTAATTAATTAATTAAGTAGGGTGTTATAACTCTCGCCCACTTAGAATATTTTCATCCTCAAAATTTTACTCAATGCAAACTACTCCAAATACATCCTCGCATCCAACTAATTAAATCTCATGCCACAAATGACAACACCACGAATAACACAATACAACAATACACCTTATCAACGACAACAACAACAACAAGATGCAATGCTCACGCAATGCACTCGACGGCCAACTCAAAACACATAGAATAACTAAGTTAAGAAAACACATGTTCACTATGAACCAGAACACAACATAATCGCTACCATCACCATAGGATACACTTCCCTTATTCCCCATCATAGGAATTAGCACCTCGCGCTCGAACCATCACCATAGGTAACAAGTCAACAACAAAGATAAGAATACAAAAGAACATAGCACAACATCAATGTAACTAAACTACCAATATTGATGTTACCCATATAAGAACAACTTGCGCTACACCACGCTTTGATTCATGTCAAATCAAGCCTAAGAACCACTTATCAACAATCTTCTTCTTTATTTTTTTGTTCTTCTTTCGATCACCTGGCTCCTTCTTCATAATAACTTTATTCTTTTTTTCATTAGTCATATTGTTCTTCTCAATCAACACTAGAGATTTATTATTCCCAAAGCTGCACTTTTTCTTTTCTATCATGACTTTCTAGTTGTTTATAATATACCTCTTAACTTTTTTCTTAGGCTTAATATTGGACACAACCTTTTCAAAAACCTTTTAAGGCTTTATTTTCACAATGAAAACTTCTTAAAAAATGTTACAACCATCCTTGATCATGTCTTGACTAACTTCCTTAGTTTCTTGATTGACATTATCATTGTCTTTGATACTTTAACTAACATTATATTAGTCCCCCTCAATAGCAATTTCTTTAGTCTCAACAACAACTTATGTATTGTTGTTGACATTATTCTTGACATTGGTCTGGTCATCTTCAACAATAACTTATTTAGCATCCATAATGACTTCTATATTATCATTTTTGTTCTGGATTGGACCAATGACTAGAGAAGACCCAATAAACTCCTGCTCATAGGAAGGCCCGTTGGCCGAAATGTCAAAAGGACCCACTAGCTCCTTGCTCCTCAGTCAATGAGAGCTTGTCAACTATGTTCGTCCGTGGTTGGTTCTCCCTGCTCGGCAGCAACAGAAGTCACCCAGATCTGGCTAAAGAGAGCTCCTGCTCGGATAACTCTATGCTTGACATATTTCCTATCCGGCCAGGTATGCTCGTCAAACGACTAGTTTCTGGCAGTTACCTATTTTCGGGGGATCCACAATCCAACCCCAAAATAGGAACCATTAGCCAAGCACTGAGGGCTCTCTATATTAACCCTCTCACATGAGAGGTTCAGGTATCAAATATTCACTCCCTAAACATTTTTACTCGTACTTGCATACTCTTCTGCCCGTTCTGACTTTGGCATCGGAGTACCTTGTGAAGGGAAATTTGTGATATAAACACAGCGGAAAACAAAAATTTCCCTTTAGAGATCCTTACAAAAGTTTATGATCTGTGATAAAAATATTTACCTCTTGTGGCGCTTGAAACCTTTAATTCTGACTTGATCACGAGTGTTGTACGATGAACATCGCCTCACGAAAAACTTCCTTTAGTCACAATGCTAGTTGGTTACGATTGAAGGTTTAGAGTGAAAGGAAAGGAAAAAGGAATACAATCATGGTTTCAAAACAACAATATTTGAGCTTCTTCACAAGAGTTCTATTTATATAACTACTTGTGTGGGCTTTAACACAAAACCCTAACTCAATAATAATATTATTATATTATTATTATAACTATTATTATAATAACCATAATTTTATTATTATTATATTTTATAACTATTATAAAATTAATAATAACTATTATTATTATATTTTATAACTAGTAAATTAATAATAACTATTATTATTATATCATATGGTACCTTACCATATTTCGTATTCCATTGAAGTTCACCGTACCTTACGGTGTGCCTTATTTATTCCACCTCTTCTCTAACTGTCCTTATGTGTGTGATCCTGTAGGATTTTGCGACGTTGGCAATTATGTTAAATCATATATTTAACATAATAAACAGTAAGGGGTATCTAGCAACACAATACTGCTACCCAAGTCACAAAATTGTCATGTGATCTAACAAAACCTTTTGTGATAGTATTTGTGTGTACAATTACCCTTTTTCCCTTATGTCTATATTGAACACAAGGCATATACCGTGTCATCTTTGTCCAGTTCAATATTGGGCCCTTAGATATTTAACCTGTTATGCAGGATAGGCAAATTCTATCTAGGCTACTCATGTCCCTTAGCATGCTTTGTGAGGTACCCATCAACTGTCTTTATGATCATCCAGTTACGGACAATGTTTGATCAACAATAAAGTACTTGACTCTACGTCTAGGGTCCACAGTAGTTTCAGGTCGAAGGGTGGTGTACACCACTATCACCATGAGTAACTTATGACACTTTGTATAACATTCTATGTAGTACTCTCATAGTGGGTCAATCCAGTATAAATATTACTCCTAATATTTATACCCATGTCAAGACTTGATAACTCCTTATCCATGAGTGAAATGTGATCATCAATCTATTTACATAATAGTCTTAATGCTTTAAGGCTATCCCATTTCACATTAAAGTTTGACTATGGATGTTTTAAGAATAGTGTCCTTATGTTTAATGGAATCTCATGATTAAGTCACACTTAATATTTCATTAAACGAACTAGCTATTCTAGGGACTTTATCATTTTGGAGAACACAAACATAATAAAGAAATGCCTTTTATTATTAATAAATAATTTGATACAAGTACCAAAAATATTGGCCTCTAGGGCTTACACCAACAATCTCCAACAAGCACATAACCAGATTGCGATACGAAGTCATCCTTATCTGTCTGGAAGCTAGCATCGGTGTAAAAAACTACCATGAGCTCTTCCTAACCTCCATATATCAAGAATGTATCCTTAGTCCTTCTCAAGTACTTAAGGATATTCTTGACAGCTACCCAGTGAGCATCACCAAGATCAAATTAGTACCTACTCGTTGCACTTAAAGCATATGAGACATCTGGTTGAGTATATAACATGGCATACATGATAGATCCTATTGCAGATGCATACATAATCTTATTCATGCGATCCCTTTCTTCCTTAGTGTGAGGGGATTCTGTTTTTGATAGACATAGACCATGTTGCATAGGTATGAATCTTTTCTTGGAATCATGCATATTAAAGCGTCTCAACACTTTGTCTATGTATGTACTCTGACTTAGGCCAAGTATTTTTGGTGATCTATCTCTATAAATATTGATTCCTAATATATAGGTTGCTTCACCAAGGTCCTTCATAGAAAAAATTTCCCTAACGAAGCTTTTACTTGTTGCAAGGTAGGGATATTGTTTCCAATGAGTAATATGTCATCTACATATAAAACCAGGAAAATGATCATGCTCCCACTAACCTTCTTGTAGATACAAAGCTCATCTTCATTCTTTATGAATCCATATTGTTTTATAGCTTCATGAAAACAAATATTCCAGCTTCTTGAAGCTTGCTTCAATCCATAGATTGATTGCTTTAACTTGCATATCTTATAGCCTTCTTCAGGTATGTCCAATCCTTCAGGTTATGTCATGTACACATCCTCAAGAAGATTCTCATTAAGGAAAGCAGTCTTGACATCCATCTACCATATTTCATATTCATGATATACAACGATAGCAAGTAAAATCCAAACAGATTTAAGCATTGAAACTGGTGAAAAGGTTTCATCATAGCCTATCCCATGAATTTGTTTATAACCTTTAGGAACCAGTCTTGCCTTATAGGTATGTACCTTGCCATCCATGTCAATCTTATTTTTGAAGACCCACTTACATTCTATCGGATTAACTCCTACTGGAGGCTCTACCAAATTCCAAACTTGGTTTGTGTACATGGAATCCATTTCATATTTCATGGCTGATCACACTAAAATTCACCGTATTTCTGACTCCGATTTCGCATGCATTCTTAGCTTTTATTGTTATTTTGTTATGTTATTACTTTGTTTTCCTTTGTTTTCAGGTTTTTTTATGTAATCGGGGCTTGAATCGAGAAAAGGAGCGAAAAAGGAGTGGAAACGGACGAAAACCTAGAAATTCAGCGTTTTACACTTACGGCACCCACCGTGGCGGGCGCCATGGGGTCAACCATGACGTGGCCACGTCTCAAGACCACTCCACAACTGCCAAGACCCACGATCCCCACTCTTCCATTCCCTGTTAGCACCATGGCGGGCGCCATAGGCCTGTGGCGGCACAAGGCAAAAGCAGTTCCCTCCACTTTTTAGTGGAGGGGGCATCCTGGTCTTTTCCTGCATTTAGTTTTCCTATAAATAGGACTTTAGATTTTCGTTTTTCATCATCCAAACTTAGAATCTCTTAGGAATATATCAGTTTTAAAGCAGTTACCATTCCACATCGGGGTGTTTATGCAATCGAGTGATCGAGTCTGTAATCTGTCTATGTGATCGAGTTTTGGAGCACTCTGGGAGGAAGTTAATCCTGCCGCCATTTTAATTCCAGTTCATATTTTACTTTTCCGCATTGCTTTACTTTTATTTATTTCTCGCACTGCTTTACTTTCTTTATTATCCGCACTCGCACTTTATTTTATTTATTTCCTGCACTCGCTTTACTTTTATTTATTTCCCGCACTCGCATTACTTTCATTTACTTTCCGCACTCGCACTAAATTACTTTTATGAAAAATTATAAAAAGAACTTTTACTTTATCATGTCTAACTAAATCTATAAAGGTTAGAATGTAAGGATCGTAATTAAACTAGTAATCCGTACAATTGTTCGTGGAAACACTTAAGGGCTATTTTATCTTTCAATTCAAGTAATTGTTTTTAACTATTTCAAAAACAGCCAAAAGCACTTTGTCTAGTTCATTAGGAGTTTTTGGATTAAAAAGAAAAGAGATTTTAAAACGATTTTCGGACGTGTTATGAAGTTTAGAGTCTGGTTCGTAAGAACCTCTTTTTGCTAAGAAATCCAGGTTAAAATACTTTTCAACTTAGTTAAGATACTATATTTCTTAAAAATAGGTTTACTACTCTAACGCAGTACGCACCTTTTTATCCGTGACAATAGGAGGGGTTGATTAGAGAGTACAACTCGGTTCTGAATACGCGAAAGCGACAGTTCCTGTTAAATTAGTTCTTTTCAAAGGAGAAAACATTGCCCATAAGTAGTTCCATTAACGAGTACCAGATTATCAATTGATTATGTGAATTACATTCGAGCCTGTCTTTGTTTATTGTTTAAAATTATTATTTTATTTACCATTGCACCCTTCTTAAAACCCCTATATTTAGTTGCCTTAGATACACACCATAACAACAGGTACGATAGATTGACACTTGGTCTTTGTGGATTCGACAATCTTTTATATTACTCTGACGTGTTCGTACACTTGCGTAAAACACGCATCAAGTTTTTGGCGCCGTTGCCGGGGACCAATTTCGTCAAATTTCATACCCTGTAGTTATACCGTCTAGACTAAGGTTGTTACCCACCGGTCAATGCGAAAGACTCGCAGTGCCGGAAGTTTAGTAGACCCTCTAGCTGAACCTGAACGTTACGCTCGCGCATGTTTGTTTTTCCATAGGAATAGGAAAGCTATGGCCGAAGATCAAAACCGAAGACCTCTTAAGGACTTCGCCCAACCATCAAACGAGGAACCTAGTTCTAGTATAGTAAACCCCGCTATCCCAGCCAATAATTTTGAACTTAAACCATCCCTGCTGCAATTAGTGCAACAGAGACAATTCGCAGGTCTCGCTACTGATAACCCGAACCAACATTTAAAAAACTTTCTTCAGTTAGCAGACACCTTTAAAACCAATGGAGCTTCTCCTGAGGCGATACACTTAAGATTATTTCCCTTTTCCCTCAGAGATAAAGCTCTATCATGGTTAGATTCCCTTCCACCCAATTCGATAACAACTTGGGATGACCTTAGAAAAGTTTTCCTTGCTAGATATTTCCCCCAAGTAAGACCGCTCTTCTTCGAAACCTAATAACTAAATTTACCCAACACCAAGGAGAGTCGTTGTTTGAAGCCTGGGAGAGATATAAAGAACTATTAAGAGCATGCCCACATCATGGCTTAGAGAATTGGTTAATCATTCAAACCTTCTATAATGGACTTCATTATAACACTAAGATGACCATCGACGCTGCCGCTGGTGGCGTACTGATGAACAAACCTTACCCTGAAGCTAGTGCCTTTATCGAGGATATGGCCCAAAACCATCAATCATGGGGAGTAGAACGAGCGACAGTGGAAAAGAAGGAAGCCTAAGGAGGAATACATGAGCTAAGCTCTATAGACATGATGCAGGCTAAAATGGACGCGTTGTCCCTTAGAGTCGAACATATGTGTACAACCCCGAATACTGTAGCCGCAGTTTCGCCGAATTGTGAGATATGTGGGACACAAGGACACCAATCCGCCGAATGCAATCTGTTGAATGAGACCAACACTGAGCAAGTGAACTACACCCAAGGGAACCCATTTTCAAACACATATAACCCTGGATGGAGGAATCACCCAAACTTCTCCTACAAAAATAATAACCCTATCCAAAATACCGCACCTCCGAGACAACAAGGTTACCAAGCCCCAAGAACAAATCAACCTATGCAACCTGTACCACCAAAACCGAGCCTTGAGAAAATTATGGAAAATTTTATCACCGCTCAAACACAACAAAACAAAGAGTTCATGAACCAAAATGTCCATGTTAACGAACTAATTACCCAGTTAGGAACCAAGGTTGATCAAATCATTACTCATAATAAGATGCTTGAAACCCAGATCTCTCAGGTAGCTTTAAACCAAGCCCCTCATACTACACCTGGAGGACAGTTCCCTGGACAACCTCAACAAAACCCGAAAGGGCAAGCTAATGCCATTACTCTACGAAGTGGAACCACTTATAAGGAACCTTTAAACCCTAGATTAAGTGAGCCCGAAACTTCTGAGAGGAATGAGGAGAAAGAACCAGAGGAATCTGAAACCCCGGAAAGTCAAGAAAAAGGAGAAGAACCTAAAAATAAAACCTATGTACCACCACCGCCATACAAACCACCTATACCTTACCCTCAAAGATTAAAGAAAACCCAAATCGATAATCAATATCAAAAATTCGTCAAGGTTATAGAAAAACTTCACGTAGAAATCCCCTTTACAGAAGCCATCACCCAAATACCTTCTTACGCTAAGTTTCTCAAAGACATACTTACGAATAAACGTAGACTTGAAGATCCGAAACCCGTGGAATGTAATTCTATTTCTGAAAATAGGTTAGCAAAGAAAGATAAAGATCCCGGAAATTTTTCCATTCCTTGTATTTTGGGGAATCATGTCATCGAAAAAGCTTTTCTAGACTTAGGAGCTAGTGTGAGCTTAATGCCTTTAGCAGTTTGTGAGAGATTAAACTTAGGAGAATTACAACCTACTAAGATGTCACTTTAATTAGCCGATAGATCCGTTAAATACCCTATAGGCATACTTGAAGACGTCCCTGTTAGGATAGGTCAGCTGTTTATACCTACTGATTTTGTTGTCATGGACATTAAAGAAGATGACGACATACCAATCCTCCTAGGTAGACCGTTCTTATCGACTGCTGGAGCCGTAATAGATGTTAAAAAAGGGAAACTAACTTTTGAGGTAGGTGACAAGAAGATAGAATTTATACTTTCAAAATTTCTTATGGCACCTGTGATAGGAGATGCTTGTTATGCCTTAGATATCATCGAAGAATGCATTAGCGAATTAGAACAAGAAGAAGAAACTGAATCTATAAAATTGCCATCAACCCTTATTTTGGAAGATGACAATTATAAAAGACCCTACATTGATGATAACCTTCACGAATGTTTATCTCTTACCCCAGATCCTATGCCTTGCCCTATGAAACCAACCGTAAAACTTAAGGAACTGCCTAAAAACCTGAGATATGAATTTCTCGATGAAGAAATGAACCGCCCAGTTACAGTCAGTGCTACCTTAAACCAAGAAGAAACCAACCAATTGTTAGATGTTTTACGTAGGTACCCCTCAGCCTTAGGATATAAGATCTCTGATCTAAAAGGAATAAGCCCATTCGTATGCATGCATCGGATTTTGCTTGAAGAGGATTCAAAACCCTCCAGAGAACACCAACGAAGAATAAATCCTATAATGAGTACTGTAGTTAAGACTGAAGTTCTTAAGTTACTAGAGGCAGGTATAATATATCAGATCTCGGACAGTAAATGGGTGAGTCCTGTGCATGTAGTACCTAAAAAGGGAGGCATCACAGTCGTGCAAAACGAGAAGGGCGAACCTGTAGCAAAAAGAACCGATGGAGGTTGGCGTATGTGCATAGATTATAGAAAATTAAATAAAGCAACTAGGAAGGACCATTTCCCATTACCATTCATAGACCAAATGTTGGAGCGCCTAGCCAGACACTCTTACTTTTGTTACCTAGATGGATACTCAGGATTCTTCCAAATACCTATCCACCCCGAAGATCAAGAAAAAACTACCTTTACATGCCCAGTTGGAACTTTTGCCTATAGAAGAATGCCTTTTGGACTCTGTAATGCTCCTGCCACTTTCCAACGCTGTATGATGTCTATCTTTGCAGACTATTTAGATGGAATCATGGAAGTATTTATGGACGATTTCTCAGTTTGTGGATCAGATTTCAAAAATTGTCTTATCAACCTTGAGAAAATTCTGGAAAGATGTGTGGAGGTAAACCTTGTGCTAAATTGGGAAAAATGTCATTTCATGGTCACCGAAGGGATTGTTTTAGGACATATAGTTTCCGAAAAAGGTATAGAGGTAGATAAAGCTAAAATAGAAGTCATAGATAATCTAAAACCGCCGAAGACTATCAGGGAGATAAGAAGTTTTCTTGGACATGCCGGATTTTACCGACGTTTTATCAAGGATTTCTCCAAAATAACAAAACCCTTAACTGGTCTTTTAATGAAAGATGCTGAATTCATCTTCGATGAAAAATATACTGAAGCATTTAATCTTCTGAAGCAAGCTCTGATTTCAGCACCTATAATGAAACCCCCTGATTGGTCAGAACCGTTTGAGATAATGTGTGACGCCAGTGATTATGCTGTTGGAGCTGTTCTAGGTCAGAGAAAAGACAAAAAGTTACACGTAATTTATTATGCCAGTAGAACCCTAGACGCTGCACAACTCAACTACGCAACAATCGAAAAAGAGCTCCTAGCTGTAGTTTTTGCCATAGACAAATTTAGATCTTATCTAGTAGGAGCCAAGATTATAGTTTACACCGACCATGTTGCCATTCGTTACTTACTAAGTAAAAAGGATGCCAAACCTAGGTTACTTCGATGGATTCTATTATTGCAAGAGTTTGATTTTGATATCCATGATAAGAAAGGCACTGATAATGTAGTAGTTGATCACCTTTCCAAGCTAGAATACCTGAAACCTGACTCAGTACCCATAAATGACGATTTTGCCTATGATAGACTGATAGCCCAACTAGAAACTATTGAAGATGATAACCCAGACCCACATGAGCATTCTCATAAATCCTTAGCTATAAGTAATGTGCCTTGATATGCAGACTTTGTTAATTACCTAGCCGCTGACATTATACCCCTTGATCTAAACTACCACCGGAAGAAGAAGTTCTACAGTGATGTGAGAAACTTCTATTGGGACGAACCATTTCTTTTCAAGAGAGGTAAAGATGGCATTTTCCTCCGTTGTGTTCCAGAAGAAGAGGTAAATAATATAATTGAGCATTGTCACTCTGCACCCTATGGTGGACATGCAAGCACATCTAAGACCTACGCCAAGATTATTCAAGCTGGCCTATTCTGGCCTACTATGTGGCGTGATGTCCATGCTTTCATCGTCAAGTGTGACAGATGCCAACGCACAGGAAATATTTCAAGACGTAATGAAATGCCGTTAAGAAATATCCAAGAATTAGAACTCTTCGACGTATGGGGTATAGACTTTATGGGACCGTTCCCACCGTCTTTTGGAAATCAATACATCTTAGTAGCTGTTGACTACGTGTCTAAATGGATTGAAGCTATCGCCGCACCCACGAACGACACCAGGGTAGTCATCAAATTATTCAAAAACTATATATTTCTCAGGTTTGGAACCCCCCGTTTAGTCATAAGTGATGGATGATCACACTTCATATCAAGAATATTTGATAAACTTTTAAACAAGTATGGAGTTAAGCATAGAGTAGCAACGCCATACCACCCACAGACCAATGGACAAGTGGAAGTATCTAATAGGGAGATCAAACAAATTCTTGAGAAGATTGTCTCTATATCTAGAAAAGATTGGTCGCAGAAACTTCAAGAGGCATTATGGGCCTATAGAACCGCTTTCAAAACCCCTATAGGAACAACCCCTTATCAACTGGTCTATGGAAAATCATGTCACTTACCTTTTAAGTTGGAGCATAAGGCCTATTGGGCCATCAAAACTTTGAATTTGGATTACTTGACTGCTGGTGAGAAACGTATCCTTGATATCCACAAATTAGAAGAGCTCAGATAATCCGCCTACGAAAATGACATCATATACAAAGAAAGAACAAAAGCTTGGCATGAAAAAGAATCATAAGAAGAGACTTCAAAATAGGCGATCCTGTTCTCTTGTTCGATTCTAGGTTACGACTTTTTCCAGGGAAGCTTCGTTCGAGATGGACTGGCCCTTTCGAAGTATCTAAGATCCTAAGATCCGGTGCTATTGAAATCAAGAACCAAACATGTAAACCGTTCATCGTCAATGGACATAGGTTGAAGCCCTACGAAGGAGGTGACATCCCAACAACATACACCTGTCATACTCTGAGTGATCCACCATATCCTTCCAATGATGTATAAAAATCGGTCGTCGAGCTAATGACGTTAAACAAGCGCTACATGGGAGGCAACCCATGGTTTTCTTATTTACGCACTTTTTATTTATTTATTTTTTTCTTTATTTTAATTTGTTTATTTTATTATGTCAGGACTAACGATTGAATGTTTTATGTGCTTTCAGGACTTGTTTGCTAACCTTGTACAGAATGCAGAACCCCGATGACATGCACATGGCCTTTAGAGACGACGCACAGAGAGAGCGTTACTATGTCCACATGAGACGCCCTATGGCTCCTACCAGGTACCCTGACCATGACTGCATGGATGCCTTGGGAATAGAGCGAAGCGTCAGATTCTTATGCCATCAACTCCAGTGGGACCAGTTTGACGACAAGAACAACACTTACAGGAACTTGACTCTAGAGTTCCTCAACTCGTTTCATTATGACCCTTGGGCTGGACCCGATGGACATGTTGTTTTCAGGTTGTTCGAGATTGACTACTCCTTCTCTCACAAAGATTTTGGTGATTTACTTGGTTTTCAGACTACTCCTGATGCTATTCCAGAGACACCGATGGGGTATTTTATAAGCAGAGAAGTGTACAAATTTTGGAATAAAATCTCAGGTGGAGGGAGCCAAGATCCTTCCACTCAGTTTTCTCAGGTAATCCAAAACCCTGCATTAAGGTACTTCCAGATGATTCTAGCGCATTCTTTCCTAGGTTTGCCAGATACAGAGACCCTGCTAAGTGAAGAGGAGATTTTCCTACTGTTTTGTGCGACTCAGTCTCGCCCTGTTGCTTGTGGCAATTTTCTGCTGAAGGGCCTTGCTAGTGTTGCCAGATCATCTGTAGGCATCATACATGTCGGTGGGATTGTTACACAGATAGCTACTGCATTGGGTTTGTCTCGCAAATTATTGCACCTCAGGACGTTCTGCTGCTACACCACCCTGGATGTTGACTTTTGTCTTGACAGAGGACTGATGAGGAGGGCCTCTTTTGAGCCCAACATGTTTAGATTACTGATCGACGGAGAAGTGATACATTACTTTACATTACCAGACCCGCTGATGACCAGTGTCCATGACCCTTCCAATTGGAGTTATGCTCTAGAGGGTTATGGAGAGACTGTCGAAGAGCCGAAATCACCTCCCGCCGCTGAGTACACTCCTACACCTCTTACTCCCCGAATCACTGTTATGTCTAACAATATGTCTCTGCAGCCGCCTGATCTACAAACTCAGATTTATAAGCTCCGTAAGGAGACTGCCTTGCTCAAGCAGGAAGTAGCAGACATGGAATTACAGATTCAGGTTTCTGATCTCACTCATGCCTCAGAGGCCGATGCTCTATATCAGGAGATTGAAGAGCTTCGGAGGGAGATAGCTGAGATTCGTGGATCAAACCAGGAGGAGAAGCCTACCACATGATTCGTTCTACACTGACGATATTACCCTAGTATTTAATTTCTTTTTTTCATGCTTTATTTTATTTCTCGCATCTCCAGACATATCTTACATTATTGCAATTATTGCATTTTCTTTTTTCATGTACTTTGAGTTTATCTTATATATACATATTATTTTATGCACTAATGTTGATTTTTCTCTTTTCTTTTTTAATTATTTTATTTTTTTCAAGCAAAGAAAAAAAAATATAAGACAAAAATATTTTCATTTTTTGTCTTCATAAAGAAATATGCAAGCCTCATGCCTTGGAAAAGAGAAGAAAACACTATCCAGACCCCCCGAAGACCGAAGGTACAAAGAGGGCCCAAAGGAGGATTTAAAAAATCCAAGGCCCATCAGGATTTAGCCTTGTGGCGGGCGCCACAAGCCCATGGCGGGCGCCATGGCGTTCTCCCCTATTTCGGGGCTGAACTTCCATTTTCACCATTTTCATACCTTCCTTCTCCAAAAACCCATTTTTGCAACTTTCAAAAACCTCCTTGAACCCCATTAAAGCTCCCCCATTTCCAAAATACCCACCATCCATAAAACCTATCCAAAATCCATTTTCATTTTCATCCACCACAAACCATAAAAATCAAAACTTTATCATTTCTCTCATAAACCATTTTCTACCATTTTTCACTTCCTAAGGAGCAATCAACAATGGAGTTCAATGGATTTCTTCTTCGTGATGGAAGACCGGGTGATAGGCAAAGAAAAATTATTCATAGGCTTCAGAGTCGAGAAATTCTCTCGACTAGGTACGTCGATGATAACTGTCTGTATGCTTTGGGTATTTATCATAGTGTTTTTAATTTATTAGATTTTTTAGGCTTGCATAATATTTTCGTTAATCAGGAACCTACCTATGAGAGGCTGACAGTTGAGTTTTTAAGTTCATTGATATACACTGTTAGTCCTAACACTGCTAGCACAGTCGGTACTGTTAATTTTAGACTGTTTGGAATTGAATATGACTTCAGTACCAACGAGCTAGCAGGCTTGTTAGGAATCCCTCATAGGGAAGGTGCGATTTGTGAGGCACCTTTGGATGCGGAATGGTCGGCCGAGGTATTTTCCTTCTGGCAAAGGCTTTCAAGTACTTCAATAAATTCTTTTGAAGGAATACTTGCGTCGACCATTCATAACTCGGCCATAAGAGTTTTCAGATATCTTTTGGCATGTACTATTTTTGGCCGGGAGAGTCCAAACAAGGTAAATGCTAGAGAACTCCTATTTTTGCAAGGATGCCTCACTAGTACCCATATCAATCCGGTCCCGTTTATGCTTGCACACATGGCTTTACTTACTAATAAAACAGGACCGATTGTTTTTGGAGGGCTTGTTACGTCTATTGCTCGGGCTCTTGGCCTGAACGATGAGATAGCTACACTTGAACCACTACCTCCTCGCACAATTAATTTAAAATTTCTGAAAGACATGAAATTGTGCCGAACGAGGAGAGAAGGTGGTTATGAGTTGATGGTTCATGGGGTAGCTATCCCATCTGTTGCTTTACCTTGCAGTAGACGTACTGATGTACGTAATGAAAGGAACTAGACCTATGATCTGAATGCTCCACCTGTTTTGGGTCCACTTCCTCCTAATATTCCTGATGGGGAGGCACATGACACTGATGAAGAGTATGATCGGGGAGAGCATTCTCCCATACCTCACATGTCCCTCCATCGTCCTTCACAGTCACACACCGCACCATCTTCCTCTAACCCTGTTGCAGGTGCTGCTCCTGGATTCTATGTCACCGAGGAGATGTGGCGTGATATGACAGCTAGAGAGGAAAGGCGAGACGGCTTTCTCTCTACTATTTCACAACAACTGACGGACAACATGAGCTTCATGCAACAATCGCGATTGGTTTCGGATCGTGCTTACATCAACGTTTGTTGTACCTTGAACGATATCTCATTAGAGCAGAACCGTCAGAGAGAGTTCAACCGCCGGCACTACCAGCTTGTGGAGGCCACTCAGGGTTCCATCTTAGGTAACCTTCGAGAGGTCCGGGGTGCTCAGGCTGCCTTATCGGCACGACTCGACCGGAGGGACCAGCATCGTAGTAGATCCTGTCGTTCCAGACCATCACAGCAGGACGGCGAGGGCACCAGTGCTCCTCCTCAGTAGTCTTTTTCAAGTTACCCTCCTTATCTTATTTCGAAACATTGGGGACAATGTTCGATTTAAGTGTGGGAAGGGATTTTATTGCTTTTTGTCATTTCCCTTTTTAGTTAATTATTTCCTTTCAGTTATTTCCCTTTTCAGTAAGTTATTTAGTTTAATTTTCTTAGATAATGCATGAGTCTGACGAGTCACCAGTATAGTGTAATTTTAGTACATCCTCATTTTTCCCATTTCCTTAGCCTTACCAGAAAAATTTTAAAAAGAAAACAATGTTGTTTCACATGTTTTTTGGGCTTTGAGATAGGTTTAGATTAGGATGTGGTGACTTAGGTCAACTTTTTGAAACATCAGCACCATTTTAGCACCATAGACCTCTTGAATATAGGAATCACTCCTAAACCCCACCACCATGACCTTTATTATCATTTAAAAAATTGTCCTAAGTAGTTTATTCTAGCAGTCAGCTCCGGCCTAAGCATGCTCTACGTAGGGGGCCGATGAACATAAGTGAATGATCCAGTGCTAATAAAAAAAATAAAGAAAAAGGCAAACTCTGGAATAGGTGACCCTCACAAAGTCATTTAAACCGAAAAAAGAGAAGAAAAAATTTTTTGCCACAAAAAGAAAAAAATTGCAGTCACCTATTGTCAGTTGGTTCATAGGTATCTGGCACTGAACTTGGTAGGGCGGATTACGATCCGATCCCCCGCAACTACAACTAGGTCAAATAAAACAGGTTTACACATGCTTATGTGCCAGAAACCTTATGTTATGGATCAGAATCACTAACCGGTCACTCTACTATGAAGCATGTACGGATAACGAGCTTAATGTGATTACGCCTGATGAAAAGGACACAAAAAGATGAGAAGATTGGCCTAGGTATTGTGGGATGACATGGAGTGGTTAATATAGGATTGAAGTTTGTGTTTGTGTTACTATGGTACCCTTGGTTCACTTAGTTAGTACCTGTCACTGCATCCTGACTTGAACTTAGAAGCCCTTTAGCCCAAAGACAAGTGTTGACACCATATTTTCTTGAGCTTTAATGTTTGCTTGAGGACAAGCAAAGGTCTAAGTGTGGGAGAATTTGATCACACTAAAATTCACCGTATTTCTGACTCCGATTTCGCAGGCATTCTTAGCTTTTATTGTTATTTTGTTATGCTATTACTTTGTTTTCCTTTGTTTTCAGGTTTTTTATGTAATCGGGGCTTGAATCGAGAAAAGGAGCGAAAAAGGAGTGGAAACGGACGAAAACCTAGAAATTCAGCGTTTTACACTTACGGCACCCACCGTGGAGGGCGCCATGGGGTCAGCCATGACGTGGCCACGTCTCAAGACCACTCCACAACTGCCAAGACCCACGATCCCCACTCTTCCATTCCCTGTTAGCACCATGGCGGGCGCCATAGGCCTGTGGCGGGCGCCACAAGGCAAAAGCAGTTCCCTCCACTTTTTAGTGGAGGGGGCATCCTGGTCTTTTCCTGCATTTAGTTTTCCTATAAATAGGACTTTAGATTTTCGTTTTTCATCATCCAAACTTAGAATCTCTTAGGAATATATCAGTTTTAAAGCAGTTACCATTCCACATCGGGGTGTTTCTGCAATCGAGTGATCGAGTCTGTAATCTGTCTGTGTGATCGAGTTTTGGAGCACTCTGGGAGGAAGTTAATCCTGCCGCCATTTTAATTCCAGTTCGTATTTTACTTTTCCGCATTGCTTTACTTTTATTTATTTCTCGCACTGCTTTACTTTCTTTATTATCCGCACTCGCACTTTATTTTATTTATTTCCTGAACTCGCTTTACTTTTATTTATTTCCCGCACTCGCACTACTTTTATTTACTTTCCGCACTCGCACTAAATTACTTTTATGAAAAATTATAAAAAGAACTTTTACTTTATCATGTCTAACTAAATCTATAAAGGTTAGAATGTAAGGATCGTAATTAAACTAGTAATCCGTACAATTGTTCGTGGAAACACTTAAGGGCTATTTTATCTTTCAATTCAAGTAATTGTTTTTAACTATTTCAAAAACAGGCAAAAGCACTTTGTCTAGTTCATTAGGAGTTTTTGGATTAAAAAGAAAAGAGATTTTAAAACGATTTTCGGACGCGTTATGAAGTTTAGAGTCTGGTTCGTAAGAACCTCTTTTTGCTACGAAATCCAGGTTAAAATACTTTTCAACTTAGTTAAGATACTATATTTCTTAAAAATAGGTTTACTACTCTAACGCAGTACGCACCTTTTTATCCGTGACAATAGGAGGGGTTGATTAGAGAGTACAACTCGGTTCTGAATACGCGAAAGCGACAATTTCTGTTAAATTAGTTCTTTTCAAAGGAGAAAACATTGCCCATAAGTAGTTCCATTAACGAGTACCGGATTATCAATTAATTATGTGAATTACATTCGAGCTTGTCTTTATTTATTGTTTAAAATTATTATTTTATTTACCATTGCACCCTTCTTAAAACCCCTATATTTAGTTGCCTTAGATACACACCATAACAACAGGTACGATAGATTGACAATTGGTCTCTGTGGATTCAACAATCTTTTATATTACTCTGACGTGTTCGTACACTTGCGAAAAACACGCATCAATGGCTTCTAGCCATTTCTCAAACTCAGGACCAGTTATGGACTCTTGGTAGCTTACATGCTCATATAGATCCATGAGTAATACATCACCTTGATCAGTTATGAGATATCCATATCTCTATGGTTGGTGATGTATCCTGTTTGACCTACGTTGATTTTGTTCTACTTGAGCATGTTGCTCTTCTATAACTATTTGTGATTCCTGCTCTAATTCCTCCATAGGTGTATCAATGTTTTGTGATTCTTGAATTTCTTCAAGCTATACTTTCCTCCTACTAATTCCTTTGGAAATAAAGTCCTTATCCAAGAAGACTCTAGTTCGAGCTACAAACATTTTTCCCTTAGAAAGATTGTAGAAGTAATATCCTCTTGTTTCTTTAGGATACCCCACAAATAAACATTTGTCAAATTTGTCAGATCCACAAATAAACATTTCTTCACAACCCCAAACTTTCATGCAACCTGAGATCACACTCGTTGATCTCCTTCTAATTCACATCCCTCTGACACTCGCGACGTTGGTCGAAATGACCAACAATGTCAACCTCCTCCTGCGCCAGGGCGAAAGGCTGGAGGTTATGGAGGAAGCAAGACGTACCAGATCCCCCTCTCTCACAATGAGGCTTTGCAGATCACACAACGGATCACCTGGGAGGAAAAGGGATCACCACCACCCGGAGGCGTCTAGGTCCATCAAGAAATGGACTTGTTCGTCCCCTCGACAAAACAAGTTCCCGGGAGCTCGAATGAATATGAGAACTCTACAACCAGGAGAACAACCAGCGCCAGAGGGTGCAAGAAATCGCTCAAGATCTCCTCCTCCTCATCAACGTCGGAACGATCGCTCTCCCACTGGCTCCTATAGTTATAGCAACAAAGACGAACCTCGTAGCCCCCTCTTAGACGAAATCATGTCCACTAGGCTCCCAAGAGGGTTCAATAATCCCCCTCCCATGGGGACTTATGATGGAACGACGGAACCAGACGAGCACATTGAAAATATCATCTCCCTACTTGATTACAGGGGCATCCGAGAGGCAATTAAGTGTCGTCTCTTCCCTACGACACTAAGGAAAGGAGCTATGGCCTGGTACAGGAGCCTTCCTCACGATTTCATCACGTCATGGAGGCAGCTCGGGAGAGTGTTCTCCCAACATTTCACCGCTTCACGACGTCACCCAAATACTGAAGCCTCCTTAGAAACAATCATCCAGGGCAAAGACGAACCTCTGCAGGCATACATCGAAAGGATTAACAAGAAGGTCGTCCAGGTTTCAACCATAAACGATATAAAGAAATACCTTCTTGAGTGAGGACTTCATTCCCACAACGACTTCAGGAGGGTTGTTGGCATCGAGACACCCGCCACGCTTGACACCTTTCTCCTCAAGGCACAAGCATACATTCAATATGAGGAGAAAGAGGCAGACAATTCTTCCCACGATACTAGGCGTCACGAAGACACCAAACAATCCAAGCATGACGACTCCTTAACATCCTGTCAGGGAGGAGAAAAACAAAAGGAAGATCTCTCCCGTGAACCACAGGAGCATAGGCCCAGTAGGGAGGTTTCATGACTATACGCCCCTCACAGTGACCAAGGATAAAATCCTATATGAATGTGCCAACTCCGAGTTCCGCCAAGCTAGTGTTAGATTCCCTAAACAGCAGCCGAACAAGCCAAACACGGATAAGACGAAAGATTGTCAGTTTCATAAGTCTCACGGGAACAACACGGAAGATTAATGCATCCACTTAAAGGATGCCATTTAAATCCTCATTCGAGACGACAATCTGAAACAATTCACTAAGAATAAGGAGGCTCCTCGACAGGAAGTACAAGAAGCCCGAAAAGCTGAGGAAACCACCCCACCGGCCGCGGAAGCCAGTCTTCAGGTCACTCTTAGCATCACGCGACCAGAATACTTTTACATCCCCGATCCATACATTGGTCACGCGCACTTTACCACCTATAGCCTGTGGGATTCCTTCTCGTTCGCAATGGTCATCCATGAGGGAGGGCCCAACAAAGTTACAGTGGGATCAGTAAAGTGACGCTTCGATCAACTGATCAGCACCAATTCTAACCAAAGCTTAAATCTTGACCCTCCCCGTGGAGGATCTCTTCCTATCTCTTTCTACAAGGAAGACCTCTTCGGTAGGGCACCTAACTCTAGTATTCCTCTGCTCATACGTGCACAAATGGACAAATTTGACGTCCGAGGATCCTAGTCGACCAGGGAAGCTCCGTCGACATCATGTATTCTCAACTGTTCGCAATTGATCAGTGATCTTTAGTCGTAGTTTTCAAGCCATTTTCGTTGTTCTTTTCGTATGCTTTCGGTTGTTTGAAGTGTTCCCTTCACGGTTTCGTCGTAGTTTTTTTATTTTAGCATGCAAGTCTAGTTTTGGTCTTTTTATCAATTTTTATCGTTGGTATGTGTTATGTGGTTGTTTTGTTGATATGTTTTCAGGTCTGCATCTAGTTGGTTGTTCGAAGCCTTCGCAAAGATGATCCAAGTGTTGAAAAACCAGAAAAATAGAGATATCAGAAGCACAACACAGGTGCCCGTGCCATACAACACGGCCTGTGTTGTGAAGACCTCTTGAAGAGAAGTTCTTGGGTGAAAAAGGATCAAACCAGAAGCATGACACGGGTGCCCGTGTTGTACAACACGGCCCGTGTCATGGCCTCTGAAGGAGATGGAAACTTGAGGAGGAATCAGTGGCACAACACGGGTGCCCGTGTTGCACAACACGGTCCGTGTCGTGACAACCAGTAATAAAAATCCTGCTATTTGTATGATGCTGACTGAGATATTTTTGGAGGATATTCTGGACATTTCACGGAGTATTTTGAAGACTGATATATTAGATGATTAAGACTTAGATTATTTTTTACTTTTTTGATTTGGGGATTTTGGATTTGACGATAGAAGGAGAAGAAGGATTGATCAAGAGCGGAAGCAATTGACGATCCAACCGATCCAACGTTGATTGTAATGTCTCTATATTATTATTCAGTTTTTATTTTTGTTATGAATATGAGTGGCTAAACCCCCCAATGCCAGGGGGTGTCCCTGATTTGCTTATTGTAATGACTTTTTGAATTCTTAATCTATGAGATTATGCGTTTAAACCAGTTTCTTTATTTTATGCAACGTTCAAAATGCTTTATCTTTTTGGAAAATTTGATAATTGATCGTAGTTAGTATTTGGTCTGACAAACCATCCTAACTTTGTTGCATAATTTTTATCATGGTAGATATTACCGAGGAATTGGAATACCCTGTGAAAACCATTTTTATGTCAGAATTATTGCTTGATATTCTTCCTTGGCATTTGAGGAATTAAGGTCGAGGAAGAATACCAAAGGTTTTTCTTTAAATGAATTTTGGAAAAACAATCTTGAACATAGGAAAGATAAAGTTTGAAGCATGTCTCTTTAGAATCGAGAAATTATTAAGTCATTGCATTGCAGATTATACACCGTCCCTGACATTATTCTCATATTCGTGCAACCTCTATTTTTGTTTACATTTTAGTAATTTTAAATTCTATTTTATCTAAAAACAAACTATCAACCAAAAATTTTGTTCAATTGAAATCTATTCAGAAAAACTTATTCCGGTACGCAGTCCTCGAGATCGATATTCGGGATAACTCCCTTTTATTACTACATCGGTAAAAATAGTACACTTGCTAATTTTCCGATCAAGTTTTTGGCGCCATTGCCGGGGACTGCCAAAGATCTAAGTTTACTTGTATTATTTCAATTGAACTTTTGTTGCTCTGCGACTAAAATTTTATTGTTTTCTCTGTTTATTATTTTAGTGTTATTGAAATTTTGTTATCTAACTTGTGTCTAACTGTTTATGCGAGGTCAGGCCTCAGCTAAATTTTCTTTTGACACAGAACCAGAAAGAGCTTTGCACGAGAGACGCCGCAAGGCAAGAATTGATAGACTGGCTGATACTGGTTCAAGTGTCCCGAATCAGGAAACGGAGGACAACATATTTGTGCACTCTGAGCATAGTGACTCTGACTCAGACAAAGAGATTGATCCAAGATTTGATAACATGGCAGGGAATCAACCTGTTGCAGAGAGACTTTTAGGGGACTATGGAGGGGCAAATGCTCAACCCAACCGGATGACTATTGTTAATCAACCGGTGAATGTAGCGCACTTTCAGTTGCATCCATCCACTATTCGCCAGTTAGAGAGAAAGCCTTTCTCCGGAAGGATCAATGAGGATGCAAATAAGCATCTTCAGAGATTCCTTACCACCACCACTTCTTTGAAGATCGAAGGTCATTCAGAGGAAGCAAAAAGACTTGTGATGTTTCCATTCACACTTACCGATGATGCAGAAGAGTGGTTCTACTCTCTTCCAGCGGCGAGTATCACAACATGGCAAGAGATGGAAACAGAATTCCTTAATGAATATTTTCCTGCTTCAGTGTTCATCCGGAAGAGATATGATATTGTCAATTTTAAACAAAAAGAGGGTGAATCACTTGGAGATGCATATAAAAGATTCAAAAGGTGTTTGAACGCGTGTCCTACTCATAATATGGACGCGACCGAGCAGATGCAAAACTTTGTGAATGGGTTGCGAATCAAAACAAAACAGCTTATTAATACTGCTGCAGGTGCCTCAACAAACTTCTCAACAGCCACTGGTATCAAAAGAATCATAGAAGCTATTGCTGCCAATGAACACCTTGAATTATATGATCGCACAGTGAGTCAACCAGAGGGTAAAATTGATTTAAAGTTGACAGAGCAAGTTGTGAAAATGGAAGATCAAATTGCTGCAGAAGTTGAAAGAAGGCTAAAGAAGATGAATCTTGGCACACAGACAGTAGCTCAGGTAGAACCTGTTCAAGCTGTGATTTGTGAGATTTGTTGTGGACCACACTTCGCCATGCACTGTTTGGCAACTCAAGAACAAGTTGAACAGATTAATATGTTGAGGCAGAACAATTCGTATGCCAACACGTATAATCCGGGGTGGAAAAATCACCCCAATTTCTCTTGGAAAGATCAACAAGGGAACAAACAATATCAGCCCCAGCCGCAACAATATCAACCCTAGCAACAACAATATCAGCCACCAGTTCCAAGAAAAGCTGATTGGGAAATTGCCATTAAAAAGATGGTAGCTCACAATTCTCAATTCCAAGAAGAAACGACGAGTAACTTCAAGAATACTGGAGCCTCTATCAAGAACCTTGAAGTGCAAATGAGCCAAATTGCCCAACACCTAGCTATTCCCCAAACTCCAGGGACTCTTCCAAGTGCTACTGTAACAAATCCAAGAGATAATCACAAAGTCAATGCAGTCACAACACGAAGAGGTAAAGCAACTGAAGAGGTGAAAGAAAATTCTGAGAGTGAAAATCAAATAATTGAAGTGGAACTGGAAATAAAAGAGAATGAAGTTGTTGAAGAAGAAGAAGAAGTAACCCCAGCACCGGAAATCAAAGAAAAAGCGGTAGAACCGAAACCGGTGATCAAACTTCCTTATCCAACAAGAAACAAAAAGAAAGGGCATCAAGAGAAGAATTTTGAGAAATTCCTAGAGTTGTTCAAGAAGCTGGAGCTGAATATTCCTTTACTTGAAGCACTTGAGCAAATGCCCACCTATGCCAAATTCATGAAAGATATCATTGCTAAAAAGAGGACCATGGGAGTTGAACCTATTATTCTAACCGAAACTTGTAGTGCTATTTTGCAGGGACTAAAGATTCCGGTGAAGAAAAAAGATAGAGGAGCTGTCACCATTCCATGCACCATCGGTGACCGGTCATTCAAGAGAGCTCTCATTGATTTGGGAGCGAGCATCAGTTTAATGCCTCTATCCATCTACAAAAAGTTGGGTATTGGTGCAGTTCAAGATACTCGAATGACTCTCCAGTTTGCAGACCATTATGTGAGGCGGCCATATGGAGTAGTCCATGATGTCCTGGTTAGAGTGGACAAGTTTGTGTTTCCGATTGACTTTGTGATTCTTGAAATGCCTAAAGATGAAGAAATTCCTTTAATTTTGGGAAGACCCTTCTTAGAAACCGGGAGAGTCCTGATAGATATGGAAGGGGGAACACTCACTTTGAAAGTGTACGATGAAGAGTTGAAAATTGATGTTAGGAACACTTTGAAGTATAAAGATTATGTGGGCACTAGTAGTAACATACAAGTGTTAGAACAAGTGGAAGCTAGTGAACGTTTAGAGAGTGTATCCCAATTGCCTCTAGAAAGGGTACTGAGTATGTCTATTTTTGAAGATGATAAGGAAGTCGAAAGTAGTGATATGGAAGTGGTAGCTATGCTTGAAACTTAACCTATTCTGAAAAGAGTTAGAATGCATCGGTGGGAAGAGTTAAGACAACCTATAATGGTTGATGAAGGCGAAGAAAAGCCAAAGATATCAGAATTGAAACAACTACCCGAAAATCTCAAATATGTCTTTCTCGACACTGAAGAAAAATGTCCCGCTATTATTAGCGCTAATTTGAAAAGTGTGCAAGAGGACAAGTTAATTGGAGTTCTTAAGAAATTTAAGGGAGCAATTGGGTGGAAAATTGAAGACCTTAAAGGTATAAGTCCTACGGTGTGCATGCACAAAATACTCATGGAAGAAGATCACAAACCTGTTGTGCAGCCCCAAAGGAGATTGAACCCGGTGATGAAGGAGGTAGAGCGAAAGGAAGTTGTTAAGCTATTGGATGCGGGATTGATCTATCCTATATCCGATAGTGCCTGGGTGAGTCCGGTCCCACGTGGTACCCAAAAAGGGAGGAACAACAGTAATAACTAATGAAAAAATGAGTTGATTCCTACTAGAACTGTTACTGGATGGAGAGTTTACATTGATTATAGAAGATTTAACTTGGCTACGAGAAAAGACCATTTTCCGTTGCCATTCATTGACCAAATGTTGGAGAGACTAGCGGGACATGATTACTATTGTTTTTTAGATGGTTACTCTGGATACAATCAAATTGCAGTTGCACCGGAGGACCAAGAGAAGACGGCGTTTACATGTCCCTATGGCATTTTTGCTTATAGAAGAATGCCATTTGGGCTATGTAATGCCCCCGCTACATTCCAAAGATGCATGACATCCATTTTTGCTGACATGTTAGAAAAGCACATGGAAGTGTTCATGGATGATTTCTCCGTGTTTGGATCCTCATTTGATCACTGTTTATCTAACCTTTCACTTGTTTTGCAGCGATGTCAAGAAAGTAATTTAATCTTGAACTGGGAAAAATGTCATTTCATGGTGCGAGAAGGCATTGTTCTTGGTCACAAGATCTCACAAAAAGGGATCGAAGTTGATCAAGCGAAAGTGGAAGTAATCTCAAAGCTACAACCACCGATTAATGAGATAGGTATAAGAAGCTTCTTAGGACATGCGGGTTTTTACCGCAGGTTCATAAGAGACTTCTCAAAGATAGCTAAACCTTTAACTACTCTGTTGGTTAAATATAAGGCTTTTGTGTTTGATAAGAAGTGCACCGATGCTTTTGAGACACTTAAAAAAGAATTAGTGTCGGCACCTATTGTTATCGCTCCCGATTGGTCCCTACCCTTCGAGATTATGTGCGATGCTAGTGATATTGCGGTAGGGGCTGCTCTTGGACAGCGAAGAGGAAAATTGCTTCATGTGATTTATTATGCTAGTCACGTTTTGAACCCTGCACAGATAAATTATGCAACTACCAAGAAGGAGTTGCTAGCTGTTGTGTATGCCTTCGATAAATTCAGGCAATATCTGTTGGGTTCAAAAGTGATTGTTTACACTGACCATGCTACTTTGAAATATCTTTTTGCTAAGCAGGATTCGAAGCCCAGGCTCTTGAGGTGGATTTTGCTTCTCCAGGAGTTCGATGTCGAGATTCGCGACAAGAAAGGGTGTGAGAACACTATTGCGGATCATCTTTCTCGGATGTCACCAATTGAGAAGACTGAAGAGCGGAGCCCAATAAAGGATGAGTTTGCTGACAAACACATCCTAGCTGTTATTGGAGTGCCTTGGTTTGCAGATTATGCGAACTACCTTGTTGGCGGTATTATACCGGACGATTTTGATTCTAACAAAAGGAAAAAGTTTGTTCATGACTGCAGGTTTTACTTATGGGACGATCCGTTTCTCTACAAAAAAGGCGTGGATGGCCTGGTCAGAAGGTGTGTACCCGACGAAGAGCAGAAAGATGTGCTGAAAGCATGTCATGATTCCGAGTACGGTGGACACTTCAGTGGTGATAGGACAACAGCTAAAGTCCTTCAATCTGGGCTATACTGGCCATCTTTATTTAAGGATGCTCAAGAGTTAGTGAAGGAGTGTGACAAATGCCAGAGGACTGGGAATATATCAAAAAGAAATCAGATGCCCCAGAACTCTATGCTAGAGGTTGAGTTATTCGATGTATGGGGGATAGACTTCATGGGGCCGTTTCCACCGTCATTTGGAAGGAACTATATTTTGGTTGCGGTGGACTATGTTTCCAAATGGATAGAGGCTGTTGCATTGCCTACCAACGATGTGAAGGTTGTGGTGAGATTCCTGAAAGAGAATATTTTTGCAAGGTTTGGTGTTCGGAGAGCATTGATAATTGATGAAGGAACGCGTTTCCTAAATCACCTCATGGAGAAGCTTCTGAAAAAGTATAATGTGAAACACTGGATAGCTACTCCATACCACCCTCAAACAAGTGGCCAAGTAGAGGTGTCGAATAGACAACTAAAACAAATTCTGGAAAAAACAGTGAATTCATCTCGAAAGGATTGGTGGATTAAGTTGGATGATGCTCTATGGGCGTATCGAACAGCTTTCAAAACGCCTATCGGTATGTCACCATATCAGCTGGTGTACGGAAAGGCATATCACCTACCATTGGAACTTGAACACAAGGATTTCTGGGCGTCTAAGTATCTTAATATGGATTTGTCAAAAGCTGGGAGTTCTCGGATTCTTCAACTTCATGAGTTAGAAGAATTTAGGAATCGAGCGTATGAGAATGCTAAGGCTTACAAAGAGCAAACAAAAAAATGGCATGACAAGAGGATTCAAAGAAAAGAGTTTTGGGAAGGACAACTGGTCCTCTTGTACAATTCAAGGTTGAAGCTATTTCCAGGAAAATTATGGTCTAAATGGTCGGGACCTTTTGTAGTTCACAAGGTATTTCCTCACGGAGCAGTCGAAATTAAAAATCAGACCAGTGGAGATATTTTCAAGGTGAATGGGCAGAGATTAAAGCCCTACTTCAGAGGCCAAACGACTGGTGATGTGAATGTCATTCGTCTTACTCAGTAGGACGACGGACCGTCGAGCCATGCGACGTTAAACGCAGCGCTACGTGGGAGGCATACCACGATTTTTCTCATTCTTACTTTTGTTTGTTTCAGTTTTTGTAGGTTGTGCGTTTTTGTAAATCATAGATTCTGCTAAGGAAAAAGGGAAGTTGGATAGTCAAGCAAGAAAAATCAAGAAAAAAACTAAAAAAGTGGAAAATCAGGGCCCTGACACGGGTGCCCGTGTCCCATGACACGGCCCGTGTCCCATGACACGGCCCGTGTCAGGAAGATGGAGTTTGACTGGGATTTTGAGGAATACATGGGTGCAACACGGGTGCCCGTGTTGTGCAACACGGCCCGTGTTGCAAAGACTGAACATCCCCTGATTTTTAAGTGGTTTTGAGGAATACAGGGGTGCAACATGGGTGACCGTGTTGTGCAACACGGCCCGTGTTGCAAAGCATGAGCATCACATGATATTTATGTGTTTTTCTGGCAATGCAGGGGCCTGACACGGGTGCCCATGTTGCGCAACACGGCCCGTGTCAGGAGTGCGGGCAGTTTTTTCAAAAAAAATTCATATTCCTCACAATTTTAATGAAATGGGGCCCACGAATTAATTCTCTTAACTTATCATTACTAGCCTCATTACCACATATTTTTCTTAATCATCCATCTTCTTCAAACCCTCACTCTCTAAAAACCCTTAACCTCCATTACTCTTCTACACAAAAGCTTCCATTTCTCCAACACCCACTCACTAAAACGCCCTACTTCCTTCACAAAAAGTGTTCCCCTCGTCTCCTTTGTCACTTATACGGTGACTGATTTCACTAATCCCTCTGTCGAATTTTATGTGTATTTGTGCAGGTAATCAGAATGCCTCCTCGCAGAGATACTGGAAAGAATGTGGCTGAGTCGTCTCGCCCCCGAAAGCGAGCGTACCGCATGCCTAATGCCCACGACATTTTATTCGAGAATCCGGAGCACCAGGTCAAGTACTCTAAGTTGGTAAAGCGTAAGTTAATTCCAGCTAGATATATGTGTAATGAGACTCTTGAAAACCTAGGGCTGAAATTTGAGGTACATAGGATGTTTCATAATATCGGTATGTTGAATTTTATGTTATTTGAAGCGCCGACTTTTGAGCGCATAACATTAGAGTTTTTGAGTTCTTTGCAATTTCAGCTAAAGCACAAGTGGACTGGGTCGGATACAGAGTACTACGGTACTTTGAAGTTTCGTCTTTTTGACACTGATCACGTTTTATCGGTTGAGGAATTGGGAAAGATTTTAGATCTTCCAATCTATGGGCCTGGAGCACCTCCCAGCACGTTTGTTGCAGGAGAATTTTGGAGGGACATTACTGGTTGTACTGACTATGTCGCATCTGCGGCGAAGGCTTCGGGGATTCATAACCCGTGTTTTAGGTATGCTCAGAAGGGGTTGGCTTATACCCTTTTCTGTCGAGGTGACAACACAGGAGTAGCTACACAAAGAGAGTTGTACTTTCTCTATGGTATGGCTAATAATGAACTGATCAATGTAGCGGCCTTCGCAGCGGATCACCTCAAGCGGGTAGCCAATGCCGCTTCCGGTGAGATCTCTGTAGGAGGAATGATAACGCAGATAGCTGACAAACTTGGTTACGGTCCGAGGTTGCTTGAGGTACCTTCAGTGGTAGGTAAGAATAAAATTGATTTAGACACCCTCACTAACCAAGGTATGATTAAGAGTTTTCATAATTACTACTTTGTGTTTACCCGTAACCGTCATTTGATATCTTTGCCTGCTCCCAATTTGATTACCATTGATAATAAAGCTAATTGGTTGTATGAGAACCCTCTGCAGGGCGACAACGAGCAGTATGATGAATTCTTTTCAGGTGAGGATGATGAGGGGTACCAAGCTGAGGAGGTCCCTGTACAAACTGTCGGCGGCTCATCAAATCAGGAGACCGGTCACTGGAGTCTGACCAAGGAAGAATGGGATGAGATGATAAGAGAGCAGACCCGTCAAGGGAACCTCATTGATGAGTTGCATGAGTGGATGCAGCAGATGAGGCTGCATGGATTTCCCCCGCCTCAGTGATATCTGTGAGTTCCCTCCGACATTGGTTCTTCAATAGTGTGGACACTGTTGAGTTCAAGTGTGGGGGGGATTTAGTTTTCATGTTTTTGTTTTGTTTTGCTTTTATCTGTTTATTTCTAGTAGTGTGTTAGGTAGTCGGCTTGAAAATTATGGTTATAAGTTGTTTGAAAAACACCCCTGAATTGATTTGTTAAATGTGTGTTATTGCGAGTGAATAATGAGAAAGTATACCGGATTGAGTGAAAAGAAACCCATAAGGAAAATGGAAAATTTTTGATGTTTAGGTACAACACGAACACACTGAGTCTACTGAATTAGGAACGAGTCCGACGTGTAGATTTGTGCCATGGTACTTTGATCTGAGAAGTAAACCCTAAGTAGTTTCTACTGACAAATCTGGCTTGATCTATAATAATTGTGTGTGCAGAGTTGATCAAAAAGAGAAAAAATGCATGAAGGCACCGGAAAAAAAAAATGAATAAGAACATTAGAACGATCGATCCTTCTAAGTTGGGTAACCCTCACCCGGTTATTCAACCTAACGGCGGTTGAACATAAATGTTTCCCTTAAGGGACAAAGAGATAACGGTGCCAATAAAAGAGAAAAAAGGATCAATTTTGTACACACGGTGAAAATCATAAGAAGCCTTAAAAAGGATTGTCCGAATGAAAAGGGTGGAAAATCGAAACAGAAGACCTCAGCCCGAAGCATAGTCGGAGAGGTTACCGAAAAGGAGATTCAGGTCCGGGGTTTACCGCGGTTTAGTGTTTGTGTGATACCTTCGCAGAGAAAGAAGTACCAAAATAACTTGTTGGGTGACTTGGAACGAAAATCCACGTATGAGTATAGTGATTCATCTCGCTAGTGTTGAATGACTTGACAGTGTTTGATTGTGTGAACGCAAGCTCTTTGCTTGGGGTCAAGCAAAAGTTCAAGTTTGGGGGAGTTTGATCAATGATCTTTAGTCGTAGTTTTCAAGCCGTTTTCGTTGTTCTTTTTGTATGCTTTCGGTTGTTTGAAGTGTTTCCTTCACGTTTTCGTCGTAGTTTTCTTATTTTAGCATGCAAGTCTAGTTTTGGTCTTTTTATCAATTTTTATCATTGGTATGTGTTATGTGGTTGTTTTGTTGATATGTTTTCAGGTCTGCATTTAGTTGGTTGTTCGAAGCCTTCGCAAAGATGATCCGAGTGTTGAAAAACCATAAAAATAGAGATATCAGAAGCACAACACGGGTGCCCGTGCCATACAACACGGCCCGTGTTGTGAAGCCTCTTGAAGAGAAGTTCTTGGGTGGAAAAGGATCAAACCAGAAGCATGACACGGGTGCCCGTGTTGTACAACACGGCCCGTGTCATGGCCTCTGAAGGAGATGGAAACTTGAGGAGGAATCAGTGGCACAACACGGCCCGTGTCGTGACAACCAGTAATAAAAATCCTGATATTTGTATGATGCTGACTGAGATATTTTCGGAGGATATTCTGGACATTTCACTGAGTATTTTGAAGACTGATATATTAGATGATTAAGACTTAGATTATTTTTTACTTTTTTGAATTGGGGATTTTGGATTTGACGATAGAAGGAGAAAAAGGATTGATCAAGAGCGGAAGCAATTGACGATCCAACTGATCCAACGTTGATTGTAATGTCTCTATATTATTATTCAGTTTTTATTTTTGTTATGAACATGAGTGGCTAAACCCCCCAATGCCAGGGGGTGTCCCTGATTTTCTTATTGTAATGACTTTTTGAATTCTTAATTTATGAGATTATGCGTTTAAACCAGTTTCTTTATTTTATGCAACGTTCAAAATGCTTTATCTTTTTGGAAAATTTGATAATTGATCGTAGTTAGTATTTGGTCTGACAAACCATCCTAACTTTGTTGCATAATTTTTATCATGGTAGATATTACCGAGGAATTGGAATACCTTGTGAAAACCATTTTTATGTCAGAATTATTGCTTGATATTCTTCCTTGGCATTTGAGGAATTAAGGTCGAGGAAGAATACCAAAGGTTTTTCTTTAAAGGAATTTTGGAAAAACAATCTTGAACATAGGAAAGATAAAGTTTGAAGCATGTCTCTTTAGAAATTATTAAGTCATTGCATTGCAAATTATACACCGTCCCTGGCATTATTCTCATATTCGTGCAACCTCTATTTTTGTTTACATTTTAGTAATTTTAAATTCTATTTTATCTAAAAACAAACTATCAACCAAAACTTTTGTTCAATTGAAATCTATTCAAAAAAACTTATTTCGGTACGCAGTCCTCGAGATCGATATTCGGGATAACTCCCTTTTATTACTACATCGGTAAAAATAGTACACTTGCTAATTTTCCGATCAGCAACCCTGCAACTCAACGAGACACATATGACACCCTATGTGGGCTCTGATCTCCAAGAGTTTAACGGGACTGTCTCCAGACCTCGGGGGTACGTTGATCTGATTGTAACTTTCGAAGCAGGGGAAACCGCTATGTCCATTAAAGTACAATTCCTCGTGATCAATTTATCGTCCCTATATCAATGCATCTTGGGACGACCTATTCTAGCCGAGCTCATTGTCGTACCTTCCACAGTGTGTAACACCCAAAATTCTCCCCACGAATTTATATTTAAAATCAGAGTAATAAAAATTATCATTTCATTTTGAGTGTCACAATCTACAAAATCCATCACTCAATAGATACGTGTTACAAAATATTTCATCTCGCAGCGGAAAAATTTCAAAACAACATAAACTAGTATTTCAAAATACAAATTGTTTTCTAAAAGTAAATGAACAAGCAACAATTGTCGCCCCGACACCCAAAGCACATATCAGAGGTAACTCCTAAAGACGCGAAGTACCCAGACTTCACTAACCACCAATCGATTAATCCTGGTCACCTGCATGTTACCAACATAAGGGTATCATTCAAACATAAGGGGTGAGATACTTACATCATCAAAAGGGAAAAATAATAAGAATAATTAAGTATCATTAACTAGATCACCACTTCCAAACAACAACAACTACATAATCACTTCGCAACCACACATCATACACAACAATAACAACTTATGCAATGAGACTCTACTTGACTCTATGCATGCGGTACTATAATTCGATCTCTATTTCAAGATCCAGTTCCCGTCGGAACTCTCGACCCCTCTTTCATGGTCCAATATGACCCCTATTTCATGATCACACCCATCGACCCCTATGGTCCAGTATGATCCCTATTTCATGATCACACCCTCGTACGATGATTATACTCCATCACGTCATCAACAACTATGCATATGTCATGCACCATCAATAACAATATGCAACAATCACAACTTCAACCTCACACAACGACATCATCAACGACATACACCAACGATTATATCATGCATTAGCATCACCAACAACATACAACAACAACTATATCATGCATTAGCATCATCAACAACATACAACAACAATGATCTCATACCTTAGAATTATCAACAACACATAATTGCATCAACAACATATATCAACATACAACAACACCTACCAACTAGCACAACATATGTCCACATCTACGACAACAACGTTTAGCAACATCGACAACTTATATTATCAACATACAACAACATCTACCAACTACCACATCATATCACCACAGCTACAACAACAAGATATACCAACCACTACAACATAAATCATCAATATACAACAATACTGAATAACTATTACAGCATATAACTACAACGGAATCAACAACACATAATAACTTCATATAACTTCAATTAACATCTACTTCATGCATCATCAACTAGAATAACATATAACATCATCACTAGCACCTATCCACACCTACAACATCCATCATCAACTACAACCACATATATCCATATCGACGAAACACATAACAACAACAACACATACAACACCATGTATCGACACCTACAACATGCATCTTTAACTTTACACATATATTAATATCAACAACATTTATCAACCCCTACAACATGCATCATCAACTAGAACAACATATAACAACATTAATAACACCAAGTATCATTTACGACGTGTATTTTCTCATACAACAACATTTATCATTAGCAAGGATATACCCAACGATACATCATACTATAACGCGTTACGTTCACAGATATCAACAACAATTCCATGTAACCACAATAACAACTACAACATATAGCAACAATAACTCATAACACAACAACAACGAAGTCCAACAACATATCAACTATGTTCATATTCAAGTTATACTAATTATCCCTACAATTAGGTGTATAACTCTTCTCTAACAACACTCAACTACATCATATCGATTCCTAAGAATTACTATGTTAATTAGATAATTTTAAGGAATTTTTCGGAATAAAAATCAACATTTTCTGCTCCAGGCCTCGCTCAGCGAGGGGGCTTGCTCACTAAGCGAATAGCCTACTGACTCTTTCTCGCTAAGCGAGCTCTGCGATTTCTCAAATCGCTCTTCTGCGCTCAACACTCAAACCTGCTATGAATCCATTCCACAAAACCAGTCCAAATTACCAGAAAATGTTGAATTCACACAATACAATGTCTAATTCATGCAATTATCACACAACATCAACAATTACAATCAATTAAATACAATTCTCATTCAAATCATCCAAATCCCTATTTCCTCTAATCAACAACACTACACCAATTTATTAGAACAAGATTTTGATTCTACTTCGCTTATATAGTTTTGACGATAACAATATTTTATAAGAACTAATTATAGCGCTAAATCCTTCTCTATGTGCAGGATAGAAGTTCTCAAGAAAAGAATGATTCTAAGGTTGATCGGCATCTTCTAATGGTACTCAAGCCAAGCGCACCTCTTATAGAAGATATGATGATAGAAAGAAGTTCTCATCAAATAAGCTTTCATTGCTGCAAAATTCAAACATACTCTGATGGGCATTTAGTATATTCTGATTCTCATAATAAAGGATAATTAAGAGGGAATCAAGAATAACGGCTGGGAACAAAATCTTTATTTTTGGAAGGACATTATGGCTATTTACAAACATCCAAATATGGCACCAGATGTTCCCTACGAATCTCCTATTCAAACGCTTATATAAAGGAGATATCTTGAAGAAATTGGAGCTCTTACACACGCGCGCAAACATTAATCAATTTCTTACTTTGTACTTAATTTCTGTAAAAACTATCACCTAGTGATAACAACTTTCTGAAGCAATTATTGTTACAACATTCTGTAAACTCTTTGTGATTTTCTTGAGTGACTAGTGTAGTCAGTAGACTCAAGAAGACTTTGACTATAGGTCTTAGTGGTTGTATTCATAGTTTATGAATAATGGATTAATACCTCATTGAGAGAGGAAAAATCACCTTGGCGGGTGGACTGGATGTAGTTTGAGTTCAAACGAACCAGGATAAATCAAAGTGTCATTTACAGTCATTGTTTTCTTAAAACCCAATTCCAACCCCCCTTCCTTGTGTTTTTCGCTCCTTCAATTGGCATCAGAGCTCTAGGTTATGAGAAATACACTTAATTGTGTCAGTAGAAGATCCAAAAAACAAACACAATGGAAGATTCAGTCAACAACAACAATGATTATCAAAATGACAAGATCAATGGAAAACCTCCAGTGTTCAATGGTGACAACTTTGACTACTGGAAGGATTTTCTAGAGAGTTTCTTTCTGGCTTTGGATGGAGATCTCTGGGATATGGTGACAGATGGCTACATTCATCCTGTTGGAGCAGATGGTTAGAAGATTGAAAGAAAGAATATGTCAGCTCAATAGTGTAACACCCCAAATTTTCCCTCTTCATTTTAAGCATCATATCACATTATATTCATCATGAACATATCATTTTCTTAGCATCCTAGCATGGAAAGATGAGGCATAACATTCTTCATGTCCTAGCATTAGGCATATGATCATCTGGGAAGGTTCTTGAGGCATCACAAGCCATGACAAGGGTCCCAATGGTTTTGTATAAGTCCTATGATGAGTCTACATTGTATTTACAAGTTTAAGTTCATGTACAAAAGCTCATAAGGTTGCTTGGTCATCAGAGATTCCAGGATAGGGCAAAGCTCCTAAGCATT
The DNA here is from genome assembly GCA_963966055.1 of Lathyrus aphaca. Taxonomy (NCBI): domain Eukaryota; kingdom Viridiplantae; phylum Streptophyta; class Magnoliopsida; order Fabales; family Fabaceae; genus Lathyrus; species Lathyrus aphaca. Next base: position 101,749,909 of record OZ014519.1, on the reverse strand, counting down.
GGTCCTAAACTAGGGTTTGAGATTTAAGCATCAAAACCTCACAACTTTGGCCATTTTATTTGGGCAAAGTCTTTTATATGTCAAGAGGATCCTAGGTACCAATTTTCATGAGGAAATTCCATGTGGAAGTCAAGAAATTCTTCAGTTGCTTGCAGATGAAGTAATTGGTCAACTGTGCCCTTAAAAAGTCAACTGTGTGATTTCAAGGGGTCCAACCCAACTTTTTTGGCCAAGGGGTGTCCTTACAATTTTATAAGAGGTTTGGAAAGGTTAAAGTTCAAGAATCGGGAAGATTTGAGGGTTTTTGCAAAAATGGTGCAAAGTTGGTTTTGAGGAAAATTCCATTTTTAACAACTTTTGCCCTAAAATTCAAGTGAGCTTAACATGATCAAAAATTCTTAAAATGGACCAAAGTTAAACATGAAAGTTGGAGATTAAGGGCTCCCATTTTCAAAAAGTACAAGTACTTTTTCATGGGATTCATGGTTTATTCTCTAGGCCCTTCGAAAAAATGGCTAAAACTAGGGCAAAACCAAAAATTCCATGCATGCACCAAAGCCAATTGTCATGAAACTTATTTTCAAGGCTTGGAATGGATCAAGTTTGTTTACAAAGTTAAAATACATGGAATTTGGCACACTTTGCTCAAGAGAAACTCAAAAATTCGTGCACTACAAGATTGTTGCTTCAAAAGTGGATATTTTGCAAATTCATGAGGAATGTGTGATACTTTGATCTAAGGGCTAGGACTTGTTGGATTATAATCAAGGGATGGATTTGGACTGCACATGGGCTGAAAGGCCAATGCAAGCATGAGCATTGCATGCTCTCACACCAATTTGCAAAATTTGCAAGAATCACAAATTCTCTTCATTCCCACGTGCAAATCACACAAGTTTTTCAGCATTGGTTTATGAGGTCATATAAAAGAAGCTAGGGTTTCAGAATTGCACATCTCTCCCTCATTCTCTCATTTCCAATTTTATGCACAACTTGCATTTTCTCTCATATCTCATCACACACTTTCTCAATCAGAAAACAAATTGTAGATCCTTGATCAGTGCAAGCTAAGGATCATTAATCACACACTCATTCAAGCAATCTCTCAAGATCAACAACCTTGCCATTTCAGGGCAGGTATTGGCAAAGCTTCAGATCCAGCCATCTTCAAGGCTTTAGATGCATTTATTTTTCATCTAGAGTGAGTGTAGAGTGATTTGCATCCATCATCTGGTTTTCTATCACATTATTACCAGATCTGCAACTCAGGTAAGCTTCAAATTCTTCACCTCTGAAAATGAAAATGTTGATGTGCATATTAATCCTTGATGTTCAATGAGTATGCTGCAAGTTTTAGTTTCAAAATTGATGCATAAATAAGTGAGATATTTGAGTTTCTTTTTTCATGGTGCAACCTGTTTTTGTTCGATCCAGATGATTCATTGATTTATAGGTTTTTTAATGCTCATTTTCGAAATCAACGTACCTCATTTAGTCAATCTGGAGTTATTGGTTCATTTCCATTGCGTTTTGTTCATCTGGTGTGGTTTCCGGTGCCGGAGCCCTAGCTCCGGTCACCGGAATCTGGGTTCATGAGTTTAGGGTTTCTAACGAAGAAGAAGGGTTCCCGGCCTTTGGATTTGTCCTCCCCTTGTCCAGGATTGTGCCACGTCTCAAGTCATCCACCCTCTCTCTCACGTGCATGCCTCAGTTCTATTTTAATTCCCTATGTTTCTCAGCATACAATAACTCCCATGCGTCTTCACTTCTGGGCCAATAGTCCATGCCACGTCATTTAATGAAGGTGTTTCAGTGTACGCTGGATCAATCCATTGGCTGTGTTATTTTTCCTTTTTTATTTCTGATTTTCCACACTAGTTTTCATATACCAGCGCAAATGAGCTGGGCTCAGTCTCCTATTCGCACCCCCTCCATTATCAAGCCCAAACCATTTCACTGCAATTTCTTGCTATTCACACCCCAGTCCACTTTTCATATTTAATTTCTTTTTCTTTATTTCTTTTTATTTCACTTTAGTTTCTAATTATTTAAAATAGTTCCAATTGTCAAAAAAAATTCCAAATTAATTCTTGAGTCTTCATTTAAGTTTTCCCTAATTTTCTATATTTTTATTTTTCATTTATTCCTATTATCCACGTAGCAATTAATTCTTCATTCCAATTAATTCATTTTAATTCCTTTTTGTGCAATCTGTCTTGTCCATTTTCCATAGGTTTCTTTATTTTGAGTTTTGTGTTAATTCTTTTTGCTCTGGATTCCTAAGATGATGTAGTTCTTGTGTGATTTTTCCTTGATTTATAGAATTTTTTTCATTAGGTCTTGGTCCTTTGACTTGTGAAGGAAGTTATTAACCCTAGTTCTTGTTCTTGTCTTCATTTGACCTATTTGGCTTATGAATTTCTCCCAATCCTTTTGGCTCATTGTTATTTCATGTTTGAGGATCATTTGACTTAGGTTGTGGAATTTTTAGATGCATTGTTGAATTGATTTGAATTTTTGTTCTCACCTTGTCCCATTTTGCTTCTTTGTGATCTTTAGCTCTCTTATAAGCTTAGAAGGGCACTTGTGCCAACTTCTTCTTCTCATTTGGGGTCTCTTTGGGGTATGGGTTTCATTCTGGTCTTGACTTAGGGTTTGTGTCTTAGAAATATTTGTGTTTGCTTACCTTTTAAGTCCTTTCATTTCTTAAGTGTATTCACTTCATCTCTCTTGCTTCTAAAGCCTTTCTTTGATTTGTTTTGGTTCTGGTCTTATGCATTGAGTTCATGTTTGAGCATTGTTGCTTTGCATCTTCATAAGTGTGCATTTGTTTTCATATGTGTTTCATGTTGCATCATGTTAACTTGTATGCTTCATTCCTCATTCTTATAACTTGCATATTCATTGAGAATTTACATATATGAATTCATTTCTATTTGTATGATGTTAGTATGTCATCTTGTTCATTGTGTTTCACTTGTTTGCTTGTTGCTAACCTTGCAGGGGCTATGGTAAGTGAGAGGTGTGGAAGTGAGTTCCACATCTCCAAGTCTCATATCTTCTTCTTATTTCTTACTTGTGACTAACCCTTTGTTTGTTGGGCTTAGGCCTTTCTCATCTTATCTCCTTCTTCTTCTTCTCTTCTTCTTTCTTTTCTTCTTTAGGATAGAAAACCACACTAACTTAGGGTATCCATGCATGACAACATTTAGGATTCTTTAGTCCCCCATTAGATGTTTTACCTTTAGTTCCTTTGGTGCTTTCTCTTCTCATCTTCAAACTTATTTCTAATTCACTTAATAAAGGTTGAGTACTTTCATGTGACATGAGACTTTGCTATGAGATACTTGCACGCATTCCATTTCGGGGCGAGGTGTAAGTTATCCCTTGTGGTGGATAGGTCTTAGCATGAGTACCTCACAAAGAAAAGCTAAAAAACACTTCTTAACCATAAAATCACAAAAACACTTAATAAATGTTAATAGGTCAGTGTGTCTGAGCCTTCATTTGTGGGACTTGCTTTGGGGATTTCCTCCATAGATAGGTGTGCCTCTTGCGCATTCCATTTCGGGATGATGTGAGATGTACACATCCCATTGAGTAAGACTTAGGTACACTTACCTATGCAAACTTCATTCATAAAAGCTTCATAAAAAAAACACCAAACAAATAATAAGCATCTTTCCTTCGGGAATTCTTTTATCATCTCCTTCGCTCTGTTCGTGGACTTGCTCCTACTTGTCACTTTGCAAGACGGTTACACACTTGTCGTCCGAGTCTGCAACACCTGAGCAATGGCATAGGCAGTTCAAGCCTTAATTCACAAGCAATTTCCCTGCCACCCCTAGTTAGGGGAACTACGGCGTCTCTGATCCTCATTGTCCTGATGAGGTACGTAGGCAGCGGGGTAGGGCCGTTCGAGCACAATCTTTTGTTTTCCCTACATTTTTTTCTCTTTCAGTTCCTTTCTCAGTTTCTTTCCCGTTTCATTTTCTTTTCTTTTGCAGCAGCTTTCATACCTTCACCCTTTGAAACAGTTTCTTTTGCAAGCGTGGATCCCGTCGGGTACGGCGGACGATCTGGGTGCTAATACCTTCTCAGGTCGTAACCGACTCCCGAACTCAGTCTCTTTGGTTCGCAGGACCCGTGTCCTTCCTCTTCTTTCTTCTGGTTTGTGCAACATTACCATTCCCGTTCCTTCGGGATAAAAATTCCTGGTTGGCGACTCTATTCTTTTCCGCGCCACTTTCGTGTTTGTACCAGGATGGAAATCCGGGGAGCGACAACTTGGCGACTCTGCTGGGGACCGAACCCAGAATCTCTGGTTTCCCCTGTGAGTCTCTCCTAGCGCTTGTTTGTTTCTGTTTCCTTGGGTGATGTATGTTTGTTGTTGCGTGTATCTTTTACTGCTATTTTATTTACAGCTTTATTTACAGTTTTCAGTATTTATTTTCCGCATCATATATATCATACTGGACTGTCTGGACTGGTTTTCTGTTTGGTGGGCTCGGGTGATACTGTTTCTGAGAGATAAGCCAAGTATCCGGCTAGAGTGCACTATAGGATTAGAGTGGACATATTGTACTCACATGTGACATGATGAGTGGCGATGTGTTTCACGCCCAGATTGCGACCGTCTTGGAAATATCTTGTGTGGGGATTTCCTCCGCTTCGGGATAGGACCTTGATAGTTATGTGCATCTGGGGACCGATCATTGAGAACCTTTGTGGAAATAACCCTCTTCAGTGGTGGCAGTGGCAGACCACATTTTGTGGCAAACCCATTCGCACCCGAGGGTCCACTGGGGACTGGCATAGGATGGCCTGGTTCTCTTATAGGAACTCAGTCAAAGCATCTGGTCGTATGACATTAGTACTGTATCCTACGGGCTGAATGTGCTATTGTTTCTCGATTTCAGCGCTCGAAGCTGGGGACTTATAAGGGATGCTTGTTTTTCCCGGACTCAGCTGAGGCCTCCCTGCGTAGTACATAATGCCTAACCGATTCCCTGATTTGGTCATGATCCATTTCTCAGAAATGGTGAAAGTATTATTGTTATTCGGCTTTGAGAGTCTGTGATGTTTGACCCGGAGCACACCTGTGAGATTGGGAGGGGTTTGCAGGAACCCTTGACTCCATCATACCCTTGTTACCAGTGCAGTTTCATGTTCTGATACAGTTACTTTGGTTCCAGAGTTCTTGAGCTTATCTGTTTCTTGATTGGGAGTATCTGAGCTTATTTGAGTGTTTATGGGATGATATCTAGAGGATTTGGGTTCCTAATCATTTGGCCTTGGTATCCAGATTCCAGACGGTCCCAGATGGATCATATGTCTTTGCATTTTCATTTGCATTGCATCATTTCATCATTAATCATGTTTTGTTTTCATTCACAGGTTCATATCATTGCTTCCGGTTCCGGTATCCTCTTCATAGATGGAAGATCCTCGCAAGCAAAATATTCATTTCAAGTTTTTTGACACCAAGGTTGGCCTGTTAAAGAAGATGGTAAAACTGATCACACCCAACCATGTGGAGAGATTCAGGAAGGCTTATGGGAGTATTCTGGATGTGGTGGTAGAGTTAGATCCTTCTGAGAGAAGTGCCATTCATACCTTGCTTCAGTATTATGATCCTCAGCTCCGTTGTTTCACTTTTCCTAATTTTTCAGCTAGGTCCTTTGCTGGAGGAGTATGCTTTGATCTTGGGAGTTCCTGTTCGAGACCAGATTCCGTTCAATGCTGAGATGAGTAGACCTGCACCAGAGGCTATTGCTAAGGCTCTTTATTTGAGCACTTCTGCTGTGAATTCTCTGACCATCATTAAGGGAGGTGTACCTGGATTTTCTTTGGAGACTTTGGTAAAGAAGGTGGAAGAGTTGGTTGTTGAGGAAGAATGGGATGTTGTCTGTGCTATCCTGGCTCTTTCTATCTATGGCATTATTTTGTTTGCAAATATGGAGAAGTTTATAGACATGAATGCCATACATCTCTTTTTGCTGAAGAATCCTGTGCCTGCACTGCTCGGAGATTTGTATTACTCGGTGAAATACAAAACTGAGAAGAAGAGGGGGGTTTAGTTCGTTGCTGCGCTCCTTTATTTCATATATGGTTCATGAGGCATCTGCCTAGTACTGGAGTGTTTAGTGATCATACCTTGGTATGGGCTCAGAAGCTGGAAAAGTTGCTTGCCAAGGATGTCAGGTGGGTTACTCAGAGGATTCAGGGTGCACATTTCATCACTAGCTGTGGGAGTTATCTTAGTGTACCTTTATTGGGAGTAACTGGAGGGATAAATTATAATCCAATCTTGTTGAGAAGACAGTTGGGATATGCCTTGAGAGAGGTTCCAGAAGAATTGAAGTTGACCCCTATTTTCTACTTCCTGGTAAAGGACAATATGCCTTTTGTGAGAAAAGTTGTTGGAGCTTGGAAGTGCATTAAAGGAGAAGGGATAGCTAGTTTTGGAAAGTGCAACAATCAGACCTTCCCGGAGTATGAAGCTTGGTTGAAAGACAGAGCCAGAAGGGTATTGCTGCCATTCTCATCTCCAGTTCCTCCAGTTGCTGAGTCTACTGATACTGTGTCTTTAGAAGAGTTCAAGAAGTTGGAAGCCCAGCTGCATGAAGTCAGAGTGGAGAACACTGAAATGGTTAATCTGTATCATCTTGCCAACCGGGCCAAGAATGAAGCTGAAGAGAAAGTGCTGAAGATACAGAATACCATGGAGGCTAAAGAGAAAGACTTTGCTGGGAGGGAAGCTCACTTTCACAGGTTGGGTATGATGGAAGCAAAAAGAGAAGCGGAACGAAAGAAGAATTCGAAGACTCTCAAGGAAGCTCGTCAGTCTATTGTCTGGTTGCAGGGGCATAGAGCAAGAGTTGAAGAGATATAAGGAAAAAGAAGAGTTCTTCGAAGTGCAAATGGCTTTCAAGAAGGAAGAGGTGGAACAAGCCCATCAGATTCGAAGGGAGAAGACTCAGCAGTTAGCAGATAGTCAGCAAGCCTTAGAAGCAGCACTTAAAGAGATTGAAGACCTCAAGTTGATGGCTGGAGTCAAGAAGGCTAAGTCTGATGTGGAGCTTAGTGAGGGAGGTTCAGGATCCTCAGGCGGTGGTTTTGCTTCTTAGTTTGTTTTCCTTATATTGGGATTACCTACAGACATGTTGTAGGAATCCTGGCTGTTTTTTTTTCTCTTTAGAAACATGTACCCTACGGGGAATTCTGTTATTTCTGCCTCATAGGCTGATTTATGTTATGCAATTTTTCAGTTCACCATTTCTTTGTATGTCTGCGGTTATGGTTTGAATGTGGTTTCTATGCAAAGGTTTCTGAAAGTCGAGGATCAATATCCATCTGGCTTTCTTTGCTAAATACCGGAACTAGGGCATGGATGACCTGGGATTGGAAACATAAACAACTGCATTGCATACATATCACCTGTTTTCTTGTTTTGCAGGTATGGCTACCAGTTCCTAATGTCTTTTGTGTTTCAGGCACTATAGCTCCCAGGAAAGTTCGAGAGCAACCAGTCGCACACAGATATCCAACAAAGGTCAACAGAGAACGAGTCATGGATCAGATGCAAGCTAACTTAGCTGATTTAAGACTGAGGATGGACAACTTCATGACCTTGATGGCCGGCATGGGTCAGAATCAAGAGCGTCTGCGGGAATTGGTTGAGAACCAAGCCAGGAACAACACTGCTGATGCTGATAATCGTAATGGTGCGGGCGCACGTCAAGTGGAAATCCCTGTAACACAGCCAGGGGTTACTATAATCAATGATGGGCTGAACAATGTTCAAATGGACGGTCAAGACGAACAGTTCACTCTGCTGGACGAAGTTGAGGGTCAGGGGGCTTAGATGAACAGGAAGTTTGAGGAAATGGCAGAGCAAATCAAGGCTATTCAATCCCAGAGCTCTTTGTGATTTGACATTACTGACTTGGGCTTGGTTCCCGGGGTGAGAATCCCTTACAAGTTCAAAGTTCCAACTTTTGAGAAATACAATGGCACCGCATGCCCGAAGACCCATCTTCAGTCCTTTGTAGGGAGGATCGCTGCTCACACTGATGATGAAAAACTCTGGATGTACTATTACAAGGACAGCCTGGTTGGGGCCTCCCTGGAATGGTATATGAAGCTAAGCAGAGTCAACATCAAGAGTTGGAAAGACCTGGCAGAAGCTTTTGTGAGACAATATCAGTATAATTCGGACATGGCTCCAAATCGCACTCAATTGCAGCACATGTCTCAAACTGCTAAGGAGGGTTTCAAAGAATATGCTCAGAGGTGGCGTCAGCTCGCTGCTAGAGTGCAACCACCACTGCTCGAAAATGAGATGGCTGACATGTTTATGGGGACATTGCAAGGTGTGTTCCTTGAAAGATTGGCGTCCAGTTCTTCCACCAAATTCAACGACATAGTAATTGCTGGAGAGAGGGTTGAAACCTTGTTGAAAATGGAAATATTCAAGATACAAGTGCAGGCAGCTCGAGTGGAGCAAGAAAACCTTTCAGCGGACCTCCTAGAAGAAGAGAAGGCGAGACCAATGTTGTATTTGGCCGAGGCCAAGGCCGAGGGTATAGAAGACCATATGAGCATGTGGCAGCAGTCACAATTCCTTCCAGTCCTGTGCTGCAGGCACAACCACATCAACAACAGCAACAACAGCAGCCGCAACGCAAAAACTATCAGTAGAGGCCTTATCAGCCAAGGCAGACTCGCCCGACTAATAGAGTGATTGAGGCAATCCCCATGACATATACCGCTTTGCTACCAAGATTGCTGGATTTGAATCTGATACAATTGAGAACTTTGGCACCACCACCACTTGGAGAGCTTCCAGTGGGGTACAAGGTCAATGCAAGATGCACTTTCCATTCTGGGGCACCCGAGCACTCAACTGAGAAGTGCAGGGCGCTACATCACAAGGTTCAAGATCTGATAGACTCCAAGGTGTAAACTCATAATTTCGACATGTTGAAATTTAGAGTTTGAAGCCATCTCTGTCGAAGAATGATGAAAGAAAAGAAATTCAAGAGATGCTGACAAGGTTAAAAGCTCCAATGCTTCGACAAAAGGGCAAATAGTATTCTGGCAAGATAAATTTGGAAAGTTGTTTGTAGCTAAGTATTTGATAGAATAAGGTTGTCTTTCGACATTTCGACAGAAAAGGGTTTTGACAAAAGCAGTATTTGGCAGATGCTGAAAGGGTTGTTTCTTCTTTAAAGATTTCGACAGATTGAAGAGGTGCAAGGTTTCGTCACCAAAGAAGGGATTTCAAATTCAAAAAGTTGTAACCTTTTGACAGTTGGACACATGGAAGGTTCAGGAAAAGAAGTTGCATGCAGGCTGACACTTGTCATTTATTTATGATTTTTCCGTTCTAGGCAGTTACTTTATTTGTGTATAAATAGAATAGTTTGTGTTTAGAATAGGTGTGTGAAAACTTATACAAAAATTCCTGTAAATACTCTAAGTACCCAGTGTGAGAGAAAATGAGTTTGATATTTGGAACCATGTACGTTTGAACACCATTTATCCTTTAAGTTATTTAAATTGTCAGTTTATTCATCAAGTTTATTTCATTTTTAAGCTTTATTTACTTTTCTGCAAGTTATAGCTTTCGACAGTTCTTCTTGTTTTTGTTTAAAACTTCAACTTTATTTTGTTTTCTAAACTTAAAACTTTACTTTACTTTCAAAAATCAAAGTTATTCACACTTTGACAATATTGACAAAACAAACCATAAATCAATCACAAACACTAAGAGTAGTTCGACAGAATAATTGCACATGTGTCCTAGGACTTGTTTGGTTGGTCCTGCAAGTAACCCAGTTTTCTGAGAAATTGGTTAACCAGAGGTTGTTTGCCAGAAATCACCGCGAACAAATTGGCACACCCGGTGGGACAAGTGCAGTTGATAAAATCTAATAGAGAACTTTCTTAGAAAATTGTTCCTTGCTACGTTGTATGATTCTTAGAAGCGGTAAACTAGCCGTAACCGACGTAGAAAGACCAAAGAGAACAAGAGGAAGAAAGATGGCTAACTTGCCAAATGTTTCAAACAATCCTGACGAAACCATTCCAGTTTCCAATCCCATCCCTTCGTCAGGAGCAATACCAGTTTCTGGCCCTGTTTTAGAACAGATTAGGCCTCCATCAGGGGATTCAATACCAACGGGTTCAGGGTCCCAGAATGCCCCTAGTTCTTCCACCATGGGACACGCCAGGCCCCTTGGAACCCCTCCCCCTGGAGGAAATACCTTCAGGCCATATCTGAATTATTCTCAGCCCTTGACTGGGAGGGAACAACCATATGGAATGCCAACTTAAATAATGGCAAGTCTACATAATTCGTCACCATTATTCTCTGATGCTATGGTTCAAATGTCATCACCATTGCAGGGATCGGGATATGGTGGAAATGGAAATAGAATGAATCAAGTTCCACCAGGTTTCCATATGCCCACTATGACAAACCATTCTGCACAAGTAATTCGTCAACAGATGGATGAAAGTAATCATGATATGGTGCAGGCTTTGACACAACAAATGGGAGAAGTATTCAATCCTTTAATACAAAACACTACCCAAACAAACCAAATATTGGCAGAACAGATGGCACGCATTGCTGACTTTTTTGGAGTCCCTCAAGCACAGCAAAGAATGCAATTGAATCAAAATCCTGCCAATAGACCTGCAGAAGAGGAACTTACTATAAACCAAAGGCCATTAGGAAACCCTCATGAAAATCCCAGGGGCCAAGAGGTGATAGTTGAACAGCCTAATGTAGAAGAGCCCATTCGACAGGAACCAAGAAGAATAATAGTCCAGAGAGACCAAAATGCTGATGAAATATTACAACAGAGAATGCGTTACAATAACCTGCCTGTCGAAAATAATATTGCCACCATGGTTGAGAGAATAATGGCGCAAAATGGCGTAAACGTAGGATTACAAAGGCCTAGTTATACTTCCACCTTGTCTGAATTTGTCTTACAACAAGAATTACCACCAAGGTGGAAAGTCCCCAAATTCACTAAATTCTCAGGGGATACTAGTGAGTCCACCATAGAACACGTAGCGCGTTATTTGATAGAGGCAGGAGAGATTGCTAATAATGAGAACTTAAGGATGAAATACTTCCCAAGTTCTTTGACAAAAAATGCTTTCACTTGGTTTACTTCTCTTCCTGCGACTTCAATATTCACTTGGACCCAATTAGAAAGATTGTTCCATGAACAATTCTATATGGGACAAACCAAGATAAGTTTGAAAGAGTTGGCAAGTGTCAAAAGAACATTTTCTGAACCTATAGATGACTATTTGAATAGGTTTAGATTATTAAAAGCCAGATGCTTTACACAAGTGCCGGAACAAGAACTAGTCGAAATGGCTGCAGGGGGTCTAGATTATTCCATAAGGAAAAAACTGGATACCCAGTACTTAAGAGACATGGCACAGCTGGCAGACAGAGTGAGGCAAATAGAAAGACTAAAAAATGAAAAATTTAGATCAAATAAAAACAAGAAGGAAAGAGTGGCCTATGTGGGCATAGTTCAAGAAGATGATTATGACGAAAATGAACCAGTCATTTTCGACCAGCAAGAAATTGATCTGGTAGAACTAAAACAAGGCCCTCCATATTCCTGCAATGTTTTAGCCCCGTCGAATGGAAAAAATCCAGTCGAAGTAGAAAAGAATGACAGGTTCCCTAAAAGAACCTATACATTCGACATCACCAAATGTGATGAAATTTTTGATTTATTAGTCAAAGATGGTCAGTTAATAAAACCAGCAGGCACTAAGGAGCCTCCTGTAGACCAACAGAAAAAGAGAGGTTTTTGTAAATACCATAATTTCTTGGGTCATAAAACTTCTCAATGTTACCTTTTCAGGGATCTTGTCCAGAATGCAATCCAAAATGGAAGGCTGAAGTTTGGAGACAAAGCCAAGCAACAGATGAGGATTGACTCCAATCCCATGCAGGTTGTGGAGGCCAATTATGCTGAACCAGAAATGGTAAATGTGGTCGAAATGGAGATCATGGCGGAGGAAAGTTTTGAAATGGTAGAAGTTACTGAAAGCTTCGGCACCAACTTCACCATGATGGAAGCTGCTGAAGGTTTCGACACCCATGTAAATGTGGTGGAAGAGGGTGATGATCTTGCAGACCAGGCTGAGGAAGAAGAAGTCAAAGCTTCTGAAGACTTCGACAGTGAGGATGCCATTGAAACTACTGAAGGTTTCGACGAAAGAAATACAGTCAAAGTGGGAAGAAGCTTCGACAAGAAAAACTATGAAAGAGATGCTGAGCAGGCGGTGATCTGGGACACTTTAGGAGAGTCGAATGGGAAGTTCGACTTCATGGTGAAATATTCAGCACCACCAAGCTCCAAAACGGATATCAACAAAATCAAACCCACAGGATGGGGAGATTCTTTAAAAAATGATGACGAAGAGGAGGATAACAAAACCCTCACTGTCCAAAAAGAGGCCACTGAGGGCCTTGACCGAGATAAGATCAAAACAACAGGGACTGATGACAATGCCCTTACTGTCGAACCAATAAACAGTAGTACCATCAGAACTGAAGAACATTCTGTCGAAGGTGTTGCACACTGCTGCAAATACATCTATAAGGGTTTACACCCAAAAGGCAGAGTAAATCAGTCAAAGGAGAATATCCCGGAAGAAATGATGCTAGTCGAAAAAATGAACAAATTGAAAATCACAACTGAACAGAATGTTGGGATTCATATGGTGGAAATCACCCAAAAGGTAGGACCAGACACCAACAAGGTAAAGAAACGTCAAGAGAAGCATCAGAAGCTGGTTTACCCAGAAGAAAACGAAAGTCTTGTCGAATTCATCCAGAGGTGTCAAAGGAAGAACGCAGAAATTATGCTTTTCCCAAGGTGCAGTGCTGTGTTCGACAGGAAAGCAGCTGATGACTTAGAAGCAGCAGAAAAGACCCAGAGGAAAAGAAACTGGGGAACAGTCCCACCAACCAGAAATGGAAGATTCGACCCAAGAAGAGGGAAGCATCACATCCAAGGAGTGGGAGAGAGACGTTTCAACACTTATAAACCATCCAACAGACCAAATGACGACAAATGGGTCCAACCTATAAGGGATGCCCAAGGTCAGAAGAGATGGAAGAGTTTTGAAGTGAACAGGGGTCCCTCAATGGAAGTAAAAAAGGAGGCAAGGCCAAAGTACGTCTCTGAAAACTACAAGGGGAAGAATCCTATGTCCAGGTCCCAATGGAGAAGATTCCAAAGGCAGAAGAAGATTGAAAAAGAAACTGTAGAACACAAAAGGGTTGGGCAGAAAGAGGTTGAATCAAGCAAGTATGTGCAGATTACAAGTAAGGGGAGACCTCTGGCAAAAGAAGAACCCCTTCACAAGAATGGATCTAATGACACCACAGAAATGCAGACAACAAACAACAAAATGCCAGTGGATGAGGAAGTTACAGATGACTTCAGTTCAGAGTCTGATGCGTCCTTCGACGTAACCTGCAATGTGGTTTCTGTGTTGCCCAGAGACTATGACAGAATAATGGAAGTCGAAGACGAAGAGGATGACATGGCAGATGATAGCATAGGCCTTAAGCCTGTATGCTACTACATAATGAATAATGGCTGTGTCGAAGAGCAAAATGCTTTCTTTGAAAAGCCAGATAATGCAATGAAGGCTCACTTAAAGCCACTTTTCATAAAAGGAAAGGTAGAAAACGTGGGTGTCAACAAAATTCTGATAGACGGTGGAGCAACTGTAAATTTAATTCCTCATTATATGATAAAGAGGATTGGAAAAGATGACTCCGACACTAAGCCTCACAACATGGTGTTGTCCAACTATGAAGGTAAGGTAGGGACAACACTGGGGGTAATACAACTGAACTTGACTGTAGGGTCCATTACCAGGCCTACAATGTTTGTGGTGATAGCATCAAAGGCAAATTACAACTTGTTGTTGGGAAGAGAATGGATCCATGGGATTGGGGCTGTGCCATCTTCCATGCATCAAAGGATAGCAATCTGGAGGCCAGATGGGATTGTCGAAAACATAGAAGCAGATCAAAGTTACTTCACAGTTGATGTGAACAATGTCAACAGTCGTAACTTCGACAAGAATCTGGCACATATAGCACCATGCAATCCTGCTGGCTTTGACCTAACAGCCTCCGACAACGCCTATTGTTCCATGTACCTCCACCCTACACATGGCTTCCAGTGGGATAAAGAAGTAATTGGGGAAACAAATTACACTTGGGGAACTGCCCATGTCAATCCAACTGGGTGGGGAAGTGAGTTCAGTGAAAATGACTGAGGCATCAACATTAGAAAAGATTTCGGCTTATATAGCCGAAAAACAACTCAAAGCGGCCCTTGAGGCTGAAGTAAGAAACATGGCTGTCGAAGCCAACACACAAGTTGTCGAAGAGCAACATCCTCAAGAAAACATTGAGGAACAACATATAAAACAGGGTTTAGAAGAAGATTCTAATGGCGAATGGCAGAGTCAAAGACTTGATGCCATTTATGATGACGAACCCTTGGGGTTTGAAGAAGATCCAGCCCCAACCAACATGAAAATGGTGGCACAGGATCCTTTGGAGGAGATTAATCTGGGACTGGGGGCAGAGAAAAGGCCAACTTACATCAGTGCCAAAATGAATCCTCAACTCAAAGTCGAAATAATCCAACTGCTGAATGAGTTTAAAGACTGCTTCGCATGGGATTATGACGAAATGCCTGGTTTAGACAGAAATTTGGTTGAATTGAAGTTGCCAATACTGGAAGGGAAAAAGACAATAAAGCAGACTCCCAGACGCTTTGCACCTGAAATTCTGTCGAAAATCAAAGAGGAGGTCGAAAGGCTTCTAAAATGCAAATTCATCCGTACAACAAGGTATGTCGAATGGATTGCTAATATTGTTCCTGTGATTAAGAAAAATGGCAAACTGAGGGTATGCATTGATCTTAGAGATCTAAACTCAGCTACCCCTAAGGATGAATATCCTAAGCCAGTAGCAGAAATGCTAGTAGATTCTGCAGCAGGCCATGAGTATTTAAGTATGCTTGATGGCTATTCTGGTTATAACCAGATTTTCATTGCTGAAGAAGACGTTCCAAAAACAGCTTTTCGTTGTCCAGGAGCAATAGGAACATATGAGTGGGTAGTCATGCCCTTTGGTTTGAAAAATGCTGGAGCTACTTACCAAAGGGCCATGAATTCTATTTTTCATGATTTCATTGAAACGTTTATGCAAATTTATATAGATGATATTGTGATTAAATCTACCTCAGGCTCAGACCATATTAACCATCTTCGACAGTCCTTTGAAAGGATGAGGAAGTTTGGTTTGAAAATGAATCCCCTTAAGTGTGCTTTTGGTGTGCAGGCAGGAGACTTCTTAGGCTTTGTGGTCCACAAGAAAGGGATTGAAATTAATGAAAACAAAGCCAAGGCCATAATGAAAGCGAAAGCGCCATCGACAAAGAAGGAATTGTAGTCTCTGCTAGGGAAAATCAACTTTCTCAGAAGGTTCATCTCCAACTTTAGTGGAAAAACTCAGGCCTTCTCACCTCTACTTCGACTGAAGAAGGAGGGCTTCACTTGGGGGCAAGAACAGCAAGATGCCTTCGACAAGATCAAGGAGTATCTGGCAAATCCTCCAGTCTTAATATCTCCTTGTCAAAAAAGAAGCATGAGGCTTTACATATCAGCATCTGACAGAACATTAGGAAGCATGCTTTGTCAAGAAGATGAACATGGCGTCGAAAGAGCCATCTATTATCTCAGCAGAGTCTTAAACGATGTTGAAACTAGATATAGTATGATAGAGAAATTATGTTTATGTGTATATTTCTCTTGTACAAAATTAAAGCATTATATAAAACCCATTGATGTACATATATCTTCTCATTTTGACGTAATAAAGCATATGTTGTCTAAGTCTATTCTACATAGTCGAATTGGAAAATGGGCTTTAGCCTTGACTGAATATTCTTTAAAATATATGCCTCTAAAAGCTGTCAAAGGACAAGTGGTTGCTGACTTTATAGCTGACCACTCCATACTTGGAGATGAGACAAATTATGTCGAAAGAGAGCCTTGGAAATTATATTTCGACGGTTCCAGTCATAAGAATGGAACAGGTGTTGGGGTATTAATCATTTCTCCCAATAAAATTCCAACAAAGTTTAAGTACAAAATAGAAGGTTTATGTTCAAATAATGAGGCAGAATACGAAGCTTTAATTGCTGGACTTGAAATTTTGTTGGAATTGGGGGCAACAGAGGTCGAAATAATGGGTGACTCTAAGTTGGTGATAAAACAACTGACAAAAGAGTACAAATGTGTCAAAGAAAATTTGATCATGTATTTTGTGATAGCCAACAGACTCCTCAAGAGATTCGACAGTGTGGTTTTTAGACACATTCCTAGATTAGAAAATCAGGAAGCAAACGACCTGGCTCAACTGGCTTCAGGCTATAAAGTGTCGAAGGAAAATCTGATGAAAGTTGTCGAAGTAAGAGGAAAAGTTTTATCCACCAGACTGTCCCCATCTGATTTGGAGACCATAAGATTGGGGTATGGTGATGAAGAAAACTTTGAGATTTTTAATGTAGATAATCCAGGGGTAGGAGATTGGAGAAAACCTATCAAACATTATTTACAAAATCCAAACCAGACAGTCGAAAGAAAGATAAAGTATAGAGCTATAAGTTATGTGCTCTTTGGAAATGAATTGTTTAAAAAGACTGCAGAAGGAGTCTTGTTAAAGTGCTTAGGAGAGACTAAAGCTTATATAGCTTTGTCGAATGTGCATAGTGGTGCGTGTGGTGTACACCAGGCAGGGCACAAGATGAAATAGCTATTATTTCGACAGGGGATGTATTGGCCAACAATGTTGAAGGATTGTGTCGAATTTGCAAAGGGATGTCAAGAATGTCAAATTCATGCAGGCATACCTCATGTGCCAGCAAATGAGTTACATTCCATTATAAAGCCTTGGCCATTCAGAGGCTGGGCTTTAGATTTGATTGGTGAAATTCGACCAGCCTCTTCAAAAGGGCAGAAGTACATTCTAGTTGGGGTAGACTACTTCACTAAGTGGATCGAAGCCATACCACTGACGAATGTAGATCAGGAAGCAGTCATAGACTTCATCCAGAAACATATAATGTATAGATTTGGAATACCAGAGACTATAAACACTGATCAAGGATCTGTGTTTACTGGAAGAAATATGCAGGCATTTGCAAAAGAGACAGGTTTTAAGTTGCTAACTTCGACACCTTATTATGCCCAAGCAAATGGTCAGGTCGAAGCAGCCAACAAAGTAGTGATAAACCTGATAAAGAAGCATGTGGGTAAAAAACCTAGAAATTGGCACAAGACTCTGGATCAAATCCTTTGGGCTTGTCGAACGTCTCCTAAGGAGGCAACTAATTCCACCCCATTTAAATTAACCTACGGACATGATGCAGTATTGCCAGTCGAAATCTGTTTACAGTCAATACGAATTCAAAGGCATCATGAGATTCCATCTGAAATTTATTGGAGTATGATGTTGGATGAGTTGGTTGATTTAGATGAAGAAAGGTTACGTGCTTTAGAATTAATAAAAAGGCAGAAAGAAAGAGTCGAAAAGTTTTACAATAAAAAAGTAAAATTTAAAGCCTTTTTAGTAGATGATTTAGTTTGGAAAGTAATTTTGCCCATGGAAAAGAAAGATAGATTGATGGGAAAATGGTCCCCTAAATGGGAGGGACCTTTCAAAATTTTAAGAGTTTTTTCAAATGGTGCTTATGAAGTCGAAGAAATAGAAAAAGATAGGAGAGTGCTGAAAATAAATGGCAAGTACTTGAAAAAGTACAAACCAACATTGCAAGAAATAAAAATAGGAACAGAATGAAATTGCAAATAAAAAAACTTGTCTTCGCCAAACAGATGGCGTAAAATAACATTACATATGAAATTGCAATAAGTCTTAAAACAATAAAATTTCCTAATTCCTATTACAAGCTACTGTCGAAGGAAGGTAGCTTTGAGTTCGTCGAATTTTTTCTTCTGAAGCTGAATTCGACGCTCGCAGAGACTCTTACTGACAGTCAGTTCGTCAATCTCCCTGTGAAGTTGTTGGGTTGATTCTGCATGTTGGAGCCCTTTTTGAAGTTCACTGTCGATTTCTTCTTGGTTGGGCTGTAGAAGGTTGGCCTGGCGTTCTTTCTCTTGGAGGATTTTCTTTTGAAGTTCAGCAATCTGAGTCTGATAAGCTTGAATGTTGTTTTCACATTCAGCAGCATCTTTGGTGTATTCGTCAGAAAGCTTGTTCAGTTCTGAAATTTTGTCCGTCGAAGAAGCTACGATATTCCATTCTGAAACTTGTTTTTCAGATTTGGTTGTAATGTTCTGAGAAAATTCCTTTTGACGAACCAAATCAGCACTTACAAAATCAATCATTGACATCAGGTCCATCACCAAGCGGCTTTCTTCAGTCGAAGCCTCCAGCAAATTGGCTCGTTTCAGGAGTTTCTTTAAATCATACTGGGCAGAAGGATTTTCAGCCAGGGTCTCAAACAGGTCCACCCCAAGGATTTTTGCTTTGATTTCATCCCTGATGACACTGATGGGTTGAATGTCAGAAGTGGCCCCTGAAGCTGTCGAACCACTGTGGGAAGAGTCTTGGAAGTTGTACCTGGAATTGAGTAGAGCTTTTAAATATTCCAGAGGCTTTCTAACTTTCAAGCTTTCAATTTCCTCGTGTGATAAGCTTGTCGAACCAGTACCCAAAGGGGTTTCTGTAGGAACTTCTGATGGAGTAGGAACATTTTGGGAAGTTCCTCCAAGGCTCAAGTTGGGTTCTGGTTGATTCGACAGATCAACCTCTTCTTCGACAATTTCTTTGTCAGCCTCTGTGGTATCAGTTGGCTCTTGAGCTTGTACATCCTAGCCAAGAGCATCTTCGTCAATTGCTGTTGCAGCGGTTGGTCCTTGAGTTGGTGTATCCTGGTCTGGAGCTATTTTTTCCTCCGCAGTAAAGTCTGGGCGAAAGGGAGAATTATTGCCAGAAGATTCAGAGTCACTAATGTTGAATTCGTCCAAAGTTTGAGGTCCATAGACACCTGCATCTGGGGTGGCGTCTTCTTGAAGCCTTTCAGCCAGAGTCTTCTCAGAGTCAGAAGGAATAACTTCTTCTTGGACTTTAGAAGTCTCTTCGACATCAATAACAACCTAAAGAGAGCATAAAAGAGAAGTATAAGATAAGAATATATGCAGTCAAGACTTGGAATGTTGTCAGTCGAAAATAAATACCTGAGGGATCTCAGTGTGAACACTTGAGTCCCCACTTTTTTCACTCCTTGAGGGAATTTTGTTGGTTGGACTGGCAGGGGGAGTTCGTCTGTGAACTATGGATCTTTGGGATGCCACTGTTTTTATTTTCAGACCTTTGTTTCTTTTCAGAGGTTGGGGTTCAGGAGATTCATCCTCAGACTCTTCGACACTGATCTCCTTTTCTTCTTGTTTTCTTTTCTTGGCTGGTGTACGAGTTACCTGAAGTATGCAAAAAGAAGAGATATTCAGTGTAAAAGAATATTGAAATACGCCAATAAGAAGAAATAGGTGTTTTTGTTCGTCAAAACCTTTTTGGCAGTTATGGGAGATTTTTCGACTGTCTTGGAGGAGGTTCCTTCGCCAGCAGTTTTCTTGACAATTCTAACAGCTGAAAGAGAAAGAATTGTATAAACATTGATATAAATATATAAAAAAAGAGAGGTTAGAAATAAGAGGAGGAATGTAATTTCTTCGACACCTTCAAGAATGGGTTCTTCCACATTAACATGTTCTATCCCAACATGAAGGTGCCCAGTGAAGTTGCCCAAGTAATGCTTCGTCGGAACCACACGTTCGGAAAGTTTCTTGCTGGACTCGTGAAGCAGTTTTAAATCAGATCCACACACAAACCAATCTGGAAATGGAGGGCACAAAGCCACGCCAAATTCTGCAGAAGGGAGTGGAGGGAATTTTGGAGGAAAAGTGGTGAATGCAAAATTGTAACGTGCATGTGGTGGGAGAGACGAAGGCACCCCCAACTTATCCAATTTTTCTGTAAACTTCTGTTTTAAAGTTACTGCTGCTTCGCCTATGGTTCGACGAAGATCACTGGGCCTGTAAATAGTTTCAAAATATTTTTGAAACTTTTGAATTTCTTTGATATGTTTATCTGTACCTTTTTTCTTCTTATCCTGCACAAAAGTAAAAGCGTTCGTCAGGAGAGTGGTGAAGGTTGCTACATCAAAGAATTTGTTAATATAATATTCCTTCCACCAAACGTCGAAGTCTTCAGTGCATAGGAAGCTTGGTCGAAAGATGGTGGGGTAAACTTCCAAAGATGAGTCGAAGAATTTGTTGTATAACTCTAAACTTCTGTCGAAGCTTTGAAATGAGTTATAGAATATAATAGAGCCTTTCTTGTGATAAATGGGCTTCGTCTTCGTCTGTATTAGCCCAAATTGTCTAGCCACCAGGTTGGGTTGGTAGACAATAAGAGACACTTTAGTGTTGTTGAGACTGTGGTGGGAGAAAAGGTGCCTTGGCATAAGGAAAGCCTCCCAAATGGATATATAAGAGTCTTCTTCTTTCTGGTTCTCCACTAGGAGTTGTCTTGTGAACCATCTGGGACCCACATTTATGTTGGCAAATGGTGCCATAGAAGGAGTGAACTTATAACGTTTGGCAAACATCATTATGTAACTGGTGAATGCTTGTCGAATACCTATGTTGTCATCAGTAGGGGTTAGTTGGACTAACCTAGGCCATTCGACGCGCCTTTCTTTCACCTCTTCTTCGTCAACTGGCATTTTGACAGGGATGCAAGCTTCGAAGGTTGCGTTCAACCACAATTGTAGGAGCCAGAAGGGGCCTATGAGACTAATATTGTCTTTGTCCTTGAGAGTTTTTAAATTACTCACACTCTCACTCAAGGATTCGTAGAGGTTTGCCAAAAGCAACTCACTCAGGCAGAATGCAACTCCATTATGAAGTTGATTAGCCATGATAATATAACTTCTGGCAACTTGAAGTGACCTAGTGCAGAAGACGAATTTAACTAGCCATAGAGTGAGAAAGGCAATGTGCTCTCTGTCGGATACTTCCTCATTATCTTCGCCTTGGTGATGAGTGATAAAGACAGAATATCCAGCATGCTTTGTGTCGAAGCCTATGGGGTCTTTATTTAGGTGTTCAGGGTTGAAAATTTCTCCTAAAGGACTGAGGCCAGTAATGGCTGCTATGTCGAACAGGGTAGGAGTAACCATACCACAGGGTAGGTGGAAAGTGTTGAAGGTACTATCCCAGAAGTACAAAGAGGCCAGCAGCATGTTTTGACAATAGCGTGGACCTTCCTTCGACAGTTGGATCAGGTCATAGATGCCAGTTTTCTTCCAGAATTTTTCTTTGACTCTTTCGACCCTAGTTAGCCAAGCTAAGTAGTCGGAAGGATCTTTCGTCAGGGGAGGACTCCTAAAAATCCTAGTTTGATTCAAATAAGACAGATCTATTTCTGTCGAAGCTATGGGAATTTCAGGTTTTTTGGATGTTGTTTCGACAGGCCTAGGGTTCTTATTAGCAGCTATGGGTTTGGAACCAGAGTAACAGGGATAAAAGTCTTTTAAGCGATTGGGGTCAATATTAGGATCAAAAATGGGACCTAGCATGGCATGGTGAACTCCAGAAACTGAGATAGGAATCATTACCTGAGACCTGTAGATGCTTGCTTTCTCCCTTTTATTTGGGGGTTCTGGAATGTATTGTTGTTGTTGCACTTGCATGGGTCCAGATAGTATATGAGCAGGAGGAAGGTCAACTGTTTTCTTGGTCTTCTTGGCACTACGATCAGCAACAGTTTTTGGAGGAGCCATTGATGTGAGAAGATGAGAAGTTTGAAGGAGCAGAAAGCTTTGAAAAGGGTTTTGATGGAGTTTCTGTGTTAGGTAGGAGAAGAGTTTTGAGAATGTGAAAAAGGAAAAAGTTTTTTTTTTGAAGTTGATATTTATAGAAAAAATGAAATGATAAGAGGAGAACTGAAAAGGCTTTTCAGTTGGGAAAATGGAAACATGCGTTTTTGATCCATTGGTGGCGATTGAAAGTGACGGTTGGTAGGGAGCCATGATTTAGCTAAAATATAGGGTCATGGGAGATTCTGTAAACGTGGGCTAGACGTGACGTTTTTCAGAAAGTGGAAATCATGGTGTTTTCTTGGGACTCAACAAAGTCACTTTATAATAAATGAGACTGACAGGATGTCAAAGGTCATTTCGACAGCAAAAGATATTTCTCCAAGAATAGTCGAAAACATATTTGCTGGGGGGCAATTTGTAAACTCATAATTTCGACATGTTGAAATTTAGAGTTTGAAGCCATCTCTGTCGAAGAATGATGAAAGAAAAGAAATTCAAGAGATGCTGACAAGGTTAAAAGCTCCAATGCTTCGACAAAAGGGAAAATAGTATTCTGGCAGGATAAATTTGGAAAGTTGTTTGTAGCTAAGTATTTGACAGAATAAGGTTGTCTTTCGACGTTTCGACAGAAAAGGGTTTTGACAAAAGCAGTATTTGGCAGATGCTGAAAGGGTTGTTTCTTCTTTAAAGATTTCGACAGATTGAAGAGGTGCAAGGTTTCGTCACCAAAGAAGGGAATTCAAATTCAAAAAGTTGTAACCTTTTGACAGTTGGACACATGGAAGGTTCAGGAAAAGAAGTTGCATGCAGGCTGACACTTGTCATTTATTTATGATTTTTCCGTTCTAGGCAGTTACTTTATTTGTGTATAAATAGAATAGTTTGTGTTTAGAATAGGTGTGTGAAAACTTATACAAAAATTCCTGTAAATACTCTAAGTACCCAGTGTGAGAGAAAATGAGTTTGATATTTGGAACCATGTACTTTTGAACACCATTTATCCTTTAAGTTATTTAAATTGTCAGTTTATTCATCAAGTTTATTTCATTTTTAAGCTTTATTTACTTTTCTGCAAGTTATAGCTTTCGACAGTTCTTCTTGTTTTTGTTTAAAACTTCAACTTTATTTTGTTTTCTAAACTTAAAACTTTACTTTACTTTCAAAAATCAAAGTTATTCACACTTTGACAGTATTGACAAAACAAACCATAAATCAATCACAAACACTAAGAGTAGTTCGACAGAATAATTGCACATGTGTCCTAGGACTTGTTTGGTTGGTCCTGCAAGTAACCCAGTTTTCTGAGAAATTGGTTAACCAGAGGTTGTTCGCCAGAAATCACCGTGAACACAAGGCGATTAACATTGCACCACCGCCAAATGTTAATTCAAACCCTATTCCGAATCATGGAGGGGCTAGGATCAATGCTGTTGAAAGTGGTGAGAAGTTGAGTTTGACGCTAAGTATAGAGGAAGTGAAGACTCAGTTGTCGGTAGTGAAGCAGAGGTTGCTGAAAGGACAGGTTTTTTCAGGATGCAGTTCTGATTGTGAGGAATGTCTGAATTCAGAGAACGGATGCGAGAATTTGAAGATGGGGCTGCAGAAGCTGATTGATGAAGGATTTTTGCAGTTTAACAAGGTTGGTGATGAAGCTGATAACGTGTCTACCATAACCATTTTCTACGATGAAGTTGAGATGCCTGCCAAGAGAGAACTTGTGACCATTAATGTTCCTGAAGTGAGTCCTGTGACTATCACCGCGCCTGGGCCTATTCCATATGCCGATGACAAAGCCATTCCATGGCATTACGGCTCAGATGTATAAGTAGCTGGACAGAACGTTGAAAGCAAGTCTGTTGTTGTTGACCCGACTGTAGAGAATGTCGGAGGAGTCGGAGGCTTTACAAGAAGTGGTCGTTTATTTGCTCCCCCAATTCTGAGAGGGGATCCTGAGGCTGAGGCTTCGTCAAAAGCCAAAGGAAAGCAAGTTGTGACTGAAGAATCAATAACCCTTGCTGCTGTACAGGGAACCTTTGAAAAAGAGGTCGAGGAATTTATGCGGATTATCAAAAAGAGTGACTACAAGGTGGTCGAGCAGTTGAACCAGACACCTTCCAAGATATTCATTCTATCATTGCTGATGTGTTCTCCTGCATACAGAGAGGCCTTGCTGAAAGTGCTGCAGATGGCCTATGTTCCTCAGGAAATCACTGTCAACCAACTCGAAGTTGTAGTGGGAAGCGTGAATGCAAGCCATGGGCTGGGTTTCATAGATTGAGACCTGACGTCAGAGGGCCATAACCATAACAAAGCGCTACATATTACTATGGAGTGCAAGGGTGTTGTGTTGTCGCATGTTCTTGTAGACACAGGCTCTTCTCTTAATGTGCTTCCGAAGAAGGCATTAATGAAGCTCAATGTTGACGGGATAGTCCTCAGGCCCAGTGAGTTGATTGTCAAAGCTTTTGACGGGTCGAGAAGATCAGTGTTTGGAAAGGTTGAGTTGCCTGTGAAGATAGGTTCTCGAGTTTTCAAAAGCACCTTCTATGTCATGGACATTCAGTCCGCATACAACTGCTTGTTGGGACGCCCGTGGATTCATGCTGCTGGAGCTGTTACTTCCACTCTGCATCAGAAGCTCAAATATGTGGTGGATGGCCAGGTAATCACAGTGTGCGGAGATGAAGACATCTTCGTGAGCCATTTATCAACGTTCAAGTATGTGGAGATGGATGGAGAGATCCATGAGACTCTGTGCCAAGCCTTCGAGGCAGTCAACGTCAGCATTTTAACTCCTGTAGAGAAGAGCAGTGAGAAAGAAGGTACCTCCATCCACTCCTACAAGCAGGAAAAGGAGGTAGTTCAGTCAGGAAGCGCCCAAGGCTGGGGCAAGTTGCTAGAGCTTGAGAAGAAAGACGACAAGTTTGGTTTGGGATATCAACCTGGAGGATCTACTCCAAGGGGTAAGACTATTACTTTTACAAGCGCTGGATTGCTCGACCGCAACCAAATATGTATGACAAGCCAAGATGGGGACAGTGATGGTGACTGGGACAACTGGATTCATCCGTGTGCGCCCGAAGAGGAGCTGAGGAACTGGTCTGCTGAAGACATTGTCCAAGTTACCTGGCACTCAGAGTAATTTATTTGTTTCCTTTTATTAGCATACTGCATTGTCAAATCCAGCATTCTGCCCAAGATGCTAGGATCCATTGTATTGGGCCACCATGTTTGTTATGCATCTTATTTTACCATGAAATAAAAGGACATTTTCAGACAAATTGTGTTCCCTTTCTTTGTTTTTAAATTTTTCACAAAAAAAAATATAAAAATGGCAATGTGTTTTTCCTTGGTGTTTTTGTGTTAGCGTCTCTTTTCCAAAATAAGCAGATTCTGAAATAAGCACATCATCTGTGCAGTGTTGATCATCCGGATTCCATTGATAACATTCCTGCTATGACCATGCATGACTTTGACATTCCTGTCTACCAAGCTGATGAAGGGGTTGAGGAAGACTGTGAACTCCCTGAAGAATTGGTCAGATTGTTGAAACAAGAGGAACGGGTTATTCAGCCTCATCAGGAAGAAATTGAGATCATCAACATTGGCAGTGAAGATGTGAAGAAAGAGATCAAGATTGGGGCCAGTCGGCAGGCTGACGTCAAGAAAGAGCTGATCAGTATGCTGAGAGAGTATGTGGATATCTTTGCTTGGTCATATCAAGATATGCCAGGGTTGGATACCGACATCGTTGTGCATAAGCTACCTTTGAGAGAAGATTGTCCTCCTGTGAAACAGAAACTGAGAAGAACTCGTCCTGACATGGCGATGAAGATCAAAGAGGAAGTTCAGAAGCAATGGGATGACGGGTTCCTTGCCATGACTAGTTACCCACCTTGGGTAGCTAACATTGTACCTGTACCAAAGAAGGACGGCAAGGTCCGGATGTGCATTGATTACCGGGATTTGAATAGAGCAGGCCCAAAAGATGACTTTCCGTTGCCTCACATTGACGTGTTGGTAGACAATACTGCTCAATTCTCGGTATTTTCCTTCATGGATGGCTTCTCCGGATATAATCAGATTAAGATGGCGCCGGAAGACATGGAGAAGACAACGTTCATTACCCCGTGGGGTACATTTTGTTATAAGGTCATGCCCTTTGGTTTGAAGAACGCCGGGGCAACTTATCAGCGGGCGATGGTCACATTGTTCCACGACATGATACACAAGGAGATAGAGTGTTATGTGGACGATATGATAGCTAAGTCCCGAGACGAAGAAGAGCATTTGGTCAACCTGAAGAAGCTGTTTGATAGACTGATCAAGTACAAGCTGAGGTTGAACCCGAACAAGTGCACTTTCGGAGTGCGTTCCGGGAAACTGCTGGGTTTCATCGTTAGTCAGAAAGGAATTGAGGTAGATCCTGCGAAAGTAAAAGCAATTCAAGATATGCCTGCACCGAGAACAGAAAAAGAGGTGCGCGGGTTTTTAGGGAGGTTGAACTACATTTCTCGGTTCATATCTCATCTAACTGCCACGTGCGAACCAATATTCAAATTGCTAAGAAAAGAGCAAACGGTCAGGTGGAACGATGACTGCCAGAGAGCTTTCGACAAGATAAAAGAATATTTGCAGGAGCCTCCAATTCTAATGCCTCCAGTGGAAGGAAGACCTTTAATTATGTACTTGACCGTGCTAGAAGGGTCAATGGGGTGTGTTCTAGGCCAACATGACGAGTCTGGTCGAAAAGAGTACGCTATTTATTACCTTAGCAAAAAGTTTACCGACTGTGAATCCCGTTACTCACTGCTCGAGAAAACTTGTTGCGCTTTGGTATGGGCTGCTCACCGACTGAGGCAGTACATGTTGACTCATACCACACTGCTCATTTCCAAAATGGATCCTGTCAAGTACATCTTTGAGAAACCAGCGTTAACCAGAAGGGTTGCTAGGTGGCAGATGATTTTAACAGAATATGACATCCAATATACTTCTCAGAAAGCCATCAAGGGAAGTGTATTGTCGGATTACCTTGCACAGCAACCTCTGGAAGATGACTATCAGCCAATGAAGTTTGATTTCCCTGATGAGGACATCATGTACCTCAAAGAAAACGATTGCGAGGAACCACTTCCGGAGGAGGGGCCAGACCCTGAATCCAAATGGAAGCTGATGTTTGATGGGGCATTCAATATCAATGGACGTGGAGTTGGTGTCATTCTTATTACTCCCGAAGGTGTTCACTTTCCTTTCGCTGCCAGAATTACCTTTGGTTGCACCAACAATGAAGCAGAATACGAGGCATGCATAATGGGAATAGAGGAGGATATTAATCTTCGGATTAAGAACCTCGATATATTCGGAGATTCATCCCTCGTTATCAACCAAGTTAACGGCAAGTGGTATACGCATCAAGAGCATCTAATTCCATATAGGGATTATGCTAGAAAACTGTTGACGTTCTTCACAACAGTTAAGCTTCAGTACATACCACGTGATAAAAATCAGTTTGTCGACGCATTGGCCACCCTTTCTTCGTCTTGTGTTGGAGTTACGTGCCCAGAATTGACATCTCCAGGCTTGACGCTCCAGCTCATGCCTTCTCTGTAGACGCCGTGTCTGACGAGAAACCTAGGTATTTTGATATCAAGCTATTCCTAGAAAAGCAAGAATACCCAGCTGGGGCATCTTCCAATGACAAGAAGACCTTAAGGAGACTTGCTTCTAGCTTCTTCTTAAATACTGACGGAGTTTTATACAAAAGAAACTTTGACATGGTCTTGCTCAGATGTGTGGATAGACATGAAGCAAGCCTGTTAATGCAGGAAGTCCACGAAGGATCGTTCGGTACCCATGCAGGAGGGCATGCTATGGCTAAGAAATTATTGAGATCGGGGTATTATTGGATGACAATGGATGCAGACTGTTGTTCATTCGCTCGTAAGTGCCACAAGTGCCAGATCTATGCAGACAAAGTGCATGTTCCTCCAAGCCCGTTCAACATCATGTCATCTCCTTGGCCCTTTTCTATGTGGGGCATTGATATGATCGGGAAGATAGAGCCTACTGCTTCAAATGGTCATCGCTTCATCTTGGTCGCGATTGATTACTTCACAAAATGGGTGGAAGCAGCATCTTATGCCAACGTCACTCGTCAAGTGGTGGCTAGATTCCTGAAAAGGGATATCATTTGCAGATACGGAGTGCCCGAAAGGATCATTACTGACAATGGTTATAATCTCAACAACAAGATGATGGAAGAGTTGTGTCGGGACTTCAAGATTCAGCATCACAATTCTTCTCCTTACCGACCAAAGATGAACGGTGCGGTAGAGGCAGCTAACAAGAATATCAAGAAGATTGTGCAGAAAATGGTTGTCACTTACAAAGATTGGCATGAGATGTTACCATTTGCGTTGCATGGGTACCGATCGTCAGTCAGGATGTCAACTGGGGCAACTCCCTTCTCTCTGGTGTATGGCATGGAAGCAATCCTTCCTGTTGAAGTAGAGATTCCTTCATTGCGTGTGATGATGGATGTCAAGCTTGATGAGGCTGAATGGGTGCGTACTCGTTACAATCAGCTGTGCCTAATTAAGGAAAAGAGATTAGCAGCTATCTGTCATGGTCAGCTTTATCAGAGGAGAATGAAGCGAGCCTTCGACCAACGAGTACGTACTCGAGAGTATCAAGTGGGAGAGCTTGTGCTGAAAAGGATCATTCCTCCAGGTTCAGATCACAGGGGCAAGTGGACCCCAAATTACGAAGGACCATTCATAGTGAAGAAGGTTTTCTCAGGAGGAGCACTGATGCTCACCACTATGGATGGAGATGACTTCCAGTCCCCTGTTAACTCGGATGCAGTTAAAAAATACTTCGCATAAAGAGACCCGCTGGACACAAAAACAGAATTAAAGTCCAGACAAAAAAAGGGCATCCCGGCGAGCTAAAAACAGAATAAAAAGCTCGGGCAAAAGTTAGGGAAAATATACAAAAAATGTACACCCGCTGAGTTGAAAAGCCACATCGGACAGCTCAGGCAAAAAATGGTATCCCGGTGGATTGAAAACTCGAAAGGGCGATCCACGCAAAACAAGGGAATAAGCGAACAACTGCAATTCGAGTAATCTGAACCACACCATCGTTTCGTACAACTTGACAATATCAGAAGGGTAGGAAACAGTCCCCTCATTTCTCAGAAAGCAAAGACAAGAATGGAGAGTTTCGAAGACATGCTGGTCATAGCAGAAATGGAACTCATTGGGATGTCGTGCCCATTGCCATTAGGATAGTTTATTTTCTCAATTTTTATGGTAGCTACCTCTTTCCAGGTGGTTGCTTCCTGATGTAAATCTTTGCCTATTCAGAGACTTTTCAATAAAAAAGAATATTCAATCAAAAAGCTGTGATG
Organism: Lathyrus aphaca; assembly: GCA_963966055.1. Lineage (NCBI taxonomy): Eukaryota > Viridiplantae > Streptophyta > Magnoliopsida > Fabales > Fabaceae > Lathyrus > Lathyrus aphaca. The sequence goes on along the minus strand of OZ014519.1, from coordinate 101,720,509 downwards.
TGTTTATTTTTGTTTGCAAAATGTCCTGAATTTTTGGCAAAAATAGCATTGCATTTTTAAACATGGTGATAATTTGAAAGAAAAATGACATGCAGGGAAACACTGTAAACCCTCTTTGAGTGTCGAGTGACGATGGATGAACAGATCATACCATACGAATCCCCGGGGCACACTTGTGTTTTCTGTTGTTGCAGGTTGTAGGATGGCGTCACATTCTCCCAAACGGAATCTTCCCCAGTTATCCCCCGCAGGTAGCCCAAGCAGTTTATTCTTTCCCAGTGGAGTAGGCCCAACAGGAAGCTGAATGCCTGATATCCCCGGCAGAACTTCAAGGCTAATTGAACAGTTCTTATCCCCAAGCGGAGTTATTCTTTCCCAATGAAGTGTTCCCAGCAAGCAGCTGAAGGCCATGTTCCCCGCGGAGCTTAGAATTAGCAAAATGCTCTCCCCAACCAGAGTATTGTTGAAGCATCTTTCCCAGCCAAGTCTAAAGAGGATCCTTCCCCACATAATTCATATTTGATTTTCACTCCCGTCAGTGAGATATTCCCCGGAGAGGTTGCCAATTTATTTTTGGCCAGTGTGATGACACAGACAGTTTTTCATCTCCCCAATCAGAGTTAAGCATCGTCCAAAACTCTTGACTTGGTTTTCTCCCCTGCAGAGTTGGGAACCTTTCTGCCAATCAGGGCATGTTGATATTGCTCGTCTGCAATTCCAAGCACTCGTTTGTGTTTGACATGTAATCTTGGTTATTGTTCATTTGCAATTCCCAACACTCGTCTGTGTTTGGTATATGATTACTTTGTCATTGCTCGTATGCAGTTTCCAACACTCGTCTGTGTTCATACCTTGTTTCTCGTCTGCATCTTTCAACACTCGTCTGTGTTATCATTGTGGTATTGCTCGTCTGCAATTCCCAGCACTCGTCTGTGCTCATACCTTATTACCGCTCGTCTGCGTTTCTCAACACTCGTCTGTGTTATCCCAAGCAGAGTTTCCCCCAGCAGTGGTCTATGATTACCTTAATATTGCTCGTCTACAATTCCCAGCACTCGTCTGTGTTTGACATTTTCCAACACTCGTCTGTGTTCATACCTTGTTGCTCGTCTGCACTGCCCAACACTTGTCTGTGCTTGATATCTATTTCTGATTGCTCGTCTGCAACTCCCAACACTCGTCTGTGTTTTGATACGTGATATTTGTTTGGATACTTGCCTGTATCATCCAACGCTCGTTTGTGTTGATTCCCTATTTGAAGCTCGTCTGCTTTGTTTGGATACTCGTCTATATCATCCAACGCTCGTCTGTATTGATTCCCTATTTGAAGCTCGTCTGCTTTGTTTGGATACTCGTCTGTATCATCCCCAACACTCGTCAGTGTGTTATCTGTTTGAAGCTCGTCTGCTTTGTTTGGATACTCGTCTGTATCATCTCCAATACTCGTTTGTTTTGGCTTATATCTGTATTTGTGGATTTGCTGATTATCCTGGTATTCTTCTATATTGCTACTTCAAATGCTCGTCTGTGTTTGAATTACTGGTGTTCGTCTATACCAGTGGCTGATGCTCGTCTGTATCATTGCCCGAAGCGCTCGTCTGTGTTTCGAAGATCATCGTCTGATACTCGTCTGTATCATTGACTTTGGGCACTCGTCTGTGTTATCATGATGATCATCCAATACTCGTCTGTATTGAAGAGGTTTAAAATCCTGACTGTGGGAATAAATGTCAAAATGGTTACCGGTCCTGGCATAACAGGTATATCCGAAGGAGGCTCGTCTGTCTCAAGCACCAGTTATGATTGTTGCACCTGGCGTAACAAGTTTGCTCGAAAAAGACTCGTCTGTCTTATACCATATATCCGCGGATAATATATGAAGAAGGTTCGTCTACCTTGATTATGCATGTCTATCCCACAGACTTAAGTGCATCCCGGTCCTGGCGTAACAGGTATATCCGAAGGAGACTCGTCTGTCTCAAGTTACATGTCTTGCAAAGTGTAAGGACTCGTATGTCCAGTTCCTGGCGTAACAGGTATATCCGAAGGAGACTCGTCTGTCTCAAGTCATTTGTTCTTGCAAAGTGTTTTAGGACTCGTATGTCCAGCTCCTGGCGTAACAGGATTATTCGAAGAAGACTCGTCTGTCAGAGTATTTTTATTCCAGATAATAGTTTCAACTTGGAAGAAGCTCGTCTACTTTCTTCTCCCCTGCAGTCACCAAAGCGTCATTTGGTTGGGTTTATTTCCCAGTGTTTGCATTCTTCTTCAGAGTGCAAATTTCAGGTCTTCTTGGTATTCAATCACAGTTTATCTTGAACGATGGATAACCCGTGCTACCGTCCTTTTCAGATCAACAGTTGTTTGAATAGGGGCAGCTGTAACACACCAAATTTTCCCTCTTCATTTTAAGCATTATATCACATCATATTCATCATGAACATATCATTTTCTTAGCATCCTAGCATGGAAAGATGAGGCATAACATTCTTCCTGTCCTAACATTAGGCATATGATCATCTGGGAAGGTTCTTGAGGCATCACAAGCCATGACAAGGGTCCCAATGGTTTTGTACAAGTCCTATTATGAGTCTACATTGTATTTACAAGTTCAAGTTCATGTACAAAAGCTCAGAAGGTTGCATGGTCATCAGAGATTCCAGGATAGGGCAAAGCTCCTAAGCATTGGTCCTAAACTAGGGTTTGAGATTCAAGCATCAAAACCTCACAACTTTGGCCATTTCATTTGGGCAAAGTCTTTTATATGTCAAGAGGATCCTAGGTACCAATTTTCATTAGAAAATTCCATGTGGAAGTCAAGAAATTCTTCAGTTGCTTGCAGATGAAGTAATTGGTCAATTGTGCCCTTAAAAAGTCAACTGTGTGATTTCAAGGGGTCCAACCCAACTTTTTTGGCCAAGGGGTGTCCTTACAATGTTATAAGAGGTTTGGAAAGGTTAAAGTTCAAGAATCAGGAAGATTTGAGGGTTTTTGCAAAAATGGTGCAAAGTTGGTTTTGAGGAAAATTCCATTTTTAGCAACTTTTGCCCTGAAATTCAAGTGAGCTTAACATGATCAAAAATTCTTCAAATGGACCAAAGTTAAACATGAAAGTTGGAGATTAAGGGCTCCCATTTTTAAAAAGTACAATTACTTTTTCATGGGATTCATGGTTTGTTCTCTAGGCCCTTCGAAAAAATGGCTAAAACTAGGGCAAAACAAAAAATTCCATGCATGCACCAAAGCCAATTGTCATGAAACTTATTTTCAAGGCTTGGAATGGATCAAGTTTGTTTACAAAGTTAAAATACATGGCATTTGGCACACTTTGCTCAAGAGAAACTCAAAAATTCGTGCACTACAAGATTGTTGCTTCAAAAGTGGATATTTTGCAAATTCATGAGGAATGTGTGATACTTTGATCTAAGGGCCAGGACTTTTTGGATTATAATCAAGGGATGGATTTGGGCTGCACATGGGCTGAAAGGCCAAGTCAAGCATGAGCATTGCATGCTCTCACACCAATTTGAAAAATTTGCAAGAATCACAAATTCTCTTCATTCCCACGTGCAAATCACACAAGTTTTTCAGCATTGGTTTATGAGGTCATATAAAAGAAGCTAGGGTTTCAGCATTGATATTCTTCCTTGGCATTTAAGGATTAAGGTCGAGGAAGAATACCAAAGGTTTTTATTTAAAGGAATTTTGGAAAAACAATCTTGAACATAGGAAAGATAAAGTTTGAAGCATGTCTCTTTAGAAATTATTAAGTCATTGCATTGCAAATTATACACCGTCCCTGGCATTATTCTCATATTCATGCAACCTCTATTTTTGTTTACATTTTAGTAATTTTAAATTCTATTTTATCTAAATACAAACTATCAACCAAAACTTTTGTTCAATTGAAATCTATTCAGAAAAACTTATTTCGGTACGCAGTCCTCGAGATCGATATTCGGGATAACTCCCTTTTATTACTACATCAGTAAAAATAGTACACTTGCTAATTTTCCGATCAGCAACCCTGCAACTCAACGAGACACATATGACACCCTATGTGGGCTCTGATCTCCAAGAGTTTAACAGGACTGTCTCCTAACCTCGGGGGTACGTTGATCTGATTGTAACTTTCGAAGCAGGGGAAACTGCTATGTCCATTAAAGTACAATTCCTCGTGAACAATTTCTCGTCCCTATATCAATGCATCTTGGGACGACCTATTCTAGCCGAGCTCATTGTCGTACCTTCCACAGTGTGTAACACCCAAAATACTCCCCACGAATTTATATTTAAAATCAGAGTAATAAAAATTATCATTTCATTTTGAGTGTCACAATCTACAAAATCCATCACTCAATAGATACGTGTTACAAAATATTTCATCTCGCAGCGGAAAAATTTCAAAACAATATAAACTAGTATTTCAAAATACAAATTGTTTTCTAAAAGTAAATGAACAAGCAACAACTGTCGCCCCGACACCCAAAGCACATATCAGAGGTAACTCCTAAAGACGCGAAGTACCCAGACTTCACTAACCACCAATCGATTAATCCTGGTCACCTGCATGTTACCAACATAAGGGTAACATTCAAACATAAGGGGTGAGATACTTACATCATCAAAAGGGAAAAATAATAAGAATAATTAAGTATCATTAACTAGATCACCACTTCCAAACAACAACAACTACATAATCACTTCGCAACCACACATCATACACAACAACAACAACTTATGCAATGAGACTCTACTTGACTCTATGCATGCGGTACTATAATTCGATCTCTATTTCAAGATCCAGTTCCCATCGGAACTCTCGACCCCTCTTTCATGGTCCAATATGACCCCTATTTCATGATCACACCCATCGACCCCTATGGTCCAGTATGATCCCTATTTCATGATCATACCCTCTTACGGTGATTGTACTCCATCACGTTATCAACAACTATGCATATGTCATGCACCATCAATAACAATATGCAACAATCACAACTTCAACCTCACACAACGACATCATCAACGACATACACCAACGATTATATCATGCATTAGCATCACCAACAACATACAACAACAACTATATCATGCATTAGCATCATCAACAACATACAACAACAATGATCTCATACCTTAGAATTATCAACAACACATAATTGCATCAACAACATATATCAACATACAACAACACCTACCAACTAGCATAACATATGTCCACATCTACAACAACAACGTTTAGCAACATCGACAACTTATATTATCAACATACAACAACATCTACCAACTACCACATCATATCACCACAGCTACAACAACAAGATATACCAACCACTACAACATAAATCATCAATATACAACAATACCGAATAACTATTACAGCATATAACTACAATGGAATCAACAACACATAACAACTTCATATAACTTCAATTAACATCTACTTCATGCATCATCAACTAGAATAACATATAACATCATCACTAGCACCTATCAACACCTACAACATCCATCATCAACTACAACCACATATATCCATATCTACGAAACACATAACAACAACAACACATACAACACCATGTATCGACACCTACAACATGCATCTTTAACTTTACACATATATTAATATCAACAACATTTATCAACCCCTACAACATACATCATCAACTAGAACAACATATAACAACATCAATAACACCAAGTATCATTTACGACGTGTATTTACTCATACAACAACATTTATCATTAGCAAGGATATACCCAACGATACATCATACTATAACGCGTTACGTTCACAGATATCAACAACAATGCCATGTGACCACAACAACAACTACAACACATAGCAACAATAACTCATAACACAACAACAACGAAGTCCAACAACATATCAACTATGTTCATATTCAAGTTATACTAATTATCCCTACAATTAGGTGTATAACTCTTCTCTAACAACACTCAACTACATCATATCGATTCCTAAGAATTACTATATTAATTAGATAATTTTAAGGAATTTTTCGGAATAAAAATCAACATTTTCTTCTTCAGGCCTCGCTCAACGAGGGGGATTGCTCACTAAGCGAATAGCCTACTGACTCTTGCTCGCTAAGCGAGCTCTGCGATTTCTCAAATCGCTCTTCTGCGCTCAACACTCAAACCTGCTATGAATCCATTCCATAAAACCAGTCCAAATTACCAGAAAATGTTGAATTCACACAATACAATGTCTAATTCATGCAATTATCACACAACATCAACAATTACAATCAATTGAATACAATTCTCATTCAAATCATCCAAATCCCTAATTCCTCTAATCAACAACACTACACCAATTTGTTAGAACAAGATTTTGATTCTACTTCGCTTATATAGTTTTGACGATAACAATATTTTATAAGAACTAATTATAGCGCTAAATCCTTCTCTATGTGCAGGATAGAAGTTCTCAAGAAAAGAATGATTCTAAGGTTGATCGGCATCTTCTAATGGTACTCAAGCCAAGCGCACCTCTTATAGAAGATCTGATGATAGAAAGAAGTTCTCATCAAATAAGCTTTCATTGCTGCAAAATTCAAACATACTCTGATGGGCATTTAGTATATTCTGATTCTCATAATAAAGGATAATTAAGAGGGAATCAAGAATAACGGCTGGGAACAAAATCTTTATTTCCGGAAGGACATTATGGCTATTTACAAACATCCAAATATGGAACCAGATGTTCCCTACGAATCTCCTATTCAAACGCTTATATAAAGGAGATATCTTGAAGAAATTGGAGCTCTTACACACGCGCGCAAACATTAATCAATTTCTTACTTTGTACTTAATTTCTGTAAAAACTATCACCTAGTGATAATAACTTTCTGAAGGAATTATTGTTACAACATTCTGTAAACTCTTTGTGATTTTCTTGAGTGACTAGTGTAGTCATTAGACTCAAGAAGACTTTGACTATAGGTCTTAGTGGTTGTATTCATAGTTTATGAATAATGGATTAATACCTCATTGAGAGAGGAAAAATCACCTTGGCGGGTGGACTGGATGTAGTTTGAGTTCAAACGAACCAGGATAAATCAAAGTGTCATTTACAGTCATTGTTTTCTTAAAACCCAATTCCAACCCCCCTTCCTTGTGTTTTTCGCTCCTTCAATTGGCATCAGAGCTCTAGGTTATGAGAAATACACTTAATTGTGTCAGTAGAAGATCCAAAAAAACAAACACAATGGAAGATTCAGTCAACAACAACAATGATTATCAAAATGACAAGATCAATGGAAAACCTCCAGTGTTCAATGGTGACAACTTTGACTACAGGAAGGATGTTCTAGAGAGTTTCTTTCTGGCTCTGGATGGAGATCTCTGGGATATGGTGACAGATGGCTACATTCATCCTATTGGAGCAGATGGTTAGAAGATTGAAAGAAAGAATATGTCAGCTCAATAGTGTAACACCCCAAATTTGCCCTCTTCATTTTAAGCATCATATCACATCATATTCATCATGAACATATCATTTTCTTAGCATCCTAGCATGGAAAGATGAGGCATAACATTCTTCATGTCCTAGCATTAGGCATATGATCATCTGGGAAGGTTCTTGAGGCATCACAAGCCATGACAAGGGTCCCAATGGTTTTGTACAAGTCCTATGATGAGTCTACATTGTATTTACAAGTTCAAGTTCGTGTACAAAAGCTCATAAGGTTGCATGGTCATCAGAGATTCCAGGATAGGGTAAAGCTCCTAAGCATTGGTCCTAAACTAGGGTTTGAGATTCAAGCATCAAAACCTCACAACTTTGGCCATTTCATTTGGGCAAAGTCTTTTATATGTCAAGAGGATCCTAGGTACCAATTTTCATGAGAAAATTCCATGTGGAAGTCAAGAAATTCTTCAGTTGCTTGCAGATGAAGTAATTGGTCAACTGTGCCCTTAAAAAGTCAACTGTGTGATTTCAAGGGGTCCAACCCAACTTTTTTGGCCAAGGGGTGTCCTTACAATTTTATAAGAGGTTTGGAAAGGTTAAAGTTCAAGAATCAGGAAGATTTTAGGGTTTTTGCAAAAATGGTGCAAAGTTGGTTTTGAGGAAAATTCCATTTTTAGCAACTTTTGCCCTAAAATTCAAGTGAGCTTAACATGATCAAAAATTATTCAAATGGACCAAAGTTAAACATGAAAGTTGGAGATTAAGGGCTCCCATTTTCAAAAAGTACAAGTAATTTTTCATGGGATTCATGTTTTGTTCTCTAGGCCCTTCGAAAAAATGCCTAAAAATAGGGCAAAACCAAAAATTCCATGCATGCACCAAAGCCAATTGTCATGAAACTTATTTTCAAGGCTTGGAATGGATCAAGTTTGTTTACAAAGTTAAAATACATGGAATTTGGCACACTTTGCTCAAGAGAAACTCAAAAATTCGTGCAATACAAGATTGTTGCTTCAAAAGTGGATATTTTGCAAATTCATGAGGAATGTGTGATACTTTGATCTAAGGGCCAGGACTTGTTGGATTATAATCAATGGATGGATTTGGACTGCACATGGGCTGAAAGGCCAAGGCAAGCATGAGAATTGCATGCTCTCACACCAATTTGCAAAATTTGCAAGAATCACAAATTCTCTTCATTCCCACGTGCAAATCACACAAGTTTTTCAGCATTGGTTTATGAGGTCATATAAAAGAAGCTAGGGTTTCAGAATTGCACATCTCTCCCTCATTCTCTCATTTCCAAGTTTATGCACAACTTGCATTTTCTCTCATATCTCGTCACACACTTGCTCAATCAGAAAACAAATTGTAGATCCTTGATCAGTGCAAGCTAAGGATCATTAATCACACACTCATTCAAGCAATCTCTCAAGATCAACAACCTTGCCATTTCAGGGCAGGTATTGGCAAAGCTTCAGATCCAGCCATCTTCAAGGCTTTAGATTCATTTATTTTGCATCTATAGTGAGTGTAGAGTGATTTGCATCCATCATCTGGTTTTCTATCACATTATTTCCAGATCTGCAACTCAGGTAAGCTTCAAATTATTCACCTCTGAAAATGAAAATGTTGATGTGCATATTAATCCTTGATGTTCAATGAGTATGCTGCAAGTTTTAGTTTCAAAATTGATGCATAAATGAGTGAGATATTTGAGTTTCTTTTTTCATGGTGCAACCTGTTTTTGTTCGATCCGGATGATTCATTGATTTATAGGTTTTTTCATGCTCATTTTCGAAATCAGCGTACCTCATTTAGTCAATCTAGAGTTATTGGTTCATTTCCATTGCATTTTGTTCATCTGGTGTGGTTTCCGGTGCCGGAGCCCTAGCTCCGGTCACCGGAATCTGGGTTCATGAGTTTAGGGTTTCTAACGAAGAAGAAGGGTTCCCAGCCTTTGGATCTGTCCTCCCCTTGTCCAGGATTGTGCCACGTCTCAAGTCATCCACCCTCTCTCTCACGTGCATGCCTCGGTTCTATTTTAATTCCCTATGTTTCTCAGTACACAATAACTCCCATGCGTCTTCACTTCTGGGCCAATAGTCCATGCCACGTCATTTAATGAAGGTGTTTCAGTGTACGCTGGATCAACACATTGGCTGTGTTATTTTTTCTTTTTTATTTCTGATTTTCCACACTAGTTTTCATATACCAGCGCAAATGAGCTGGGCTCAGTCTCCTATTCGCACCCCCTCCATTATCAAGCCCAAACCATTTCACTGCAATTTCTTGCTATTCACACCCCAGTCCACTTTTCATATTTAATTTCTTTTTCTTTATTTCTTTTTATTTCACTTTAGTTTCTAATTATTTAAAATAGTTCCAAGTGTCAAAAAAAATTCCAAATTAATTCTTGAGTCTTCATTTAAGTTTTCCCTAATTTTCTATATTTTTATTTTTCATTTATTCCTATTATCCACGTAGCAATTAATTCTTCATTCCAATTAATTCATTTTAACTCCTTTTTGTGCAATCTATCTTGTCCATTTTCCATAGGTTTCATTATTTTGAGTTTTGTGTTAATTCTTTTTGCTCTGGATTCCTAAGATGATGTAGTTCTTGTGTGATTTTTCCCTTGATTTTTAGAACTTTTTTCATTAGGTCTTGGTCCTTTGACTTGTGAAGGAAATTATTAACCCTAGTTCTTGTTCTTGTCTTCATTTGACCTATTTGGCTTCTGAATTTCTCCCAATCCTTTTGGCTCATTGTTATTTCATGTTTGAGGATCATTTGACTTAGGTTGTGGAATTTGTAGATGCATTGTTGAATTGATTTGAATTTTTGTTCTCACCTTGTCCCATTTTGCTTCTTTGTGATCTTTAGCTCTCTTATAAGCTTAGAAGGGCACTTGTGCCAACTTCTTCTTCTCATTTGGGGTCTCTTTGGGGTATGGGTTTCATTCTGGTCTTGACTTAGGGTTTGTGTCTTAGAAATTTTTGTGTTTGCTTACCTTTTAAGTCCTTTCATTTCTTAAGTGTATTCACTTCATCTCTTTACTCCTTTCACCTCATTCTGTGATTGTTTGGTCTTGTGTGCCTCTTTTCTTCATCTCTCTTGCTTCTAAAGCCTTTCTTTGATTTGTTTTGGTTCTGGTCTTATGCATTGAGTTCATGTTTGAGCATTGTTGCTTTGCATCTTCATAAGTGTGCATTTGTTTTCATATGTGTTTCATGTTGCATCATGTTAACTTGTATGCTTCATTCCTCATTCTTATAACTTGCATATTCATTGAGAATTTGTATATATGAATTCATTTCTGTTTGTATGATGTTAGCATGTCATCTTGTTCATTGTGTTTCACTTGTTTTCTTGTTGCTAACCTTGCAGGGGCTATGGTAAGTGAGAGGTGTGGAAGTGAGTTCCACATCTCCAAGTCTCATCTCTTCTTCTTATTTCTTACTTGTGACTAACCCTTTGTTTGTTGGGCTTAGGCCTTTCTCATCTTATCTCCTTCTTCTTCTTCTCTTCCTCTTTCTTTTCTTCTTTAGGATAGAAAACCACACTAACTTAGGGTATCCATGCATGACAACATTTAGGATTCTTTAGTCCCCCATTAGATGTTTTACCTTTAGTTCCTTTGGTGCTTTCTCTTCTCATCTTCAAACTTATTTCTAATTCACTTAATAAAGGTTGAGTACTTTCATGTGACATGAGACTTTGCTATGAGATACTTGCACGCGTTCCGTTTCGGGGCGAGGTGTAAGTTATCCCTCGTGGTGGATAGGTATTAGCATGGGTACCTCACAAAGAAAAGATAAAAAACACTTCTTAACCATAAAATCACAAAAACACTTAATAAATGTTAATAGGTCAGTGTGTCTGAGCCTTCATTTGTGGGACTAGCTTTTGGGATTTCCTCCATAGATAGGTGTGCCACTTGCGCATTCCATTTCGGGATGATGTGAGATGTACACATTGAAGGTGCGCAAAACACAAGGAAGGGGGGTTGGAATTGGGTTTTCTTTAACAACTAAAAATAACTTCTAATGACACGTTAATTTATCCTGGTTCGTTTGAACTCAAACTACGTCCAGTCCATCCGCCAAGGTGATTTTGCCTCTACTGAGGTCTTAATCCACTATTCAATTATTGAATACACACACTGACCTAGAGTCAATGTCCTCTTGAGTCTTCTGACTAAACTTAGTCACTCAAGGAAATAAAATAATTATTACAATGATAATAAAGAGGTAACAAAAATGCTTCTTGTTAAGCAAGGATCACTAGGTGAAAGTTACAATATTTTAGTACAAGTTGATTCAGTCTTTTTGCGTAAGTGTGTTGTCGTTCAATTCTTCAAAAATGAATCCATTATATAGTTCTTGAATGAATGTAGCCGTTGGAGACATCTTGAGCTAAATTAAGGATATAAGTTAATACCATAACTTCCTTCCATAAATAGAGATACTTGTCTTGACCATTAATTAAAATATTCTTTAATTAATGTCTTCATTATGAGTATCAGCATCTTCTAAGCGGAGATCAGAGATAATAAATATTTGATGCGCAGCCAATAAATATGTCAATAAATTATGGATTCTTCATTAAGAGTATCTTCTATATGTGGCTCAATGAATCTTCTATTCAAGTACGTATACCTTAATTGAATTGATCTTCTACACAAGAATAAAGATATTTATTAGAACTTCTATTCTATAACAATCTTTGTTATCATCAAAACACTTGGAGGTTCAGAACCATAATTGTTCTAACAATCTCCCCCTTTTTGATGATGACAAAACATTTAGATAATGAGAATAGAGTTTAATAAAATTAAATGAAATCCCTTTGATTTAAAAGATTTCTTCCGATGTTCCATGATCCTTAGCTCCCCCTGAGTTAATTACTTGACCTGTTTCTTTTCTATGATTACAACTCAAATAGTTTTATTAGAATATTATATGTAAGAGGCAAATTACGGTGAACTGCTATGGATCAGAATCTTCTACGTTTCTCCCCCTTTTTGTCATAATCAAAAAGAGACAATGCAAAAAAAATGTAGAAGCAGAATGTTACCATTAATTATATAAAGACTTGTAAAGTCAAATCCAGTAGAACTTTAAAAAGTTATGAAGAAACAGAAGATAAAACAGAAACAACTAAAGCAGAAGATAAGCATAAAATTAGGAGTTCATCTTAGTAACTAAGGCCTCCAGCAAAGATTTAATCTCAGATGATGATTCCACTTGCTTGCCAAGCAAAGTCTTCAATTCAGCAGTGGTTTCATCCAGAGCATCTGAGTACTGCATCCAACTGCTGCAATGTATTCAGCTTCTGCAGTTGATAATGCTATGGTTGACTGTCTTTTGCTAGACCAAGAGATTAGATTGTCTCCCAGAAATTGACAACTTCCAGAAGTACTTTTTCTTTCTGTTCTGTCTCCAGCAAAATCAGCATCACAATATCCTACAAGTTTATACTCTTCTGATCTTCTGTAATACAGACCAAGATTAGTAGTACCTTTCAGATATCTAAAGATTCTCTTAACTGCTGTTAAGTGAGTTTCTCTAGGATCTGATTGGAATCTAGCACATTAACATACGATGTATAGAATATCTGGTCTCGAAGCAGTTAGATATAGGAGAGATCCAATCATACCTCTGTAGAGCTTCTGATCTACTTTCTTACTTACCTCTTCTTTCTCCAGAATACATGTAGGATGCATAAGAGTTTTAGATATGGTGCTTTCTGATAGATCAAATTTCTTCAGAAGTTCTTTGACATATTTGCTTTGATGGATATACGTTCCTTCTGGTGTTTGATTTATTTGAATTCCCAGGAAGAACTTTAGTTCTCCCATCATGCTCATTTCAAATTCTGCCTGCATAGACTTAGCAAATTCCTTTCCCAAGACACTTTTAGTAGAACCAAAAATTATATCATCTACATAAATTTGACATATCAGAAGATCATTTTTAATGTTTTTACTGAAAAGAGTTGTATCCACTTTCCCTCTGATGAACTTATTTTCCAGAAGAAAAGTACTTAGTCTTTCATACCAAGCTCTGGGAGCTTGTTTTAAACCATATAATGATTTTTTGAGTTTGAAAACATGTTCTGGAAATTTTGTATTTTCAAAACCAGGGGGTTGGTGTACATACACTTCTTCATCAATATAACCATTTAAAAATGCACTTTTGACATCCATTTGATATAGAATGATATTATGGTTTACAGCAAATGAGATTAGAAGTCTAATTGATTCTAACCTGGCGACTGGTGCATAGGTTTCTGTATAGTCAATTCCTTCTTGTTGACTATAACCTTGTGCAACCAGTCTTGCTTTGTTTCTGACAACTTCTCCTTGCTCATTTAGCTTGTTTCTGAATACCCATTTGGTGCCAATGATGTTGAATCCTCTGGGCCTGGGAACTAGATCCCACACATCATTTCTGGTGAATTGGTTAAGTTCTTCTTGCATAGCCAGAATCCAATCATTTTCTGAGAGAGCTTCTTCTACAGAAGTTGGTTCAATCAGAGAAACAAGTCCCATTAAGGATTCTTCAGAGTTTTTGAATTATGATCTTGTTCTGATTGGTTCATCTTTCTTTCCCAAGATTTTGTCTTCTGGATGATTTACCTTGCTTCTGGATAATTTCTTCTGATTGGGTTCTTCAGACGTTTTTGGAGAAATTGTATTGTTTTGATCTTTAGGTGATTGATCTTCAGAAGTTCTATTTGTAGAGATTTCTACTTCTATATCTGCAATTAATTCATTCTGCTTTGGTTTTTCAGAACCAAGCTTATCATTAAATCTGACATAAATAGATTCTATCACAATGCGTGTTTCTGTATTATATACTCTGTATCCCTTAGAACGTTCAGAGTATCCTAACATATAACACTTTTGTGCCTTAGAGTCAAATTTATTCAGAGTATCAATAGTATTTAAAATAAAACAAATACATCCAAAAGGATGAAAATATGAAATGTTGGGCTTTCTGTTCTTCCACAATTCATAAGGAGTCTTTTCAAGAATAGGTCTAATAGAGATTCTATTTTGAATATAGCATGCTGTATTTACTGCTTCTGCCCAAAAATGTTTAGCCATATTAGTCTCATTGATCATGGTTTTGGCCATCTCTTGCAATGTTCTATTCTTACGTTCTACAACCCCATTTTGTTGTGGAGTTCTAGGACAAGAAAAATCATGAGAGATGCCATTTTCATTAAAAAATGATTCTAATTGTTTATTTTCAAATTCTCCACCATGATCACTTCTGACTTTAATGATTTTAGATTCCTTTTCATTTTGAACTTGTTTGCAGAAGTTAGAAAATACAACAATTGACTCATCCTTGTGTCTAAGAAACTTTACCCATGTCCATCTGCTGAAGTCATCTACGATCACCAATCCATACTTCTTGCCACTGACAGAAGCAGTTTTCACTGGTCCAAACAAGTCAATGTGCAGAAGTTCTAATGGTCTAGAGGAAGATACAACATTTTTAGCTTTAAAACCAGGTTTTGAAAATTTGCCTTTCTGGCATGCTTCACACAGAGCTTCTGAGTTGAACTTCAAATTTGGAAGTCCTCTGACTAGATTGAGTTTGTTAAGTTGAGATAATCTTCTCATATTAACATGTCCCAATCTTCTGTGCCAGATCCATTGCTCAGTTTCCACAGACATTAGACATTTTACATTTTGAATTTTTAATTCTGAAAGTTTTATTTTATAAATGTTGTTCTTTCTCTTTCCACTAAAGAGGATTGTTCCATCTTTCTGACTAACAGCTTTACAGAACTTTTGATTAAAGATTATGTCATAGCCATTATCACTTAATTGACTTATGGATAATAAGTTATGCATTAATCCTTCTACTAATAGAACATTAGAGATAGAGGGAAGATTTCCATTACCAATAGTTCCAGAGCCAATTATTTTTCCTTTTTGATTGCCTCCAAAACCTACGTGGCCTCCATCTTTTAATTCAAGACTTTGGAACATATGCTTTCTTCCCATCATGTGTCGTGAGCATCCAGAGTCCAGGTACCATGATTGGTGTTTCAGTTTCGCTGTTAAAGACATCTGCAACATACACAATTTTATCCTTGGGTACCCATATTCTTCTGGGTCCTTGTTTGTTAGTTTTTACAAACTTCTGATTCATTTTAGGTTTCAAATCAGAACTTGTGGAACAAGATGACTCACTAGTGTATATTAGATCATGGTTATGACCATAGGTGAAATGAGAACTTAGAGGAGTATTGGTATTTATGACAATGTCATCAATCTTTTTAAACTTCAGAGTTTCTTTAGTTTTCACATAGCCTATGCCTCTTCTATCATTTATGCTAACTCCATAGATCATAGATGCAATTTTGCTTCTATCTATGCTTTTAGCTAGAAATTTTTGAAAGCTATAGTCATACTGTTTTATGATACTATCAGAATTGATTAGATCTTCTAATTCAGATTCCTTCTGAGCTTTAATTTTTTCAAGAGAGTTTTTACATTCAAATATGTTTTCTTTCAGCTCAGAGTTTTCAGTTTTTAGTTTTCTAACTTCTTCTAATTCAGATACCAGACTTTGTTTCATGTCTTTGTATTTGAATTGAAGCTTCTGATATTTTTCAAGAATTTCTGAGAGGCTAGCTTCTAATTGGGATCTGGAAAACTTAGAAAATACCTCTTCTGAATCTGATTCTGATTCTGATTCTGATTGGTGATCATCTTCTGGTATGTTTGCCATTAATGCAATATTAGCTTGTTCATCTTCAGAATCTGACTCTGCTTCAGATGATTCAAAATCATCCCATGTTGCCATGAGACTCTTTTTCTTTTCTCTGCTGAATTTGTTTCTGGGTTTCTCTTTCTGAAGTTTTGGACATTCACTTTTGTAGTGTCCTGGTTCTTTGCATTCGTAGCACACAACTTCTTTGCTTCTGGATTTCTTATGACCAGATGTTGATTCAGAATAATTGTTTGTTCTTCTGGTATTTCTGAACTTCTTCTGACGATGCTTCCAGAGTTGTTGAACTCTTCTAGATAGAAGAGATAATTCATCTTCTTCTGATGAACATCCAGAACTTTCTTCTTTTTCGGCCTGTAAAGCTTTAGAAACATATTTGTTAGATTTAAGAGCTACAGACTTATCTTTCTTCTGGGGTTCATCTTCTTCTAGTTCAATCTCATGACTTCTCAAGGAGCTGATCAGTTCTTCTAAGGAAATTTCATTCAGATTTTTTGATATCTTTAAAGCAGTGACCATGGGCCTCCAAGCTTTTGGTAAACTTCTGATGATTTTCTTCACGTGATCTGCTGTTGAGTAGCCTTTGTCCAGAACTTTTAGTCCAGCTACCAGGATTTGGAACCTTGAGAACATTTTTTCAATTGTCTCATCTTCTTCCATCTTGAAAGCTTCATACTTCTGGATGAGGGCTAGAGCTTTAGTCTCCTTGACTTGAGTGTTGCCTTCATGTGTCATCCTCAGAGAATCAAACATGTGTTTGGCTGAGTCCCTGTTTGTGATCTTCTCATATTCTGTATATGAGATAGCACTTAGAAGTATGGTTCTAGCTTTGTGATGATTTCTGAATTCCTTCTTCTGCTGAGCTGTCATATTTTTTCTTTCAATCTTCTGACCATCTGCTCCAACAGGATGAATGTATCCATCAGTCACCATGTCCCAGAGATCTCCATCTAGAGCTAGAAAGAAACTCTCCAGAACATCCTTCCAGTAGTCAAAATTGTCACCATTGAACACTGGAGGTTTAGCGTTGATCTTGTCATTCTGGTAGTCATTGTTGTTATTTCCAGCTTCTGCCATGTGTTTAACTTCTGGATCTTTTACTGACACGGTTAAGTGTGTTTCTCAGAACCTAGCGCTCTGATGCCAATTGAAGGTGCGCAAAACACAAGAAAGGGGGGTTGGAATTGGGTTTTCTTTAACAACTAAAAATAACTTCTAATGACACGTTAATTTATCCTGGTTCGTTTGAACTCAAACTACGTCCAGTCCACCCGCCAAGGTGATTTTGCCTCTACTGAGGTCTTAATCCACTATTCAATTATTGAATACACACACTGACCTAGAGTCAATGTCCTCTTGAGTCTTCTGACTAAACTTAGTCACTCAAGGAAATAAAATAATTATTACAATGATAATAAAGAGGTAACAAAAATGCTTCTTGTTAAGCAAGGATCACTAGGTGAAAGTTACAATATTTTAGCACAAGTTGATTCAGTCTTTTTGCGTAAGTGTGTTGTCGTTCAATTCTTCAAAAATGAATCCTTTATATAGTTCTTGAATGAATGTAGCCGTTGGAGACATCTTGAGCTAAATTAAGGATATAAGTTAATACCATAACTTCCTTCCATAAATAGAGATACTTGTCTTGACCATTAATTAAAATATTCTTTAATTAATGTCTTCATTATGAGTATCAACATCTTCTAAGCGGAGATCAGAGATAATAAATATTTGATGCGCAGCCAATAAATATGTCATTAAATGATGGATTCTTCATTAAGAGTATCTTCTATATGTGGCTCAATGAATCTTCTATTCAAGTACGTCTCCCTTAATTGAATTGATCTTCTACACAAGAATAAAGATATTTATTAGAACTTTTATTCTATAACAATCTTTGTTATCATCAAAACACTTGGAGGTTCAAAACCATAATTGTTCTAACACACATCCCATTGAGTAAGACTTAGGTACACTTACCTATGCAAACTTCATTCATAAAAGCTTCATAAAAAAACACCAAACAAACAATAAGGGTCTTTCCTTCGGGAATTCTTTTCTCATCTCCTTCGCTCCGTTCACGAACTTGCTCCTACTTATCACTTTGCAAGACGGTTACGCACTCGTCGTCCGAGTCTGCAACACCTGAGCAATGGCATAGGCAGTTCAAGCCTTAATTCACAAGCAATTTCCCTGCCACCCCTAGTTAGGGGAACTACGGCGTCTCTGATCCTCATTGTCCTGATGAGGTACGTAGGCAGCGGGGTAGGGCCCGTTCGAGCACAATCTTTTATTTTCCCTACATTTTTTTCTCTTTCAGTTCCTTTCTCAGTTTCTTTCCCGTTTCATTTTCTTTTCTTTTGCAGCAGCTTTCATACCCTC
This sequence comes from Lathyrus aphaca, assembly GCA_963966055.1. Lineage (NCBI taxonomy): Eukaryota > Viridiplantae > Streptophyta > Magnoliopsida > Fabales > Fabaceae > Lathyrus > Lathyrus aphaca. The sequence goes on along the minus strand of OZ014519.1, from coordinate 101,701,930 downwards.
ACCCTTTGAAACAGTTTCTTTTGCAAGTGTGGATCCCGTCGGGTACGGCGGACGATCTGGGTGCTAATACCTTCCCAGGTCGTAACCGACTCCCGAACTCAGTCTCTTTGGTTCGCAGGACCCGTGTCCTTCCTCTTCTTTCTTCTGGTTTGTGCAGCATTACCATTCCCGTTCCTTCGGGATAAAAATGCCTGGCTGGCGACTCTATTCTTTTCCGCGCCACTTTCACGTTTGTACCAGGATGGAAATCCGGGGAGCGACAAATAGAAGAAGGAATTCAGAAACCATCACAAGGCCAGAACCATACTTCTGAGTGCTATTTCCTACATAGAATATGAAAAGATCAGTAACAGAATATCAGCCAAACACATGTTCGACTCCTTGAGGATGACACACGAAGGCAACACTCAAGTCAAGGAGACAAAAGCTCTGGCTCTTATCCATAAGTATGAAGCTTTCAAGATGGAAGAATATGTTCTCAAGGTTTCAAATTCTGGTTGCTAGACTAAAAGTTCTGGACAAAGGCTACTCAATAGCAGATCATGTGAAGAAGATCATCAGAAGCTTGCCAAAGGCTTGGAGACCCATGGTCACTGCTTTGAAGCTATCAAAGAATTTGAATGAGACATCTCTTAAAGAATTGATTAGCTCACTGAGAAGTCATGAGATAGAACTAGAAGAAGATGAACCTCAGAAGAAAGGTAAGTATGTTGCTCTTAAATCTAATAAATATGATTCTAAGGCTTTGCATGCAGAAGAAGAAGAAAGTTTTGGAGGCTGATCAGAAGAAGACGAACTATCTCTTTTATCCAGAAGAGTTCAATAACTCTGGAAGCATCGTCAGAAGAAGTTCAGAAATCCCAGAAGATCAAACAATCACTCAGAATCATCCTCTGGTCATAGGAAACCCAAAAGCAAATAAGTAGTGTGTTATGAATGCAAGGAACCTGGACACTACAAGAGTGACTGCGCAAAACTTCAGAAAGAGAAGCCTAGAAAGAAATTCAATAGAGAGAAAAAGAAAAGTCTCATGGAAACATGGGATGATTCAAAATCTTCTGAAGTAGATTTAGACTCAGAAGATGAACATGCCAACATTGCATTAATGGCAAAGATACCAGAAGAAGTCAACTCATCAGAATCAGAATCAGATTCTGAGACAGAAGAGGTATTCTCTAAACTTACTAGATCTCAATTAGAAGATAGCCTCTTAGAAATTCTTGAAAAATATCAGAAAATTCATTTCAAATACAAAGACATAAAACAAAGTCTAGTATCTGAATTGGAGGAAGTTAGAAAATTGAAGTCAGAAAACTCTTAGTTAAAAGAAAATATTTTAAAATGCAAAATTTCCTTTGAAAAATTTAAAACTCAAAAGGAATCTGAATCAGAAATTCTACCCAGTTCTGATAATATCATAAAGCAATATGATTACAGTTTTCAAAAATTTCTAGCTAAAAACATAGATAGAAGCAAAATTGCCTCAATGATCTATGGAGTTAGCAGAAACGATAGAAGAGGTATTGGATATGTGAAAACTAAAGGAGAAGAACATCTGAAGTTTAAACAAGTTGATGGCATGATTATAAAAGTTAATACTCATTTAAGTTCTCATTTCACCTATGGTCATAATCATGATCTGAAATATACTAGTGAGTCATCCTATTCTACAAGTTCTGATGAGAGATTCAAACTCAATCATAAATTTGTAAAATCTAACAAACAAGGACCCAGAAAGATATGGGTACCCAAAGATAAAATTATGTATGTTGCAAATGTCTTTGACAGCCAGACTGAAACACCAATCTTGGTACCTGGACTCTGGAGGCTCACGACACATGACGGGAAGAAAGCATATGTTCTAAAGTCTTAAGCTGAAAGTTGGAGGATACGTAGGCTTTGGAGGCAATCAAAAAGGAAAGATTATTGGCTCTAGAACTATTGGTAACGGTACATTTCCCTCTATCTCTAATATTTTGTTAGTAGAAGGATTAATGCATAATCTGTTATCCATAAGTCAATTAATTGATAATGGTTATGACATAATCTTCAATCAAAAGTTTTGTAAGGCTGATAGTCAGAAAGATGGAACAATCATATTTAGTGGAAAGAGAAAGAACAACATATATAAAATAAAACTTTCTGAACTGAAAAAGTCAGAACATAAAATGTCTAACGTCTGTGGACACTGAGCAATGGGTCTGGCACAGAAGATTGGGACATGTTAATATGAGAAGATTGTCTCAGATTAACAAACTCAATCTGGTCAGAGGACTTCCTAACTTGAAGTTCAACTCAGAAGCTCTGTGTGAAGCATGTCAGAAAGGAAAATTTTCTAAACATACTTTTAAACCTAAAAATGTTGTCTCTTCCTCTAGACCACTAGAACTTCTACACATTGATTTATTTGGTCCAATGAAAACTGCCTCTATCAGTGGTAAGAAGTATGGATTAGTGATCGTAGATGACTAGAGCAGATAGACATGGGTAAAGTTTCTTAAACTCAAGGATGAGTCAATTGCTGTATTTTCTAACTTCTACAAATAAGTTCAAAATGAAAAAGAGTTTAGAATTGTTAGAGTCAGAAGTGATCATGCTGGAGAATTTGAAAACAAAAAATTGGAATTATTTTTTAATGAAAATGTCATCTCTCATAATTTCTCTTGCCCTAGAACTCCCCAACAAAATGGAGTTGTAGAACGTAAGAACAGAACATTACAAGAGATGGCCAGAACCATGATCAATGAGACAAACATGGCTAAACATTTTTGGGCAGAAGCAGTAAATACAGCATGCTACATTCAAAATAGAATCTCTATAAGACCTATTCTGGAGAAGACTCCTTATGAATTGTGGAAGAACAGAAAGCCCAACATTTCTTACTTTCATCCATTTGGATGCACTTGTTTTATTCTGAATACTAACGATCCTCTGAACAAGTTTTAGTCTAAGGAACAAAAAATGTTATATGTTAGGATACTCTAAACGTTCGAAAGGATATAGAGTATACAACACAGAAACACGAATTGTGATAGAATCCATCTATGTCAGATTTGATGATAAGATTGGTTGTGAAAAACCAAAGCAGAATGAATCTCTTACAGATATAGAAGTTCAAATTACTGAAGACAGAACATCTGAAGATCAACCAGCCACAAAACAAGATAAGACAATCACCTCAACTAATAATTAAGAACCCATTCAGAAGAAATAATCCAGAATCACGTTGAGTCATCCAGAAGATAAGCTTCAGTGAAAGAAGGATGATCCAATCAGAACAAGGTCATCATTCAAAAACTCTGAAGAATCTCTAATGGGACTAGTCTCTCTGATTGAACCAACTTATGTAGAAGAAGCACTTTCAAAAAATGATTGGATACTTGCAATGCAAGAAGAACTAAATCAATTCACCAGAAACAATGTGTGGGATTTAGTTCCTAGACCAAAAGGATTTAACATTATTGGCACAAAATGGGTATTCAGAAACAAGCTCAATGAACAAGGTGAAGTCGTCAGAAACAAAGCATGAATGGTTACACAAGGTTATAGTCAACAAGAAGAAATAGACTACACAGAAACCTTTGCACCAGTCGCAAGGTTAGAATCAATTAGACTCTTAATCTCATTTGTTGTTAATCATGGCATCACTCTTTATCATATGGATGTCAATAGTGCATTTTTGAATGGTTATATTGATGAAGAAGTTTATTCACAGCAACCCCCTGGCTTTGAAAATACCAAACTTCCAGAACATGTTTACAAACTTAAAAAATCTTTATACGGTCTGAAACAAGCTCCCAGAGCTTGGTATGAAAGACTAAGTAATTTTCTTTTGGAAAATAATTTTATCAGAGGGAAAGTGGACACAACTCTCTTCTGCAAAACCTTTAAAAGTGCCTTAGGAAATGAATTTGCTAACTCTATGCAGGCAAAATTTGAAATGAGTCTGATGGGAGAATTAATGTTCTTTCTAGGAATACAAATCAATCAAACACCAGAAGGAACGCATATACATCAAAGCAAATATGGCAAGGAACTTCTGAAAAATTTGATATGTCAGATAGTAAGGTTTCCAAAACTCCTATGCATCCCACGTGTATTCTGGAAAAGGAAGAGGTAAGTAAGAAAGTAGATCAGAAGATCTAAAGAGGTATGATTGGCTCTCTTCTCTACTTAACTGCCTCAAGACCAGATATTCTGTACAATGTATGTTTATGTGCTAGATTCCAATAAGATCCTAGATAAACTCACTTAACAACAATTAAGAGAATCTTTAGATATCTGAAAGGTACTACTAATCTTGGTCTATGCTACAGAAAGTCCAAAAATTACAAACTCGTAGGATACTGTGACGCTGATTTTGTTGGAGATAGAACAGAAAGAAAGAGTACTTCTGGAAGTTGTCAATTTTTGGAAGACAATTTAATATCCTGGTCCAGCAAAAGGCAATCAACCATAACACTATCAACTGCTGAAGTTGAATACATAGCAGCAGCTGGATGCAGTACTCAGATGCTCTGGATGAAAAACCAGCTTGAGGACTTCAATATCTATGAGAGTAATATTCCAATCCTCTGTGATAATACTTCTGTTATATGTCTTTCTAAAAACCCTATCTTACACTCTAGAGCTAAACACATAGACGTTAAACATCATTTCATTAGGGACTATACTCAGAAGGGGATTATGTTTTTAAAATTTATAGATACAAATCACCAATGGGCTGATATTTTTACAAAACCCCTGGCTGAAGATAGATTTAATTTCATTCTGACTAATATAAGTATGGAATTATGCCCAGAATGAAAATGTTTAAATTTATGCGTTTAACTTTCAGAAGTTATGTATTTTTTTTTGTTCATAAGTTTTTAAAATGATCTGACCGTTTACTTCTCAGGCTTCTGTGTTAAAAGAATAACATGTAGATCATAACATCAACATGTGTCAATGAAACTCTGAGGAATCCTAAAGAATCAGAATACATGTTCATACTCTGAAGATAGACAAAACATGCATTTGGACAGTTGTCCTCTACAGAAGAATACGTGTTCAAGTTCTGGGAAACCGAAACAATTGAAAAGACACAATTGAGGCGCTAGTCAAATTGGTAACTGTTCCAAAATATTTACGCCACTCCCCTGTTAGAACTCATTAAATGCAATTAATTATGATGTTTTATGCATTAATGTTTTCCACTAATTGTGCTTTTCTTTTACTACCTATTAATTCTATATAAATGTATGTTTTCACCTCACAAACACTTTTCACTTCTCACTTTCACTTTCACATTCACCTCTTGTTTCTATTTTTTTCTCTGCACCTGTATTCAAACCATCACATCTTGGTAAAAAATGGCCTCTTCATCTCAAAACGTTTATCAAGCTACTTCTGCTCAGAAACTCAACAAGATCAAACTTTAGAAGAACTCCATATCTCTCCAGTCAGAACCCTTCTTACTCCTGTAGACAAGCTAGAAGTTCTCTGTGAGCTTTTTGTTGACTTTGACAGTTTGAAGGAAAATGGGTTTGATCTTACACCTGCAGTCAAGGCTCAAGGCTGGGAGAAATACTTTGATTGTATGATGGGTCCAGTTTTTCCTAAGCTAGTCAAGGAATTTTGGATCTTTGCAAGTGCTTCTAACTCTCATGTAACTTCTTACTTTCTGGGTAAGAGGATCATCATTACTGAAGAACACATTGCAAAGTTGATACAATATGATGGCAATGGGATCAAGCACGGTGAGATGGATAAGCTTTCTGATACTACACTCGTTTCTAAAGAAATCTTCTCAAATGGGCAACATTCCAACAAGATTAAAGATCTGAAGGATCATCTGAGAATTTGGACAAAGATAATTTTAGGTTGCATCAGTCATAGAAAAGCAACAAATTCCCCAAATTACATCAATGTGGATCAGCAGTTTCTGTTGTACTTCATCTCCAAGAACAAAAAGGTCAATCTTGTTCATTCACTTTTCAGTCATCTGAAGAACAGCATAAGAGAAACCAAAGAAGATGAGAAAACCAAAAGAGATTGGATTCCTCTGGGAAGACTCATCTCTGACATTCTTACTGAAAACAAATTGGTAGATCATCTGATGGAGGCTCAACAATTTGAACTTTTGGAAGCAGAAGCTGGGAAGCCTTTGAATGCTAAGAATATGAAGAAGATGAAATTCATAGAAACCATCAAGAATGATCCAGTTTCGCATTCTAGAGAAGTCATCACCACCAGGAAAATTCCTCTGAAGGACTTTCCTATGTTCTCTGCTGACACACCACCAGAAGTTATGGTCAGATACTTGGAATCTTGCAAGTTGGATGGTGTTGATCCTCTATTCAATCCTGAAGAGCTCAGAAGACCTGCACCAGAAGTTGCTCAGAAGAAGAACAAGAAGAGGAAAGCCTCTGAAGTAACTTCTCAGAAGGCTCCAAGCAAATTATAAAGAAAGGTACTTCCTCTTCTCAATCTGAGTTTATTTCTATTGTAGAATCTGTAACAGGGGTCACATCTGAAAACCCTTCTTCTAATACCATTCCTTCTATTACTCCTACACCTTCAAACCCCATCACATCTGAAATACCTCTTTCATCTTCACCTTCACCTTATACTCAACCAGAAAACACTACCTCACAACCAAACATATCTGAACATCACTCTCCTCAAACTCTAGAAGATTTTGACATGCCAATAGATCCAACACCTCCCTTTGATTTGAACACCTCAGCCTTCATTGAAACCCATTCAGAACTTCAATAAGTTCTGTCTGATATTGACGTTTTCCCAATTTTGTTGCTGCTTCTGAAGCTCAGTCCTCTAATCCACCTTCAATAACATCCACTCAACAAACACATGGCTTTAACCCATCCTCTAAACTCTGACTTTCATAAAGTTTTTTTTTACCTATCCCCTATTCGTGAAGCATCCTTATCATCTTATGAATCCACTCCACCAAATACTCCATCTTACATTACCATTCCAGATAGTCCCTCCCATACAAATGAACCTGAAGATCCCCTTAGAACATCCATTGATATAAAAGCTCTAAAAAAACTATCTTTTGTCACAAACAAAATTACCATACCAATACCTAAACCAAAACCAACCAAATCATATGTTGGTCCACTGTTGTTAGCATTCAAATTAGAAATGAAAATTAGGCTGGAAGATCTGAAGGTCGCCTGTGCAGAAATTACTGATCCTGCAACTTCTGATTCTCTTTGGACTTCCTTCAAAAAGTGATTTAATGCTGAGACCAAGAAGCTGAATGATATTTGCTATGATATTTCTCAACAGAACTTCTGTGAAAGTCTGAAAGAAGTGGTCACTAGTCTTGAGAAGAAGAAAACTCATCTTCTGGATGACAAGCCTTGGAGATAATTTGAACCAAAGGAATCATCTTCTGCACTTCATCTGATGATAGTTCCTTTTGCTGAAGACAAGGGCAAAGAAACTGTTGAAGTACCTTATGCTGAAGAATCTTCTGAGGAACCCTCCACTCAAGCTGCTGCAACAGTTGAAGAATCACTTCCAACATCCTTGGTGCTGAAAACTCTGAACGAGCTTAAGAAAGAAAATGAAACCGTCAAGCAGAGGTCGGACAAGCAAGATGAGACTAATGTTGAACTCAAATCAATGATTGGACAACAAGTTAAATCAACTTCTCAGATCAAGTCTCTTCTGGAAGCCTTAGTTACCAAGATCAACCTCCAACTTTGACTCTGTTTCATGTTTTTTTTCTTCTATTGTTTGCTTTTCCTTTTGGTATTTCAATATTTTGTTAAATGTACTATCTGATTATCTGATTAATGAAGATCCTTTCTTTTGACTCTGCTTATTTCCTTGTTTTCATCTTTTTTAGTAATGACAAAAAAGGGGAGAAACGTAAATGATTTTGATCCATAACAGTTTATCAAGACTAATCCTATAACATATCAATACTCTGATCAAACTGTCTAAATTGTTTTTAAAGGAACAGGATAAGTAATCAACTCAGGGAGAGCATAAACTGAAGAACTTCTTATAAAGCATAAGTTAAAGAACTTCTTATGGAAAACTCTGAAAGAATTTATCATCATCTAAAGGGAGTTTCCTTATCTTTTAAATTCTGTCCTTAATCAAAATAAATGTTTTGTCATCATCAAAACGGGGGAGATTGTTAGAACAAGATTTTGATTCTACTTCTCGTATATAGTTTTGATGATAACAATATTTCATTAGAACAAATTATAGCACTAAATCCTTCTCTATGTGCAGGATAGAAGTTCTCAAGAAAAGAATGATAGTAAGGTTGATCAGCATCTTCTAATGGTACTCAAGCTAAACGTACCTCTTATAGAAGATCTGATGATAGAAAGAAGTTCTCATCAAATAAGCTTTCATTGCTGCGAAATTTCAAACGTACTCTGGTGGGCATTTAGTATATTCTGATTCTCATAATAAAGGATAATTAAGAGGGAATCAAGAATAACGGCTGGGAACAAAATCTTTATTTTTGGAAGGACATTATGGCTATTTACAAACATCCAAATATGACACCAGATGTTCCCAACGAATCTCCTATTCAAACACTTATATAAAGGAGATATCTTGAAGAAATTGGAGCACTTACATACGCGTGCAAACATTAATCAATTTCTTACTATGTACTTAATTTATGTAAAAACTATCACCTAATGATAATAGCTTTCTGAAGCAATTATTGTTACAACATTCTGTAAACTCTTTGTGATTTCCTTGAGTGACTAGTGTAGTCAGTAGACTCAAGAAGACTTTGAGTATAGGTCTTGGTGGTTGCATTCATAGTTTTTGAATAGTTATTAATACCTCATTGAGAGAGGCAAAATCACCTTGGTGGGTGGAATGGGTGTAGTTTGAGTTCAAACGAACCAGCATAAATCAAAGTGTCATTTACAGCCATTGTTTTTTTAAAACCCAATTCCAACCCCCCTTCCTTGTGTTTTTTTCTCCTTCACAATTCCCATTATTTAACTCTTAAGAGACAGAAGAATCCCACCCTTACCTTGGTTTCGATGAGAAATTCTTCCTCCGGTCTCGAAATCTTTTTCATGCTTTTCCCCTTTCTCCTTCCCTCTTCTCAGTTTTCACGATCTTCTCTGCAATCACAAAAACACGACTAAACTTGCCTTTTCCTTATTCCAACCTTATCCCTTAGACCCAATCTATGGACTTCCATATTTACCCTCATTATTTTCACCAAACGACCACCTTACCCTCTCTTCTAATATTCCTATTATTTTATTAAAATGATTATTCAATATAATATAATTTTTATAATTAAATATCATATTGAATAATATTTCTTTCTTCCATACACAAAATACCACAAATCCAAATTAAATAGTAGAAGAAAATTCGAGGCGTTACAACTCTCTCCCACTTAGAATGTTTTCGTCCTCGAAAACTCACCAGATATGGACTACCCCGGGTACGTCCTTGCATCCAATAGTCAATTACTACTCTCTGGAAAAAATACCACCAATAGTGCAACCAAGGAACAACTTATTAACAACAATCACAACAAGGCACATTTCTCATGCAATGCATTCTACAACCAACTCACGACGCAAAATAACCAAGCTACGAACACACAAGTTCACTCTTGAACCGAGCACAAAACAATAGCTACCATCACCTTAGGTAACACCTCCCTAATTCCCCATCATAGGAATTAGCTACACACACCTGAACCATCATCATAGGCAACAGGAAACCACAAAGATAAGAACACCAAAATCTATAACACGACATTACCACAACTAAACCACTAACTTCGTTATCACACAACTCCAAACAAACATTATACGATTTACTAGTCGAACATGTAGCTAGAGCACTTATCCTTCTATTAATGCAACATTAACAATTAAACCTTTCATCATCTCACCTTAATTCTGGAATATCCAATGGTCTTATTATCCTCGTCATTCTATAGCCAACTTTCCAATTCTTACAAGTTATATCAATATGAAACAACTATGTTATCTCGGGCTCCGCTGCACACTCTGTGTGCCTGCAACAATCAAATACAACAAGTTCACTCCAACTCCTTATGCTTTCTAGCAATCACCATACATCCTTAATCACATTCAGTATATCCAACATTCTTCCCATTGGGTTCTCTCTCAAACTAGACACAAAGCTCTGAACTGCTAACTCAATTCCAACTCTCTATACTCACCAGATCAAACAAATACAAAGACTTCGACTTACTTCATCAAGAGTCCCCAATCCTCCTAGTCATATCATACTCTAATCCATTCGACCAAACAATAATCTTACTTTTGTGATTATTAATCACTCCGATTTCTAGGTCCATAAAACCATACCCCTTAATTATTCAACACACCCACTACCACAACCCCGATCCAACTCTTGAGCAAAATGGATCCCTTTCCTGTATTCTCCGTTGTCGTAAAGCATAAACAATAACTTTTCCACTTTATATTCATTTCCTGCCAAACTCTTCACCCATAAACTCAACGCTTTATAAACGAAATATTAGGATTATACCAAATCAAAACGACACCATAGCACACTTCTGCTTCGGTTCTCCAAACTTTTCCTACGATAAACATCCCAAACATACAACTTATTTCTCGCAAGTCAACTGATATAACCGAATTGCTAACTTGGGAAATACCTTCCAAAATTTGTATCCATAACATCTTAATTTCTTTACCTACTCTAGAGCTTCCTCCATGTAGGACTACGTCCTATCTTAGGTGTCGCTCCCAAAAGACGAGACTGGGCTCGAATGAGGTACAGACGCGAACGGTCGGCGAAAGGAGGATGTGGAAACACACAGGAGTGAACTCACAGGAAAAGAAAAGAGTCGCCAGCTAGGCATTTTTATCCCGGAGGAAAGGCAATGCTGCATAGACCTAGAAAAAGATGGATAAGACGGTTGCGAACCAAAGAGACTGAGAAAGGGGGTTGGTTACAACCTGGGAAGGTATTAGCACCCAGATTGTCCGTCGTACTCGACGGGATCCACGCTTAAAAGATTTGTGTTTCAAAGGGGTAGTGTCAGTGCAATTTGTGTATAAAAGAGCTGGAAAGAATGCAAGTTTCAGTGTAAAAGAAGTGTGAAGTGTATAAGTGAAGTGTCAGTGTAAGAACAAGAGTGAAATGCTCAAGACAATGAGGCTTACAGAATAATGCTGGAAGGAGGGGGAATATAGAGACTTTTGTTCGATAACTGTTAAGTTATGCCTACGTATCCTCTCGTGCAATGAGGAATTCAGAACACCGTAGTTCGACTCAAAGAGACTGAAATGAATTGACTTGCGAACTTCTTACTTGTCTATGCTCAAGTGTATGACCTGTCTGGCTCAGGTGCAAACTGTCTTGCATTAGACGGAAGAAACGAGTTCTCGTTTGTGAGTGAATGAGATGAGAAAAGATTCCCGAAGGAGACGATTATTGTTTGTTTTTGGTGTTTTCATTCTTTTATTGTTTTTTGAAGTTTGTCATAAGTTAATGAACTTAAGCCTAAACCAATGGGTTAGTAAACTCATCACATCTTCCCTCTGATTAGGGGTAATGAGAATACCTTAAGTGTGAAGTCAGCTTCTCACACTTAAACACCATGGTGTAGGATTAAGATCGTTAACCCTAGGGGGACTTGTCCCCCTCAAGTTGTCTATTAGGATGAGGGGGACTTGTCCATTAACACTAGGGTTAGTCCTTCTTAACCAATTAAGGAAGAATTAGAACCCTAATGCAAGGCCCAAGTTACAAGCTTGATGTCTTGATGATGATTAAGTGAATTGATTAAAGGATTTAAACACATTAAGGGTTTAACACTTAGGATTAAAGTTATACACTCCATCCTAATAGAAGGATGCAGGCATAAGCTTAATCACAAAGTCTTAAAACCTTTAGGGTTTAGTCCCTGATTATGAGATGAGAAGAGAAGACTCAAAGAGACACAAAGGTAAAAGCTAAGTGGGGGACTAATCAAACCCTAATTGTTATCATGCTTGGTTGTTCCTAAGGTTTGTGAGGTTTAAGAAAGAAATCTTCAGAGGAACCACCAGGGAGCAAATGAAAGGAGCAAAGAGAAGCAAAGTAACTTGCTTCATTTAAGAAGGCAAGTCACTTGAGGAAAGAAAGTAAGAAGAAGAAGAAGAAATAGCAAGCTCAATCTCAAACACAAGACAAAATGCAACAATGATGCATAAGAGAGATGAAAATAAATTGTGAGAAGTGAAGGCAAATTCACTTCTCAAAGTGACTTACCACCTGAAAAGTTAGTGAAAGGAATGCAATGCCATGCAAAATGAGATGAAATGGCATGATGCAAACCAAAACCAGAAGCATATGTGTGATGATAATGATGTTATGAGATGATGCAAACATGAAACAAGGCATGGGGATGATCATATGAACATATGGATGCAAAAGAAGCATGCTTAGAACCATGATCATACATGAAAAGTTATGAAATGCAAATGACATACAACATGGCAAATGAAATATGCAATGATCAAACATGATTCTAATATGTCTTAAGATATCCAATGAATCAAATGGATGCACAAAATGCTATGGCAAGTCATGGTATGCAAGCAAATGCAAGATGGATGCAAAAGGAAGCCCAAATTAGGGTTTATGATCAATGCAACAAACAAAAATCAAAACCAGAAGCAAACATCATGATAAAAAAATTGAAAATGCATTCAAAGGAACCCTAACCCTACACAAACTCACTGTCCAAAGGAGGGGTTCTAACTCTTAACCTAATTAGGGTTATGAATTTCCTAAGATTTCTAGGGTTTTAGGGTACCTTGACAAGAAAAATGTCAAACAAATTGAAAATGCAAGATCAAATCATGCCAATTTAATCCTACAAACTACATGATATGCAAGACACAATGCAAAAAGAATCAAAGTCCAACTCTCAAAGACTAGGCAGAAATGAATTTTTGAACATTAGATCAAAATAATGCTTTGAAATAGAATTAATTCCATGAAAAATTGTCAAAATGCATTAAGATCAAAAAAGAAATTTGGTTTGAGGGTTGGACAATGCTTCTAAATGCTTTTAATGGTTTCATGAATTTTTTGGTGATTTTTAAATACCTAAAAGTATTTTTAATTAATTAATTCTCATTAATTAATTAAAAATAAACTTTTAAATGATTTAAAAATGTTTTAAAATGCAAGAAATAAAAATAAAAATATTTTTGGCTTCTGAAAATTCATAAAAGTTTGTACAAAAATTTTCAGAATTTTTATAATTGTTTTACTATTTTAAATAAATTGGACAAAACAAATGCAATTAAATGAAAAATATAATGAATTTAAACTGAAAAAAAAGAAAAGTCATCAAAATCAAAGGCCAGCATTTAAACCTACACGCGCGCGAATTGACCTGGCGCCATATCCAAGGGCTGAGATTCAAATTCACATAATTATGATTAACCCTAATTAATCAAACCCTAATGACTTTCAGGCGACCGGAACACTGTTCCGGTCGTCTTCTCCGGCCAACCACTCAAGCTATCTCTCTTAATATGCATCCCCAGGCCCTAAAACTCTCCAGAAATGATCTTCTCCCCAACCCCAACAAGAATCAGCCATCAAAATTTATTTATCCATCATCAAATCCATGAATCGAAGCAAAATGCATTTAGGTCAGAAAAGTTTCAGAAGCAACATACACACTCAATACTCAATCATTTTCGAAACAAAACATATCAGCATGATCAGTGGAGCATAGAGAATCATTTAGAAACTTAAAAACATGTTTCTGGAAAAAAAGTTTGAGATGGCTACCTGAACTGAAGCTTTGGTTTCTGGCACTTTCTGGCTGGTTTCTTGCTTGCAATCAACTCCACTGGACCCCCTGAGAAGCTTTCAATGCTTGTTTGAAGTTTAGAATGGATGGTTTGAGAGATGGCAGAAGTTCTGTTCAAGGTGGGGTGGAAATCGTATTTGTGATTCTGGGAGTTTAAGGCAATGGTGATGGGTGCTTTGTGATCAGGAAAGTGTGTTGAGTTGATTTGTGAAGTTGGTTTGTGTGTTTGAGGCTTGTGCAATCAGTTTCGAATGCTTTTGCAAAATGGTGTGAAGATGAGAGAGCTGTGTTGGAGAGAGTTTCAGGCTTGGTTTGTATGTGCTTTGGCTTGCTTTTTGTTTGCATAAACTATTGTGATAGGTCAGATGAGTTGATGTGTGCTTTTGTGATAGGTATGGCTCAAGTTGCCAAAATGTCAAAGTTGTGTAAGAGAGGCATGGGCTACTAGCTAGCCAAGGACAAAAGGTGTGTCCTGCGCAGCAAGATGTGGGGAGAACCCTAGGATTGATCATGAAGTCAGCAAGCAAGTGGATTCTCACTTGAGTGAGTTTTTGCAACTTGCCTTACTTTTGCTTCCTTTGAGATTTCTTGCTCCATAAGCCATAAAAATGTATGATCCTTGGGTGAAATATGACTTTTAGGTCTTGGTACATGCTTGTATGAAGATTAGAAGTGTATTTGATAACTCAATTTGCCTTGGCAAGTGAATTTGCAACTTTGCCTCTTTGGTAGAAAACTTCAAATTTTGTGATTTTTGCCAAGTTTGACAAGCCATAACTTTTGATCCAAAATGAATTAGGTCATGTTCTTGTACTTTTTGAAAAGGGAATGATCCATTATACAACTTTCATGACCAAAGTTTTTTCATTTGAAGCTTTTTTGAATCAAAAAGCAAGGGTTGTAAAAGTTTCCCAAAATGGCAATTTCATTAAAAGTCAAACTTTCCCAAAAAGTCAACTTTGCAAAAGACTTGAAATTCTTCAATTTTGTGAACTTCCAACTTCTTCTATGATCAAATAAAGATCATATACAATCAAAATGATGAAGAACACCCTTTGGTTGGGTCATTGGGGGTCTCAGATGCCCTGATTTTACACTGACTTGCTTGAAAAGTCAACTCTTGATCAGATGACTTCCCCATGGAATTTCTTCATGAAAATTGATATGCATACTCCCTATACCATATAGAGACCAATAAAAACAAGAATGACCAAAAAATTTGGAGTTATGGCCTCTGAAACCAAAACCCTAATTTTAGGTCATCTGTGTAGTTAAACCTGGCTCTGCTTCCATACCATTCTCAGTTCTTGTGATTTTTTTTGACATTCTTGACTTTGAAAGGATATAATATGATGCTTGAACATACATGGACCTCTTTGAAGTGATTGATGACCTTTGGAGTGGCTCAAATAGCTCTTGGATTGCTCAGATCACAAACCCTAGATGCAGATGGCTTTGAACCAATGCAGTGAATCAAAAAAAGTAATATGAGATGCTATGATTGAACTTATGCATATGAGAAGATCACAAGCCATGGTGTGAATGGGTGAGGGCAAATTTGGGGTGTTTACAGCTGCCCCTATTCAAACATGAGTTAGCTGTGCAGGGTGTAAGCAACGGCTTAACAGGCAAACAAGATAACTTGTGGTTGAATACCAAAGACAGTCCGAAATTTGCACTCACAGAATGAAGAAGAAAAGGGATATAGATTGTAAAGGAAAATAAAGTATATTATAAAGTGTGGGCGACGGAGGACGACCGTCGAGCAGAGGACGACTGCTGGGGAATGAGCAATGACGGGGACGGCCGACATGCTGGAAAAGTGCGGAAAATAAAGCAATGACGGGGACGGCCGACATGCTGGGGATAAAAGGGTTATGATGGGGACGGCCATCAAGTAAAGCTATAAGATTCTCTGGGGATCAATGAAAAATGATGGGGACGGCCATCAAGTTCATAAAGTAAGGTAAACAACGATGGGGACAGCCATCGGGTTAAACTGATGAAGGACGATCATCAGGAAAAGGAAAAGGGACCACGACGGGGACGGCCATCGGGTTAAAGAATAAATGAAATAATGATGAGGGACGGTCATCAAAAGGTGAAGGACGATCACCTGGCAGGGGACGGATGCTCTGTTGGAGATAAGATGAGGGACGGTCATCTAAGGTGAAGGACGATCACCTGGCAGGGTACGGCTGCCGAAAATATCGCGACATAGGACGAATGCCGGATAAAAGGTCAACGATGGGGACGGCCATCGGAGGAGCATGATGGAGGACGACCATAAAGAGGTGAAGGACGATCACCTAGCAGGGGACGGCTGCTCTCGAGGTTTATCATGACATAGGACGAATGTCAGATAACAAGATCAACGATGGGGACGGCCATCGGATAAAATGATGAAGGACGATCATCAAAAAGGTGAAGGACGATCACCTAGCAGGGTACGGCTACTAAAAATCACGCGACATAGGACGAATGCCGGATAAAAGGATCAACGATGGGGACGGACATCGGATGAGCATGATGAAGGACGATCATCAAGAGGTGAAGGACGATCACCTAGCAGGGGACGGCTGCTCTCAAGGTTTATCATGACATAGGATGAATGTAAGATAGAAAAAGAAATTTTGCTTTGCTGGTGATCTACTGGGAAGTAGTAAACACGGACGAGTGTTTACATCCAGGAGAAAGGTATAAGTGCTTTGACGTTGTGTATAGATTAAAGATGCGGACGAGCATCCCTAAGACTACGATACGGACGAGTATCGGGTAGAAACAAATACTGACACATGTTCAGAGATGATGATACGGACGAGTATCAACTGGTTAACAAGGAACACGGACGAGTGTTGAATCTAAGGGGACTCTTCTAGGGAATAGTAGATACGGACGAGTGTCTTAATTCAAGAAGACAAGAGTGTTTGACACGTGTATGGATTAAATATGCGGACGAGCATCCTTATGACCATGATACGGACGAGTATCAGGTAGAAACAAACGCTTGACGCATGCTCTGAGATGATGGTACAGACGAGTACCAACTGGTTAACAAAGAACACGGACGAGTGTCGAATCTATGGGGATATAAATGGTATATACAAGATACGGACGAGTACCTGTATAAGTGAAATATGAGTAATAAGTATGAGTAGTGTATAGATGAGTGTTCAATCTGCTGGACGAGTGTTAAAAGGAGAAGAGTATAGTATAAACAAGTATCTGATATACAAAGTGTTTATGTAATTACGTTGGGGAAGGTGACACGGATGGGTGTCAAGGAATTGTGTATGTATGTATTTGTGAGTGCAAAGGGGACGCTTTGGCTTTATGCTGGGGAATTTGGGGGGAGTTTTCTGCATGTTGATGGATTGTCATTATTCACAAGTGTTGATTCAGAACATGGCTTATGATTATGCAATATGTTGGATTTTTGCCGTAATGCTCCGTATTAGACGGAATGCTACGCTTTGTGGGTGAATATGATGCGAATGCTATGATTATGCAAAGATACCAAACCGGGATTCGGATCCCGTTGCTGTGAAGATCTCTGGTCAATCTGTTTGAAATGGACATCCCTGCTGGGGATGAGATCATTGGTGGTGTCTGATGAGATGTAGCTGCTTGGGGAAATAGGTCAATGATAGACTTATTCCGGTAAATGGGAGACCCAGCTGGGATTTGTAGAAGCTTTCGTCACTCTGTTGTGATTCCTTCATGCGTTGCTCTTCTGGATAGAGGCTGAAGCTCTGTGGGGAAGATGGTTCCCTGGCTTTTGTACTTAGCTGAGGAGAAAGGATGATTGGCACCTCGGCTGGGGAGAAATAGCAAGTGACAACTCAACTGGGGAGAAAACACTTTGGGTGCTAAGACTGAGTGAATGTTGATTTGCCAGCTTGCTGGGGTGAAGCTTACATGCCCCATGTTGCGCTTTTAAGTACCTGCAATCCTGCAAAGACAGAGGGACGCACAAGTAATCCCGAGGTATCCTTTACTGGATCCCATCATGAGAGTTCAGACACTCCCGGGAATAAGTATATTTCCTGCAAGCACGTATCATTTTTGAAGGTAAGCATATGTATTTATGCAATCCGTTTTTAAAGACATCAGACATTCTTTGCAAATAAAAATGTACAAGACGAAACATGACTGAAAATCTGATTTTATTAATTCATGTGCCCTGAATTGGCAAGATACAGTCGAAGAAACATATCTCCTAAAATGAGGAGATTGTTACAAATTGAGAAACAAAATGCTGGCAATGTTGTCGGCGCTTCAATGAGCTTCCCTTCTGCTATGACTCGTATGACATTCGACGTTCTTCTCGTCTTGCTTTCTGAAGAAGGTTGATTCTGATAGAAGCTTGATCCTTTCAAAGTTTACCAAGTCGTAAGTGATACAGACGAATTCAGTATGCAGTTGTTCGCTTACTCCCTTATTTTGCATGGATCGCCTTTTTGGGTTTTCAATCCATCGGGATACCCATTTTTGCCTGAGTTGTCCAATGCGGCTTTTCAACTCAGCGGGTGTACATTTTTTGTTTATTTTCCCTTATTTTTGCCCGAGTCTCTTATTCTGTTTTTGACTCGCCGGGATGCCCTATTTTTGCCTGTACTTACATTCTGTTTTTGTGTCCAGCGGGTCATTTTATGCGAAGTATTTTTTAACTGCATCTGAATTCACAGGGGACGGGAAGTCTTCACCATCCATAGTGTTGAGCATCAGTGCTCCACCAGAGAAGACTTTCTTCACTACAAATGGTCCTTCATAGTTCAGAGTCCACTTGCCCCTGTGATCTGTATGAGGAGGGAGGATTCTTTTCAGCACAAGATCTCCTACTTGGTACTCTCGGTGTCTGACTTTCTGATTGAAGGCTTTCTTCATTCTTTTCTGATACAACTGCCCATGACAGATTGCAGCCAATCTCTTCTCTTCAATCAGACTCAGTTGTTCGTATCGGGACCGGACCCATTCCGCTTCCTTCAGCTTAACATCCATCAGTACCCGTAGGGAGGGTAATTCAACTTCAACAGGTAGGACTGCTTCCATACCATACACAAGTTGATATGGTGTTGCCCTAGTGGATGTTCTGATTGACGTACGGTACCCATGCAAGGCAAATGGTAGCATCTCATGCCAGTCTTTATAGGTGACTACCATCTTCTGCACAATCTTCTTGATATTCTTATTAGCTGCCTCAACAGCGCCATTCATCTTTGGCCTGTAAGGAGAAGAATTGTGGTGTTGGATCTTGAAGTCCCGGCATAGCTCTGCCATCATTTTGTTGTTCAAGTTGGAACCATTGTCAGTAATGATTCGCTCGGGAACTCCGTATCGACAGATGATATCTCTTTTCAGAAATCTGGCTACCACTTGTCTTGTAACGTTTGCATAGGAAGCTGCTTCGACCCACTTGGTGAAATAGTCAATGGCAACCAGGATGAATCTGTGGCCATTTGAAGCAGTCGGTTCAATCTTGCCAATCATGTCAATGACCCACATAGCAAAGGGCCAAGGTGAAGACATCACATTCAAAGGATTGGGAGGCACATGCACCTTATCCGCATAAATCTGACATTTATGGCATTTTCTGGCATAAGCACAATAGTCGGCATCCATCGTGATCTAGTAATAACCTGATCTTAGCAATTTCTTGGCCATGGCATGCCCTCCTGCATGGGTACCAAAGGATCCTTCGTGCACCTCGTGCATCAACAAGTCTGCTTTTGTTCTATCAACGCATCTGAGGAGTACCATATCAAAGTTTCTTTTGTACAGGGAACCGTCAGTGTTCAGGAAGAAACTACCAGCGAGCCTTCTTAAAGTCTTCTTATCATTGGAAGATTCCCCAGGTGGGTATGTCTGATCCTCCAAGAAGCACTTAATATCATGGAACCAAGGCTTATCATCTTTGATAACATCTACTGCGAACACATATGCTGGTCTGTCAAGTCTGGACACTGAAATTTGAGGTACAAAGTTGGCAGCTTGAACTTTGATCATGGATGAAATGGTAGCCAGAGCATCTGCAAACTGATTCTCGTCCCGAGGGATATACTCAAGCTTGACTGTTGTAAAGAAAGTCAATAACCTCCTTGTATAATCCCTGTAAGGTATCAGATGATCCTGGTGTGTGTACCATTTGCCGTTGGTTTGATTAACTACCAGAGCTGAATCTCCGAATACAGTTAAAGTCTTGATCCTGAGGTCAATGGCTTCCTCAAGGCCCATAATGCAAGCTTCGTATTCAGCTTCGTTGTTAGTGCAGTTGAAAGTGAGTTTTGCCGAGAAAGGCATGTGAACTCCTTTAGGTGTAATGAGTACTGCACCAACACCACGACCATTCATGTTAACAGCCCCATCAAACATCATAGTCCATTCTTCCTCCGGGTCAGGCCCTTCGGTGTGAACAGGCTCTTCATGATCTTTTGCTTTTATGAACATGATGTCTTCATCAGGGAAGTCAAATCTCATAGGCTGGTAATCATCAATAGGTTGCTCAGCAAGATATTCAGACAATACACTGCCCTTGATGGCTTTCTGAGATGTGTACTGGATGTCATATTCTGTGAGGATCATTTGCCATCTTGCAACCCGTCCGGTAAGTGCTGGCTTCTCAAATATGTACTTGACTGGATCCATCTTTGAGATCAATAAGGTAGTGTGGGTAAACATATACTGTCTCAGTCGGCGAGCAGCCCACGCTAAAGCACAGCAAGTTTTCTCGAGCAGTGAATAACGTTGTTCACAATCGGTAAACTTTTTGCTTAGGTAGTATATTGCATACTCTTTTCGACCAGACTCGTCATGCTGGCCCAGCACACACCCCATTGACTCTTCTAATACTGTCAAGTACATGATTAGAGGTCTTCCTTCAACTGGAGGCATAAGGATCGGAGGCTCTTGTAAGTACTCCTTGATCTTGTCAAAAGCCTTCTGGCAGTCTTCGTTCCACCTGACCGTCTGTTCTTTTCTTAGCAGTTTGAACAAAGGTTCACAGGTTGCTGTAAGGTGAGATATGAACCGTGAAATGTAGTTCAATCGACCTAAGAAACCTCGAACTTCTTTTTCTGACTTCGGTGCAGGCATTTCTTGAATGGCTTTGACTTTATCAGGGTCAACTTCAATCCCTTTCTCACTCACAATAAATCCCAGCAGCTTACCGGATCGCACCCCGAATGTGCATTTGTTGGGGTTTAACTTCAGTTGGTACTTCCTCAGACGCTTGAATAGCTTCAGCAGATTTACCAAGTGGTCTTCTTCAGTGAGGGACTTGGCAATCATGTCATCCACATAACATTCAATTTCTTTATGGATCATATCGTGGAATAATGTCACCATAGCCCGTTGATATGTTGCACCAGCATTCTTCAATCCGAATGGCATCACCTTGTAACAGAACGTGCCCCAGGGTGTGATGAAGGTTGTCTTCTCCATGTCTTCAGGCGACATTTTGATCTGATTGTATCCTGAAAATCCGTCCATGAAGGAGAACACCGAGAACTGAGCCATATTGTCAACCAATACATCAATGTGAGGTAATGGGAAGTCATCTTTCGGGCTGGCTCTGTTCAGGTCCCGGTAGTCAACACACATTCTTACTTTGCCGTCTTTCTTAGGCACAGGTACTATATTAGAAACCCACGGCGGATAGCTAGTTACAGCAAGGAACCCGGCGTCCCACTGCTTTTGTACCTCTTCTTTGATTTTCATTGCCATGTCTGGGCGAGTACGGTGCAGTTTCTGTTTAACCGGCGGGCAATCTTCTCTTAAAGGCAGCTTGTGCATAACAATGTCGGTGTCCAACCCTGGCATATCTTGATAAGACCAAGCAAACACATCCACATATTCTTGAAGCAGGTCAATCAGTTGTCTCTTTACTGAGTCTTGTAAACAGGCCCCGATCTTAACCTCTTTCACGTCTTCATCTGTACCAAGATTAATCGTTTCGACCTCCTCCTGATGAGGAGTGATAACCCTTTCCTCTTGTCTCAACAACCTGGCTAGCTCTTCAGGAAGCTCATACTCTTCTTCAACCCCTTCATCAGCTTGATTGATTGGATTGTCAAAGTCATATGAAGTCATAGCCGTGCTGTTGTCGGTGCGGTCTGGAAGGCACTCTCTGCAAGGGTTCAGTTTGTTCATTTTAGTGATTGATTTTAACCTTGTTTAGAAAAGTGAAATGAAGTTGTCATTTTGAAAACATTGCCATTTATTTTTGTACAAAAATA
This sequence comes from Lathyrus aphaca, assembly GCA_963966055.1. NCBI lineage: Eukaryota > Viridiplantae > Streptophyta > Magnoliopsida > Fabales > Fabaceae > Lathyrus > Lathyrus aphaca. The sequence goes on along the minus strand of OZ014519.1, from coordinate 101,679,871 downwards.
AAAATGGAAAAACAGTGAACGGAAAAGAAAAAGACTCATTTGCAAAAGATGTCTGATTGTCATTGATTGATCTATTTGCACAAAATTACAGATGGCCCGATTACAAAATGAGTCTTGTCATCTTGGGCAAGATGCAAGACTTGATGCATGCTTAAAAATACAGGAAATAATAATTACTCTGCAGGAGTAACCCTTATAATTTCCTGGGAAGACCAGTTTGAGATACGGCTCCCCGGGATCCTTGGACGTATCCAGCTCTCCAGGTTGCGGTCGCTTTCATCCTCGTCTTCCAAGTTGTTCACAGCATCTGGGGTGAGCATCCCCCCACTGATAAAATTGGGCCTTTTAGCAGCCTCTGCTTGATCTTGTTGAGTTGGTTTGTAACCCAACCCAAATCTATCCTCCTTCTTCTCTACGGGCAGCAACTTGCCCCAGCCTTGGGCAGTCCCTTCTTCAACAACCTTCCGGGCTTGCTGATAAGATGTCATTGAGGTTCCAGGTACAGCGGATGCTTCATTTATGTTCAAGGCCTCAAACCCTTGACTCATAGTTTCGTGGATCTCCCCATCCATCTCAATGTACTTGTATGTGGCCAAATGGCTGACAAAGATATCTTCCTCTCCACAAATAGTAACGACTTGGCCCTCCCACTCGAATTTTAACTTCTGGTGAAGGGTAGACGTAACTGCGCCAGCGGCATGAATCCAAGGTCTACCCAACAAACAGCTGTAGGCCGGCTGAATGTCCATCACGTAGAAGATCGTTTTGAAAGTTTGTGGGCCAATCGTTATAGGCAACTCAATTTCTCCCAGAACTGATCTCTTAGAACCGTCAAAGGCTCTTACTACCAAGTTACTGGGGCGTAATGCCAATCCTTCATACTCCAGCTTCACAAGGGCTTTCTTAGGTAAGACATTGAGGGATGACCCTGTGTCTACCAGTACATGGGAAAGAACTGCACCCTTACACTCCAAGGTAATGTGCAAAGCCTTGTTGTGATTGCGGCCTTCCGTAGTCAAATCAGTGTTGGTAAATCCTAGTCCATTACTAGCGTTGACGTTTCCAACCACTGCCTCTAACTGATTGACGGTAATCTCCTCTGGCGCATAAGCTGCGTGCAAGACTTTTAATAGTGCATTCCGATGAGCCTCGGAGCACATTAGCAACGATAAAATGGAGATCTTGGAAGGTGTCTGGTGAAGCTGGTCCACTATCTTGTAATCACTTTTCTTGATGATTCTCATGAATTCATCAACCTCTTGATCAAAGGGGGTCTTTAAAGCTTCTTTAATAACTTGTTCTTCTTGCACCATGCTCTTCCCTTTTGCCTTGGCATCAGCTTCTGCTTCGGCACTGGGTCTTGGAATTTGCGGGGCAAAGAGACGTCCGCTTCGAGTGAAGCCTCCGCCTCCACCCACATTGTCTATTTGTGGCAAAGAAGTTGATGATTCCAAAGTGATTTTCTGTCCTTTGCAGTATAGATCGGAGCCGTAATGCCAAGGGATGGCATTACTGCTTTCATAAGGGACCGGCCCAGGCACTGTGATAGTGACTGGACTGATAGCAGCTGCAGAAGGGACCATGATAGTATGTGGATCATAGTATATTGTAACTGGTGCTCTAATAGGAGTGGCATTTTGTGAGTTGTAGGCAGAATCATTTGCAGGATCATAATAAATTGTAACCGTTGAGACATTTTCATTGTTTGCTGTTGATGTTGTAGGAGACACTGTTGACTGGATGGAAGTTGTAGGAGATTCTGAATGAAGGGGTGTTGAAGTTGTAGAAGAGATGTTTGTTGATTTTTGGTCCGTTGAAGTGACAGATGAAGCATTTGTTGACGAGATTGAAGAATTGTTTGGAACAATTGTTGTTGCAGTTGTAGAAGACTCGGGAATTATTGTTAAGGAGATTGCTGGATTTGTAGGTATTGATGTTGTGATTTGAAGTAGGCCACTCTGGATGAGACCATCTATGCCATTTCTCAAGTTATCGCACCCATTTACTGAAATGTTGCAATAAGCACATCCTAGCTCACATCCAGGGAACATTTGACATTCAAGGAGTTGAGCTTTAATCTCTACCAAGGGTGTCCGAATCTGCCCCACACTGTTTATTAAGTAAGACGGCCTATCTTCTTCAATAGCATTGATTCTGGGTCCTCCATGGTTTGGCATAGGATTTTTGCTAACATTGGGCGGAGGTGCGAAGTTTAGAGCTTTGGAATCCACTAGATCCTGTACTTTCATGTGCAAAGCTCTACACTTCTCTGTACTGTGGCCGGGTGCATTTGAGTGAAAAGCACATTTGGCGCTGGCGTCATAATTTCTGGGTAGACTAGCAGGATCTGGAGGTGCCAAAGTCCTTAGCTCAACCAGGTTGAGTTTTAGGAGTTGTGGCAATAATGTGGCATAGGGCATAGGGATCGGATCAATCACCCTATTGGCCTGAGATGGTCTCTGTTGAAACGGTCTTTGCTGGTTGTTGTTGCTGGTGTTGTTGTTATAACCTCTCTGAGGTGGATATTGAGCTTGTTGCTGGTAGTGGGATTGTTGCTGTGGTTGGTATGCCGGTTGTGGATGAATTGGAGCGGGAATGGTGACAGCTGCCACAGACCTATGAACATATTGGGGTCTGCCCCTGCTGGTATGGATAGCATTAGTCTCACCAGTTCTTCTTGGGCCCACAAAAGGCTTTCTTGGGTTGTTGGAAGAGCTTGCACCGTTGTCAAAAATTTTGCCCATCTTCAATAGGCTTTCAATTCTTTCTCCAGCTATAACTACATCCGCAAAGCTGGTAGAAGAAAAGGCAGCTAGCCTGTCAATGTATGTCCCTTGGAGGGTGTTCATAAACATGTCGGCCATCTCCCTCTCCGACATGGGTGGCTGGACAGCAGCAGCAAGCTGTCTCCACCTCTGGGCGTACTCCCGGAAGCTTTCTCTGGATGATTGTGACATTCCCATCAGGAGGGTCCTGTTGGGAGCCATATCCAAGTTGTACTGGTATTGTCTAATGAAGGCCTCAGCCAAGTCTTTCCAACATCTGATGGTTGCTCTGGTCAAATGAGAGTACCATTCCCTTGAAGCTCCCGTTAAACTGTCCTCGAAATAAAACATCCACAGTTTTTCATCCATGGTGTATGCCTTCAACCTCCCCAGAAAGGATTGCAAGTGGGTTCGTGGACAGGAAGTCCCGTTGTACTTCTCAAAGCACGGAGGTTTAAACTTGTGGGGAATCCTGACCCCGTCCACTAAGCCCATGTCCATAACATCAAAACCCAAGGAGTTTTGAGACTCCAAGGACCTTAATTTCTCAGCAATTTCATCTAGCCTTCTGTCATAGGCCTCATCCCCAGCTCCCATCACTGTGAACTGATCTTCCTGGGGGTCTTCTTGGAGTATTCTGCCCGTAGTAGCATTTCCTTGTACATTAGCTGGGATATTGATCTCTGGATGAAGGTGGGGTCCAAATACAGGTGGGTTGATATGAGGCTGAACCCTCTCATTGTTGCTTGTCCCACCAGTCCCTAGATGGAGGTCTTCCTGAGTCTGCCTCTCTACTAAAGCCCTTAATCTCTCTTGGCTCTGAGCTAAACCATTCATCACCTCCATAAACTGGGTCATCTGATTCCTCATTTCCAGTCTCTCATTGGCCATTTGAGCCCTGACCTCTGTAAGGTCCTGTTGTACCTGGTCCATCTGTATACCCGGAAGGTTATTGCGGGTAGGATATCTGTGTGGACGGTTGAGTGGGAACACCCGACGTCGAGCAATAGTTCCTGAACCACAACAGAGTTAGTAACAAACAAAACAAAAACCTACAAAATAAAACAAAAAGGTTAGTATGCAATGCAGTATGCTTATTTGTTTCCAAGGTATCCGGCTTGGCACTTGGTTTTGACCTTTCCAGACCCTTGAGGAAGATGCTTTTGATGTTGCTTGAAGAACTCAGATAAAACAAACCAACACATATATTACAAAAAGTAAATGATACATAGTTTGTTTTTTGCAATACATGCCCCTAAGGGATCAAAATACAACATAAGAAAGAAAAGTACAATGAAATGAAAGCAACAACAAGCAAAAGTCAGACACCAAGACCAAACTCATCCTCCTGCACTTCCTTTAGGAGTGCTTCAGTCACAGGATCAGCTGGACGCTCTGTGAGGTTCCTGATAAGAAGATTCCTGGTAGCAACAGCTGCAGTTAGATTCTTGTGTCGACTCTGGTCCTTTGACCTCTTCACACCATCCCTAATCTTCAATTCTGAGATCTCCCTCTGGGCTGCTAGCAGGGCTTCCTGTTGCTCCTTTGCATTAGCCTCCAACTGCTCAATCTTGTCCTGAGTCCTTTTATCTTCCTGAGTACGAGCTTCGGTGATCCTGACCCACCTAGCTTGACTCTCCTTCAGATACAAATCAGTCCTGGCCTTTTGGAACTGAGCCTCGTTGCAGGCATTCTTCAAGATCTGCTCTCCAGCCCTTGACTTCTTAATGTAGTCCTCTGACTTCTCAATCCTAGCTAGATGCTCCACCTTGAGCTTTTCCAACCTTTCAATGTCCAGCCGACCATCACTCCTCTCCCAGAGGGTCTTCTGTAGAGCCTGAGTCAGATTCTCATTCCTCTCTTTCAGTTTCTCAAACTCCTCTAGGCTGACAGTAGCTGGAGGTGGTGCTGTGGATGGTCCAGATGCATCCTCAATGGTGAAGGGTATCCCAGAAATTTGAGCCCTGGCATGAGACCACTCATAGTACTGAGCTGAGGCCACATTGTTGCATCTTCCAAGAATGGCCATCCCTTTGGTTTGGACATTGTCCCAAGCCCAGGATGCTTGCCTGACAATAGCTAGATTAGGCTTAATCTCACAATAAAGGGTTTCAGCCAAGTCTTGTGCTCTAGGAGGGTGGACCAATGCATAGCCCAATTGTCTTTTGAATAGCAGAGGGTTGTAGTTGATGCAACCCTTCACTCCTATCAGGGGTACATTGGGGAACTGCCCACAACTAGTAATGATGTCCCTACCCTTGGTGCTCTGAGTATACCACCTGATGTCTGCTGAGGTCAAAGCAATGAGTCTTCTAGCCCAATTCTTTGGCTGGTGAGGATTCAAGAATGCATCAGTCTTGGGCAAGTGCTTGAGCAGCCAGGTATGGAACAGGGGAGCACAGCACCTCACCAATCTTCCTCTTTGCTTTTCATTCCTTTGGTGAACAGAGTAGTAGAAATCTCCCAGTAAGGTGGGCACTGGGTTCCTCAGAATGAAAAGGTGAATGGCACTCTTGCTAACAAACTTAGGCTCATCTGCAAAAAGTATAACCCCATATATATGCTGAGGGCTAACAAAGCACAGACTGCCTTCCATTCTCCCAAGGAGGCCTTCAGGATGGCCTGAGAAGTCAAGAAATCCAAATGTAGACCAGAGATTCCAGCCTTGGTAGTCATATTCTGCCCAATCAGACAAGGTTCCAGATATAATGCCTTTGCCACTTCTTCATTACTGGGAAAAGCCATCTCAGGGTTGAAGGGGACTCCACCCCTGATAGGTACACCAACCAATGATGAATACTCCTCTAATAAAGGCCCCAACTGAAAATCCTGAAAAGTGAAGCACCTCATAGGGGGATCATAGAACTGCAGGCACGTATGAATCAAGCTCCTCTGGGAAGGGTCCAAATCCATAACCACATCAAGGATGCCTCCATAATGTTCTCTGAATAGTGGTATATGGTCTGGAGTGATCAGGGTCTGGATCTTCCTGATGCCAGCTAATTCAGGCTCAAAGAAATGGTAGGAGATATTGCTCTTCCTGGGTGCCATGTTGCTGAAGAAGAGCTGAGACAGATGCTGATGATGGAGAATAACACTGAAGAATGAGCCACTGATAGGCAGATGCTGGTGATAACAGTAGCTGAAGCAGGTAGGTCTATGCAGATGAAAGGGGTCAAAACCAAGCCAAAATATAGTATGGATACCCTGAAAAATAAATAAGCAAATGTTAAATGATGCAATGATGATGTATGCAAATGATATGCAAGGGTTTGTAATCAAGCTGGATCTGATTACTGCTTTGATATAAGTCCATGCATGCTCAAGGAATCCAGATGGAGGTTCATAAGTCCAGTAACCAAGGTGGGGGACTCAAATAAAGAGTCACATGTCCAGGGTTAAAAATCACAAGAACTGTTCCAAAACGGAGTATTCTTAATCAAAACAAAGTAACAGGGTATGCTGAGGTCAAGGGTACCTGCAAACCTGTAAACAGCCCAACCCCCTCACAGGTGGTGTTCTAAAACAAGGATCCTCAGACTTGGGTCAGTTATGAGAAGTGTAAACACTTCTAACCCGGAGGTACAGTGTTTACAATAACCATAAAGGATCCTCCTCTAATTCACCTCAGTTTCTGAAGGTCAATACTAAAGGTCATCCAGACATAGCAGGCTTCCCAGATAGCCCTAGCACTACAGGAAATCTGTAGCACAGAGTTCTCAAGAAGAAACCCATATCTGAACCGTGTTTCATATTCCCGCACCAGACCGAAATGGAATGGGAAAGAACATGAACCACTCTAGCCTAGGTGTCACTCAGGTCCCAGGTATAGGACCTTAACTCTCAATAGAACCCCACCCACCAAAGCAACAAAACCAGATCCAGCCAGAACAGTATGATATATGTAAAGCTATAAAGAAAGCAGTAAAACAACTATACATAAGGCAAAAATGAATACAAATATACAAACACAAATAGCACATAACACCCCAGTAAACACAAATCAAACAAGCGCTAGGAGGAACCCACGAAAAGAACCAGAAGCCCTGGTTACAGTATAAGGGTCCCCAGCAGAGTCGCCAAGCTGTCGCTCCCAAAAGACGAGACTGGGCTCGAATGAGGTACAGACGCGAACGGTCGGTGAAAGGAGGATGTGGTAACACACAGGAGTAAACTCACAGGAAAAGAAAAGAGTCGCCAGCTAGGCATTTTTATCCCGGAGGAAAGGCAATGCTGCATAGACCTAGAAAAAGATGGATAAGACGGTTGCGAACCAAAGAGACTGAGAAAGGGGGTTGGTTACAACCTGGGAAGGTATTAGCACCCAGATTGTCCGTCGTACTCGACGGGATCCACGCTTAAAAGATTTGTGTTTCAAAGGGGTAGTGTCAGTGCAATTTGTGTATAAAAGAGCTGGAAAGAATGCAAGTGTCAGTGTAAAAGAAGTGTGAAGTGTATAAGTGAAGTGTCAGTGTAAGAACAAGAGTGAAATGCTCAAGACAATGAGGCTTACAGAATAATGCTGGAAGGAGGGGGAATATAGAGACTTTTGTTCGATAACTGTTAAGTTATGCCTACGTATCCTCTCGTGCAATGAGGAATTCAGAACACCGTAGTTCGACTCAAAGAGACTGAAATGAATTGACTTGCGAACTTCTTACTTGTCTATGCTCAAGTGTATGACCTGTCTGGCTAGGTGCAAACTGTCTTGCATTAGACGGAAGAAGCGAGTTCTCGTTTGTGAGTGAATGAGATGAGAAAAGAATCCCGAAGGAGACGATTATTGTTTGTTTTTGGTGTTTTCATTCTTTTATTGTTTTTTGAAGTTTGTCATAAGTTAATGAACTTAAGCCTAAACCAATGGGTTAGTAAACTCATCACATCTTCCCTCTGATTAGGGGTAATGAGAATACCTTAAGTGTGAAGTCAGCTTCTCACACTTAAACACCATGGTGTAGGATTAAGATCGTTAACCTACTTATGATTAATTAGATGTTTTTGTTGTTTTTGTTTAGTGTTAAGTAATGAGGTTAAGCCATAATCAGGGATTTAATGGACTCATTACACCATCCTAATAGAAGGATGATAGATGAGAGCATTTAAGCTGAGAAAGACTCCTCAACTTAATCCATGATTAGGGATTAACCTCATGACAAAACAAAGCCTTTATTAAAGTGGATTTTAATGATATGATGAAGAAGTGATTTTTTATGATTTGTAAGACAACTTGAGGGGGACTTGTCCATTAACACTAGGGTTAGTCCTTCTTAACCAATTAAGGAAGAATTAGAACCCTAATGCAAGGCCCAAGTTACAAGCTTGATGTCTTGATGATGATTAAGTGAATTGATTAAAGGATTTAAACACATTAAGGGTTTAACACTTAGGATTAAAGTTATACACTCCATCCTAATAGAAGGATGCAGGCATAAGCTTAATCACAAAGTCTTAAAACCTTTAGGGTTTAGTCCCTGATTATGAGATGAGAAGAGAAGACTCAAAGAGACACAAAGGTAAAAGCTAAGTGGGGGACTAATCAAACCCTAATTGTTATCATGCTTGGTTGTTCCTAAGGTTTGTGATGTTTAAGAAAGAAATCTTCAGAGGAACCACCAGGGAGCAAATGAAAGGAGCAAAGAGAAGCAAAGTAACTTGCTTCATTTAAGAAGGCAAGTCACTTGAGGAAAGAAAGTAAGAAGAAGAAGAAAGAGCAAGCTCAATCTCAAACACAAGACAAAATGCAACAATGATGCATAAGAGAGATGAAAATAAATTGTGAGAAGTGAAGGCAAATTCACTTCTCAAAGTGACTTACCACCTGAAAAGTTAGTGAAAGGAATGCAATGCCATGCAAAATGAGATGAAATGGCATGATGAAAACCAAAACCAGAAGCATATGTGTGATGATAATGATGTTATGAGATGATGCAAACATGAAACAAGGCATGGGGATGATCATATGAACATATGGATGCAAAAGAAGCATGCTTAGAACCATGATCATACATGAAAAGTTATGAAATGCAAATGACATACAACATGGCAAATGAAAGATGCAATGATCAAACATGATTCTAATATGTCTTAATATATCCAATGAATCAAATGGATGCACAAAATGCTATGGCAAGTCATGGTATGCAAGCAAATGCAAGATGGATGCAAAAGGAAGCCCAAATTAGGGTTTATGATCAATGCAACAAACAAAAATCAAAACCAGAAGCAAACATCATGATAAAAAAATTGAAAATGAATTCAAAGGAACCCTAACCCTACACAAACTCATTGTCCAAAGGAGGGGTTCTAACTCTTAACCTAATTAGGGTTATGAATTTCCTAAGATTTCTAGGGTTTTAGGGTACCTTGACAAGAAAAATGTCAAACAAATTGAAAATGCAAGATCAAATCATGCCAATTTAATCCTACAAACTACATGATATGCAAGACACAATGCAAAAAGAATCAAAGTCCAACTCTCAAAGACTAGGCAGAAATGAATTTTTGAACATTAGATCAAAATAATGCTTTGAAATAGAATTAATTCCATGAAAAATTGTCAAAATGCATTAAGATCAAAAAAGAAATTTGGTTTGAGGGTTGGACAATGCTTCTAAATGCTTTTAATGGTTTCATGAATTTTTTGGTGATTTTTAAATACCTAAAAGTATTTTTAATTAATTAATTCTCATTAATTAATTAAAAATACTTTTAAATGATTTAAAAATGTTTTAATATGCAAGAAATAAAAATAAAAATATTTTTGGCTTCTGAAAATTCATAAAAGTTTGTACAAAAATTTTCAGAATTTTTATAATTGTTTTACTATTTTAAATAAATTGGACAAAACAAATGCAATTAAATGAAAAATATAATGAATTTAAACTGAAAAAAGAAAAGTCATCAAAATCAAAGGCCAGCATTTAAACCTACACGCGCGCGAATTGACCTGGCGCCATATCCAAGGGCTGAGATTCAAATTCACATAATTATGATTAACCCTAATTAATCAAACCCTAATGACTTTCAGGCGACCGGAACACTGTTCCGGTCGTCTTCTCCGGCCAACCACTCAAGCTATCTCTCTTAATACGCATCCCCAGGCCCTAAAACTCTCCAGAAATGATCTTCTCCCCAACCCCAACAAGAATCAGCCATCAAAATTTATTTATCCATCATCAAATCCATGAATCGAAGCAAAATGCATTTAGGTCAGAAAAGTTTCAGAAGCAACATACACACTCAATACTCAATCATTTTCGAAACAAAACATATCAGCATGATCAGTGGAGCATAGAGAATCATTTAGAAACTTAAAAACATGTTTCTGGAAAAAAAGTTTGAGATGGCTACCTGAACTGAAGCTTTGGTTTCTGGCACTTTCTGGCTGGTTTCTTGCTTGCAATCAACTCCACTGGACCCCCTGAGAAGCTTTCAATGCTTGTTTGAAGTTTAGAATGGATGGTTTGAGAGATGGCAGAAGTTCTGTTCAAGGTGGGGTGGAAATCGTATTTGTGATTCTGGGAGTTTAAGGCAATGGTGATGGGTGCTTTGTGATCAGGAATGTGTGTTGAGTTGATTTGTGAAGTTGGTTTGTGTGTTTGAGGCTTGTGCAATCAGTTTCGAATGCTTTTGCAAAATGGTGTGAAGATGAGAGAGCTGTGTTGGAGAGAGTTTCAGGCTTGGTTTGTATGTGCTTTGGCTTGCTTTTTGTTTGCATAAACTATTGTGATAGGTTAGGTGAGTTGATGTGTGCTTTTGTGATAGGTATGGCTCAAGTTGCCAAAATGTCAAAGTTGTGTAAGAGAGGCATGGGCTACTAGCTAGCCAAGGACAAAAGGTGTGTCCTGCGCAGCAAGATGTGGGGAGAACCCTAGGATTGATCATGAAGTCAGCAAGCAAGTGGATTCTCACTTGAGTGAGTTTTTGCAACTTGCCTTACTTTTGCTTCCTTTGAGATTTCTTGCTCCATAAGCCATAAAAATGTATGATCCTTGGGTGCAATCTGACTTTTAGGTCTTGGTACATGCTTGTATGAAGATTAGAAGCGTATTTGATAACTCAATTTGCCTTGGCAAGTGAATTTGCAACTTTGCCTCTTTGGTAGAAAACTTCAAATTTTGTGATTCACAAGGTTCACAAGATTCACAAGACCTTCCATGAGGTTCACAAGGTTCACAAGACCTTCCATGAGGTTCACAAGGTTCACAAGACATCTTATGATGGTTTACAAGGTTCACAAAGTTCACAAATAGTCAGAAGAGTTGACAATTCCCTCAGACAATGCACCTCCTAAGCAGTGCATCCAAAACTAGGGTTTTGACTTTAATCAGGCTAAATGAACTTCCAAGACTTCAAGTGAGCTTCATAACATCTTATATGTGTGTAATAACCCCCATGACAAGTTTCAAGACTTTTCTCAAAGGTTTGCTCAGTCAGATGATCAGATAAGTCAAAATCAGTCAAAGCAGTTAAAAAGTCAAACTAAGGTCAACTGTGGTCAAACCAAAGTCAAACTTCATGATTTTTTGCCAACATCAAGTATATGAATTAAAATTCATAATTTTATCAAGGGTTGATCATGATTCATCAAGGAGATTTCAGATCATCAAGAATCAGGAGTTTCTAAATTAGGGTTTCCTTAGTAAAAGTCAACTGAACTTTGACCAGCCATAACTTTCACATGCTTCATCACCAAGTCTCCATCCAAAGCTCATTTTGAAGTAAATTGAATTCTCTACAACTTTGTGTCTCACAAGCCAAGCCCAAAAATGCTTCATTTGGAAGGTATGAGCTAAGACATTATAGGTCCTTTTAAAAGTCAACAAAAAGTCAACAACTTCAAAAGGGCATAACTTGAGAATGGTAAATGATATGAACATGAAACCAGTGGGGTTGGTTAGAGGACTCTTCAAGCTTTCCAAAATGCCCAAGAACACCCTCATAGAATTAAAATTGAAGGATGTGTGCCCTTGCAAAGTTGGGAAATTTTTGGTTGGTTTATGAAGAAAATGGAGGTTTAAAACCAATTTTTTCTAAATGGGCTTGCCATATGATGACCCAATTCATACCATTACCTCATGCACGACCCAAGTCTCTAAAAATCAGATTTTTTCATCATTTTATTTTATTTATTTTGATTTAATTCATTTTAAATCATTTTAAATTAAAATAAAATAGAAAAGTCAAAGATTTAAAAGGGATTGAGCTTCTAGAAATTCATAAAGGTGATTGGTATCAAAGTGGTAAGAGAATCATGGTGATTGGCTTGAAATAGAAGGTGTTCATACAAGAATATTTAAATTTTAAAGCCTTATCTTTTTGAATCTTTTCTAATCAAATCTTACACATAATGATCAATTATTTTGACCTAGAACCATCATACTATAAGTACATAACTTAAACCTAATGATAGAGGACGATTTTTCAGCCTCCCAAGAGGAAGTTTCAAAGTGCAAAAATCATCCAAAAATAAATTTTCGGTTTCTTCATTACAAGAGGTTTTAAGGTATTTTAAACATACAAGAAGGATCCTTGGACTTCATTGAGTCGAAACCAACCCTCAAACACATCCAATTCATGCTCATATGATCAATCTGAATGCATCTTGTTCATGTTTTAGTTTTTTTCGATTTGAATGATTTATGCATTAATAATGAAAACTAACTATGGATTTGTGTTTGTTATGATGTTTAGAAGCTTTCTGGATGGTTTAATTTGATTCCTATGGACTGTATCGAAATCCACCATTTTTAGGGTTTGAAGTTCAAATTCGGGAACCTAGCATTTAGGGCATCGAAATGAGTTTTAAGAACATGGATGTGACCTAATAGCTTCATATAATTGATCTGGACTATTAATTTCTGTTAATGTTGTGATTTGCTTGATGATTGAAAAATATAGGTTTCGGGTTCAAGAACTTGCAGGAAAATTCGCAGCAAAAACCCTAGCAAAATTTGTAGGAAATTTTGCAGGTCTGGAGGTAGAAGAAGGAGTTTCGCGCGCAGCCTGGAATTCAAAATTGTTTTTATATTATATAGTTTTATTTGTATTATAATTATTGAATGATGTTGATGGTGTAGTGGTAAGTGTGTGCGCGTGTGAAGGCAACGACTTGGGTTCAAAACCAGCCTCAGTGCATTTTTTTTTGTTCAATTTGTTTTGTTTTACAGGATGAGCATAAAACCAAATGGAGGTGGGTTGTTATCAGCTAGCAGCGCGCAGCCCAGTGGCTAGGCTCTTGTGTATCCAGGTAAAGGACCTGGGTTCAAATCCCAGGTCCTGTTTTTTTTTTGTTTTGATTTTTCTTGTTTTATTTCTTTTATTATTTCTTCATATTATTCTCTAAATTAATTTAAATAATTTTCTAAACAATATATATAAATCATTTTTCTTTTAGAAAACTTATATTATGCTAATATTGTATATTAAATTAAAAAAAAAAAAACCTAATATTTTTATATATAAAACCCTAATTCTTTTTAAACCCTAATTAATCCTAATAATTTTCAAAACCCTAATTTTTTCTTCTTCTATTTATTTAATGCTATTATTTGTATATATTATATTCATGACTTAATTAAAATTCTTAATTTAATTTTCATTAATGTATAAATTGTTTATAATTTAAATTTTTGTATGTAAATATGTTTAAAAGTTAAAATTCTTAATATGACATAATTTATTTATAATTTAATTTTGCATGTAAATAATTTTTATTATATGTTTAAAATTGCTAATTTAATTTTTATAATTATAATTCTATTTTCATATTATGTTCATAATTAATTTAATTTACATATGATTTAAAACTTTATAATAATTAATATAATTGTTTATATTTTAATATTAAATAATAATTGTCTATAAAATTGAATTTTTAATTATTATAATATACTTGTTTATTTCATTATTATTAATTATATTCTTGTGATATTTATTTATTACTAACCCCATTAATTTGGTATTATTTTTATTATTATTATTTTCACTAACCCAATTATTATTATTATTATTTAATATTTTGCTTATTTATTTAAATTGCTTTTATTATTATTATGTAATTGTTCCTTGGTGTAATATTTATTAATAATGTTTATTATTTATTTTATGCTATGGTTAGTAAATAGGGAGTGTAAACATACTTGTATTTTAAAATTAATTTAGATCATTTAAATTTAAAGATAAATATTAAACTGAACACTCACACACGTAAGTCGATCTTTTATCGCCATCTCACTTCCTTAGGGATACCTCTCATGTTGCCTAATCAAAAAGGTCAAGTGGGGTGTATAAAGCAAAAGTCCCTCAAAATAAAGTCATCTGGTCCCTTAATAAATAAAAGATCAAGTCCCTTTCGAATGTTGCCTTCGTAATGATCTTGTCCCTTTCGAATAAAGATGATAGTCCCTCCAAGAATTGCTTATACACCCCACAGTTGCCTAAATAAACAGATGTCCCTTTACTTGTCCCACACATCCAAGGTAATGACTACCTATTCCTTAATAAAAGGGATAGTCTTACCATTTAAAGGATTCAAGAACAAAAAAGACTTAAACTTAGGGTAGGTTCCTCATAGTTACTTGATCACTCTTCAAAACTTTTCAAACACTTCACACTTTCAAACAAATTTTCAAAACAAAGGTTTTTTTACGCATCCGTACATGGATCATTATCAAACTCTTAAGAAAATTTCTATTCACACACTTTACATTTCAAAAACATTTTAAAGTGAGCTAAGTAACTAAGAGCCCATGGATAACCATGGATGTAAAGGGTGCTAACACCTTCCCTTTACATAACCTACCCCCCGGACCCAAAAATCTTTTAAAAGGTCTTTCCTGTTCTTTTATGCCTTTCCTTTGGATAAAATAAAAGTCGGTGGCGACTCTTGCTATCCGCAACATAACTAAAGTCAGTTCTCCCACCGTGTTACAGAACTGGCGACTCTGCTGGGGAATTAATATTAAAGAGGGGTACCCTTAGGAATTAGATCACTTTAAATTGTTTGCTTTGTTTGCTTTATACTTACATGTTGGGCTCTTATGTGTGAAAGATCCTAACCCGGATCTAGTGTACCTTAGGTAAATGGCAATAGACCAAGGAAACTGTACGGCGTATACCGATATGGTTGATATGGGGGCCATAGTTAGTGTGACTTCTTGGTTGGTGCTTATGTTCCTTAAGTCAAGTTGAGGATAATATGAGGCTGCCATATGTTGTCAATGCACTAACTAACTTTTAGAACCCTAGTTATCCCATCTTGGCCTTTAGAAAGTAGTGAGATAACCGGCTTTGGTGCAGACTGAAGTTGGTTGATACTCGATACTACGCTCATTGAGATTCTAAACTTGGAGGGTTTTGGTTGGCAAGTAAGTTGCCTACTGAACAACCACCCTTGTGAAGGATCAATGATATTGAGACCCCTTAGAACCTGGTTACTTTTGTAGGACAGGATGAACCAACTAACTTCAGGGGAGGGTACTTACCTTTGAACCTCATGCAAGCCTTTAAACCTAGGGCTATTGTGTGACTTGTTTGTGTGTGCCACATGTTTGTGATTGAACATAACATCATGACATCATCATGCATCATAAGCATAGCATTTTCACTAACCATTTCAAGGACCAAAGGATTTATCTTTGTTCTTTGTTGCAGGTCATGGCTTCTGCTCGTAGGAACACTATCAGGATCAACTTTGTAGGGATACCTGGTAAGCTTAAAGAGTTGGTTTCTCAAGTGTCTGATCACTCCCAGTTCATCAAGAGACATGGTCACCTATTGGATCTAGTCACCTCAGGATTCAATGAAGACATGATGAGTGTTCTGTTCCAGTTCTTTGACCCTAAGCACCATTGCTTCACATTCCCTAACTATCAGCTGGTTCCTACAATGGAAGAGTTCTCTAAACTTCTGGGTATACCTGTTCTTGATCAAAGACCCTTCACAGGCTTGGAGAAGGAACTTAAACCAGAGGTTATTGCTGCAGCTCTACATCTGAAGAAGTCTGGCATTGTTCTAGAAACGAGAAGCGGAGTTAAGGGTATTCTTGCCAAGGTGTTGATAGAGAAAGCTCAGGTGTTCTTGAAGGCCATGAGCTATGATGCTTTTGAGGAGATCTTAGCCTTGCTGATTTATGGCTTAGTATTGTTCCCCAATCCAGATCAGTTCATAGACGTTCATGCCATCAACATATTCCTGAGTCACAATCCAGTGCCTACATTGCTTGGAGACATTCTACATTCCCTTCACACCCGTACTACAAGGGCAAGAGGAACTTTGATGTGCTGCATACCTTTGCTTTCTAGGTGGTTTATTTCTCACCTTCCTCGCTCAGTAATGAAGAATGAGCAAGGGTTCAGATGGTCCAAGAGGATCATGTCACTCTCGCATTCAGATATTCATTGGTGCTCCAGATCTATGGAGAATGTCACTATCATTGACCGTTGTGGGGAATTCCCTAATGTGCCACTTCTAGGCATAAGAGGAGGCATCACCTACAACCCCTCTCTAGCTTTACGACAGCTTGGTTACGCTCGGAGTGATGGTCCACATGACATGTTGATTCAGGGCATTGTGATCGATTACGACAACAATCTTCAAGGTTACCGTCAGAGATTCATACGAGCATGGGGAAAAGTAAACAGGGTTGACAGCAAGACTCTGGAGCCTAAGTACACTATTCCTATGGAGGCTTATCTGAGATGGGTGCGATCTCGTGCTCAGACTCTCATGATGCCATATCCTGCTATCCTGCCAGTTACCATGGAACCTGTTGCTGAAGGAGATACTGCTTATACCATCCTTCACCCAAACATGCCTACTGACATGGAAGACTTACAGAGATCCTGGATCCAGTTGAAAGAGCAAAGGGATACTTTCGAGGCTCATTACAAAGCAAGCCAAGAAAGAATCCTGGAACTAACAAAGCAACTTCACGAGGAACGGAATCTCAACTCATACCTCAACACAAAGAGGAAACGTCCATGGGAGACTTAAAACCCCATCTTTTGTATTTATTTCATTTCATTTCTGTAAGCCCAAGAGGCAAAACAAATTTATTACTAATAAAAGTTTACCTTCTTGATTGTTTAAGCAAATTTAAATCCTGCGGTCCTTGAAAACATTGCATATACATTCACATATCATATCATTACATCACAGGTTTATTGTGCACAGGTTTCTTATCTTCTCGCTGTTTATTTCAGCAATGGCTCTTGAGCAAACAGTTAAGGATCTCCAGGCACAAAATGCACAGTTCCAAGAGCTAATCCTGAACTTGTCCAAGGGGCGGGATGAATTGAAGACACTGCTGGCCAAGAAGACTAAGAAGACTAGAAGGTCAGGTGGCCTGATCAACATGGGAAGAAGGTTCAAAGGTCTTGCCAAGACCAAAGAACCAGTTGAAGACTATGAGTCTGAAGAGTCTGAAAAAGAGGGAGGCAATCTCCACAACACTATGGGGGACTCTGATTCTGAGGCTAATTACTACCATGAGCCTAATGAAGACAAATTCAAGATGCTGGTGGATAGAATGGATGCTATGGAGTTGCAGAAGTCTTCTAGGCTGAATTTTGAAGATTTGAGTCTGATATCTGGGGTAGTCATACCCATTGGTTTCAAGGTTCCTACTTTTGTTGTTTATGATGGGGTCTCTTGTCCCAAGCTGCATCTGAGGTCTTATGTCAGGAGAATCCAACCTCACACTGCTGATAAGAAGTTGTGGATCCATTTCTTCCAAGAGAGCTTATCTGGAGCTCAATTGGAGTGGTATTATCAGTTGGAGAGTGTCAACATCAGGGATTGGAATGATCTTGCTGAAGCCTTCTATAAGAAGTATCAATACAATGTTGATTTAGCTCCCACTCGCATGCAGCTGCAAAGCATGTCTATGGGCGCCAAAGAAAGTTTCAAGGAGTATGCTCAGAAGTGGAGAGATTTAGCTGGAAGAGTACAACCCCCTTTAACTGACAGGGAATTGGTTGATATGTTCATGTGCACGCTGAATGGTCCTTTTTATAGTCATCTCAATGGAAACTCATCATCTGGCTTCACTTGGTTGATAATGACAGGAGAGCGCGCGGAAAATGGTATAAAGAGTGGCAAGATTCAGGTGGGTACTTCTTCATCAGGTACTGCAAAGAAGCCTCCCACTGGGAAGAAAGAATCCAATGTTGTTTATGGTCAACCTGATCGTAATAGAAGGCATCAGTCTGTGAGTGCAGTTCATATTTCAAATCCAATTCCTACAACACCAGAGCAGCCACAGGGCAACCAACAGAGGGCTAGAAGGCAGTTCACTAAGATCAACATGTCAATGGCTCAGGCATTGCAACACTTGTTGAAGGCTGAACTTATCACTCTGAAAGAGGCTCCTCAGAATCCCAATGTTACCTCTCCCAGGTACAATCCCAATGCACGATGTGCATATCATTCGAATTGTCAGGGACATGATACTAATAGCTGCTGGGTCTTTAAGAACAAAATTCAAGATATGATTGAGGCTGGAGAAATTGAGTTTGACCCTCCGGGTACTCCAAATGTGATTACTGCTCCTATGCCAAATCATGAGAAAACTGTCAATGCAATTGATGAAGATTTACATATCTATTCAGTTGCAGAGTTGACCACACCATTGTATGTTATCAAGAAGAAGTTAGTGCAAGCTGGGTTCTTTCCAGGTTGTCATGAAGATTGTTTGTATTGTACCTATAAGCCGGATAGTTGCTGGAGATTGAGAGATAGAATTCAACGTCTCATGGATAAATATACCATAGTGTTTGAGAGGACTCCATCATCTGTAGAAAGTATGGTGGATCATATTACTAAAGGTAGGAAGACTGAAGAGGTTGACATGGTTGATAGAGTGCCGGTAAGGATCACTTCCAAGGGACCTGTTAAAATCACTCATAAGGGTCCAATTAAGATTACTACTGAAGGCCCTGTGAAGATTGTTGCTGAAGCTAGAGTGACTCCTATGGTCATTACCACTCCTGGTCCTATTCCTTATACGTCTGATAAAGTTGTGCCTTGGCACTATGGGTCTGATGTTTATATCCATGGTGTTAAGCAGGAACCCTTAGCTGATATGCCTGTTGATGTTGATAATATTGCTGGGTCTAGTAAGATCACACGAAGTGGAAGAGTCTTCTCTCCTCCAGTCACTTCCAAGAATGCAGTTGCTCCTGCTGTTACCTCCACCACTGATGCTCGGGGCAAAGGTCCTGTCATTGAACCTATACCTACTGATGTGCCAGCTGCTGATGATCTCTCTAAGCAGATGGAAGAAGTATTATAGATCATTCGTAAGAGTGATTATGACATTGTTGATCAATTGGGGCACACTCCCTCCAAGATTTCCATGCTGTCTTTGTTGTTATGTTCTGAAGCTCATGCCAAAGCTTTGATTAAGTTTCTAAAGACTTCTCATGTACCCAATGCAATTTCTGTTGACCAGTTTGAGAATTGTGTTGCCCACCTGACCTATGATAATGGGTTAGGTTTCTCTGATGCTGATTTGACTCCTGCCAAGAGAGATCATAACAGGGCTCTGCATATCTCAATTGAACGCAAGGGCACTACCCTGTCACATGTATTGATAGACAATGGTTCCTCTCTGAATGTGTTGCCCAAAGAAGTCCTGAATAAGCTGAGTCCTGAAGATGTTGTGTTGAAACCCAGTAACATAGTAGTGAAGGCTTTTGATGGTTCGAGAAGAGTGGTGCATGGAGAAATTGATCTTCCAATCAAAGTTGGTTCTCAGGTTTTTAATGCTACATTTTATGTGATGGATATTCGTCCTTCGTACTCTTGTTTGCTTGGTCGTCCCTGGATCCATGGGGCAGGTGCTGTAACCTCTACATTACATCAGAAGTTGAGATATCTGGTAGAAGGAAAGGTTGTTACTGTCTATGGAGAGGAAGAATATTTTGTCAGCCATGTGAACACCTTCAAGTATCTGGAAGTGGAAGGTGAATATGTTGAAACTCCATGTCAGACATTTGAAGTGGTTCCCTGGATTGTTAATGATTATGAAGCTCCTCCTGTTGTCAAGAAAGCTCCTATGGTCACCAGAGTACCTCCAACAATGGCCTCCCTTAAAGATGCTAGAGCTGTGGTGGATGAAGGTGGTTGTACTATTTGGGGTCAGCTTCCTGATATCCCTTACAAGTCTGACAAATTTGGTTTGGGTTTCACTGCAGAGTCCCAGAAGGATGTTCGTCGTGCTCGTGCTGTTCGTATCACCAATCAAGGGGTTATGAAGAACCAGATCAATGATGTGGGTGACTATGATGAAAACTACAACTTGGATGCTTGGATTTTTCCTACTGTGGGTGCTGGGCTTAACAACTGGAAAGATGAAGATGTTATTCCTATCTCCTTTAGTCAGGAGTAAATACTATTACTGTGTTGTTGCTTTTTAAGTTTGTAATTTCTTGAACAATTGAACTCTTAAGCCTTGTGCCTTACCCGGGGCACAACGGTGTGCTTGTTACGGGATGTCATTTCATTTGCATACTTCATTCAATAAAAATCAGTGGACGTTTCGTTTTCGTAAATATTTTGTTCCTTGTCTTTCTTTTCTTTTATTTTTGCTTTATCAGCTATGTGTTCTTACACACACCCACATCACTAAAATGCAGATCCTCATCCACTCTGGATCCTGTTGATAACAGTTCTACTATTGCCAATTATAATTTCGAGAATCCGATCTATCAAACTGAAGACGGAAATGAGGACGATTGTGAAGTACCTGTAGAGCTTGCTAGGTTGTTACAGCAAGAAGAGAAAGCCATACAGCCACATGAAGAGCCAGTCGAAGTTGTGAATTTGGGAACTGAAGAAAACAGGAAAGAGGTCAAGATAGGGGCTGATTTAGAGGATAGTGTCAAGAACAGATTGATTCAGATGCTACGTGACTATGTGGAGATCTTTGCTTGGTCCTATGAAGATATGCCAGGGTTGGATACAGACATTGTGGTTCACCGTTTACCAGTGAAAGAAGATTGTCGTCCAAAGAAGCAGAAGGTTCGTCGTATGCGTCCTGAGATGTCAGAGAAGATTAAGGCAGAGGTAATGAAACAGTTCAATGCAGGGTTCTTAGCTGTGACTTCTTATCCTCAGTGGGTTGCAAATGTGGTACCGGTACCTAAGAAAGATGGAAAGGTACGTATGTGTGTGGACTACGGAGATTTGAACAAGGCTAGCCCCAAAGATGACTTTCCACTTCCTCATATTGATGTTCTGGTAGACAACACTGCTCAGCATAAGGTATTCTCTTTTATGGATGGTTTCTCTGGTTACAATCAAATCAAGATGGCTCCTGAAGATATGGAGAAGACAACATTTGTTACACAGTGGGGCACCTTTTGCTATAAAGTGATGCCATTTGGTTTGAAGAATGCAGGGGCAACATATCAGCGTGCTATGGTGGCTTTATTTCATGATATGATTCATCATGAGATAGAGGTATATGTGGATGATATGATAGCCAGGTCCCAGAATGAAGAACAACACCTTGATCATTTGCATAAATTGTTTGAAAGGTTGAAGAAATACAAGTTAAGATTAAACCCAAACAAGTGTACTTTTGGAGTTAGATCTGGTAAACTCTTGGGTTTTATTGTCAGTGGAAAAGGTATTGAAGTGGATCCTGCAAAAGTGAAAGCTATACGAGAGATGCCAGCTCCCCGTACTGAGAAGGAGGTTAGAGGTTTCTTGGGACGATTGAATTACATTGCAAGATTTATTTCCCAATTAACTGCCATCTGTGAGCCAATCTTCAAGTTGTTGAAGAAAGATCAGGTGATGGAATGGAATGATGAGTGCCAGACTGCCTTTGATGAAATCAAGAGATATCTGTTAGAACCTCCAATTTTGATGCCACCAGTTGATGGAAGACCCTTGATTATGAACTTAACAGTGTTAGACAACTCAATGGGGTGTGTGTTGGGGCAACATGACGAGTCTGGTCGAAAAGAGCAGGCAATATACTACCTTAGCAAAAAGTTTACCGACTATGAAACAAGATACTCACTGCTCGAGAAAACTTGCTGCGCTTTGGCATGGGCTGCTCGCCGACTAAGACAGTATATGTTGACTCATACTACCTTATTGATTTCAAAGATGGATCCAATCAAGTACATATTCGAGAAACCTGCTCTCTCCGGAAGAATAGCAAGATGGAAAATGATCTTAACAGAATATGACATACAGTATACTACTCAGAAGGCCATTAAAGGGAGTGTTGTAGCTGATCATTTGGCTCATCAAGCAGTGGATGATTACCAGTCAATGAGTTTTGAGTTCCCGGATGAAGACATTATGATTATTACCAAAGAACCTGGACAATATGAAGGACCTGAACAAGGATCCCGATGGACTATGGTTTTTGATGGTGCCTCTAATGCACTTGGTAATGGTGTTGGTGTTGTGATTAGTTCCCCTGAAGGTTGTCATACCCCGATTACTGCCAGACTTTGTTTCTATTGTACCAATAACATGGCTGAGTATGAGGCATGTATCCTGGGTATTAAAGCTGCTAATAAGAACATTAAGAAGATTGTACAGAAGATGACTGTTACTTACAAGGATTGGCATGAGATGTTACCATTTGCTCTTCATGGTTATCGTACTACAATACGTACTTCAACAGGGGCAACCCCATTCTCCTTAGTCTATGGTATGGAAGCAGTTCTGCCCATTGAAGTTCAGATTCCCTCCTTAAGAATTATGAAGGATGCAGACTTGGATGAAGATGAATGGATTTAGACTCGACTTGACCAGATAAATTTGATTGATGAGAAAAGGTTAACAACAGTTTGTCATGGCCAGATGTACCAGAAACGAATGATCAAAGCTTTTAATAAGAAGGTTAAGCCAAAGGTATATCAGACTGGTGACTTGGTAATCAAGCGTATTATATTACCACAGGGTGATCCTAGGGGCAAATGGACTCCTACATATGAAGGACCATTTGTAGTCAAAACAGTATTCTCAGGAGGTGCCATGATACTCACTACTATGGATGGTGAAGACTTTCCACAGCCTATAAACGCAGACATAGTTAAAAAATACTACGCATAAAAAGAGACCCGCTAGGTTGACTGGCCTAGGCAAAAATAAGGGCATCCCGGCAAACCAAAAGGGTTTGGGCAAAAATTAGGGATATATATAAAAAATGTACACCCGGCAAGTCGAAAACCTGAAAAGGCGGCTTGGGCAAAAAAGGGTATCCCGGTGGATTGAAAACCTGAAAGGGAAATCCAGGCAAAAGTTAGGGATTAAAGCGTATGACTATGTCTCGTTTGGATCACCCATGAAACTGCAACCAGTTGTGTTACTTACTCAAGTTTGAACAGATAAAGCTCAATTCAATCGTTTCCGTCTCAACAGAAGAAGATGAGATACTTGAAGATAATGACAATAGTGGAATTGAAACTCAATAGGATTATTTCCCACATAGCTGATTTTTCTTGTTTTGTAAAAATTTTATGACGAATTCCTCTTACTAGGGTTTATGTCTCCTTGTACAAACTCACCCCTGTATGGGTCACTTTTTGATGTGAATAAAACTCCATTTTTGAATCCAGATTTACTTTTACCCTATTTACATAAGCGAAACGTCCATTGGTTGTGTTTGAATGTATGTATGCTTTTGAATATGATTGATGTTTACCAGAAACGCATGTATGCTTAATATGATTGATGTTTACCAGAAATGCATGAAAATGCAGTAATAGTATTTACTAAGGACGAACGAGGGAAGGATTTCAACGAAGCTTCGCCGGTTCATCTTTACAAGACAGTTACAAACCCTCAGTAGGACAAATCTATCTTCATATAGTCACATCTCCCCTGGAATTTATATCCATCTCTTTTATCCTCATACGGATATTCGGGAATTTACTTTCCAATAGGAGTACGACGAACGAAGACGGGAGGTTATGTATACCCTACTATCGAACGAAGACGGAAGGTTACATATACCTTACTATCCCCAGCAGACGGGAGATTATGTATACCTTACTATCGAACGAAGAAGGGAGGTTGTATATACTATATTATCAGACAAGACGGGAACGAGTTCCTCATATTCTTCAGCAACGAATTGGGATTTATTTTCCCTGGCCAGCAGTTGTTATACGAAGATATCCAGACGCTTCAGGCAGCATCATATCATACATACATCATTTACATCATACCATACATATACATAAATACATAATACATCACTTAAGTGCATCATATTATACATGCATACATAATGCATAAACTAATATTACCATACAGAATGCTACCTTATTTTCAGGTTAATGCTCCAGCAGACAAATTTCATCAATAAATCGTGACTATTGGGCCGATGTTTATCTTCCCAAAGGTTATCATTTCCTCAGGACGTTGTTTATCTTCCTGAAAGCTTCTTATACCTCAAAACGTTGTCCATCTTTTGAAAGCATATCATCACCTCGGGACGTTGTTTATCCTCCTGAAAGCATATTACCTCCTCAGGACGTTGTTATCCTCCTGAAAGCTATCAATCCCTCAGGACTGCTTTATCCTCCTGAAAGCATATTATCTCCTTGGGTCGTTGTTTATCTTCCCAAAGGTTATATCATTACCTCAGGACTGCTTTATCCTCCTGAAAGCATATTATTTGGGTCGTTGTTTATCTTCCCAAAGGTTACCACTTCCTCAGGACGTTATTTATCTTCCTGAAAGCTATCACCCCTACCTCAGGACGTTGCTTATCCTCCTGAAAGCATATTATTTCCTCAGAACGTTGTTTATCCTTCTGAAAGCATATCATTTCCTCAGGACGTTGGTTATCCTCCTGAAAGCTATTATCATTACCTCGGGACGTTGTTTATCTCCCTGAAAGCTATCATTATACCTCCATATTTTGGACTGCTTTATCCTCCAAGAAATGTACCTGAAGAATTTTTCTCCAAGTGGCATCTTTAAGCCCACTCAAGCATATTCAACTAGTCATTTGTATCACTCTATGCACTGGTGAGTGCAAATTTTTGGGCTTTTGTGTTCAATCCCCTTCAACCTTCCAGGTCATGACTGACAAATATACCAATCTAACCCCTCAGGTTTCAGAAAATTGAACAGGGGCAGCTGTTGCACCCCAAAATTTGCCCTCACAATACAAGACTTTGTGTGCTAAGAAGGTTCACAAGGTTCACAAGATTCACAAGACCTATCATGAGGTTCATGAAGTTTACAAGACACTTTATGAGGTTCACAAGGTTCACAAGATTCACAATACATACAAAACCTTTTAGGAGGTTCATGAAGTCTACAAGACACTTTATGAGGTTCACAAGGTTCACAAGACCTTCCATGAGGTTCACAAGGTTCACAAGACCTTCCATGAGGTTCACAAGGTTCACAAGACATCTTATGATGGTTTACAAGGTTCACAAAGTTCACAAATAGTCAGAAGAGTTGACAATTCCCTCAGACAATGCACCTCCTAAGCAGTGCATCCAAAACTAGGGTTTTGACTTTAATCAGGCTAAATGAACTTCCAAGACTTCAAGTGAGCTTCATAACATCTTATATGTGTGTAAGAACCCCCATGACAAGTTTCAATACTTTTCTCAAAGGTTTGCTCAGTCAGATGATCAGATAAGTCAAAATCAGTCAAAGCAGTTAAAAAGTCAAACTGAGGTCAACTGTGGTCAAACCAAAGTCAAACTTCATGATTTTTTGCCAACATCAAGTATATGAATTAAAATTCATCATTTGATCAAGGGTTGATCATGATTCATCAAGGAGATTTCAGATCATCAAGAATCAGGAGTTTCTAAATTAGGGTTTCCTTAGTAAAAGTCAACTGAACTTTGACCAGCCATAACTTTCACATGCTTCATCACCAAGTCTCCATCCAAAGCTCATTTTGAAGGAAATTGAATTCTCTACAACTTTGTGTCTCACAAGCCAAGCCCAAAAATGCTTCATTTGGAAGGTATGAGCTAAGACATTATAGGTCCTTTTAAAAGTCAACAAAAAGTCAACAACTTCAAAAGGGCATAACTTGAGAATGGTAAATGATATGAACATGAAACCAGTGGGGTTGGTTAGAGGACTCTTCAAGATTTCCAAAATTCCCAAGAACACCCTCATAGCATTAAAATTGAAGGATGTGTGCCCTTGCAAAGTTGGGAAATTTTTGGTTGGTTTATGAAGAAAATGGAGGTTTAAAACCAATTTTTTCTAAATGGGCTTGCCATATGATGACCCAATTCATACCATTACCTCATGCACGACCCAAGTCTCTAAAAATCAGATTTTTTCATCATTTTATTTTATTTATTTTGATTTAATTCATTTAAAATCATTTTAAATTAAAATAAAATAGAAAAGTCAAAGATTTAAAAGGGATTGAGCTTCTAGAAATTCATAAAGGTGATTGGTATCAAAGTGGTAAGAGAATCATGGTGATTGGCTTGAAATAGAAGGTGTTCATACAAGAATATTTAAATTTTAAAGCCTTATCTTTTTGAATCTTTTCTAATCAAATCTTACACATAATGATCAATTATTTTATAATATACTTGTTTATTTCATTATTATTAATTATATTCTTGTGATATTTATTTATTACTAACCCCATTAATTTGGTATTATTTTTATTATTATTATTTTCACTAACCCAATTATTATTATTATTATTTAATATTTTGCTTATTTATTTAAATTGCTTTTATTATTATTATGTAATTGTTCCTTGGTGTAATATTTATTAATAATGTTTATTATTTATTTTATGCTATGGTTAGTAAATAGGGAGTGTAAACATACTTGTATTTTAAAATTAATTTAGATCATTTAAATTTAAAGATAAATATTAAACTGAACACTCACACACGTAAGTCGATCTTTTATCGCCATCTCACTTCCTTAGGGATACCTCTCATGTTGCCTAATCAAAAAGGTCAAGTGGGGTGTATAAAGCAAAAGTCCCTCAAAATAAAGTCATCTGGTCCCTTAATAAATAAAAGATCAAGTCCCTTTCGAATGTTGCCTTCGTAATGATCTTGTCCCTTTCGAATAAAGATGATAGTCCCTCCAAGAATTGCTTATACACCCCACAGTTGCCTAAATAAACAGATGTCCCTTTACTTGTCCCACACATCCAAGGTAATGACTACCTATTCCTTAATAAAAGGGATAGTCTTACCATTTAAAGGATTCAAGAATAGAAAAGACTTAAACTTAGGGTAGGTTCCTCATAGTTACTTGCTCACTCTTCAAAACTTTTCAAACACTTCACACTTTCAAACAAATTTTCAAAACAAAGGTTTTTTTACGCATCCGTACATGGATCATTATCAAACTCTTAAGAAAATTTCTATTCACACACTTTACATTTCAAAAACATTTTAAAGTGAGCTAAGTAACTAAGAGCCCATGGATAACCATGGATGTAAAGGGTGCTAACACCTTCCCTTTACATAACCTACCCCCCGGACCCAAAAATCATTTAAAAGGTCTTTCCTGTTCTTTTATGCCTTTCCTTTGGATAAAATAAAAGTCGGTGGCGACTCTTGCTATCCGCAACATAACTAAAGTCAGTTCTCCCACCGTGTTACAATCATTGCATGGCATATTTGTATATTGCATTTCACATAAGCATAGGTATGCATGTTTGTGCATTTGATTTGCATTTTGATTACACTCTCATAATAATGCCAATGTTGATTTTTGCATCAATTTGTATAATTCATTGTGTTGAGCTGTGATACATTCTTTAATCCATATTCATGTGTTTATGTGCAAATACTTAAGAGGCATATTTGTTGCATATTTAGTGTTTTAGTGCATTCTTCCATAAGCACACTCTTGTGAATAATCATGTTCATTGATCCATGTTCATGTGGCATTTAACCATGTTAATTGTGCATTTTGCCATTGGGTTTGTGCATAAAAAATGAAAATAAGCAAATCTGTCTTTTGCATTTCATAGCTGTTTTTTCATACAGTAGCTGTAAAATGTATGCTGATTGTTGCATTTTCTCACTTTTTACACCTATTTTGGATGCTGATTGTGAGCTATAGAAAGCTGTGTGCATTGAGCATTGCATTTCATTGTTGTTTGTGCATTTAGGAGCTGTAATAGGCTGCTGAATTTTGCTTTGCATTTTTTTTAGGTCCTCTAAACTTAGGATTGAGTCCAGTTTATGTCATATATCCCTTAGGAATTGTTCGGTAATCGTTTACCACGTTTCTTATTCATG
The DNA here is from genome assembly GCA_963966055.1 of Lathyrus aphaca. Taxonomy (NCBI): domain Eukaryota; kingdom Viridiplantae; phylum Streptophyta; class Magnoliopsida; order Fabales; family Fabaceae; genus Lathyrus; species Lathyrus aphaca. Next base: position 101,651,862 of record OZ014519.1, on the reverse strand, counting down.
TTTTACCATGTTAACCTTTGTTTTGTAGAGAGGTAAAGGTAAGTTTCTAAACCTTAATCTCTTTTTACATTTTTAATGCTTTCAAAGTGTGTATGCTTTAGCATTTTCTTTGCATTTCACAACTTCATGTTAATCCCCTTGTTAGAACTAACTTAACTTCATTAAGAAGTAAGTTGTATTCTATTGCTTTTCTCCTTTCCTTTTCATTAGGATTAGAAAGCCACACTAACCCTTAGGACCTCCATGGAATAAACAATTTAGGGTTGTGTCTTAGTCCCTCCTTAGTGTTTCCTTTTGCCATTTGAGTCTCCCTTTCTCATCTCATGAAGAAAATAACAAAAACACCTAATAAAGGTTGACTTTATCGTACGACATGAGACTTTGCCGTGGGTTACTTATGCATGTCCTGTCTCGGGGCGAGGTGTAAGTCATCTACCACGATGAACAAGTCTTAGTATGATAAGGTTCATAAACAAAAAAGAAAAACACTTCTCTAAAAGACAAAACAACAAAGAAGAATCGTCTTTTCCTTTGGGAGTTCTTCTCTCACCTTACTCACTCTCAACGCGAACTTGTGACGACTTGTCTCATTTGCAAGACGGTAAACGCACTCGTTCAAGGCGAGCCTGTAACACCTAAGCATAGATCTAAGCAGTTCCAGCGTATAAAAAACACAAACAAATAGTTCCCGCCTTAGTTAGGCGAACTACGTCGACTCTGATCCTCATTTTCCCGATGAGGTACGTAGGCAGCGGTGTAGGGCCCGTTCGAGCACATTCTTTATTTTTCCTATATTTCCCTCTTTCTTTCCATTTTATTTTCCAGTTCCCTTTCTCATTCCAGTTCCAGTTAGCGGTTTTTGTTCAGCACCATCTTATTTCTCACCCTTTGAAATAGACAAACAAGTGTGAATCCCGTCGGGTACGGCGGACGGTCTGGGGTGTTAATACCTTCCCAGGTTGTAACCGACTCCGATCCCAGATCTTTGGTTCGCAAGACCTTGTCATTTCCTTTTCTCTTTGGTTTGTGCAGCATTACCTTTCTCATTCATTCGAGATAAAAATGCATGGCTGGCGACTCTACCTTTTCCGCGCCACTTTTGCATTTGTACTAGGAAGAAAATCCCGGGAGCGACACATGTTACCAACATAAGGGTAACATTCAAACAGAAGGAGTGAGATACTTACATCATCAAAAGGGAAAATAATAAGAATAAGCAAGTATCATTAACTAGATCACCACTTCTAAACAACAACAACTACATAATCCCTTCGCAACCACACATCACACATCATACACAACAACAACTTATGCAATGAGACTATACTTGACTCTATGCATGCGGTACCATAATTAGATCTGTATTTCAAGATCCAGTTCCCTTCAAAACTCTCGACCCCTCTTTCATGGTCCAGTTTGACCCCTATTTTATGATCACACCCATCGACCCTTATTTCATGGTCCAGTATGATCCCTATTTCATGATCATACCCTCTTACGGTGATTGTACTCCATCATGTTATCAACAACTATGCATATGTCATGCACCATCAATGACAATATGCAACAATCACAATTTCAACCTCACACAACGACATCATCAACGACATACACCAACGATTATATCATGCATTAGCATCATCAACAACACACAACAACAACTATATCATGCATTATAATCATCAACAACATACAACAACAATGATCTCATGCCTTAGAATTATCAACAACACATAATTGCATCAACAACATATATTAACATACAACAACACCTACAAACTAGCACAACATATGTCCACATCTACAACAACAACTCTTAGCAACATCGACAACTTATATTATCAACATACAACAACATCTACCAACTACCACATCGTATCACCACAACTACAACAACAACATATAGCAACCTCTACAATATAGATCATCAATATACAACAATACCGAATAACTATTACAGCATATAACTATAACGGTATCAACAACACATAACAACTTCATATAACTTCAATCAATATCTACTTCCTGCATCATAAACTAGAATAACATATAACATCAACACTAACACCTATCAACACCTACAACATGCATCCTCAACTACAACCATATATATCCATATCGACGAAATACATAACAACAACACCATGTATCGACACCTACAACATACATCTTTAACTATACACATATATCAATATCAATAACATTTATCAACCCCTACAACATGCATCATCAAATAGAACAACATATAACAACATCAATAACACCAAGTATCATTTACAACGTGTATATTCTCATGCAACAACATTTATCAATAACAAAGATATACCCAACGACACATCATACTATAACGCATTACGTTCACAGATATCAACAACAATGTCATGTGACCACAACAACAACTACAACATAGAGCAACAACAACTCATAACACAACAACAACGAAGTCCAACAACATATCAACTATGTTCATATTCAAGTTATACTAATTATCCCTACAATTAGGTGTATAACTCTTTTCTAACCACACTTAACTACACCACATCGATTCCTAAGCATTACTATGTTAATTAGATCATTTTAAGGAATTTTTTGGAATAAAAGTCAACATTTTCCGCTCCAGGCCTCGCTCAGCGAGGGGGCTTGCTCACTAAGCGAATAACCTACTGACTCTTGCTCGCTAAGCAAGCTCCAACTCGCTAAGCGAGCTCTGCGATTTCTCAAATTGCTCTTTTGCGCTCAGCACTCAAACCTGCTACGAATCCATTCCACAAAACCAGTCCAAATCACCAGAAAATGCAGAATTCACATAATACAATGTCTAATTCATGCAATTATCAGACACCATCAACAATTACAATCAATTGAATACAATTTTCATTCAAATCATCCAAATCCCTAATTCCTCTAATCAACAACACTACACCAATTCCCATTATTTAACTCTTAAGAGGCAGAAGAATCCCACCCTTACCTTGGTTTCGATGATAAATTCTTCCTCCGGTCTCGAAATCCTTTTCACGCTTTTTCCCTTTCTTCTTCTCTTTTATTAGTTTTCACGATATTCTCTGAAATCACAAAAACACAACTGAACTTCCCTTTTCCTTATTCCAACCTTATTCCTTAGACCCAATCTATGGTCTTCCACATTTACCCTCATTATTTTCACCAAACGACCACCTTACCCTCTCTTCTAATATTCCAATTATTTTATTAAAATGATTATTCAATATAATATAATTCTTATAATTAAATATCATATTGAATAATATTTCTTTCTTCCATACACAAAATACCACAAATTCAAATTAAATAGTAGAATAAAAATTGGGGCGTTACACAGTGCACTTAAAGATGAATTATTATACCTCGTCAGGACAGGTAGCCACCCTTCATGGGGACATAGAGGATGGTCGCCGGTGCTACAAAGCTGCATCCAAAGGGCTTAACACCATTGCTGCCAAACCAAAGCAAGCTAAGACCGCCCTCCCCTGCAGCTCCAAGGAACCAAAGTCACTCCCTCGAGTAGATTCCATCGACCTCGATTGCAGGTTCACCGATGAAGATGAACAAGTGCAGCTGGTCGTAAAGCTTTCTTCATATGCCCGCCCCACACCTTATGGAGACTTCAAGCTGGTTGCATCGGGGGAAGATCCTACAAAAGGGGTAAAGATCGGAGTAGACCTCCTAGACCTTGCAAGGAAGTAGCTGAAAGCGTACCTCAGGGAGAACGCTGATTTGTTCGTGTGGAGGGTTGCTGGGATGCCGGTTTTGGATCCAGAAACGACATGCCATCACTTAGCCATAGATCCCTCGGTCCGAGCAGTCGCACAACAGATGAGGAAATAGTCCCAAGAGAAAGTTGAGGCTACCGAGAAGGCCGTGAAAGACCTCATAGAGGCACATTTTGTAATAGAGGCCAGGTATACCACCTGACTCTCAAATGTTGTATTAGTCAAAAAGAGTAATGGAAAATGGCGCATGTGCATTGACTACACTGATCTCAATCGGGTATGCCCAAAAGATACTTACCATTTGCCTAACATTGATAAGCTGGTCGATAACTCTGCATATTTTAAATTATTGTTGTTCCTCGACGCCTATTCCGGGTACAATCAAATACCCATGGTCGTGACCCATGGTCGTGACAGACAAGAAATATACCGCCTTCATGACTAAATAGGACAACTATTACTACAACGTAATGCCCTTTGTCTTGAAAAATGCGGGCACTACCTACCAGCGAATGATGAACAAAGTCTTTCAAGCTGAAATCGGGAACATGCTCAAAGTTTACATGGACGACATGATCGTAAAATACCACGAGGAAACCGATCATGCTCTCCACTTAAAAAAAATCGATCAAGCACGCAAGTGCAAAATTGCAATTCAACCTTGAAAAGTGCACGTTTAGGGTACGAGCAGGCAAATTCCTCAGTTTTTATCTAACTGAAAGACGAATAGAGGCTAACACCGACAAGTTTCAGGCTTTTGCTGAAACGCCCACGCCAAAATCCAAAAATCCATCCAATATCTAAATAGGGTGCTCACCTTGTTATCGTGTTTTGTGGCAAAATCCGCCCAACATGCACTACCTCTCTTCAAGTTCTTCTGCAAAGAGGCCACTTTCAAATGGACAGAAAATGCGAGCAAGCCCCGACACACCTCAAAAAGGCTCTGTAAGAACCCCTGATCCTCTCCCGACCAGAAACAGGGGAAACCTTATTTCTATATTTGGCCGTCACTAACAAAGCCGTAAGCGTCGTCCTTATACGGGAAACACCCGAGGGACAAAAACCAATTTATTTTACAAGCAAAGCCATACAAGGGCCCGGGCTAAGGTATCAACAGATTGAAAAATTTTCCCTAGCGTTCCTCCATGTAGCAAGGAGGCTTAGGCACTACTTCCCGACGCATACGATCATAGTACATATAGACCAACCCATCAGGAAGCTCCTTGGTCGACCCGCCATGGCCGGGAGAATGCTCAAATGGTCTTTGGAGCTATCAGAATTTGACATTCTATATGAAGGCAGAACAACCTTCAAAGTGCAAACCTTGGCTGATTTCGTGGCCGAAATGACCACCCAGAAAACCAGACCTAAGCGTCTAGAAAATGGGTCATTTTCGTAGACAGAGCATCGAGCTCAATAGGAAGTGGAACAAGGATTATCCTAGAAAACGAGGAAGGAATCCTAATAGAAGTATCCCTCACACTATCTTTCCCCACTTCCAACAACCAAGCAGAGTATGAGGCTTTCCTCGCAGGTTTAAGACCCACAGATGACCTAGGGGACGAGGAGATAACCATCTGTACAGACTCTCAACTTGTGGCTTTGCAAGTCAAAGGCGAGTACCAAGTAAAAAACGACAACTTGTCAAAATACTTGACCCTGGTCAAGGAAAAGATTGCAAAATTCACATATGTAGAAGTTAGACATGTTCCCCGTGAACACAACGTGTGAACAGATGTGTTATCAAAATTCGCAAGCATGAAAAAGAAAGGCGGGAACAAATCTGTCATTTAAGAAATACTTCCTCGCCCCAGCATTGAAAATATATCCTCGACGATAGACATAAATGTCATCAGCGACGCCAATTGTTGGACGACCCCGGTCTATAAATACTTGACCAGTGATGGGTTACCCAACGACCTAAAGGAAGCCAATATAGTCAAGCGACAGGCCTGTTCATACGTATTAGTTGAAGGAAAACTCTATTAGCGGGAATTCTCCATTCCCTTCCTCAAGTGCGTCGACGAAGAATTAATTCTACATATTCTACGTGAAATCCACGAAGGCATCAACACCCAACATTTGGGCGGGATATCTCTAGCAAGGAAGGCTCTTCGAGTAGGATACTATTGGCCAACAATGCAAAACGATGCCAGAGAACACGTGAAAAAATGCGATAAATGCCAATGGAACAGGAACATGCATTTGGCACCTCCAAGCGAGCTTAAGACGATATCCTCCCCATGGCTATTCACATGGTAGGGCCTGGATATCCTCGGTCCTTTTGTCATCGGTTCGAACCAGAACAAATTTTTGATCATCGGAGTAGACTAATTCGCGAAATGGATAGAAGCTGAGCCTATAGCCAAGATCACAACCCTCATCATATTACGTTTCTTCAAACGTAACATCCTCGTCCTTTTCGGAGTGTGTCACTCCTGTGATTTTCATCCTAGTACAAACGCGACAGTGGCACGGAAAAGGTAGAGTCGCCAGTCAGACATTTTTATCCCAAAGGAATGGGAAAGGTAATGTTGCACAAACCTGAGGAAGAAGGAAAAGGACGAGGCCTTGCGAACCAAAGATTTGGGTTCGTAAATCGGTTACAAATTAGGAAGGTATTAGCACCCCAATCCGTCCGCCGTACCCGACGGGATCCATGCATGTTTGTTTGTTTCAAAGGATGAAAAATAAAGTGTTGCTGAACAAAGAAATGCTATTGGAACTTGAACTGAAATGAGAAAGGAGTTGAAAAAGAACAAAAAGAAAGAATGGGGAAAATAAAGGGAAAATAAAGAATCTGCTCAAACGGGCCCTACCTCGTTGCCTACTGTAAAACCCCAAATTTTCCCTCTTCATTTTAAGCATCATGATACACCATTTGCATCATAAGCATATCATATATATAGCATTATAGCATAGAAAAATAAAGCATGAAGCATGAGGCATATGGCCATCTGGGGAGGTGTTGAAGGCCATTTAAGCCAAGACAAGGGTTCCAATGGATTTGTGAGAGGCCTATGATGAGTCTATACTCCTTTGGCAAGGCCAAGTTCACTTGCAAAAGCTCAGAAGATTGCTTAATCATCACAAGTTTCAAGACAATGCAAGGCTCTTAGGCAGTGCGACCAATTTAGGGTTTTGGTTTCAAGGGCCTTAACCTCATAATTTTGGCCAACTCTTTTGGGCAATGTCTTCTATATGATAAGAGGTTCCTACATGTCAATTTTCATGGAAAAATTCCAAGTGGAAGTCAGTCATTGCCTCAGTTACTTGCAGATGAGGCAGAAAGTCAACTGGGCCCAGAAAAAGTCAACTTTGTCATTCCAAGGGGTCCAACCCAACTTTTTTGGCCAAATGAGGTCTATTCAATGTTATAAGATGTTTGGTGAGCTTAAATTCCAAGAAATTTGGTGGTTTTAGGGGTTTTGGCAAAAGTGCACAAATTTGGTTATGGAAAAGTTACTATTTTTGGCTATTTTGACCTAAAACTTCACAAGGCCTTAACTTGATCAAAAAATCTTCAAATGGACCAAAGGTAAACATGAAAGTTGGAGAGTAAGGGCTGCCATTTTCAAAAAGTACAAGAGCATTTTCTGGAGATTCATAGATTTTTCTCTAAGGCCCTCGAAAAAATGGCTATCCTAGGGCAAAATTCAAAAATTCAAGGCCAAGCCATTTACACAAAGGCTCAAAAGTGGATAGTTTGCTATGCCATGTCCAAAGTAAGTTTACACAATCAAAATGCATCTCATTTAGGTCATTTGGCTCAAAGAAAAGTGGCAAAATTCGTGCACATGAGAAAGTTCCATAAAACTTGCATTTTACACTTGGATTTGCACAAGGCATGACAATTGTGTGATAGCTTACATCCAAGGGCTGAAATTGTTTGCTTTGAATCATTGGTGGGATGGTGAATGCACATGCAAAAGAGGCCAGCAAATCATGAGCTTGGCATGCTTATGGCACACTTGGGGCCAAATTTGCATTTTCACAAAAAATCAGCCCTCTCTCACGTGCAATTGATCTAATCCTTTTGCATTGCCTTATCCATTCTATAACAACCAGAATTAGGGTTAGAGGCAGCCAGAATACACACTCACTCTCTCATTCTCATCTCTTGTGCAAAATTGCTCATTCTCCACAAACTTTTGATACAAGACTCCATTCACAAAGCTCTTGCTAGATTCTTGATCCTCATCCCTCATAGATCATTTCCATACCATTTGTTTGAGTTATTCTTCAAGAATCATCCATTTCCCATTTCTTGTGCACATTTGCATTTTGTGCCATAACTTTTGATCTAGGCAAGCTTTCTTCAATCCAAGACCATATCCATACTGCTCTCATCTCAAGGATCATTAAGCACCCATGGATCTAGATTTATAGTGGAGTTTGCTCAAATGGCCATTTGAGGAGCTTTGGAGCACAAGGAGGCTTATTGCTGGATTCACAAGCTTGCAAAGCCTTAGTTGCATTTATTTTGCATCTAAGGGGATAAGGAGACCATTTGCCATCATTTTATACCACTCTTGACTCCTAATTTTGGACAACACCTCAGGTATGCTCAAAATTTGCATCTCATAGAAATGTGTTTGATTGTGTGCTTTAGAATCCTCATGTTGCGCTGGTTATCCTGCTGTTTGTAGTTTGTGAAATGGTTAAGTATTTACAAAGTTATGTTGATTTAAAGTTTGATGGACAATTTTGTTTTCACTCATATCTTGAGATTATTTGAGTTTTGTTCAAATCCAAGCATGTATTCATGTTTAGAGATGTTGGTTTGTCCATTCTGGAAAGTTTCATGGCTTGTCGTGGCTTGGTTTGAGTTTTCGTATGGCTAGGGTTAGGGTTAGGGTTCTTAGTTCATTAATGGTGGAGAAAGGGTTAGGGTTTGCATGAAGAAGAAGGTGCAGCAGTCTTCAGTTCTATCCGCACCTCCCCTTCAAGGCCCACTGGGAATTTTAACTGGGCGCAGCTGCTCTTTACACCCCCCTGGCCCATTTGTTCATTTTTATTTCTTTTCTCAACCAATTTATTTCATTTGCTTTTAATTCTTTTTTAAATATTTCCTTAACTCTAAAAAATCCAAAAAATTCATATACACTCCTTGATTCATCTAGTTTTTTATCATGATTTTTCCAAATTTTTATTTTTCATCCCACGTGGCCAAATAAATTCAACATTGAACATTGTTTTCTTGTGAACTCTCATAGACCAATCTGCCTTGTCCAATTTCTATTTTTCTCATCCTTTAAGCTATGAACCCCATTCTTTTTGCACTCAAATCCTAAGACACTCTACTATCTTCATGATTTATCTTGGATTTTTCACAAATTTCCTTGCTGGACTTTGCTTGAGTTACTTGTGCCTTAAGTTTCAAAACCCTAAATGGTAATACCTTGCATCCTTGAGCTTCATTGACCTAGTTTGGTGCTGTATTTTTTCAAACCCTTTTGGATTATCATTTCCTTGTGTTTGGAGAGTGCTTTACTGGTTGGGTAGAATTTATAAGTGCTTGGATCTTTTTCTTGGGTATTTTCTTCCTCACCTTGCTTTGTTTTGCATCCTTTGAGTCTTCTAGTCTCTTTTAAGCTTAGAAGGGCACTTGTGCCAACTTCTCTTCATATTTTGGGGTCCTTTAGAGGTTTATGGTTGCTCCTGGTCTTAGGATAGGGTTTGAATCTCCTTGAGTCTTGGTGTTGGGTCTCTTTTATGTGCTTTATTTCTTTAAGTGTTATGCATGCCTTCATTGCACTTGTTTCACTTCTAATCATCTCAATATGATCTTGTGTTGCTTTGCTTATCATCTTGTGAACTCTTTGCCATGCCTATATGCTTGTGTAGCTTCTGACTTGTTGGTTTATGCCTTGATTTTATGTTATTACACTAACCTTGCAGGGGCTATGGTAAGTTTGAGATGTGGGAATTGAGTTCCACATCTCCATTTCTCATCTCTTCTCATATTTTTTATATGGACTAACATCTTCTTGTTGGGATTAGGCCTTTCTCATCTCTCCCCTTATCTTCTTCTTCTTCTCTTGAGATCTTTTTAGGTTAGAAGGACCTCACAAACCCTAGGAACTCCATGCATGCTAACTTAGGATAGAAACTTCCCCTTAGTTTTTCCTTTTTGCTCCTTTGGTTCTCTTTCTCTTCTCATCTCATAACTCTTGAAAAAACACTTTAATAACTTTGAAGTGATGCATTGATCCATAGCCTTATTCCATGAGGTATGCTTGTAGTCTTCCCATCTTGGGATAGTACATGTTTACCTTGTGATGCACAAGTCTGATCAAGATATCTTCTTCAATAAAAGAAAAGCATAAAACACATTTCTTCACTGTAAATACCAAAAACACTTAATAAGTTAATGAGTTAGTGAGTTTAGGCCCTAATCTTTGGGTTCAAGTTTTGGGGATCTTCTCCTTGCTTGAGTGTGCTTGTTCTATTATTCCATCTTGGAATGTAGTGACAAGTGCACATTCCATGGAAAAGAGCTTGAGTTCACTTCCTTGTGACACACTCATAAAAGCTTCATAAAACACACAAACAAACAATAAGCGTCTTTCCTTCGGGAATTCTTTTCTCACCTCATTCGCTCCGTACGCGAACTTGCTCCTACTTGTCACTTTGCAAGACGGTTACGCACTCGTCGTCCGAGTCTGCAACACCTGAGCAATGGCATAGGCAGTTCAAGCTTTAATTCACAAGAAATCTTTTCCACCCCTAGTTAGGGGAACTACGACGTCTCTGATCCTCATTATCCTGATGAGGTACGTAGGCAGCGGGGTAGGGCCCGTTCGAGCACAATATTTATTTTCCCTACATTTTTCCTCTTTGTTTCATATTCATTGTTTTTCTCAGTTTCTTTTCCAGTTCCAGTTTCTTTTCATTTTCATTTCATTGCTGCAGTTTTCATACCCTCACTTTTGGAAACAGTTTCTTTTGCAAGCGTGGATCCCGTCGGGTACGACGGACGATCTGGGTGCTAATACCTTCCCAGGTCGTAACCGACTCCCGAACTCAGTCTCTTTGGTTCGCAGGACCCATGTCCTTCCTCTTTCTTTCTTCTGGTTTGTGCAGCATTACCATTCCCTTTCTTCGGGATAAAAATGCCTGACTGGCGACTCTATTCTTCTTCCGCGCCACTTTCGCGTTTGTACCAGGATGGAAATCCTGGGAGCGACAGCTGGCGACTCTGCTGGGGACCGAACCCAGAGTCTCTGGTTCCCCTGTGAGTCTCTCCTAGCGCTTGTGTGTTTCTGTTTCTTTGGATGATATTTGTTTGCTGTGGCTTGTTGTATTTTATGGTTGTTTATTTACAGCTTTATTTACAGCTTTATTTACAGTCTTCAGTCTTTATTTACTGCATCATATATATATGCTGGACTGTCTGGACTGGTTTTCTGTTTGGTGGGATGGGTGTTACTTGTTCTTGAGAGGATGAGCCAAGTACCCGGCTCGAGTGCACCATAGGACTTAGAGTGGTTCCACTTGGGCCTCATGAGATCTTGTCATGGGGGTAGTAGTGAGTTCCACACCCAGGTTGCGATTGTCTTGGAAATGTCTTGATTTGGGGATCTTCCTCTCTCATTACATGACCCTGACAGTTATGTGCAGCTGGGGACCGATCATTGAGAACCTTGTGGAAACATCCCTCTTTAGTGATGACAGTGGCAGCCCACATTTTGTGGCAAACCCATTCGCATCCGAGGGCCCACCTGGGGATCGCATAGGATGACCTTATTTCCCGGACTCAGCTGAGGCCTCCCTGCGTAGTATATAATGCCAAACCGATTCCCTGATTTGGTCATGAGCCATTTCTCGGAGATGGTGACAGTATTATTGCTATGTGGCTTTGAGAGTCCGTGATGTCTGACCTGGAGCCTTTTACCCGTGAGATTTGGGGGGTGTTTACAGGTGTGCAGAAACCCATGACCTCAACATACACTCATTTGTTCAGTGGTTCTTGTTATGATCTTTGGTCCTGTGATTATGATCCATGGTTCTATGATTCTATGGTTCCGGAGTTATGGTTCTGGAATTCTAGGTTTCTTGATACTGTGATTCTGAGATCTTCTATCAGAGAGTTGTGATTATCAGAGGGTGTGACTCAGTAAACTTTTGGGTTTGCCAGTTATTCAGAGGGGCCCTTGTCAGTGTTCTAGTTCAGATGGTCCCAGTTGGTCATATGCTTGCATTGCATTACATTTGCATCATTCTTTGCATTAACTGTTTATGTTTCCCATTTTTCAGGTCATTGCTCACATCTGTTCCCAGTTCTGGTATTCTTATCTCCATGGCAGAAATCAGAAGAGATTCGAGAAAAAATAATGTGCATTATACCTTTCTTCAGCCGGAAGTTAAAAGCGTTCAGAGGTTAGCAGGTTTGATGAACGATCAAGTCTTAGGTAATTTCAAGAAAATATATGGCCAGATACTGAAGTTTGTGGACAAGCCCACTGTAGACCAGAAAGACAGCTTGCATACCTTGTTGCAATTTTATGATCCCCTGCTGCGCTGCTTTATTTTTCCAGGTTACATCTTAGCTCCGACATTAGAAGAGATCTCCAGCATGCTGAGTGTTCCGATCAGAGAGACATTGCCGTTCTACGGGTCAGAGGTTGTGCTCAGAGATGAAGACATATCCAAGGTTTGTAGGTTGCCAGTTGTTTCAGTTAGAAAGGCTCTGCAAGAGAGTGAAGGCAGAGGTCTACCCTGGAGTGTGCTCATCCCAGAGGCTGAGAAGTATGCTACAGAGGCTAAGTGGAATGACTTTAGAGCTTTGCTTGCATTGATGGTATATGGATCTATCCTGTTTCCTGGAGAGAAAGAGTTTGTCAGCTTAGAGGTGATCTCAATCTTTGCAAAAGGCAATCCAGTGCCTACTTTATTGGGTGACTTTTATTTTAGTGTCCATTACAGAAACGAGAAAGGTAGAGGTGGTCCAGTGGTCTGCTGTGCTCCTTTGTTTGCCGAATGGTTTGCTAGACAGTTGCCTAAGTCAGGTGCCTTTAAGGATATACGAGGCGAATGGAGATGGTCCAGAAGACTGATGGGATTGACCGAAGAAGACATTGCTTGGGGTTATGACAGGGATTTGCTAGGAAAGGAGTTGATGGTTAGTTGCAGAAGGTTTGCTGGAGTACCTTTGCTGGGAAGGAAAGGTGTCATCAGTTACTACCCAACATTAGCCAGAAAGCAGTTTGGCTACCCTTTGAGAGATCCTCCTCAGATGGAAATGTTTGCTGAATCTTTGTACTTTCCTGCTGACGGAAACAGAGAGTTAGTTCAACAAGCAGTCCAATCCTGGGCTCACAGGATAAAAAAAGGGAAGAAAGACTTCGGCCGAGTTGATCCCAAGACATATCCACCATATGCTGAATGGTTGCAAAGACATATCGAGTCAGTTCTCATGCCTTTTTCAGTCGAGGCTCCACTTTATCTCCGAGAGGTACCAAGTCAGAGCAGTACGGTTTCCTTGGAGGAGTACAAGAAGCTAGAAGCTCAGCTGCATGAGGTCAGAGTAGAGAATATTGAGATGGTAAGCCTGTACCACCAGGCCAATAGAGCCAAGAAGGAAGCTGAAGACAAGCTGCAGAAGCTCCAAGCCTCTCTAGAAGACAAAGAGAAGGACTTTGCTGGAAGAGAAGTCCATTTCCACAGATTGGGTATGATGGAAGTTCAAAGAGAAGCTAAGCGCAAGGAAACTTTAAAGACTCTCAAAGGTGCTCGTCAGTCCATTGTTTGGCTACAAGGCCAAAGAGATGAAGAGCAAAAGAAATTCAAAGAGAAGGAGGAGTTCTTTGAAATTCAGATGGCTTTCAAAAAGGAGGAAGTGGAACAAGCCCACGCCATTCGGAGGGAGAAGACCCAACGGCTAGCCCAAAGTCAATCAGCCTTGGAGGAAGCCAGGAAAGAAATCGAAGAACTCAAGTTGAGAGCGGGTGTCAAGAAGTGTAGGGCAGAGATAGCAGATCCTGGGTCCTTGGTTTAGTTGTTTATTGTTCAGGCTACCTACAGGATTGTTGTAGGAGTTTTGCTTTTATTTCATTTCTTTTGTCTTTATGTACTAGCATGTAACCCTTCGGGGAATATTTCTGGTTGTATTCTGACTCTTAGCCTACAGTGGTTTGTTCACATTCAGTATTAATGTGCAAATTATCATTCTGAATGCGCAAGACTCGTTTGTCTGGATACTGCTAATGTCTGAACACTTATCATAGAGAAAGTTTGAAAGCCAAGCACTGAAAGTGATTGTCTGAGATAGATGCCAGAACTGGGGCATGCCAAATGCTTAAGATTGGGAACATGAACAGTTACATTGCATTGCATATAACCTATTTGTTTGTTTTGCAGGTGTTGTCTCAGTTACTAACGTGTTTTGTGACCTCAGGCACTATAGCTCCTCGTAAAGTTCGGGGATAACCAGCAGTACACAGATATCCAACCAAGATTAACAGAGAACGAGTCATGGACCAGATGCAAGCGGACTTGGAAGATCTGAGACAACGGATGGATAATTTTATGACACTAATGGCCGGCATGGGGCAGAATCAAGAGCGTCTGCGGGAGATGGTTGAGAATCAGAACAGGAACACTGCGGCTGCTGCTACTGCTGACAATCGTACCGGTGTGGGCGCACGTCAGGTTGAACCTCCTGTTACACAGCCAGGAGTGACAATAATCAACGATGGGTTGCACAACATTCAGATGGACAATCATGACGACCAGTTCACTCTACTTGATGAAGCTGAAGGTCAAGGAGCAGAGATGAACAAGAGGTTCGAAGAGATGGTTGAGCAAATCAAAGCTATTCAGTCCCAAAGCTCTTTGGGATTTGACATAACCGACTTGGGCTTGGTTCCTGGGGTCAGGATTCCGTATAAGTTCAAAGTTCCAATCTTTGAGAAGTATGATGGCACTGCTTGCCCGAAGACCCATCTGCAATCATTTGTCGGGAGAATTGCCGCTCACACAGATGATGAGAAACTTTGGATGTATTATTTTCAGGATAGCTTGGTGGGAGCTTCTCTTGAATGGTACATGAAGCTCAGTAGGGTCAATATTAAGAGTTGGAAGGATTTAGCTGAAGCCTTTGTGAAACAGTATCAATATAACATGGACATGGCTCCGAAACGCACGCAGTTGCAGCACATGGCTCAGGCGGCAAAAGAAGGTTTCAAAGAATATGCCCAGAGGAGGCGCCAGCTAGCTGCCAGGGTGCAACCACCCCTCTTAGAGGACGAAATGGCCGACATGTTTATGGGCACTCTCCAAGGTGTTTTTCTGGAGAGGTTGGCGTCTAGCTCGGCCACCAAGTTCAATGATATAGTGATTGCTAGAGAGAGAGTTGAGACTCTGTTAAAGATGGGGAAGATTCAGGACCCTAATACTGCTAATAGCTCTGGAGGAGCGAGGAAAGCCTTTGGCGGACCTCCTAGAAGAAGAGAAGGGGAAGCTAACGCAGTATATGGCCGAGGCAGAGGCAGAGGTTATAGACGAGAATACAATCAGATAGTTGCAGTCACAATTCCCACTACACCAATTCAACCAGCTCAACAAGCTCTACAACAGCCTCAGCAACAACAGCAGCGCAATTATCAACAGAGACCGTATCAGCAGAGGCAGCCGCGCCAAGCTGATAGGGTTATTGATGTGATCCCAATGACTTACACAGCTTTACTCCAGAGATTGTTGGAACTGAACTTAATTCAACTGAGGACCTTGGCTCCACCTACTGGAACTCTTCCTCCAGGTTACGACGCCAATGTTCGATGCGCTTTCCATTCTGGGGCACCCGGGCACTCAACGGAGAAGTGCAGGGCTTTGCACTATAAAGTTCAGGATTTGATCGACTCCAAAGCAATAAATTTTGCGCCGCCTCCGAATGTCACGACTAACCCTATCCCTAATCATGGGGGAGCCAGGGTTAATGCTATTGAGATGGAGGAGAGGATGAACTTGGTGGAGAGGGTTGAAGAAGTGAAGACCTCCTTGTTGCTGGTCAAGGAGAGATTGTTGAAGGATCAGGTTTTCCCGGGTTGTGGGCTCGATTGCGAAGACTGTGCTGAGTCGAAGAATGGTTGTGACAGATTGAAGACTGGTTTACAGAGACTGATGGATGATGGGCTGTTACAGTTCGACAGGGCTGATAAGAGGACTGATGAAGTGTCAACGGTGACCATATACTATGATCCTGCTGAAATGCCAGCGCGAGGAGAGCCGGTTACTATTTATGTCCCGAAAGTAAGTCCTGTCACCATCACGATGCCTGGGCCTATTCCGTATTCAGATGAGAAGGCTATTCCGTGGCATTATGGATCAGAAGTGTATGTTGGAGGACAGAAAGTGGAAGATAAGACAGTAACCATGGACCCAGCTGTGGTGAATGTTGGGGGGAAGTGGAGGTTTCACGAGAAGTGGTCGCTTATTCGCTCCCCAGACTTTGAGAGGAGACACTGATGCTGAGGCTTCTGCTAAAGCCAAAGGGAAGCAAATAGCAACTGACGATAATGCCACTCCCTTTACTGGTCAAGGTACTTTCGAGAAGGAAATAGAGGAGTTCATGAGGATTATTAAGAAGAGCGACTACAAGGTAGTCGAGCAGCTAAATCAAACTCCCTCCAAAATCTCTATCTTGTCACTGCTAATGTGCTCACCAGCTCATAGAGAAGCCCTTCTGAAGGTGTTGCAGATGGCGTATGTTCCTCAGGAGATTACTGTGAATCAGTTAGAAGCTGTGGTGGGAAGTGTAAATGCGAGCCATGGTCTGGGCTTTACTGATAGAGACCTTACTACTGAAAGGAGGAATCATAACAAGGCTCTCCACATCACAATTGAGTGCAAAAGGGTTGTGCTATCCCATGTCCTGGTTGATACTGGGTCATCTCTTAATGTCTTGCCGAAGAAGGCGTTAATGAAACTTAATGTGGACGGGGTTGTTTTGAGGCCAAGTGATTTGGTGGTAAAGGTTTTCGACGGTTCTCGGAGGTCTATCTTTGGAGAGGTTGAGTTGCCAATCAAGGTTGGGTCGCAAGTGTTTAAGAGCACGTTCTACGTGATGGACATCCAACCTGCTTATAGCTGTCTACTTGGTCGACCCTGGATTCATGCCGCAGGGGCTGTGACGTCAACCTTGCACCAGAAGCTCAAGTATGTAGTGGATGGTCAAGTTGTGACTGTGTGCGGTGAAGAGGACATATTTGTGAGCCATTTATCTACATTCAAATATGTGGAGATGGATGGTGAAATTCATGAAACCCTATGTCAGGCATTCGAAGCAGTGAATGTTAGTTCCTTGTCTCCTCTGAGTAGGGCTGAAGATAAAGAAGGTACGTTTATTACCTCCTACAAGCAGGCCAAGGAGGTTGTGCAATCAGGCAGTGCCCAGGGCTGGGGCAGACTACTGAAGCTGGAAAAGAAGGAAGACAAGTTTGGGCTTGGGTATCAGCCTGATGGGCTCGTCCGTTCATCAGACAACAAGACTATTACCTTTACTAGTGCTGGGTTGCTGGACCGCAACCATATCTGTGCTACCAGTGAAGACGGAGATAGCGAGTGCGATCTAGATAATTGGATTCGCCCGTGTGCACCGGGAGAGGAGCTGCCCAATTGGTCTGCGGAAGACATCGTCGAAGTCACCTAGATCACAAAGTAATTGTTTATTTGTCATTTTTCTACATACTGCATGTCAAATCCTGTACTCTGCCCAAGGTACAAGGATCCATTGTATGGGCCTCCATGTTTTGAAAGCATTTATTTGTCATAAATAAAGGACATTTTTCAATCAAATCGTTCCTTTTCTTTCAATTTTAATTTTTGCACAAATAAAGAAAATGGCAATGTGGTTTTTCTTTCTTTCTTGCTTTTGGTGTGCGTTTTCTCTAAACAGATTCTGAATGAGCACATCACTTGTGCAGTGTCGATCAACCGGATTCCGCTGACAACTCTCCTGCTATGACTGAGCATAACTTCGACAATCCAATCTACCAAGCTGATGAAGGGGTTGAGGAAGATTATGAACTCCCTGAAGAACTGGTCAGGTTGTTGAAGCAAGAGGAAAGAGCTATTCAGCCTCATCAGGAGGAAATCGAGGTTATCAACATCGGCACAGAAGAGGTTAAGAAGGAAATCAAGATAGGTGCCAGCCTGCAGACTGAAGTTAAGAAGGGGTTGATTGAAATGTTGCGTGAATATGTTGACATCTTTGCCTGGTCATATCAGGACATGCCAGGGTTGGATACAGACATAGTTGTGCATCGACTACCGTTAAAAGAAGACTGTCCTCCTGTTAAGCAAAAACTGAGAAGAACTCGCCCTGACATGGCGATGAAGATCAAAGAGGAGGTACAGAAACAGTGGGACGCCGGGTTCCTTGCCGTGACTAGTTACCCACCTTGGGTAGCTAACATTGTTCCAGTGCCAAAAAAGGACGGCAAGGTCCGGATGTGCGTCGATTACCGGGATCTGAATAGAGCGAGCCCTAAAGATGATTTTCCTCTACCACACATTGACGTGTTAGTAGACAATACCGCTCAGTTCTCGGTGTTTTCATTCATGGATGGCTTCTCCGGTTACAACCAAATCAAAATGGCACCGGAAGACATGGAGAAAACGACGTTCATTACCCCATGGGGTACGTTTTGCTACAAAGTGATGCCCTTTGGACTGAAGAACGCAGGGGCAACTTATCAGCGGGCAATGGTCACGTTGTTCCACGACATGATTCTTAAGGAGATTGAATGTTATGTGGACGACATGATCGCTAAGTCCCGTGATGAAGAAGAGCATCTGGTTAATCTCAGGAAGCTTTTCGATAGACTGATCAAGTACAAGCTGAGATTGAACCCGAACAAGTGCACTTTCGGAGTGCGTTCCGGGAAATTGCTGGGTTTCATTGTAAGTCAAAGAGGGATCGAGGTGGATCCTACAAAAGTCAAAGCTATTCAAGAAATGCCTGTACCAAGGACCGAAAAAGAAGTACGTGGGTTCTTAGGGAGGTTAAATTACATTTCACGGTTTATCTCTCACCTAACGGCCACATGTGAGCCAATATTCAAGTTATTGCACAAAGAGCAAACGGTCAGGTGGAACGAAAACTGCCAACAAGCTTTTGACAAGATCAAAGAATACTTACAAACACCTCCGATTCTGATGCCTCCAGTTCCAGGACGGCCATTGATCATGTACTTGACCGTGCTAGACGGGTCGATGGGGTGTGTTCTCGGACAGCATGACGAGTCTGGTCGAAAAGAGCATGCAATCTATTACCTTAGCAAAAAGTTTACCGACTGTGAATCTCGTTATTCACCGCTCGAGAAAACTTGCTGCGCTTTGGCATGGGCTGCTCGCCGACTGAGACAGTACATGCTGACTTACACCACATTGCTAATTTCCAAGATGGACCCCGTCAAGTACATCTTCGAGAAACCAGCATTGTCCGGAAGGGTTGCCCGGTGGAAAATGATTCTCACAGAGTATGACATACAATATACTTCTCAGAAGGCCATCAAAGGAAGTGTATTGTCAGAATATCTTGCCGGGAAACCGCTTGATGACTATCAGCCAATGAAGTTTGACTTCCCCGATGAGGACATCATGTACCTCAAAGCTAAAGATTGCGAGGAACCACTTCCGGAGGAGGGGCCTGACCCTGAATCCAAATGGAGTTGATGTTTAATGGGGCCGTCAACATTAATGGACGTGGAGTTGGTGTTGTACTTATTACTCCTGAAGGCGTTCATTTACCCTTCGCTGCCAGAATCACTTTTGGCTGCACCAACAATGAAGCGGAATACGAGGCATGTATAATGGGAATAGAGGAGGCTATTAATCTTCGGATTAAGACCCTCGATATATTCGGTGATTCAGCCCTCGTCATTAATCAAATTACCGGCAAGTGGTATACGCACCAGGAGCATTTAATTCCATATCGGGATTATGCTAGAAGATTGCTAACGTTCTTTACAACTGCTAAGCTGCAGTATATACCACGTGATGAAAATCAGTTTGCCGATGCATTGGCTACGCTCTCTTCGTCAATTAAAGTCTTGTGTTGGAATTATGTGCCCAGAATCGACATTTCTAGGCTTGACATACCGGCATATGTGTTCTCTGTAGACGCTGTGTCTGATGAGAAGCCATGGTATTTTGATATCAAGCGATTCCTGGAATGTAAAGAATATCCAGATGGGGCAACTTCCAACGACAAGAAAACCTTGCGACGACTTGCAGCAAGTTTCTTCTTAAACACAGACGGGGTCCTGTATAAGAGGAACTTTGATATGGTTCTGCTCAGATGCGTGGATAGACACGAAGCAGACCAGTTGATGCAAGAAGTCCATGAAGGTTCTTTCGGTACCCATGCAGGCGGACATGCCATGGCAAAGAAATTATTGAGATCGGGATATTACTGGCTTACAATGGATTCTGACTGTTGTACGTATGCCCGAAAGTGCCACAAGTGCCAGATTTACGTAGATAAGGTGCATGTTCCTCCCAGCCCACTCAATGTCATGTCATCTCCTTGGCCCTTTTCTATGTGGGGCATTGATATGATCGGAAAAATAGAGCCAACGGCGTCAAACGGATATCGCTTCATCTTGGTCGCGATTGATTACTTCACCAAATGGGTAGAAGCTGCATCTTATGCCAATGTTACTCGCCAGGTGGTAGCAAAATTCCTGAAAAGAGATATCATATGCAGATATAGAGTGCCCGAGCGAATCATTACTGATAATGGTTCTAATCTGAACAACAAGATGATGGCAGAACTATGTCGGGACTTCAAAATCCAGCATCACAATTCCTCTCCTTACCGACCAAAGATGAATGGTGTGGTAGAGGCAGCTAACAAGAATATCAAGAGGATTGTACAGAAAATGGTTATCACCTACAAAGATTGGCATGAGATGCTACCATTTGCATTACATGGGTACCGAACGTCAGTCAGGACGTCAACTGGGGCAACCCCCTTCTCTTTAGTCTACGGCATGGAGGCAGTCTTGCTTGTTGAAGTGGAAATCCCTTCACTGTGGGTGTTGATGGATGTCAAGCTTGATGAGGTTGAATGGGTGCGTGCTCGATACGA
This sequence comes from Lathyrus aphaca, assembly GCA_963966055.1. Classification (NCBI taxonomy): domain Eukaryota; kingdom Viridiplantae; phylum Streptophyta; class Magnoliopsida; order Fabales; family Fabaceae; genus Lathyrus; species Lathyrus aphaca. The sequence goes on along the minus strand of OZ014519.1, from coordinate 101,631,036 downwards.
TCAGCTATGCCTAATTGAGGAAAAGAGATTAGCAGCTATCTGTCATAGCCAGCTTTATCAAAGGAGAATGAAGCGAGCCTTCGACCAACGAGTACGTACTCGGGAGTACCAAGTAGGCGAGCTTGTACTCAAGAGGATCATTCCTCCCAGTTCAGATCACAGGGGCAAGTGGACCCCAAATTATGAAGGACCATTCATAGTGAAAAAAGTATTCTCAGGTGGAGCACTGATGCTCACCACTATGGATGGCGAAGACTTCCAATACCCTGTTAACTCGGACGCAGTTAAAAAATACTTCGCATAAAAGACCCGCTGGACACAAAAAACAGAATTATAGTCCAGGAAAAAAAAGGGCATCCCGGCGAGCTAAACAGAATAAAAGCTCGGGCAAAATTAGGGAAAAAATAAAAAAAAAATGTACACCCGCTGAGTTGAAAAGCCACATCGGACAACTCAGGCAAAAAAGGGTAGCCCGGTGGATTGAAAACCCGAAAGGGCGATCCACGCAAAATCAGGGAATAAGCGAACAACTGCGCTTCGGGTTATCTGAACCACGTTACCGCTTCAAACAGCTTGACCATATCAGAAGGGTAGAGATCAACCCCCTCATTCTCTTCAGAAGGCCGAAGACGGAACGGAAAGTCTTGAGGATATGCCAGTCATAGCAGGAAGGAAACTCTTTGGAATGCCATGCCATTGCCATTAGGATAGTTTCATTTCTCAATTTTACAGTAGCTACCTCTTTCCAGGTGGTTACTTTCTGATGTAAAATTTTGCCTATTCAGAGGCCAATCAATAAAAAGAATATTCAGTCAAACACCGTGTTATGTTTATTTCGTTTGCAAAAATGTCCTGAATTTTTGACAAATAATATTGCATGCGAAACTTGTTGCTTTTCAAACTGATAAAAATGACATTGCAGAGACACTTAACATCGCTTTGAGTGTCAGGTGACGGCAGATGAATAGATCAGGCCGTACCAATCTTTGTGCATACGTGTGTATTCTGTTATTGCAGGATTTGCAGGTTATCACCGTATCCCCAAGCAGAAGAGGGTTATTCTCCAAGTAGAGGTATTTCCCCGGCAGAGCGCTTGTCTACGAGTGATTTATTCTCAGCAGGTATCCGAACACCTGCACTCCCCAGAGGTCGGGTCAATCCCCAGCAGGAGGTAGTAGAAGTCTCCCATCCTCAGTGGAGTTATCAGAAGTTTATTATCCACAACGGAATCGCTAGAAGTTCTCCTTGCCCAGCAGAGTTGCAAATAACTTCATTTCCCCACAGAGTCATCGGGATTCTCATTTCCAGGGGAGTTCCCCAGCCGAACAAGAAGTAGTCTCTTCCCTAGTAGAGCAAGAAGAAATTCTCCCCAGTGGAGTCAGAGCAGGGTGATCAAATCCTCAGCAGATGTTCAAAGCAGTTGAATGAAGTATACCCTACGCAGAGTCGTCTTTCTTCCAGTGAAAGCCTCTCCAGCAAGCATCAGGTTGCCAGCACTTCGTTCCCATCAGAGTTAAAAGTTTTGAGTCCCCAGCAGGTTGCCGGAATCTTCTCCCACAGGTCTCCAGGACTTCATTCCCCAGCCAGAGTGGAATTGTCTACTTCCCCAACATAATCATCCCTTGTCTGTGTTGATGCTTATTCAGTGTTCGTTCACACTCTTAGACACTTATCTGATGATTCAGTTTGCTCATCCGCAGTCTCTGGAAGAATTAGCACCTTATGGCACTCGTCTGTGCACTTTCCCCAGTAGAGTCTATATCTACTAGCACTCGTCTGTGCTCGTATCTTTATTTGATGCTCATCCTCTTTCAGCACTCGTCCGTGCCTTTTCCTCAGCAGATTCCTCTTTATTTGAGGTATTCCCCAGCACCCGTCCGTGCTAGCATCTTTATTTGATGACTGTCCGCAGCTCTCGGCACTCGTCCGTGCTTATTAGTTCTTTGAAATTTTTCCCCAGCGAAGTTGCCTGTACTCGTCTGTGCGCGCATCTTCATTTGGTGCTCGTCCGCATCCCTGCAGCACTCGTCTGTGCGTTTTTATTTCCGATTCCTCTTTATTTGAGGCATATCCCCAAGAAAGTCGCCAGTACTCGTCTGGGCTCGCATCTTTATTTGATGCTCGACCGCATCTCTTAGCACTCGTACGTGCTTGTTAATCCTTTGAAGAATGCTCGTCCACATACTTCGACACTCGTATGTGCCTATTAATTATCTAGTGCTTGTCTGCACGCCCCGACACTCGTCCGTGTTTGGTATTTTCTTTTGAGGATCGTCTGAAATAAGCTGATACTCGTCTGTATCTTTTCCGACACTCGTCTGTGTTAGATTGTTCCCTATTGAAGATTCCAATGCTCGTCTGTGTTGGATTTCTGGTATTCGTCTATACCAGTGATTGATACTCGTCCGTATCATTATCAGAAGCACTCGTCCGTGTTTCTTGGATCATCGTCTGGTACTCGTCCGTATCGTCGACTTATGACACTTGTCTGTGTTTCTTTGATGATCATTCCAATGCTCGTCCGCATTGAAGAGGTTGAAAATCCTGACGGTGGGATTAAAACGTCAAAACAATTTCCGGAACCTGCGTAAGGGTTATCCGAAGAAGACTCGTCTGTCTTATTCCACTTATCTGCGTAAGGATTTGTGAAGAGGGTTCGTCTATCCTATTTTGTTGAACCTGGCGTCACAGGTTGTTGGAAGACTCGTCCGTCTCAACTCATATATTTTCAGGAAATATATGTAGAGGATTCGTCTATCCTAGTTGCATGTCTATCCCACAGACTTATATGAATTTCCGGAACCTGCGTAAGGGTTATCCGAAGAAGACTCGTCCGTCTTATTCCACTTATCTGCGTAAGGATTAGTGAAGGAGATTCGTCTATCTCAGGTTACTTTGAAGATTCTTAAGGGCTCGTCCGCTCTCTGCACCTGGCATCACAGGTCATTCGAAGACTCGTCCGTCTCATGATTCATCAGAACCTTTGGTTTCGTTGGAAGGAGCTCGTCTGCTCATATCCCAGCTCAGTCGCAACGTCATTGGATTGGGTTTATTTCCCATTTCTTGTTTTCTGCATCAGAGCGCAAATTTCCGTTTTTCTTGGGTATTCAACCACAGTTTATCTTGAACGGCCGAAAGCGGAAGCAATCGTCCTTTTCAGATCAACAGTTGCTTGAATAGGGGCAGCTGTAAAACCCCAAAATTTCCCTCTTAATTTTAAGCATCATGATACACCATTTTCATCATAAGCATATCATATATATAGCATTATAGCATAGAAAAATAAAGCATGACAAGCATCAAGCCCTAGCATGAGGCATATGGCCATCTGGGGAGGTGTTGAAGGCCATTTAAGCCAAGACAAGGGTTCCAATGGATTTGTGAGAGGCCTATGATGAGTCTAGACTCCTTTGGCAAGGCCAAGTTCACTTGCAAAAGCTCAGAAGATTGCTTAATCATCACAAGTTTCAAGACAATGCAAGGCTCTTAGGCAGTGCGACCAATTTAGGGTTTTGGTTTCAAGGGCCTTAACCTCATAATTTTGGCCAACTCTTTTGGGAAATGTCTTCTATATGATAATAGGTTCCTACATATCAATTTTCATGGAAAAATTCCAAGTGGAAGTCAGTCATTGCCTCAGTTACTTGCAGATGAGGCAGAAAGTCAACTGGGCCCATAAAAAGTCAACTTTGTCATTCCAAGGGGTCCAACCCAATTTTTTTGGCCAAATGAGGTCTATTCAATGTTATAAGATGTTTGGTGAGCTTAAAGTCCAAGAATTTTGGTGGTTTGAGGGGTTTTGGCAAAAGTGCACAAATTTGGTTATGGAAAAGTTACTATTTTTGGCTATTTTGACCTAAAACTTCACAAGGCCTTAACTTGATCAAAAAATCTTCAAATGGACCAAAGGTAAACATGAAAGTTGGAGAGTAAGGGCTGCCATTTTCAATAAGTACAAGAGCATTTTCTGGAGATTCATAGATTTTTCTCTAAGGCCCTCGAAAAAATGGCTATCCTAGGGCAAAATTCAAAAATTCAAGGACAAACCATTTGCACAAAGGCTCAAAAGTGGATAGTTTGCTATGCCATGTCCAAAGTAAGTTTACACAATCAAAATGCATCTCATTTAGGTCATTTGGCTCAAAGAAAAGTGGCAAAATTCGTGCACATGAGAAAGTTCCATAAAACTTGCATTTTACACTTGGATTTGCACAAGGCATGACAATTGTGTGATAGCTTACATCCAAGGGCTGAAATTGTTTGCTTTGAATCATTGGTGGGATGGTGAATGCACATGCAAAAGAGGCCAGCAAATCATGAGCTTGGCATGCTTATGGCACACTTGGGGCCAAATTTGCATTTTCACAAAAAATCAGCCCTCTCTCACGTGCAATTGATCTAATCCTTTTGTATTGCCTTATCCATTCTATAACAACCAGAATTAGGGTTAGAGGCAGCCAGAATACACACTCACTCTCTCATTCTCATCTCTTGTGCAAAATTGCTCATTCTCCACAAACTTTTGCTACAAGACTCCATTCACAAAGCTCTTGCTAGATTCTTGATCCTCATCACTCATAGATCATTTCCATACCATTTGTTTGAGTTATTCTTCAAGAATCATCCATTTCCCATTTCTTGTGCACATTTGCATTTTGTGCCATAACTTTTGATCTAGGCAAGCTTTCTTCAATCCAAGACCATATCCATACTGCTCTCATCTCAAGGATCATTAAGCACCCATGGATCTAGATTTATAGTGGAGTTTGCTCAAATGGCCATTTGAGGAGCTTTGGAGCACAAGGAGGCTTATTGCTGGATTCACAAGCTTGCAAAGCCTTAGTTGCATTTATTTTGCATCTAAGGGGATAAGGAGACCATTTGCCATCATTTTATACCACTCTTGACTCCTAATTTTGGACAACACCTCAGGTATGCTCAAAATTCGCATCTCATAGAAATGTGTTTGATTGTGTGCTTTAGAATCCTCATGTTGCGCTGGTTATCCTGCTGTTTGTAGTTTGTGAAATGGTTAAGTATTTACAAAGTTATGTTGATTTAAAGTTTGATGGACAATTTTGTTTTCACTCATATCTTGAGATTCTTTGAGTTTTGTTCCAATCCAAGCATGTATTCGTGTTTAGAGATGTTGGTTTGTCCATTCTGGAAAGTTTCATGGCTTGCCGTGGCTTGGTTTGAGTTTTCGTATGGCTAGGGTTAGGGTTAGGGTTCTTAGTTCATTAATGGTGGAGAAAGGGTTAGGGTTTGCATGAAGAAGAAGGTGCAGCAGTCTTCAGTTCTATCCGCACCTCCCCTTCAAGGCCCACTGGGAATTTTAACTGGGCGCAGCTGCTCTTTACACCCCCCCTGGCCCATTTGTTCATTTTTATTTCTTTTCTCAACCAATTTATTTCATTTGCTTTTAATTCTTTTTTAAATATTTCCTTAACTCTAAAAAATCCAAAAAAATTATATACACTCCTTGATTCATCTAGTTTTTTATCATGATTTTTCCAAATTTTTATTTTTCATCCCACGTGGCCAAATAAATTCAACATTGAACATTGTTTTCTTGTGAACTCTCATAGACCAATCTGCCTTGTCCAATTTCTATTTTTCTCATCCTTTAAGATATGAACCCCATTCTTTTTGCACTCAAATCCTAAGACACTCTACTATCTTCATGATTTATCTTGGATTTTCACAAATTTCCTTGCTGGACTTTGCTTGAGTTACTTGTGCCTTAAGTTTCAAAACCCTAAATGGTAATACCTTGCATCCTTGAGCTTCATTGACCTAGTTTGGTGCTGTATTTTTGCAAACCCTTTTGGATTATCATTTACTTGTGTTTGGAGAGTGCTTTGCTGGTTGGGTAGAATTTATAAGTGCTTGGATCTTTTTCTTGGGTATTTTCTTCCTCATCTTGCTTTGTTTTGCATCCTTTGAGTCTTCTAGTCTCTTTTAAGCTTAGAAGGGCACTTGTGCCAACTTCTCTTCATCTTTTGGGGTCCTTTAGAGGTTTATGGTTGCTCCTGGTCTTAGGATAGGGTTTGAATCTCCTTGAGTCTTGGTGTTGGGTCTCTTTTATGTGCTTTATTTCTTTAAGTGTTATGCATGCCTTCATTGCACTTGTTTCACTTCTAATCATCTCAATATGATCTTGTGTTGCTTTGCTTATCATCTTGTGAACTCTTTTCCATGCCTATATGCTTGTGTAGCTTCTGAATTGTTGGTTTATGCCTTGATTTTATGTTATTACACTAACCTTGCAGGGGCTATGGTAAGTTTGAGATGTGGGAATTGAGTTCCACATCTCCATTTCTCATCTCTTCTCATATTGTTTATATGGACTAACATCTTCTTGTTGGGCTTAGGCCTTTCTCATCTCTCCTCTTATCTTCTTCTTCTTCTCTTGAGATCTTTTTAGGTTAGAAGGACCTCACAAACCCTAGGAACTCCATGCATGCTAACTTAGGATAGAAACTTCCCCTTAGTTTTTCCTTTTTGCTCCTTTGGTTCTCTTTCTCTTCTCATCTCATAACTCTTGAAAAAACACTTTAATAACTTTGAAGTGATGCATTGATCCATAGCCTTATTCCATGAGGTATGCTTGTAGTCTTCCCATCTTGGGATAGTACATGTTTACCTTGTGATGCACAAGTCTGATCAAGATATCTTCTTCAATAAAAGAAAAGCATAAAACACATTTCTTCACTGTAAATACCAAAAACACTTAATAAGTTAATGAGTTAGTGAGCTTAGGCCCTAATCTCTGGGTTCAAGTTTTGGGGATCTTCTCCTTGCTTGAGTGTGCTTGTTCTATTATTCCATCTTGGAATGTAGTGACAAGTGCACATTCCATGGAAAAGAGCTTGAGTTCACTTCCTTGTGACACACTCATAAAAGCTTCATAAAACACACAAACAAACAATAAGCGTCTTTCCTTCGGGAATTCTTTTCTCACCTCATTCGCTCCGTACGCGAACTTGCTCCTACTTGTCATTTTGCAAGACGGTTACGCACTCGTCGTCCGAGTCTGCAACACCTGAGCAATGGCATAGGCAGTTCAAGCTTTAATTCACAAGAAATCTTTTCCACCCCTAGTTAGGGGAACTACGGCGTCTCTGATCCTCATTATCCTGATGAGGTACGTAGGCAGCGGGGTAGGGCCCGTTCGAGCACAATATTTATTTTCCCTACATTTTTCCTCTTTGTTTCATATTCATTGTTTTTCTCAGTTTCTTTTCCAGTTCCAGTTTCTTTTCATTTTCATTTCATTGCTGCAGTTTTCATACCCTCACTTTTTGAAACAGTTTCTTTTGCAAGCGTGGATCCCGTCGGGTACGGCGGACGATCTGGGTGCTAATACTTTCCCAGGTAGTAACCGACTCCCGAACTCAGTCTCTTTGGTTCGCAGGACCCGTGTCCTTCCTCTTTCTTTCTTCTGGTTTGTGCAGCATTACCATTCCCTTTCTTCGGGATAAAAATGCCTGGCTGGCGACTCTATTCTTCTTCCGCGCCACTTTCGCGTTTGTACCAGGATGGAAATCATGGGAGCGACAGTTACGTACCTCATCGGGAATCTGAGGATCAGAGTCGACGTAGTTCACCTAACTAAGGCGGGATATTGTTTGTGTTTTTTAGGATGACGTTTCCATAGCTCTAGCTCAGGTGTTACCGGCTCTGACTCGAGGGTGTTTACCGTATCGCTGTTTGAACTGTTGAGGCAAGTCACATTCGTCCGCAAGAAGTATGAGATGAGAAGAGAAGATGTGATGTCTTGGTTTATTGTCTTTTAGAAGAAGTGTTTTAAATTTGTGTTTATCGTATGTACAACACTAAAGACTATGATACAAGAGCGAATACTTTCCAAGGTCGCCCCCAATGGAACGTTTGTAAAGTACACTATAAGAGTGAAGGAGACCTCCACTAATCATTTCCCATATAGCTTAAGGCTCGTGGCGTATCATACCTACTTTCCTTTTAAATGTTTTTGATTTTTCTTTAAGATGAGAAGTGAGACTCAAGTTGGAAAAGGAAAAAAACTCTAAGGGAAACTAGACTTTTACCTTAAGTTAATTGAGTTTAAAGGTGACTTATGGTTAGTGAGGTTTGAAAGATTAAATCTACCTAAGCGGATATTAGACTAGAAATGCAAGTACAAAAAGTAATAATGAACAATATGGTCCTCCTAAGTCATGGTGAGTGAAAACGTGTGAATCGTAAATGGGATGAAACGATGGATCGGGTGGGTCGGTTGCATGGTGCTGAGACGCACGACTTATGGTGTGCAACATACAAGGCTTGCTTTTGGTGTAATGGAATGGAACGATGGTAATCGAGGAATCCTAAAGTCACATGAAACTTTATTTATTTATTTGAAAATTTACTCGACGTTGGATCGAGTATTTCTTTATTTTATTTTTGAGATTTGGTTTTCTATCGATTCATTTTATCTTTTCTATCCTAATTATAGGAACTATACAAGTATAAGAGTTCTAAGCTATTACATAACAAAGTACAAACCACAAAAATATAATCGAGGCATAATAAATATAATCCAAGTCCATACGCGAATCCTCGAAAAATACCTTGCACAAAAGGAAGATGTTAGTAAATGAAATGAAAATGCATATGCAACAATATGATGGGAATGAATTAAGATAACAAAAATATCAAAAGTCCTGGAAAAAAATGAAATTAATTCCCTAGGGTCTCTAACTTGATTATAACATTGTGTTAAAAAATCTCCTAAAAATTCAGAGTCTAACTATGTCAGATAGTCACTTAAATCTACCTAAGATTCAATCATAATTTTACACAAACCACACTACCAAAATAGTGGATAAAATGGCCTAAAAAATATACCAAAAATTATTCCAGGTTCTATTATTAGTCCTCTTATCATAGCAAAAAGAATGAGCCAAAAATATTACAGAAAGTGGGAGAAATAAAATGTACAAAATTATGTGTTCTTGAAAGAATTCAATCTAAAACCAATTAAATGGAAAATCGAAATTAAATTGAAAAATGACAAAATTTAGAAAGTAAAAATGTGGAAAGTTTCTAAAATGAGTTATAAACCTCCTATAATTTTTGTGGAATTTTATTATTAATTTTAGTATTTTTTATGTATTTAAATTGAAATGGTGTAAAGAAGAGAAATTTAAAAAGAAGAGAATAAAGGGGGTGAAAATATATAATTTTCTTGTTAAAAACTCCATTGGGCTTGGTTGAGAGGGGTGTTAATAGTGATTACACTAGGCCCATTGGCGCATCAGCCTAGGTGTCCACGCTATGGGTCTTAAGTCAACCAAGTTGACTAATCTGGGCCCTACGATTAACAGCTTGTTGATGATGATACTATGAATGTCTTATGATGCGATGGTGGATGGTTGTTACAGTGGGGAGACACGCGCAGAAGTGAAATCCAACGATCCTACCGGACGGTGACACTTGTCACCGTCGGAGTGGACCGTGAAGAGGGAATCCTATCCTCTTATCAGAATTCTAATGGCGATTAAAAGATCTTAATGACGAATTAATGTTATTAATCTTTATTATTCTTTTCCTATTTTCATTAATTTCCATTAAACTCTTCAGTTTCAAATTAAAGTTATAAACAAACAAAATAAAAATAATTCTAAATGAAAAACAGAAACACAAAAACCCTAGGTCTTCTTCTCTTTCTCGCCGCCAGCCCCTTCTTCTTCTTCCTACAATCATCTTCGCCTTTCTTTCTCACAAACGGAAAACCAGCGTTGCCGTCGTGGCAAACTCCTCCGGTGGTCTCTCTCAAGCTTCAACAATAAACATATACCTCAACTCTTTTTCACGCTTAATCCCCATCACCCAACAATTTCACCTAATTCGCCCTTAAACTATCAAATTGAACCATCTTCAGAAACAAGGTGAAACGGAATCAGAAAACAAGATCGTACCTTAGTTCGTTATCTTTTTGGCACGCGCGAATTTGAGGTGTCGTTAATCGATGAAGCGATGGAATTCTTAAGAAGGTGATTGAAGAAGAAGCGCGATGATAACAAGGACATTGAATCATTGCGATTGTCGTTGGTCTTGCGGAAGTGGTTGATTGAAGCTACAAATTTGTCATCGAGGTAACAACGTTTATGACGATTTCCCCTAATTTTCCGTTCGGAAATTGAATTTTTCTTCACAGCTTTGAATTCGTTGTCACTTTACGATGCAAAATTATTGCAGGTTTTACTCGTTGTCATTGTTGTTGATGTTGATCTTCGTTTCTTGCAGGTTCAGTTTAATGAGGTGGCAAGGTGGACTGAAGTTGGAGAATGGTTCTTTGCTTGATGAAGAGTTAAAGAAGAAGACTTCGGTCGGAGTCTGTTGAATTCTTGTTGTAGGATTGATGATGGCAAAGGTCGAAAGTGTGCTGATGATTGGTGAAATGAAATCAATTGAAGGTTGTTGTGATTGCTGATTCTTCTTCTGTTTGTTTCTTTTATTTTCACAAAAAAACCGTGTTATGATTCGGTAACGTAGCGTTCTGAATCTTAGCAATCATAATGCCGATGATGATCATTGTTAATCTGATTTTGCAGGTTCATGGAGGTGAAGGATTCGACTTATGAGAGTGGTGATGATTGAAGAAGATTGCAAATTGAAGAAACATTGAAGAAAGGTGAAGAAGATGATGAAGAGGAATGGTGGTTGTTTAGGGTGGATTGCAGAAAATTCAGTGGAGAATAGTGAATGAGGAAGAAAATTATGAAGATGAAAAATGGAGGAATCAGAAAGAAGAGTGGAGAGTGAATGATGAAGGAGAGAGAAGAAGAAGATCGCAATGGTCAAGCGAAGATTTGCAACAGATTCTAGAAAAAAATGGAAGAATCCGGGGGAGTTGAAGGTGAAGATCGATGAAGTTTTATATGAAGGAACTCAGAGGGTATTCTAGTGATTTCCGTTGAAAATTCAGTTAGGTTGTTAGATTTCTGTTAGAACTGTATAATTGTTTTTGCCTTGATCTTTTACCTTGCTTTGATTTGTTAGTTCATATGTTGAGCTTGATTTCAACTATTATTTAACACTAATTATTTTTTGACAATATCCCTCCTAACACCTTTTTCCTTTGGTTTTCATGTGAGGCGAGAAGAACCGCTCAGAGGAATTTCTTGAATGAGGAAGACACTTGAATATGGAACGGCTTAATGGCAACTTTGTGAGGCCTGGAGGGTGCACTTGTTAGAACTAGGCTTCATCTTTGAATTTATTTTGTGAAAGTCCCTTGAACTCCATCTTCTTGTATTAAGTGCAATGTGATCATTCTTTTATTTTGGAATTTTTATGTACTTGTTAATGCTTGAGTTTCCCTTAGGAATTCTTTGGACTCACTTCTAGTCTCCTGAATATAATTTTGAAATCTGAATATAGAGTTTGCCATTTAAATTAAGAAATTTTGCTTGATAAGATTCTTACCTTGAACCGTGCCTCATAGTACACAAAAAAAGGTTCAATTTTATAGTGCACTTTGCACTTCTCTCTCTTTTTTTTTGTTGAAGAAATGAAATACATTCCCAAAATGGTACGAGAAATGCTACGGAAATTTCATCTTCAAACAAGCTCAAAGTAAATGGGGTTGTTTTATCAAAGGGACAAAAACTCTATATTTTTAATTGGGTTAAAAAAAAGGTAAGACATAATTAAATTGGACTGGAAATCTTATGGGTGAAAATGATTTAGAATGTGTAAAAGAAAGAAAAATGAAATATGACTTGGAGCACTTTGGGAAAGTGAATGAAATTGGTCTTAAAAAAATGAGTATGGACAATGGTAATGGCCTAATGAATATTAGCATGAAAAGGATTATCAGAAACCAAGTAATCTCCACAAGCGTCTTCAACACATTTGACTAAATTCAAAGCTTCAATCCATATCAATTTTGTACCCTCAATGAGTTCAAAACATCCAATTACGTTCACACTCAAACCTCCTTCACTCATATTACCAATAATGAAATTGTTAAGGGAACCATCATGTCCTGACTTCCATAAAACCCCTAATCCCCATCATCTATTGTTAAGCATCCATAAAACCAACATAAGAGATAAGAAACCATAGGTCACCTCTTACCTCAACTTGGAAGCAATACCCAACTAAATTATCTGACCATTGCACACCCAAATCCCTAGACACCGCCTGGACTAAGCGTATTAGGAGCTCTATGCAAAAGCATGATTATGAATGTGGTGACATAGTGCAAGGCTTAGATGAATGCTAACGTAAGCCAACTAGGTGGTCATAAATATGAGGGCAAATTTTAGGGTGTTACAGCTGCCCATATTCAATCACTGTAGACCTGAATGGATGATAGCAGTTGCTTTCATACATTTGAAGTATGCAGGGATTGAATACTAGAAACAACCAGAAAATTTGCACTCCGTGACATGAGAACAGGGAGATAAACTCAACCGAATGAACTCTACTTGGATATAATTATGATGAGAAAAATATTAGACATGGGACGCCTTTTGAGTGATGTATGATGGCTACTGCCTTGCCACGCTGCAAGTGTATTTTGATAGGTTGTAACAATGCCTTAATGATGTACTATCGGATGAAGTCAAACGACTAACGACTTGCCACACTGCGGGTGGACTTTCACCAATTTGCGATCGAATTTTAAGATACTTTGCCACCCTGAGGATGGACTTTTACCAATTTGCGGTTGGACTTCACGATACGATTTGCCATCCTGAGGACGGACTTTTGCCAATCTGCGGTTGGACTTCAGATACTTCGCCACACTGCGGGTGGACTTTTTCCCACTGCGGGGGACTTTAGAAATTTGCCACCCGAAGATGGACTTTGGCCAGTCTGCAGCTGGACTTTTGCTCACTGCGGGAGACTTTAGAAATTTGCCACCCAAAGATGGACTTTGGCCAGTCTGTGGCTGGACTTTTGCTCACTGTGGGAGACTTTTGCCCACTGCGGGGGACTTTAGAAATTTGCCACACTGCGGGTGGACTTCTGCTCACTGCGGGAGACTTTTGAAACTTGCCACCCGAAGATGGACTTTGGCCAGTCTGTGGCTGGACTTTTGGTCACTGCGGGAGACTTTTGAAACTTGCCACCCGAAGATGGACTTTGGTCAGTCTGTGGCTGAACTTTTTCTCACTATGGGAGACTTTTGCCCACTGCGGGGGACTTTAGAAAATTTCCACATTACGGGTGGACTTCTGCTCACTGCGGGAGACTTTTGAAACTTGCCACCCGAAGATGGACTTTGGCCAGTCTGTGGCTGGACTTTTGCTCACTGAGGGAGACTTTTGCCCACTATGGGGGACTTTAGAAATTTGCCACCCGAAGATGGACTTTGGCCAGTCTGCAGCTGGACTTTTGCTCACTGCGAGAGACTTTAGAAATTTGCCACCCGAAGATGGACTTTGGCCAGTCTGCGGCTGGACTTTTTCTCACTGCGGAAGACTTTTGAAACTTGCCACCCGAAGATGGACTTTGGCCAGTCTGTGGCTGGACTTTTGCTCACTGTGGGAGACTTTTTCCCACTGCGGGGGACTTTAGAAATTTGCCACATTGCGGGTGGACTTCTGCTCACTACGGGAGACTTTTGAAACTTGCCACCCGAAGATGGACTTTGGCAAGTCTGTGGCTGGACTTTTGCTTACTGCGGGAGACTTTTGCCCACTGCGGGGGACTTTAGAAATTTGCCACCCGAAGATGGACTTTTGCCAATCTGCGGTTGGACTTCACGATACGATTTGCCACCCTGTAGACGGACTTTGGCCAGTCTGTGGCTGGACTTTTGCAAGATATCAAACTTGGATTATACTGGGTATGCATATGCTGAATTGTATGGCATGATGCCACATGACACTGGGGATTTTAGGTTTCGAACATGTCAATGAAATGGCGTAACTGCAAAGGGAGTTCCTGATGCGGAAATAATAAGTCCCTGTCGACTCTGTGGGGAAACACAATGATCGTGGATTTGATCTCAAGAAGCTCTGTGGGGATTGTAAACACCCAAATTTTTCCCTCACTAAGTTCACACCATGGCTTGTGATCTTTCATATTCACATAAGTTTAATCATACCATTTCATGTTGCATTTTTGCTTCACAACATTAGTTCAAGTTCATCTGCATCTAGGGTTTGTGACTTGAGCCATCCAGGATCCACCTGAGCCATTCCAAAGGTCTTCAATCATTTCAAGAGGGTCCATGTATGTTCAATCATCATTTTATATCCCTCGAAGATCAAGGAAGTCAAAGAATCACAAGAACTGGCAAAGCATGGAAGCAGAGCTAGGGTTTCACTGCACAGATGACTTGAAATTAGGGTTTTGGTTTCAGAGGCCATAACTCCAAATTTTTTGGCCATTATTGTTTCTAATGGTCTCAATATGTTATAAGGATCATGTGTACCAAGTTTGATGAAGAAATTCACTGTGGAAGTCATCTGATCACTGGGTAACTTCTTGAGCAAGTCAGAGCAAAATCAGGGCATCTAGGACCCCTCAACATGGAACCAAAGTGGATTTCTCATCAAATTGAAGTTATATGATCTTTATTTGATAATTGAAGTGCTTAGAAGTTCACAAAATTGAAGAAAAGTGAGCTAAACAAATAGTTGCCAAAAATGGAAATGTAAACTTTCCATTTTGGGAAAGTTTTTCAACCTCCTCTTTCTCAACCAAAAATGCTTCAAATGAAAAATTGTTAGTAATGAAAGTTGTAGATTGGATCATTCCCTTTTCAAAAAGTACAAGAACAAGATCTAATTCATTTTGGAACTCAAGATATGGCTTGTCAAAGTTGGCAAAAATCCCATAATTTTCAAGAATGCACCAAAAGGGATTCTTTGCAAAACCACTTGCCAAGGCTTTTTGTGACTTCAAACACACTTCAATGTATCATAACATCATAGTGCATTGCCTCTAGATCATAATTTCCCAAAGAATTGCAAGATTACATGCCTTGAACATCAAGAATTCTCAAAGGGGCCAAAACTTCACATAATTGCAAAACACCCCATAACTTTGCTTCAACTTGCTGAATTGCCTCAAGATTGATTCTATGGACATCCTTGAAGTCAGTTGCGCATGGACATTCCCAAAGGCCAGCTGCATCCTTGCCCATACCTCAAGTACACAAGTTGGTGACTTTTTGCAAGAGGGCCATACCAATCACCTTAGGCCACAACCACTTCTCTGACCTATCACAACTTGATATGTGGACCAAATGTTGATCATAACACACAAGAACAGAAGCTGAAACCAGAGATTGATCAAGTTCCCAAAATCTCTCCCTCTTGCATTTTCCTTCGAAACTCACAACTCACTCACTCAATCTTCAAACCAATTCCACCATTCATCTCAAAACCATCCACTGATCACAAACCACCCATAAAACAGCCAAAAACCCCTCATACACCAAACACGATTTTTGACTAGTTGGATTGCTACCACTCAAACCAGCCTTTCTCAAAGCTTTCCAAATATTGCAACTTCTTCAGGGAGGCCATTAGAGTCATTTTGCACCAAGGAAGTGGCCATAAAGCTCAAGGTTGAAAAGCTTCATCTCAGGTAGTCATCTGAATTCATTTTTCCAGAACCTCATTTTTATGTTACAAAATGAATAAGCATGTTCCACTGATCATTTTGAGCTTTGAATTTTTGAAAATGGTGTAGAATTGAGTATGTACTGAACCTCTAAAATTTTTGCCATGTTTGATCTTTTCTTCGAATCTTGTTTATGAGCATGAATAAATGTGATTTGAGTGTAGATTTGAGCTTAGGGGAGTGAGGGGAGTTAATCTGGAGCTTTAGAGCTCCAGAAATTACCTAGGGGAGAAGTTGGAAATTTTCAGGTGAGGGTGTCACCGGAGAAGACGACCGGAGCTCTTCTCCGGTGACCTGAAAGTCATTAATTTGATAATTAGGGTTAGGGTTTTGGTTTAAATGTGGACCATCAAATCTTCATCTCCCGCGCGTGTTGTGTGGTTGAGATCATTTCATTAATATTTAATCTGGATTAATTAATTAGTTAATTAGGTTTAGCTGAGTTTGAATATTAGCCATAGGATTACGCGCCAAGTCAACCTTGGATTTCCCCAGAATCAACCTCATCCCTTGGATCATCATACCTCAATTTAATTCAATTTTAATTTCATATTTTCCTATTTATTTTGTACCTTTTATTTAAAATAGCAAGAAAATTCCAAAAAATATTTTGTTCTGCATTTTTACTTCAAATAATTTTCTCAACTCAAAAATATTTTTATTTTTATTTTTTGCATTAAAAAATCATTTTTAAAACATTTAAATGTTTATTTTAATTAATTAATGAAAATTAATTAATTAAAATATCATTTAAGTTTCTAAAAAATCCCAAAAAAAATCATATTGCATCTTTAAACATTTAGTGACATTGTCATACCATCCACAAAAATTTCTTTTTGGTTTTGAATCACCTTTGATAATTTTCTTGAATTTAGGGTTCATAAAATGCCTATTTTAGAACCCTAACTTCAAGAATTATTTTCTGCCTAACCAAAAATGGTATGACAATGGTTCTTTTTGCATTGATCTTCATTTGACATGTAGTTTCTAGCATAATTTTGTCACAAATTTCTTCTGCATTTTTTATTTGATTTGCATTTTTTCCTTTTAGGTACCTTAAAACCCTAGATAACTTAGAAAAATCATAACTTTCATTAGGTTAAGAGTTAGGTCTCCTCCTTTGGGTGTGGTATCATATAGGTTTAGGGATCATTTGATTGAATTTTAAATTTTTTATCTTGTCAATTGCTTCTGTTTTTTGAGTTTTGCATCTCATGTTGCATGGAAACCCTAATTTCTCATCTTCATTTGCATACACCTTGCATATGCTTGCATTCATGAACTTGCCATGACATTTCTTGCATTCACATGACTCTTAAGACATCTTAGGACACATTAGAATCATGCTTGATCATTTCTTCATCCATTTGCCATGATATGCATTCATTACATTCCATGAGCATTCATGAACTTTCATGCTTCTTTCATGCTTCATTTGCATTCTCATCACTTGTATGATCATTCACAACTCTTGACATACATTTGCATCATCTCTTAGCATCATTTACATCATAAATATGCTTCTGGTTTTGGTTTTCACCTTTGCATTCATTTCATTTTCATTTCATTTCTTTCTCTTATGCTAACTTTTCAGGTGGTAAGAACTTTGAGAAGTGAATTTTCCTTCACTTCTCACTTCTCTTCTCTTTCTCTTTTATGCATCCTTGCTGCATTTTATCTTTGCTTTAGAGTGAACTTGCTCATTCATGTTCCTCTTTCACTTTCTTTCTCCAAGTAACTTATCTTCTTAAGTGAAGTAAGTTAGCTTATTTCTTCTGCTTCTCCTCCTTTCATCTGCTTCTTCCTTGGTGGCTTTTCTTGAAGATCTCTTGCAAGCCTCATGAACCCTAGGAACACCCAAGAATGTTAACAATTAGGGTTTGATTAGTCCCCCCATTAGTTTTACCTTTGTGTCATCTTTTGTGTCTCTCTTCTCACCTCATAATCAAAGACTAAACCTTTAAGGTTTTAAGGCTTTGTGATTAAGATTATGCCTGCATCCTTCTCTTAGGATGGAGTGTATAACTTTAATACTAAGTGTTAAACCCTTAATGTGTTTAAATCCCTTTCAATCAATCCATCTTAATAATCACTAAGACATTAACTTGTAACTTGGGCCTTGCATTAGGGTTCTAATTCTTCCTTAATTGGTTAAGAAGGACTAACCCTAGTGTTAATGGACAAGTCATCCTCAAGTTGTCTTACAAACCATAAAATCCACTTCTTAATCTCACCATCAATTAAAATCCACTTTAATAAAGGTTTGTTTTGTCATGAGGTTAATCCCTAATCATGGGTTAAGTTGAGGTATCTTCCTCAGCTTAAATGTTCTCATCTATTATCCTTCTATTAGGATGGTGTAATGAGTCCATTAAATCCTTGGTTATGGCTTAAACTCATTACTTAACACTAAACAAAAACTCCAAAACACCTAAATAATTACAAGTAGGTTAATGATCTTAATCCTACATCATGGTGATTAAGTGTGAGGTGCTTACTTCATCCTAAAGGTATTCTCATTACCCCTAATCAGAGGGAGGATGTGATGAGTTTACTAACCCTTGGTTTAGGCTTAAGCTCATTGACTTATGACAAACTCCAAAAAGCAATAAAAGATTGAAAACACAAAAACAAGGCAATAATCGTCTCCTCCGGGATTCTTTTCTCATCATCTTCACTCACAAACGAAAACTCGCTTCTTCCGTCTAATGCAAGACAGTTAGCACCTGAGCTAGACAGGTCATACACTTGAGCATATGCAAGCAAGCAGTTCACAAGTCAATTTATCTTTCAGTCTCTTTAAGTCGAACTACGGTGTTCTAACTTCCTCATTGCACGAGAGGATACATAGGCATAACTTAACATTTATCGAACAAAAGTCACTGTCTCTCCCCCGTCTTTCAGCATTATTTTTTTAAGCCTCATTCCTGAGCATTTCAATTCACCTCTCTTTTGCACTGACACTTGTACATTCTCTTCCAGCTTTTGCACACAGATAGCACAGACACTACCCCTTTAAACACAAATCTTTTAAGCGTGGATCCCGTCGAGTACGACGGACAATCTGGGTGCTAATACCTTCCCAGGTTGTAACCAACCCCCTTTCTTAGTTTCTCTGGTTCGCGACCGTCTTATCCATCTCTTTCCAAGTTTATGCAGCATTACCTTTCCTTCGGGATAAAAATGCCTAGCTGGCGACTCTTTTCAGTTCATCTTCATGTTCTCTCTTTCGCCGACCGTTCGCGTCTGTACCCCTTCTGATCTAGGTGTCATTTGGTGGGAGCGACAGGGATAACATCTTTGTTGGAGAAGAGCGTGAATAATTCATCTGTCCCGAATTATCACCTTTGCCAAAAATAAATTAGACTTCAGATTTGAGGACCGTGCCAGGGGATACCCCGACTATTGGGAATTATCCTCTTATGGATCTGCTGGGGAAGAGAATGATTTATCTGAAATCTGCTAGGGGAATAGGAGTTACCTTAGATTCGTTGAGGAACCGAGATCAAGGAAACCAGCTGAAGGAAAAACTTGGTGACTTTACTGGGGATAACTTACATTCGTCTGTTGGGGATGACAAAACTGAGACACGTCCCGCTGGGGAGGAAAAGAATTCAAGTTGTCTCGTGCTGGGGATCATTTGCTTCTGTATGGATTTTACCTCAAGAGGATTTTACAAAAGACTTGGTGTCTTTAAACTCTTAGGTATCGTAACGACTGTATGAATCAGCGTAATAACCTTGTTGGGGAGGTAACCATTGCCAATGTAGATGAGTTTGTATCTGTCAGAAGTGTTGAACGAGATAATTGGCTTGACGAGTGACCGCGGTATTCTGAACTCCGGGTAAATGCTTATGATTGTCTGTCTTCGGGAAAGAATGAATTCTCGTACTATTGGGGTGGCCTGCCCCAGTACGAGTATTTGAATAGTTTTTCACTTGACTGACTAATCTTCGCTCTTGGAGAGATTTGAATCTCGAGGTGATTGCCCTAGTTTTGGCTGAATTTTGAAGAGATTGCTCGACGTAACTGCCCCAGATTGGTTAGCTCTTACCATGACTAGTTGGGAAAGTCCTTACTTAATGGAGCTTTTCTCGAAAAAGTGCACCTCAACGTGACTGTCTTTCAGAAGTTTTAGACTTCTCAACTTGGCAAGCTTAAGCTTCTGGACTGAATTTCTGCATGTAAACCAATTATGATGCCAAACAAATGTATGCAAGCAAAAAATGTTTATTCTTAAAATGGAAATTCTAATGCAACACACATGTTAATCTCGAAGTCTTTATTGAAAAGGTGTCGCAAACCTTTGTGAGCGAATCACTGGTTAAGATACGACATTATTATTATTTTTTGAATGAAAGTATGTACATGCAATACCAACAAGGATCTTTTAGCACAACTCATAGGAGTCAAGAACGCGACCTCGTGGTAGTATGCCCTCAAAGTAACCCTGTTTCAGTTAGGACTTTTAAGGGTTGTATCGTGGCCTGGTTCACAGTTATAGAAATAAAGGATATAGGCTCGAGGTTTATTTGTGCCCACCCACTTTTCATGATGTTCTCCATTCCTATGTTCAGCTAATTTTCACAAGCATTCACCTTTCATAAGGGTTTCATGTTGATTGAGGAACCATTGCTGCTATCGGTTCAAGTGCCAATCAGGTTATTGTTGAGAGTCAGTTACCCCTCTATCTTTCGTGTCTGTGCCACACGACTTTGTTCTCATTTGAGGATCTTTCTTATGTAATCCTTTACGTCTTTCGCTTTTGCGTTATTTTACTTATCCCTAACTTTTGCCTGGACTGATTCTTGTGAATCTTTGATTGTAAAGTCCAGCGGGATGCCCTAAATTTTGCCTAAGTCGCTTGTTTTCAAGTTTCGACTTAGCGGACTTTTTCATTTTTTTTTGCTTTTGAACAAGTCGTGTGACACTGTTTGTCTTGATTGCTTTGCGAGGGTTGTTACTGCCTCATTCTTTGGTCGATGAAGGATAACCATTGTGGTTTCCAGTCTTTGGACCTCTTGATTCAGATAACCATTGTGGTTTCTGGTCTCTGGACCTCTTGATTAGCATAGTGGAATGCAATGGATCCTCAAATACACTCCTTTATGAAAGCCTGAACGCTTGGTCCGACTAGCTGACATCTACCCTGCCCCTGGGTTACATGTGACGGGTTTTTTATGCGAAAAAGAAACTCCTACTTCAAGGCTCAAAGGGGTTAACAAGGGTCTATCTTCCTTATATCTCCAATGTTTAGGGATTTGAAACAAAGTCTGTACATCGTCAACAGAGCCTTACTCGAGAGCACACAATTAGAGATTTTGCGTTTTTGTTTCGTCATTCTCATTCATAGAATTTTAAGCACGACAATTGGTATTGCGACGTACACATGCAAAATTATAAGTGAATGCGAATGAATTACTTCAAGAAAAACATGTGAGTTTTATTATTGCTAACATTCAAAAGCAAACAAATTTCATACATGTAGACAAATGTTTAGCATATAAAAGAAACTACAAATGGAAATGCAATAAAGAAGTTGAATATTGCCGTAGTTTAGGAGGCTTGACTCCGTCTGGACCTGTCAGTCTTGTATACCTAACCATGGCAGTCATACTTCTTCTTCTAGTTATTCTGACTCTGACACGAGACATTTGAAGGAAAGAGTAAAGCTGGGGAGTAAAGTTGCCCCATAAGGTTGCTCGGAAAGACCTGACGATCTTCTGCCTACGTATCTCCATTGACCAAAGACCAATGAAGAATCAAAGCGACGTAGTTCCCCCCAATAGGGATGAAAATGAACAATGAAGAAAGGCAGACACATAAATGCCATCACTGAGAGTACTTGAATAATGTTGGCTTTATTTGCTTCATGAATACCCTGGCGTCCTGGGCGATTAACCCGAAGATTGTAGCTTAACGTGGACCATCTGGTAGAACAACTGTGACACCGGTTCCGTCGTGATTAGACATCATATTCTAGAGTACCTTTGGATGAGGAGAAAAATTGATTGCCTTGGACTCAATTAGGTCTTGTACCTTATTCTGAAAAGCCCAACATTTCTCAATATTGTGCCCCTGGGCACCCGAATGGAATTCGCACCTGGAGTTTGAATCAAAATTTGGTGGTAGATTATCAGCAGAAGGAGCCATCATAGTACGGAGCTCAACCAGGTTCAACTTCAGCAGCTCTGGAAGCAATACAGCATATGGACATGGGATAGGATCAAGTTTGCGGTTCCTCGCTCTTGTTCTTTCCTGAAATGGTCTTTGTGCCTGTTGTTGCTGACCCTGAGATTGTTATTGAACATTTTGTTGTCGACATTGCTTTGAGCGCCTGACATGCCCCTGTACTCTCTTACTCATACTCGGTCGAGGAGCGAATGATGGTTGTTGATGTAGCCCCTTTAAAGACTTGGCCTGAGCAATGATTCTAGAAGAAGGAAAATTGACCACCTTTTTTGTATTCCTGCATGCTTTATCTTAAAGCACTTCCGGCCCGGTCAGTCCAAAAGTGATTAAGCCTTCATCAATTAAGTCTTGCACTTGATGCTTAAACTCCTTGCAATCATTAACATCATGTCCGGGAGCTCCAGAATGAAAAACACAGTAGGCGTCGGGATTCCAACCTTAGTGAAGTTTACCAGAAGAAGGAGTTAGCTTGCGACACTCAATCAACCCCATTTTGAGCAATTGTAGGCACAACTCAGCGTAAGACACGAGTACCAGATCAATAACTCTTTCTTGCTCCTGTTGATGACAAGTTGCTACTAATGGAGGAACTACAAACGAAACCTGTTGGAGTCTTTCTCCTGGAAACCGAGGCGTAGCAGTTGAAGAAGCTCCCTGATAAGGAAAGAAAGTGCTCATTTCTTTGGAAATAATTGGTATAGGATCATTTAGCCCACTTGTATCAAGCAATATGGAGTTGGTTCCTATGACAGGTTCCTCGCGACTGCCAAGTGGTGATTGCTGGTGAAGAGGCTCAAACTGTAGAGGAAATCCACCTAACAAACCTTGATTTAGTGGACATCCCAAAGAGATGGGAGAAACATGACCTTCTGTTTGAAAAGAAAACACACAACTATTTTCCTTTTTCGACATAGCATTCACGATTCCTGTAAGCAGCTTTATCTGAGTTTTCATTAAGTTGAATTCTTCTCTCAGCAACTTCTGATCCTGGGACAATGCTCGAATGTCCACTATAAAATGCCCCGGTTGGGCCTTCATCTCAGTCACCTCCGTTCGGAGTTGTTCCATGCCCATACCCTGACAATCATGATTCAAGTTGGCCATTCTGGAGATAAACCAAGGCAGGATAAGAATATGTTCCTGAACACCTGTTACAAATGCAAGGATGTATGCAAATGCCATGTTCAATTATTTCCAAGGAATCTATCCATTTTGATCCATGTTTTAATGCAGAAAAAATCCAACAATTTAATTCAGATATGTGATCCTTAGAAGTAACTAAACATGTATGCTAAAATGCCATGATGTCATGTATTCAACTGGTATGTGATCAGCGGTCCGACGCTAGTGTGGATCAGATAACCAAGTGTTGGTGAAGATCATAATGTCATTATCTCTGTGCAGAAATTCCAGAATTCTCAACCAAGTATCATATAGGACCGGATCATTTCATGGAGTAACACTGGCAAAGCGGGTATGTTGGAAGCTTAGGGTTCCTGCAAACCTGTAAACCCCTCTAAATCTCACGGGTGTGCTACTACGGGTCAACATCACGGACTCTCAAAGCCGAGTAGCAATAATACGTTCACCATTTCCGAGAAATGGCTCATGACCAAATCAGGGAATCGGTTTGGCATTATGTACTACCCAGGGAGGCGTCAGCTGAGTCCGGAAAAACAAGCATCCCTCATAAGTTCCCGGCTTCAAGCACTGAAGTCGATAAACAATAGTACATTCATCCCGAAAGGTACAATACTACCGTCATACGACCAGTCGCTTTAACGGGGTTCCTATGAGAGAACAAGGTCATCCTATGCGATTTCCTAGTGGGCCCTTAGGTGCGAATGGGTTTGCCACAAAATGTGGTCTGCCACTGTCACCATTGGAGAGGGTTGTTTCCACTAAGGTCCTCGATGATCGGTTCCCAGTGTTAGCAGCTCAGGTGGGAACATTCTATGGTCTGCCTAGGCAATATAAAACATATCCCAAGAGAGCCTGATCTGGGTGTGGAACTCGTGAAAACTACACGTGCTAAAGACCACGCAAGCCACACGACTGCCCACTCTAAATCCTATGTGTATACTCAAGCCGGGTATTTGGCTTATCTCACAATAATCCCATCCTGCCAAGGAAAACCAGAACAGCCAATACAGTATATGCCAACATATGCAACAGTAAAGTGCAGAAAGCTGTAAATAAAGTTGTAAAGTAAAGCGATAAACTGTAAATAAAACAATAGAGCTAAACTAAAGCACAACAACAAACGAATAAACACCCAAAGAAAACAGAAACAAACAAGCGCTAGGATTTGATTCTCAAAGGGGAAACCAGAGATTCTGGGTTCGATCCCCAGCAGAGTCGCCATCTGTCGCTCCCGGGATTTTCATCCTAGTACAAACGCGAAAGTGGCGCGGAAAAGGTAGAGTCTCCAGTCAGACATTTTTATCCCGAAGGAATGGGAAAGGTAATGTTGCACAAACCTGAGGAAGAAGGAAAGGGACGAGGCCTTGCGAACCAAAGATCTGGGTCCGTAAGTCGGTTATGAATTGGGAAGGTATTAGCACCCCAATCCGTTCGCCGTACCCGACGGGATCCACGCATGTTTGTTTGTTTCAAAGTGTGAGAAATAAAGTGCTGCTGAACAAAGAAATGCTACTGGAACTTGAACTGAAATGAGAAAGGAGTTGAAAAAGAACAAAAAGAAAGAATGGGGAAAATAAAGGGAAAATAAAGAATGTGCTCGAACGGGCCCTACCCCGCTGCCTACGTACCTCATCGGGAATATGAGGATCATAGTCGACGTAGTTCGCCTAACTAAGGCGGGAATTTGTTTGTGTTTTTTAGGATGACGTTGCCATAGCTCTAGCTCAGGTGTTACCGGCTCTGACTCGAGGGTGTTTACCGTATTGCTGTTTGAACTGTCGAGGCAAGTCGCATTCGTCCGCAAGGAGTATGAGATGAGAAGATAAGACGTGATGTCTTAGTTTATTGTCTTTTAGAAGAAGTGTTTGAAATTTGTGTTTATCGTATGTACAACACTAAAGACTATGATACAGGAGCGAATACTTTCCAAGGTTGCCCCCAATGGAACGTTTGTAAAGGACCCTAGAAGAGTGAAGGAGACCTCCACTAATCATTTCCCATATAGCTTAAGGCTCGTGGCGTATCGTACCTACTTTCCTTTTAAATGTTTTTTATTTTTCTTTAAGATGAGAAGTGAGACTCAAGTTGGAAAAGGAAAAAAACTCTAAGGGAAACTAGACTTTTACCCTAAGTTAATTGAGTTTAAAGGTGACTTATGGTTAGTGAGGTTTGAAAGATTAAATCTACCTAAGCGGATATTAGACTAGAAATGCGAGTACAAAAAGTAATAATGAACAATATGGTCCTCCTAAGTCATGGTAAGTGAAAACGTGTGAATCGTAAATGGGATGAAACGATGGATCGGGTGGGTCGGTTGCGTGGTGCTGAGACGCACGACTTATGGTGTGCAACATACAAGGCTTGCTTTTGGTGTAATGGAATGGAATGATGGTAATC
This sequence comes from Lathyrus aphaca, assembly GCA_963966055.1. Taxonomy (NCBI): domain Eukaryota; kingdom Viridiplantae; phylum Streptophyta; class Magnoliopsida; order Fabales; family Fabaceae; genus Lathyrus; species Lathyrus aphaca. The sequence goes on along the minus strand of OZ014519.1, from coordinate 101,605,692 downwards.
GAGGAATACTAAAGTCACATGAAACTTTATTTATTTATTTGAAAATTTACTCGACGTTGGATCGAGTATTTCTTTATTTTATTTTTGAGATTTGGTTTTCTATCGATTCATTTTATCTTTTCTATCCTAATTATAGGAACTATACAAGTATAAGAGTTCTAAGCTATTACATCATAAAGTACAAACCACAAAAATATAATTGAGGCATAATAAATATAATCCAAGTCCATACGCGAATCCTCGAAAAATACCTTGCACAAAAGGAAGATGTTAGTAATTGAAATGAAAATGCATATGCAACAATATGATGTGAATGAATTAATATAACAAAAATATCAAAAGTCCTGGAAAAAAATGAAATTAATTCCCTAGGGTCTCTAAACTGACTATAACATTGTGTTAAAAAATCTCCTAAAAATTCAGAGTCTAACTATGTCAGATAGTCACTTAAATCTACCTAAGATTCAATCATAATTTTACACAAACCACACTACCAAAACAGTGGATAAAATGGCCTAAAAAATATACCAAAAATTATTCCAGGTTCTATTATTAGTCCTCTAATCATAGAAAAAAGAATGGGCCAAAAATATTACAGAAAGTGGGAGAAATAAAATGTACAAAATTATGTGTTCATGAAAGAATTCAATCTAAAACCAATTAAATGGAAAATCGAAATTAAATTGAAAAATGACAAAATTTAGAAAGTAAAAATGTGGAAAGTTTCTAAAATGAGTTATAAACCTCCTATAATTTTTGTGGAATTTTATTATTAATTTTAGTATTTTTTATGTATTTAAATTGAAATGGTGTAAAGAAGAGAAATTTAAAAAGAAGAGAATAAAGGGTGTGAAAATAGATAATTTTCTTGTTAAAAACTCCATTGGGCTTGGTTGAGAGGGGTGTTAATAGTGATTACACTAGGCCCATTGGCGCATCAGCTTGGGTGTCCACACTATGGGTCTTAAGTCAACCAAGTTGACTAATTTGGGCCCTACGATTAACAGCTTGTTGATGATGATACTATGAATGTCTTATGATGCGATGGTGCATAGTTGTTACAGTGGGGAGACATGCGCAGAAGTGAAATCCAACGGTCCTACCGGACGGTGACACTTGTCACCGTCGGAGTGGACCGTGAAGAGGGAATCTTATCCTCTTATCAGAATTCTAATGGCGATTAAAAGATCTTAATGACAGATTAATGTTATTAATCTTTATTATTCTTTTCCTATTTTCATTAATTTCCATTAAACTCTTCAGTTTTAAACTAAAATTATAAACAAACAAAATAAAAAGAATTCTAAATGAACAACAGAAACACAAAAACCCTAGGTCTTCTTCTCTTTCTCGCCGCCAACCCCTTCTTCTTCTTCCTACAATCATCTTCGCCTTTCTTTCTCACAAACGGAAAACCAGCGTTGCCGTCGCGGCAAACTCCTCCGGTGGTCTCTCTCAAGCTTCAACAATAAACATATACCTTAACTATTTTTCACACTTAATCCCCATCACCCAACAATTTCATCTAATTCGCCCTTAAACTATCAAATCGAACCATCTTCAGAAACAAGGTTAAACGGAATCAGAAAACAAGATCGTACCTTAGTTCGTTATCTTTTCGGCACGCGCGAATTTGAGGTGTCGTTAATCGATGAAGCGATGGAATTCTTAAGAAGGTGATTGAAGAAGAAGCGCGATGATAACAAGGACATTGAATCGTTGTTATTGTCGTTGGTCTTGCGGAAGTGGTTGATTGAAGCTACAAATTTGTCATCGAGGTAACAACGTTTATGACGATTTCCCCTAATTTTCCGTTCGAAAATTGACCTTTTCTTCATAGCTTTGAATTCGTTGTCACTACGATGCGGAATTATTGCAGGTTTTACTCGTTGTCATTGTTGTTGATGTTGATCTTTGTTTCTTGCAGGTTCAGTTTGATGAGGTGGCGAGGTGGACTGAATTTGGAGAATGGTGTTTTGCTTGATGAAGAGTTGAAGAAGAAGACTTCGGTCGGAGTCTGTTGAATTCTTGTTGTAGGATTGATGATGGCAAAGGTCGAAAGTGTGTTGATGATTGGTGAAATGAAATCAGTTGAAGGTTGTTGTGATTGCTGATTCTTCTTCTGTTTGTTTCTTTTATTTTTGCAAAAAAACCCTGTTATGATTCGGTAACACAGCGTTCTGAATCTTAGCAATGATAATGCCGATGATGATCATTGTTAATCTGATTTTACAGGTTCATGGAGGTGAAGGATTCGGCTTATGAGAGTGGTGATGAATGAAGAAGATTGCAAATTGAAGAAACATTGAAGAAAGGTGAAGAAGATGATGAAGAGAAATGATGGTTGTTGAGGGTGGATTGCAGAAAATTCAGTGGAGAAGAGTGAATGAGGAAGAAAATTATGAAGATGAAAAATGGAGGAATCAAGAAGACGGGTGGAGAGTGAATGATGAAGGAGAGAGAGGAAGAAGATGACAATGGTCAAGCAAAGATTTGCAGCAGATTCTAGAAAAAAAAATGGAAGAATCCGGGGGAGTTGAAGGTGAAGATCGATGGAATTTTATATGAAGGAATTCAGAGGGTATTCTAGTGATTTCCGTTGAAAATTCAGTTAGGTTGTTAGATTTCTGTTAGAACTGTATAACTGTTTTTGCCTTGATCTTTTACCTTGCTTTGATTTGTTAGTTCAGATGTTGAGCTTGATTTCAACTATTATTTAACACTAATTATTTTCTGACAATAGCCCTCCTAACACCTTACTCCTTTGGTTTTCATGTGAGGCGAGAAGAATCGCTTGGAGGAATTTCTTGAATGAGGAAGACACTTGAATATGGAACGGCTTAATGGCAACTTTGTGAGGCCTGGAGGGTACACTTGTTAGAACTAGGCTTCATCTTTGAATTTCTTTTGTGAAAGTCCCTTGAACTCCATCTTCTTGTATTAAGTGCAATGTGATCATTCTTTTATTTTGGAATTCTAATGTACTTGTCAATGCTTGAGTTTCCCTTAGGAATTCTTTTGACTCACTTCTAGTCTCCTGAATATAATTTTGAAATCTGAATATAGAGTTTGCCATTTAAATTAAGAAATTTTGCTTGATAAGATTCTTGCCTTGAACCGTGCCTCATAGTACACAAAAAAGGTTCAATTTTATAGTGCACTTTGCACTTCTCTCTCTTTTTTTTTGTTGAAGAAATGAAATACATTCCCAAAATGGTACGAGAAATGCTACGGAAATTTCATCTTCAAACAAGCTCAAAGTAAATGGGCTTGTTTTTATCAAAGGGACAAAAACTCTATATTTTTAATTGGGTTAAAAAAAAAGGTAAGACATAATTAAATTGGACTAGAAATCTTATGGGTGAAAATGATTTAGAATGTGTAAAAGAAAGAAAAATGAAATATGACTTGGAGAACTTTGGGAAAGTGAATGAAATTGGTCTTAAAAAAAATGAGTATGGACAATGGTAATGGCCTAATGAATATTAGCATGAAAAGGGTTATCAGAAACCAAGTAATCTCCACAAGCGTCTTCAACACATTTGACTAAATTCAAAGCTTCAATCCATATCAATTTTGTACCCTCAATGAGTTCAAAACATCCAATTACGTTCACACTCAAACCTCCTTCACTCATATTACCAATAATGAAATTGTTAAGGGAACCATCATGTCCTGACTTCCATAAAACCCCTAATCCCCATCATCTATTGTTGAGCATCCATAAAACCAACATAAGAGATAAGAAACCATGGGTCACCTCTTACCTCAACTTGGAAGCAATACCCAACTAAATTATCTGACCATTGCACACCCAAATCCCTAGACACCGCCTGGACTAAGCGTATTAGGAGCTCTATGCAAAAGCATGATTATGAATGTTGTGACATAGTGCAAGGCTTAGATGAATGCTAACGTAAGCCAACTAGGTGGTCATAAATATGAGGGCAAATTTTGGGGTGTTACAGAGTGCCCCAGGCCATCGTTACTGACAATGGAATCCAATTCACAGATAATAACTTCCAGGAATCCGTCGCCAACATTGGGACTAAACAACACTTTGCTTATGTCGAACATCCGCAAACCAACGGGCATGTCGAAACAGAAAATAGGGTCATCCTTCGGGACTCAAGCAAAGACTGGATGAGATTAAGAAACGATGGGTTGAGGAATTACACAGTCTTTTGTGGAGTGAACCGTTTCCCAACCAAATATACTTTGGCATTCGGCCTAGTTCCTCAAACCGCCAAACAAATATAAACCGAGCACAATTTCCCAAACATACAAATAAAACCCAAGTCCTCCGCGGACGCACAAAAAGAACATCACGCACATTTATTAAGCAAGCATCGAAATAATCGAGCATCATAAAAACACTTAGCAAAAATTGTACGCAAAGTGTTCCCTCCGACGGACACACAGGAACACACAAGAAATTGAAGAAATGACCACCAGGGTTGCTAAACATAATGGCATTAAAAATGCGGCCACGAGGACTTGTTCTCATATTATATAAAGGGGGAACAACCCCCCATCCCAAATAAATGCCGTGGCGTGCAGGCCGACAATCAAATATAAAAAACAACAAAATCTTCAAGGGTCAGCATTGGCAGCAGGTCGGGCATCAGTGGGGACCCCTTAATCACCATTGACCATGGTTGCGTCGTCCTGCTCTGACTATTTGAGGAAATCAGGGATAAAGATTACCCCATCCTTGGATTTCTTTAGAAAATTGATGCCCTCCTCGTTCAATGTCACTCGGGGTTGACAATCTTCAATTGGTCCACCGCATTCTTAAACGTCATGCCCGCTATTTCATCAAGGTCCTCCTCCCCTTGCTCGATTCTTGAAATCAGCTCAGTTTGGCTCTTCAGAGACTTCAGCTCCTTAGGTTTATCTTCAGCAGAAGCCATTACAACCTTAAGACAAGCAATCTCCTTTTTAGCCAATTTCCTTTCAGCGACCGAAGACTCTTTCAAATCTTTAAGCTTCTTTGAGGCCTCCTTCAAATATTCCGAGGAAGCCTTGGCCATATCCTTAGAAACGAACAATTGAGCCTTCAACCGCTGTATCTCCTTCTCCTGAGTGGCAGTACCTTCATCATACATGGAAACCATTGTCAGGACCCGCATCATCGAGCTTACAACCCGAGCCAACCATGACCGTCTATCCGGTGGACTCAGTTTTTCCAATTTGAGCGTCTCCGCCCTGTGAACTTGGAGGGAGGTCTCCTCGAAGAAGCTCGGCCTCAGAAAGATGGTAGGGAGCTCAAATGAAGGCTTTGTAGAGAAACTTATCAGATTTATGACCTCTTTAGGCCTTGACCTCTTCCCCATCCTAGAAACAGTTCCTGACGAGCCATGAGGAGCTGAGGAAGAATTTCCTGAGCTCGTGCCTACGGACGTCAGTCGATCAACGATACTAGTCTGCTTCAACTTCTTGCCTCCCCGTCTTTTGGCAGCATTGGCCATCAACTTGTCTTGTATGTCAACCATTGAATCTGAAAAAGACAAGATAAAAGACAAATAAGAGCATAAAAGACAAACGAGCACAAAAATCAATACGAACAAACAAATATAAAAACTACCGAGGTAAGTAGTGATGTCCTCGTCCGTCTCACAAACAAGAAGTTTCGACACTTCTATAAATCTAGGGGTCACTTTAGAACCCCCATCCTTGTCCAGGATCGCATGAACATGCTCGTCCACGTGCGTGGTCATTGTGATCCGTGAAACATAGTTCATAAGGACGTCATAGATGGTCTGATCCTCCTCGCTCAGCTCAGACGAAATAGCCATGAACTCATTTGTACCGCGTAAAAAGTGGTCACACGACTAAGAGAAATGAAACCTCAACATAAGATGGGGAACCTCCTTTCCCTCCTCGTCCAACAAAACATTTCCTTCATCATCCGTATCCACTCCCCAAAACTTACAAGAGTTCTGAGCACGATCATAGATGGGCTCGACCAGGTAATACCGGTTCTTGAAATCTCTGATCGACTCAGAGTACGCCTTGAAAATCTTCTTCTTTTTCTGCTTGAGGGAGACCCAACCATATCTCCCTTCTACAACCTGTCTTTAGAGGTGGAAAATGTGGAAAAATAGAGGAAGCGCTGCCCCAATCTTAAAATACCCACAAGTTATCTCGAAGGCTCGTATGAAGGAAAAAAATTTCGGATACAGCTGGGAGAGGGAAAACTTCAAATGTACAAACACAAATTGTTGAAAATCCGAGAAGGGAAGTCTAAACTTGAGCTCATTGAAAAGTATGTCGTACATAAGGAATCTATTGGGCCTATACGACCAACAAACATGGTCATCCACGCCAGGGTACCTCACAAGCCAGTCTTCGGGTTCCCCGACCACATGATCTAGACCCTCTAGTGGATTGGAATATACAGATTGGATGCTCACCGATTCCTCGACAACCCATTCTTCAATAGGAGTATCTTGTTCCTCCTCGTCGTCTTCTTCGGGATTGACAGGATCGACTATAGTTGAGGTGGTATCCTTTGAATCGCTAGAAGAAGAGGAACTTTTCCCCGATGGTGTTTCCTCGGAATGAGTTAGGGACGACGCAGTGTCGCTGGAGAGGACCTCGACATCCATCTGGACAGGGACGTCGTTTGACATTATTACACTTGAAAAGCAGTGAAAGTAAATGTGAATTCGATAAGTTAAATCAAATCCACCTTTTCACCACTGGTCAAGTGAAAGGGCATGCTGAGGAACGAGAACGCTGTCCTTGATCCAAGCCCTTATTCAAAAACAGGCCATGGTCGTCGTAACGACCAGGTATCCACACGGGGAAGGAATAACACTAACATCAATTCACATAACCTAGCAGGTTCGACCATACTAAAACCCAGAACTCCGGTTGAAGTTCAACTGAATCCGCCGCACGGAACTACAAAGGACGACGATAATAAACCCTAAACACCGCAACGACGATGGCGTGAAACACTGTAACCACCGTATAAAAGCGAGGACACTGCATCATAACCATAATAGTTAAAACTATGGGTCCTATTGACCTCCAAACTCAAGCTAACCGCATGTTTCTACACCATTAGCAGAGATCAGAAGCTTAAGCAAGTAAGAAATGACAGAACTTACAAGTTTCAGAAGAGTTTTTATGTGCTCGGTTGATCTTCCTCGCAAAGTACAACGACGGGTGGTGGCTAGTGGCGGAATTCGAGGACTTAATTTCGTCGAGCAGCAAAATAAAGAGCGAAAAGTATGAAACTAGAGCTCGACACCCTATTTATAGCCTCCATCAGCACGTGTGCGGGCACGTGGGACCTATAACCTATAAATGACATACTCATTTCCTAGGGACGACCATATAGTAGCCGTCATTATGCATTAAATGCACATGTTTCCCCAGACACAGGCGTGACGTAATCTATCAACACAATCGTTGGGATCCTCGTCTAACAATCGTATTTTAGTGACTAGATGTACACGGGTTCAGTTAAACCGGGCCAGGAAATTAAAAAATATTGCAAGTCTCAGCCTCGCCCCGCATCTGGCCGACCACACTTAAGTTGTCACTTCTACGACCAGAAGCAACGACTTGGGGGCTCTTGTACTGGACTGGGCCAATGACTAAAGAAGGCCTAATTCACTCATGCTCATAGGAAGGCCCATTGGCCCAAATGTCAAAGGGATCCACTAGCTCCATGCTCCTCAGTCAATGAGAGCCTATCGACCACGTTCACCCGTGGTCGGTTCTCCTTACTCTTTCATGACCTCTGCTAGGCAGAAACAGAAGTCACCCAGATCCGGCCAAAGACAGCTCCTGCTCGGATAACTCTATGCTCGACATATCTCCTGTCCGACCAGGTATGCTCGTCCTACGGCTAGTTTCTGGCAGTTACCTATTTTCGAGGGATCCACGATCCAGGCCCAAAATAGGAACCGTTAGCCAAGCGTTGGGGGCTTTCTTTATAAACCCTCTCGCATGAGAGGGTCATGTATCATATATTCACTCCCTACACACTTTTACTCGTACTTGCATACTCTTCTGCCCGTTCTGACTTTGGCATCGAAGTACCTTGCAAGTACACCTCTCATTCTCCTCGACGACTGAGCAAAGTCTTCAAGATCCACGTCAGTGACCGCAGCCGTTGAAGATCCTGATCATAGTTAAGATCAATTTCATAATTTGTAAGATCCTTAATAATAACCACATCATCTTTCTCGATGACACCTTCAATGTCATTAACATTCTTACTAACATTACCATCAATACCTTCACTTGCCTCTTGACTAACTTATGTATCATCTTCCTTGTTGTTTTCAGCGCTTTTACCACACTGATTTCTTATTACACACTTTTACTAATCTTTTGATTTTCTCCATTATTATCATTGACATTATCAATAACATTTACACATAACCTTGACTGACTTCATCATCACTATTATTGGTACCTACATCTCCACTAACAACATCAAAAACAATCTTAGTAACATCTTGAATAACATTTTCATTAGGAGTGTTACCATAGGAATTTAAGGTTTCAATAGTTTAATTAAGATTGTCTGACTCGTCATTTTTTACTTTTCTCAACCTTTAATATTTTGATTCATAATATTTACAAGCGAAACATTGTTAGGGATAGTAAGTTCAAAAGATTACATTGATCTTCGTTAATAACACTAATGTGAGTAATGTTAATAGGAACTCTAACATGGGACTCTTGGTGTTGACTTTAGCTAAAGTAAGACATAGTTTCTCTTCAGTTTTTGGGTCTCCTTTGAGGTTTCATGCGAATCAATCCTAACATCGGTTAGGTTAGACATTTAGAGGGGATCGTGATCACGATTCTTTTTCAACTCTTTACGATTGAATTCCTTAGGCTTATTGAGAGGAGAAATACCTCCAGAGTGACCATCGATTTTTTCCTATCGCGGTGCCTTTTTATGCGCACACCATGGACATTAGTTACAACTTCATCTCCTTTGGTAGTTTTCTTCTTTATCTTCTTTACAATCTTCTTATCTTTTTTTGAGGTGTTTGTACCCTGTCTGGTTCCAAACATGGTTAAAGAGAGTCTCAAAGCTTCAGAGATAGAGGAACAATTGAATAGAAAAATGGAGTGCAAAAATGAAATCTTAGAGAGAATATTCTCTTTTTAGAATATTAAGGGAATTAACCTATGTGTTGGGCTGAATGACACATGATATTTCGCTTGATACAAATGGACTTACGAGAATCATATTCGGTCTAATTGATTTTCATCCAAACATCATTTAATTTCTATATGTAAATAACATATAAACCTAAAGTTGATCTAATTTTTTCAAAATAAATGGCATCCAATGCTTTTATGAAGATATTTGCTGATTGTTTGTCAGTGCAAACATTTTCAAGGGAGATCTTCTTTTCTTATACAAGTTCTCTGATAAAGTGATGTCAATTATCAATGTGTTTGGTTTGTCTATATTGAACATGAATTTTAGAAATATTGATAGCATTAATGTTGTTAGAGTATAATGTCATGACATCTTGTGTCACATTGTACTCTTTAAGTATTTGTTCATCCGTAAGAGTTCATTGCAAATGCAGTCTACAACAATTTACTTTGCCTATGCATTGGACAGAGAGACACAATTCTTCTTTTTTCTAAACCAACATATTAGTTTCTCCCTTAGAAAGAAACAACCATACAAAATACTTTTTCTATTCTTATCATTACATTCCCAGACAACGTCACAATATCCAATCAAAAAAGAGTTGGCATCGCATGAGTATAAAATACCATAGTCAGGTGTTCCATTTATGTATTTAATAACTCTCATGACTTAATTAAGATGGTTGATCTTAGGATTAACTTGATAACAAGCGCGCGCACACACAAACACACACACACACACACACACCAACAGAGAAATTAATGTTAGGACGACTAGCAGTGAGATACAAGAGACTTCCAATCATACTCCTATAAAGGTTTTGATCAACAGTAATTCATTTCTCATCTTTAGAGAGCTTGGTAGAGTGACAATAGTAATTTCTAATGTAAGTCCCTCATATTTTTAGCTTTCGAGTCTATTCTCAAATTTAGCTTTATCTTCTTTAACACTATTAGTTGAAAAATATAATCAAATACTAGGTGATAAGAGAGTATCTTTAAATCGATGTTAGACATGTCTTCTAGACTTCTCATAAATAAATATCAATTATTTCATATTTGAATCAAAATTGTATTCTGCTCCATTTATTAATTGAATGTCTATTTTTTTTAAAACTTTCCCTTACCCTAACTTGAGATATAAATAAATATCAATTATTTCATATTTGAATCAAAATTGTATTCTGCTCCATTGAATGTCTATTTTTTTTTAAACTTTCCCTTACCCTAACTTGTATCTCAACTTCTTTTAATTTTTCTATATGTCGTGCTATATGAATGCAACTCTAAAAAAAAAAAAAAACTATGAGAAATAAAACAATTGAGGAAAAAAAACCAATGCAACAATTCATGAAAAAGAATAAAATAAATAAATAAAAAATGTAAAGGAAGGGTGAAAGAAAGGTGATGGTAACTTCTAAAATATATTTTTGTAATAAAAAAGGTGATTGAAAAGAAGAACACGCAACAACAGGGGCTTCCCCACACCATCCTCTCCCGACAAACAAAACCAGCCCATTCTTGTTCCTTCACCACCGAACAGAACACACCCCTCTTCCTTCACCACCTCTCTCTAACTTGCGCCTCATTCTTAACCTACGCACCCTCCCTCTTTCTTTTCCATAACCATCTATTAACCCTTCTCTCTCCTTCTCTCTCTCTCTCTATTATTCTGCTGCGAGATTCATATCACCACCCCCATTGGATTAGGTTCCGGTGTTGGGGGTATTAGGGTTAGGGTTTCTGAGAGATGTGGGATGCTTCAGCCATTGATGAATCTTCTCTCTCCATGTTGGAAGCCGTTCGGGCACGGTGACGATTCTTCAGCAGGCATTGTTGGAAGAGAAGGCAAAGACGGATTGCTTTGGTTTCGTGACATCGGAAGATATGGCTCCGGTGAATTCTCTATGGCTGTTGTTCAGGCCAATCAAATCCTTGAAGATCAGAGCCAGATCGAATCTGGCCCGCTTGGAACGTTTGTCGGCGTTTACGACGGTCACGGTGGACCCGACGCAGCACGCTACGTTTGCGATCACTTGTTCCGCAATTTTCAAGGTTTTTTATTCTCTCTTATGTAGGGTTAGTTCAATTCTTTTTCGGTGATTTTCACGATTTTCACGGATTCGCTTTCTCGTGATCATTTTTAATTATTTTTGCGTTTTCACGTGAATCAAATAGTGGTTGAAAATTTCACGTAGATACTGTTTTTGAGACGTTTAATTGCTCTTATTTTGGTAGGTTTGATTTTAATGTAGTAAAAGTGTTTATGATTTTTCTTCATGTGTTTATTAAGTTGTCTCTTGTTATTTAGCTGTGTTGGGTTGAATTGAACTATCTTGTTTGTGCAGCGGCATCGAGTGAGTCACAGGGTGTTGTGACGCCCGAGACAATTCAAACCGCATTTCGATCGACTGAAGAGGGGTTTACTGCCATGGTTGCTGATTTATGGAATACTCGACCTCAAGTTGCAACTACTGGAACATGTTGTTTGGTTGGAGTGATTTTTCAGCAGACACTTTTTGTGGCAAATCTAGGAGATTCCCGTGTTGTGTTGGGAAAGAAAGTTGGGAATACCGGTGGGGTTGCGGCGATTCAGCTGTCGACGGAACATAATGCGAATCTTGAGGCTGTTAGACATGAACTTAAAGAATTACACCCTCATGATCCTCAGATTGTTGTTCTCAAGCATGGAGTTTGGAGAGTAAAAGGCATTATTCAGGTAAATTTATGTTATTGAATCATTGAATATGGTCTATTAGGCATTTGTTGATTGCTTTAGTTCTTTATCGTGTTCTCTGATTTTCTACTTGAAGTTTTGTGTGGAAGAAACTTTTGTTTTGTGTTGTGATAATAGGTTGTTGTGTTTTCCCCATTTCATGTTATCTATACTCAGTTCAGCTCCTCAGTTATCTTCTGCAATATTGTTGCCAGAAATTCCTCCTAAATACCTAAGTAAATAAGGAATTTTTCAAATAGATTTATATTACAGTAACTTTCTTCTATTTCCTTCTTAGTTGTTTGTTGGTTCAGAAAAGAAAAGTAACTAATGATTCTTGCTGTACTGATTCCCCTCTCACAAATTTAACCATTTTAAATTTCTAAAGCATTGTGACTTATAGTTCCATATAAAGGATGCTAAGCAGACTTGGGAAGTATTGTAAATGATGTTTGGTGATATTGTTCAAAATTCAATTTAACAGTCCAGTGTAAAGTATCAGGCTAAACTGTTGATTTGATTGCTGCATAGCATTGCTATAAATGTTATTGAGTGTCTTGTCCATAGGCATGTTTACAAATGACAAGTTTAGGCACACAAAAATTAAACATAAAATTCATTTGCCTGGTTTAGGCTTAAGAGCTGTCATATTGCTTTTCAAAATCTGATCTTTTTGTGCATTTGATTCAGTACACAAGACATCATATACTTTTATGTACAGAGCATTTGATTCAGTACATAAAAGATTAACATGTACATTTTACGAGGAGTGCTAGGAACATTCTCTTTTCAAGACTCTCTAACACTCATTCTATTAAGGGGTGAAACACACGAGTCCCACTATTTTATCTGAGACCCATATCTAAAGCATGGGACCCACATGGGTTTCACTCAATAAGAGAATAAGTGCTAGAGAGAGTGTTGAAAAGAGACTAAAGAGTGTTCCTAGTACTTCTCATTTTATACATCTTTTTATTTATTTTGTCAACTGTAGTATATTTCATCTTGGAATTTCAAAAACAGAGTTGTAGTCTTGATTTGAATGACTTAAAAATGCTTAGATAAAGGAACAAACATGTAAATATCATACATTATATATTGTGGAATATTGACAGAATTCATTCAGACATGTTAGATTAGTAGTATATAAAGCAGTTCCTATCCTATTATATTGACTCAGGATATATGTGCTAGCTAGTAACAACAGTGCATGAATTTTAAGCACAGCATCTGTGGAAAGTTTTGATTGATTCGTGCCAACTCTGAGACACACATTAAGCATAGAATGTCTGACACAACACTATAGGTCATGTTTGCTTTTAAAGGAATTTTGATTGTTTGAATTTGAAGGGAAAATGGGTAGGAAAAAAATGAAGAGAAATTGAGATGACTTTCTACATTGGTTTGATGAAGGGAAACAGAAAATAAAGAAGTGCTAAATTTTTGGACCCCATGTTTGGTTGGATGGAAAAATAAGAGAGAAAATATATTTATTTTTATTTTATTTCCTTTTAGTTCATGTTTGGATGCCCGCTTGGGAATTTGAAAATTGATTGTCCTTAGGACATACATGATTTTGTTATGTGTGGTTTGATTGTATTAGAACTGATTTTGCCTCTAAAAAGTTTAGTTCTCCTAGAAGTATAAATGTTGCTAAGTTTTATGTCAAACTTGCTTTTTGAGTAAATGTTTGCTTCAAAATTTAGGTCACAGGCTAATGTGCTGCACACGGCACATGGAATTTTTATGCTATTGTACCTCAAACTTTTGATATCATGAGGCTGCTTGCAGCAGCAATGGATGCTTTATAGCAAAACACTACAAGGAACTTTCATTTGATTGATTGAAACAATGATTGTTATGTCTCATAATTTACACGGGGGTGCGGCTGTTAGATCTTATAAAAATTTTAAAGTTTCAAAAGATCAGAAGTTGTGAAAGATAATTTTTTCTTTTATTTGAAAAATTGAAATTATTTTATGATGGGTGTAATGAGAAAAGAAACACGAGATGTTTTTTTACTTTGCTTGCTGTTCTGTTTATCAGAACACTGGTAAAACAGTGTTTCAGGTATGGGTCTGTGAAAATAGAAAAAGCTATTTCCATTTTATATCACAGTTATGTATGAGAAAAATGATTATGGTAGCAATCACATCAAGCTTTTGAATAAGCCTTCTAGTTTAATCCTGTGCTGTTTTTCAAATTTGATTTATGAAAAATGTTTCAGTTTTCCCAAGTAGCTCTTGTAAGTTATTACTGTTATATTATTTGTTAGCGTTGCTTTTCTTACATTGATTTAATGACAATATCACTCAATTACTTCCATGATATTTGGTGCAGGTTTCTAGATCTATAGGGGACGTATATATGAAACATGCACAGTTTAACCGGGAACCAATTAATCCGAAGTTCAGACTTCCTGAACCAATGAACATGCCTATCTTGTCTGCTAATCCATCTATTCTTTCTCATCCTCTCCAACCAAATGATTCCTTCCTTATATTTGCATCGGATGGTTTATGGGAGCACCTGAATAATGATCAAGCAGTCGAGATTGTTCACAGAAGTCCGCGAGCGGTAAGATTCTTTACTTTGTTTTTTTCTTCTTCTTTTTCTTACAGCACTTATTTTTGTACTCTTTGTATTTAGTTTCCTTATATTCAGTTTATATTACTAAATGCATTGTTTTTACTGTGTTGTTTTGTACTCAATTTCAACCCATCAATTGAATCATGAACATAGCTCAGGTTATCTCTCTTGTAATATTACAGTGAAACGAACAGTGTCTGTTGTCATATCGAAATCCTATTTAGGATTGGTGGGAAGGAGGGAGGTTGAAAACCTGTCAATCGTAAAATGGAATTACATAGATAGTAAAATTAACCTTCAAATCAAAGCATTTTACTAAACTCAATTTAAAATCATAACCATACTCAGAAGGTCACATAGAGCTCATAATGAACCCAATAAGTTTTTTGATAAGCCAACTGTCTAAAACAGAGAATAGTAAGAGGCAGCAAGGCAGAAAAAGTGGTGGATGAGTGGCGTTTTGTCAACTTTGAACCTGTTAGGCTTTGCTTGTTTGAGCTTATCTACCGACATAAATTTTGCAACACGATTTGGGAGACCTTATCAAAACAGCTTACGACATTTTTTTACAACTTTAAAATAATTTTTATAGATTCTGCATGATAGCTAATGAAATTAACTCTCATCATATTTAAAAACAATTTAGATTTGCTTATCTGTTCTATAAATAAATCGTTATTTTGATAAGCACATGTGCTATAAGCTGTAAATAAGTTGTTTATTCAATCAGACCCTTTGTATAGCCTGTCACTTGTTTTTACTAAAAACTGTTGTATAGGATAGTTATATCTGTTCTATTATGAGCCGGAGTTGGATGGATATGCTTGATTCTTACCCAGCCTTAAAATTTGATGAGGTCAAATCTTGTTCAATTAAGATTGGTCCATGTAGGTCAAGAATGAGTTGATTCTAAAATGCATGATAGTATAGTAGTAATGTCTAAAATACTCATACAATTAGTAAATATATTACTTTACATTAGAGTTTCTCCCAATATCAGTGATGATTGACTTGATTATAATCTTCGGATATTGTTAGGAAATAAATATTAATATATCACTTCACATGGAAAATATATATTCAAATAATTGAAAATATGAAACAGAATAAAACTAAGACATGGAGTGATTAGGGTAATCTGACTTTAACTTGTTCTAACCTGATGTTGAATTATAACACAGGGCACTGCTCTGAACCTAGTTCTCTAGTATGACAAGATCAAACCCGGCCTTAAATGGCTCACCTCTATTAGGATCTTTTCTGAGTTAGAAAGAATTCCCATTACAACAATTAGTAAATATATTACTTTACATTAGAGTTTCTCCCAATATCAGTGATGATTGACTTGATTATAATCTTCGGATATTGTTAGGAAATAAATATTAATATATCACTTCACATGGAAAATATATATTCAAATAATTGAAAATATGAAACAGAATAAAACTAAGACATGGAGTGATTAGGGTAATCTGACTTTAACTTGTTCTAACCTGATGTTGAATTATAACACAGGGCACTGCTCTGAACCTAGTTCTTTAGTATGACAAGATCAAACCCGGCCTTAAATGGCTCACCTCTATTAGGATCTTTTCTGAGTTAGAAAGAATTCCCATTACAGCAATTGGAAAAAGGGAATGTACAGAGTATTCTCAAAGGGCCACTCTCCTTCACACAGGATTACCCGGTCATAAAACTCAATTATTTAATTCTATGCCTTCCCCTCAACCATTGAAAGCTATTTGAAGACTTGCTATGAATAACCAAAATAACAATAGAACCCAACAAACTAATCAACTAACTTCTCAAACAGCTCTTAACCACTCTAATTTTCTTTTAGTCTATTATCCTAAACAAACCTTAGACCAGTTGTGGATCTTCTGATCAGTGTGTGATATGTTGATATGTTCCCCTAATACTTGGGCAGCGCTTTTAGACTGTTCAAATATAATTTGATGACACGAATTTTGTATTTATGTTATCTGTAAATATGGAGAGAATTGAATTGAGGGTTAATTTAATTTTGAGCTGGTTGTTGATTTTGTTGTTTCTCTCACAGCGTTGCTGCATTTGCCTATATTAATTGTGTTGATCTGTTTGTATATGTTAATGCAGGGAAGTGCCAAGAGACTTATCAAGGCTGCCCTGCAGGAAGCAGCTAGAAAACGTGAAATGCGATACTCAGACCTTCGTTCAATTGACAAGAAAGTTCGACGGCATTTTCATGATGATATAACTGTTATTGTTTTATTCTTAAACTCTGACCTTATAACTAGAGGTACAGTTCAAAGCCCGCCACTGTCAATTCGAAGTGCTCTCAATCACTGACTTGTATGATTGTAAGCATGATTTGTTTTGATCCGGGTATTCTGGCAACAGTACCAATACTTAGAAGATACACACACCACACCACTGGCACGTTGCCAGAATACACAACAGCAAACCCTTGGTAAGAATAGTGCCGGCAAGTATGGTTACTGATATTGAGATATAACTGAGATGACTTATTGGTGAAACTCTGATTTATAACACGTTAGAAATTTATGCATGGAAATCACAGAAAATGATAACAAATGAACCAGAAAAGTAACTTATAGTTTAGTAATTCTCAAATCCACTTTTACATGATTTTACTCAAAATGATTGACCAAAATTTACTGTTCACGGAACAAGGTTGTATGAGCTCACCATAGACTGTGTTAATTGAAAAAGTGTGGATAATTTATTTAACAGAAATAACAATTAGTCACATGTTTACAAAACTTATCTTGTGGGTTAAAATACCTTACATGTTTGTGGTGCCATACCAATGTTTTTTTAAATTATGTTTCATATTTTGTGAGAAATGTTTATTTAAAAATCCAAACTAAGTTACTCTTAGATGGTAAATTTTGTAAAATATAATATTAACTTTCAACAAATTAAAAATAATAGGCCATTCTATTAATTATGCAGTTTAATTCATTATTTTTATATTAAGCACTTGAGGTAGTAAGAACTTTAGGCATGATTCAAATTTTGGGTTCATTATTCTCATCTTTTAATTGAGATCTAATAGTTATGATTAATAGTTTAGTGGATAAGTGTGGATAGTGTTAATTATTTTTATCCCATCATTCAAAGAAAATTAATTATTTCGCCATGTTAATTTACGCTAATGTAAGATTAATTTTCTTTCTGCTTCGGTCTTGGGACTTGCTAGTTTGAGGAAGAAAATTCTTTCTTATTTGGGTGGGTTCAATAACGAGATTTAAACCCAAAATCTCAAGCATTCAGAAATATGTCAACCTCTAGGAGTTCCCCTTATAATTAGTAGTTCTAATTTTTAATGATAGGTTAGAGTTCTCGCATGCCATACTAGTTGTTCTTCTATATGCTCGTTTCCTTATCAATTAATATAGTATGTTTTAAAAATACAATTAATATAGGTTGAGTAAAAAAAAAGAAAAATACTCCACGGGTTTTTAAATATCATATTCAATTATATCATAGAGTCAGCCTCAAAATATGACATTCTTAATTTTGAAAATATAAACTCTATAATGACTAGTGTTTTAATCAATTATGAGTGCTTTTAATCAATTAGAAAGTGTATATAATCTTCTTAAATTTTTTTGATCAACCCCACAAGTATCTTAATGGTTCTTCTAAAAGTCTTAAGGTGTTTTAACAAATTTAGAGAGGTCAAAATATTTCTTGTTGAGTGTACACATTTTCTTAAACATTTTTTTTATCAACCCCACAAGTATCTAATTGGTTCTTCTAAAAGTTTTAAGGTGTTTAACAAATTTAGAGAGGTGAACATTTCTAGGTGAGTGTATACATTTTTTTTTAGTAATTTAAGAATTACTCTAATATTTTTATAATACCCAGATTACTCAAATAGGGATAAGGTATGCTTTCACAATCTTTAAGCTTTAAAATCTCTTATTTGATTTATTATTGATTCAACATTTTATTTTGGGTTTGACTTCTTCTATCAGATGAAGTTTGATATAACTTTTTGATAGACATCATCATCATAGATTGCTAGATCAAAGATCTTAAAAGATTTCATAAAATGCCACTTGACATTCAGTGTTGTCAATAAAGTGATTGTCTTCGATACCTTGATTTTACAATTAGAGCAATTTGATCATCTTGATCATAATTTCAGATGAAGACTTCATATAATGGTTTTGATATTGACTGGTGCAGACATTATACCTATAAACATATACATCCACAATTTTTTCGTAAAAACTCATCCAAAGATATACATCGAAAAATCTTTCGTAAAAACTCATCCACAAGGGAGTTGAAGGGAGATTCTTGTCAGCAAAATTTCTATACAACTTATCTTCTTGTTCTTGTCATCTAAGAAGTAGATTAGATTAGAGGAAATATCAGAGGTTTGGAATCTCTTGGGTGTCATTATAGTAATGATGATAAATATAAAATAATATCATAAGAACAACAGAAAAGTAAGTACACAAGAGTAAAAAGACGAAAAGAAGAACTGAGAGGGGTAAGAGGAATGGGAAATTAGATTATCTTTTTATATGAGTTTTTAACCGATTATGACATTAATGTAAATCAATTCTAATTGATTGATTGATGCGACATGCAAATGTTATAAGACAAAAGTAAGTTTATAATTATCGTATCCACATAGATAAGTGGTTTTAAAAGTCTGTTCAACAGTTTTTAAGATTCTAAGTAGAGAAGATTTTTATATTTGTTTTGATGTTTGAAAGTAAATAACAAATAGTAGTAAGAAATGATCCGGACAGGTCCTAGTGGTCTTCAACTGGGACTATGATGGTGCTTGTAAGAGAGGGAATGATGTACCTACAATGTACTCCGATGCTCAAGTAAGTTTTAGGGTGAGACAAACTAAAGCGTAAAAAAGAATGAGTGATTAGAATTGAATACCAGACCCTCCAATGATGGAGGGTATTTATAAGGAAACCTGATCGTGATTGACGAGCGCGTGGCCCTCGACTAGGGGTAATTGCTTCCAGAAGTTCCGGAGGGCAGTTGGTCGTTAAAGGGCGTTAGAACGCT
The DNA here is from genome assembly GCA_963966055.1 of Lathyrus aphaca. Taxonomy (NCBI): domain Eukaryota; kingdom Viridiplantae; phylum Streptophyta; class Magnoliopsida; order Fabales; family Fabaceae; genus Lathyrus; species Lathyrus aphaca. The sequence goes on along the minus strand of OZ014519.1, from coordinate 101,586,200 downwards.
TATGGAGGAAGTCCCCAACGGCTACATCCGAACGATTCTAATTCCCAATGGTCATGCCTTCGCAGATCTCTTGTTGAGCTTATGCCCAGAGGTATGCTGGATTAAGCCTCAATTGAGCGTAGGGAACTTGCTAGGCCAGTCCAGAACAGGAGCCCCCCAAATCGTTATGCTCGAGCGAGGATGATGATCTAAGGCATCGAGGGTTTAGGTCGACGCCATCTTTATCTAAAATATGCGTGAGCAAGTGACCGTCCTTAAACTCCAATTATCGCAGCAGACAACTATCCACGGGCAGAAGTTACGTAGACATTTAGGAAGTGAATGTTTTGAGAAGAAAAAATGTTTTGCTTTAGTGATACGTGTTGGAATGCGCAGTAATTTTACTTATGACACATGAGGGCTAGCCCTATGCTATAATTATTTGGCCTTTGTTATTCCCCACGCGAGCTTAGGACAATATAAAAGGGGGAAAGGGATGTTCATTTGGTTATTACGCACAAACTCTCCCTCTCACCGTGAAATCTTTGCTCTGCAACTTCTTGTCGAAAACTTCATCGTCGCCGCCATCAACCCTAATGGAATATGCTATGGATCAAGGTAATCTTCATCTTCCCCCCTTTAATTTTCTGCCTAAACGATAAACATTCATCAGTCTCCTCATGAAGTTCATGGGGCCTTCATCATTTATGGGAATTCCCATGAATTTTTGGAAAACTTGATGAATGTTCATCAAGGGCGTATGAATGTCATGAAGAACTAGGGTTAGGTTTTAGGAGATGAATAAACTGATGTTTAATCCTTGTTAGATTATGGTTAGGATAATTTAGTGTTAGTGACCATGTATTAGGTCGTCGTATATGATGATCGTGTAGATGGACTTGTTCCCTGTAGGTTTCTCACTCTTTAATTCGAGGACAAATATGATTTTAGTGAGAGAGAGCCCGACACGCTGGGCTTGTTTCCTTTAGTTTTTCATCTTGACAAAAGGGTCGATCTGGGCACATTTACCCAGTCCTAACCGTCGCCCTTTCACTTGTCTTGCAGTGGAATGATGGATTTGAGATCGTCGAATTCACTATGTTTCCTCTGCTTTTCAGGTGAAAGGATCTGGAAGGCCAATCATGGACTCGAAGATAGCCTTTTAGGCGATGCTAAGGATGCAGCAGACGTCCCTGTTGTCGATAAACTGTGGATCATGGATGAGCCTCTTGAAATGACTTCTCAATTCGTTGTAAATGACTCGAATGCTTGAGGTCATATAGAGAAGAGGAAAAAGGGGGATCCCATGAACTGACGGGAATTACCTTCAAAGCTTGATAAGAGGATATGCTCTCGTTTTCCCGCTCTTTGTTTCCCTATGTACGAGTTCGCGTTTCGCAAGGCTGGGTACTGTTTGCCTTTCACGGACTTCCAGGAGGCTATTTTCACACATCTTGAGCTCGCGCCCTCTTAACTGCACCCAAAAGCCTTGGCGTTATAAGGGCCTTTGAGTTGGTGTGTTGTTATCTGGAGATAGGTGCGACCGTAAGTTTGTTCTTCAGGATCTTCCATTTCATGAGGAAGTCTCAAGAAGGTCGACACAACTGGGTGTCATTGAAGCAGGCGAGCAGGCTCTTCAAAGCATACCTGGACTTTGTTCGCGAATTTAAGTATCGATTCTACGTCACTTAGCCGTGCACGCAGATGGCCAAGGACTCGCTCTATTACAAGGAGGTCGTTGACGGTAAGGAGAGGTTGGTGGCTTATTTTCCGTTGGAGTGGGTGGACGTCCATTTTCACCATGCCAATGACCATTATATAACAAAGCCCGAAGATCTCAGCATCGATGACACGGCGTCGTACAATACGCTTGTCAACTTCATCTCTAGACTGTACAAAAATGACCCGGACAAGTCCTCGTGGTCTTCAGATGGGACTATGATGGTGCATGTATGAGAGGGGTGGTGTACCTGCAAGGTACACCAACGCTCAAGTAAGTTTCAGGGCGAGACAAACTAAAGCATAAGAAAGAATGAGTGATTAAAATTAAATACATGACCCTCCAAAGATGGAGGGTATTTATAAGGGCACTCGTCCATGATTCACGGGCGCATAACCCTCAACTAGGGGTAATTGCTTCTATAAGTTTTGGAGGGCAGTTGGTTGTTAAATGGCATTAGAGCGCGTATGGAGGAAGTCCCCAACGACTATATTCTAACGGCTCTAATTCCCAATGACCATGGATTCACGGATATCTTGTTGGGCGTAGGGCACTTGCTAGGCCAGTCCAAAACAATGACCCCCCTAAGTCGTTGTGCTCGAGAGATGATGGTGACTTAAGGCATCGAGGATTCAGGTCGATGCTATCTTTATCTAAAATGCACGCGAGCAAGTGACCGTCCTTGAACTCCAGTTATCGCAGCAGGAAACTTTCCACGGGGAGAAGTTACATAGACATTTAGGAAGTGAATGTTTTGAGAAGACAAAAAGTTTTGCGTTAGTGACACGTGTTGGAATGCGCAATAATTTCATTTATGACACCTGGGGGCTAACCCTAGGCTATAATTATTTGGCCTTTGCGATTCCTCACACGAGCTTAGGACAATATAAAAAGGGGAAAGGGATGTTTATTTGTTATTACGCACGAACTCTTCCTCTCACAGTGAAATCTCTGCTCTACAACTTCTCACCGGAAACTTCATTGTCGTCACCATCAACCCTAATGAAATCTGACATGGATCAAGGTAATCTTCATCTTCCTCCCTTTAATTTGCTGCCTAAATGATGAACATTCATCAGTCTCCTAGTGAAGTTCATGGGGCCTTCATCGTTTCTGGGAATTCCCAAAGGAATTTCTGGAAAACTTAATGAATATTCATCAAGGGCGTATGAATGTCATGAAGAACTAGGGTTAGGTTTAGAAGATGAATAAAATGATGTTTGATCCTTGTTAGATTCTGGTTAGAATAATTTAGTGTTAATGACCGGGCATTAGGTCTTCGTAGATGATTATCGTGTGGAGGGACTTGTCCTCTATATGTTTCTCACTCTTTAATTCGAGGACAAAAAATCTTTTAGCAAGGACAAGCCCGACACGTCGAGTTTGTTTCCTTTAGTTTTTCATCTGGACAAAAGGTCCGATCTGGGGATATTTCCCCGGTCCTAATCGTCGCCCTTTCACTTGTCTTGCAGTGGAAGGCTAGATTTTAGATCGTCGAATCCACTAAGTTTCCTATGTTTTTCAGGTGAAGGAAGCTGGAAAGCCGATCATGGACCCGAAGATAGCCTTTCAGGTGATGCTAAGGATGTTGCGGATGTCCCCGCTACCGATAAATTGTGGATCATGGATGAGCCACTTAAAACGAATTCTCAAATCGCCTTGAATGACTCAGATGCATCGAGTCATGTCAAGAAGAGGAAAAAGGGGGATCCCATGAACTGGCGGGTATTACCTCCGAAGCCTGATCAGAGGATATGCTCCCATTTTCCCGCTCTTCATTTCCCCATGTACGAATTCGCGTTTCGCGAGGCCAGGTGTCGTTCCCGGGATTTTCATCATAGTACAAACGCGAAAGTGGTGCGGAAAAGAAACATAGTCGTCATTCAGGCATTTTTATCCCGAATGAATGGGAAAGGTAATGCTGCACAAACCGAAGAAAAGGAAAGAACAAGGTCTTACGAACCAAAGAGACTGGGTTTAGGAGTCGATTACGAACTGGGAAGGTATTAGCACCCCGGATCGTCCTCTGTACCCGACAGGATCCATGCTTGCTTGTACTATTTCCAAAGGGGAGAATAAAATGTTGCTGAAATGAAACTACTTCTGGAACTGGATAAGAGAAAAGAAAGGTAAAAATGTAGGGAAAAGAAAGAAATATGCTCGAATGGGCCCTAACCTACTGCCTGTGTATCTCATGGGAAGTGAGAATCAGATTCGTCGTAGTTCCCTTAACTAGGGAGGGAATTTGTTTTTGTTTTTTAGAATGGCGTTGCCATAGCTCTAACTTAGGTGTTGCAGGCTCGCTGAATCGAGTGCGTTACCTTTTTGTTATTGAACTGTCGAGACAAGTCAAAAATCGTCCGCAAAGAGTGGGAGATGAGAAGAGAAGACGTGTTGTCTGTTGATTATTTTTTAGAAGAAATGTTTTTTAGGTGTTCTTTGTGAAGCATCCTCATGCTAAGATTTATTCATCATGATAGATACCCTACACCTCTTCCCCATATGGAATGTGTGCAAGTACCCCATGGCAAAGTCCCTTGGTGCATAAGAAAGCTTAACCTTTATTAGATGTTTTGATTTTGTTTAGAGATGAGATGAGAAGAATCAAGTTGAGAAAAGGAAAAACACTAAGGGAAACTAAGACTCACCCTAGGTTATTATGTTCAATGGAGATCCTATGGTTAATGAGGTTTTCTAATCCTATAAGAGAAAGGAAGCAAATCCTAACTCACTTCAAGGATTGAAGATGAAATTAGAACTCAAAGGGATGAAGAGAAAGTGAAATGTCAAAGAAGCATAAAATGCTTATCGCAATCACACAAGAGAAAGCTTTTAAAAGAGGAAGGAAAACGGTAGAATGTAGGATCACACCCACATTCTTCATACTTACCATTAGCCCCTGAAAAGGTTAGTAAATTCATTATTTATGCAATAAAAAATGATAAAGAAGAAGACAATTAAGTACCAAACATCTCCTAAAATGATAAGGATCTAAACTAGACTCAAATCTAAAGCTAAGGGTGCCTAAAAGCTAACCAAAACACAAAGTCAACAGCTACAACAACGCTTCAGCTCACAATCAGCTACCTAAATGCACATGATATGCAAACAACCTATTACAGCTACCCAACAACATGAAAATAGGTGTAAGAAGGTGCAAAAACAATGCAATGCAGCATACATTTAACAACTTCTGTTTCAAAATACAACAATGAAAACATAACAAAATTTAATAATTTTAAAATGCAAATGCATGAGCAACAATGCATAAATATGCATCACATAGCAACATCAAAGAATGCAACATGATTGCTATGAACATGGATATATGAATGCAAGTATTTCAATCATTTTGCATCAATGTATTTTCCATACTAAATAATGTGTATTTTCAAAAAGATGAAACTTAATGCAAACAAAGCCACACAATGTGAACATGCATTATCATGTATTCTACCTAATGCAAACATTAACAATGAAATGCAAACATAATGCAAACATGTAATCAAGAATGAGTGTAAACATGTTTTATGCACCTTCACCAAGCAATATGCAACATATTCGATTATACACGCAAGTGTCCTAAACATGACTAGATCACAAAAGCAATGAAAAACAGAACCTGAAACACTCATTAACATGCTAACAATGAGGTTCAAAAATGGTAACAACATTCACAATTCATCATGAGCACCAATTCACAATTATGCAAAAAATTGGAAATGAACAAAACACGTGTCGAAAGATGTCGAAACTACATGAACCTGCACCAAAACAACTCATAAAACCCCTCTATAATCATATACTAAAGATCCAAGATGATTGGAGGGGGAATGGATAACAAAAAAGCAAGAAAAAAAGAATTTTTCATTTTGGTTCAGTGGTAACCGGTTACTACCTAGTAGGTAATCTGTTACCAATTCAAAAAAGTTGTTTTCTGCACAATTACAACAGGTAACCGGTTACTACCTAAGAGGTAACCAGTTACTTCAAGACCAGAATAAAAAATTCTACATTTTTTGGAAAAAATCAGCAACAACTTATTCAAATAAGCTCCAATGTAATGCCTATCAATTGAACACGAAAATTACACCTAAATGCAACAATTCAACACCAGTTGGAACCACAAACACATCAAGATTCTAAACCCTAACGATCCAATTAATTAATGCATCAAAAATCAATAAAACGTGAAGAGCACACGTGTCAAGAAGAAGCAGAATAAGTTAAAACAAAAGTGATACAAGAGAAAATCGTAGATCTGATGCTCTCCGGCAGTAATACGTAAAATAAATGCGATTTGATGAAAACCTTGATGAACCTCTTCAAAAAATCACTTTCAAGATGTGAAATCAACACCAAAACAGTAGAAAATTCTTCAATAATCCACGAAATCAATGCAATGATGGAGGTTTAGCTTCAAATTCTTCAAGTTTCAATACAAAACTTGAAGAATTTTAGAAGATGAAGCTTTGTGTGGGGTTTTGGAAAATGAGAGAAAAGTGAGAAAAGAATGAGAGTGATGAGAGAAAAATATGAGAAATGAAGTGTTCATGTGAAGTTTGGAGAGAAAAATGCTTATATACATGTTTGGTTTGGGGGTGGTTTGGGTTAGGAGTGAGGCTTGGGCATTAGGTTTGCGATTAACTTAGGAGTTAGTTAAAGTTAGTTGGGAATATTCCTAGAATATTCCATTGGCAAATTCTTAGAATATTCCCTTGGAAGGTGGTAAAAGATTCTAGAAAGTGGTAGAGTGTAATGCAAGGTGAAGTGGAAAAGTGAGGAAATCCCACCAAGCTAAAAATTAGCATTTTTCTAAATTTTGAACATGGTAACCGGTTACTACCTGGGAGGTAATCGGTTACCAGTTCAAAAAACCAGTTTTCTGCACAAATTTCAATATGTAACCGGTTACTACCAGAGTGATAACTAGTTACTTGACCCAAAATTTGAAAATTTCTTTTTTGGTGGGAAATCTTGGATACCCGGCCTTGGTCATGCGTTATGAGATTATTTTTCTTCTAAGACCTGATAATTTATATTATCATCGAATATCCCTTGATCACAAGCCCCATGCCTTGACCGATGATGTATGCTTTACTATTATTTTTTATTATTTTTTAATACAATGCATGTAAGAATTTGCTAAATGACATGGATATGAAGCATAAGCTACTTGAAATTTGTAATAAATAAGAGGGAAAATTTTGGAGTGTTACAACTGCCCCTATTCAATCACTGTAGACCTGAATGGGTGATAGCAATGGTTTTCAGACGTTCAAGGTATGAAGGGATTGAATACCCGAATAGACCCGGAAAATTTGTACTTTGTTGGGAAATAGAAAAATATAGTGGAATAAGGTCATTCTTGGATGACGAAGCAAAACGACGCACCGTGAGTGAGCTTGAAAAGAGACTATCATAACTTGGATGATAACTCAAAGATACAAAACTGGACTTAGACGAAATCAAAAAACATTTATACCACTTGGTAGATAAAGCAAACAAGACACACCGTGAGTGAGCTTGAAAATAGACTATCTTAACTTGTATGATAACTCGAGGATACGAAACCGGACTTGGACGGAATCGACAAGAATTTATCCCACTAGGGAGATAAAGCGAACAAGACACACCGTGAGTGAGCTTGAAAAGAGACTATCATAACTTGGGTGATAACTCGAAGATACAAAATCGGTCTTGGACGGAATCGAAAAGCATTTATTCCACTTGGGAGATAAAGTGAACAAGATACACCGTGAGTGAGCTTGAAAAAAGACTATCATAACTTGGATGATAACTCGAAGATACCAAACCGGACTTGGACGGAATCGACAAGCATTTATCCTATTTGGGAGATAAAGCGAACAAGACACACCGTGAGTGAGCTTGAAAAGAGACTATCATAACTTGGATGATAACTCGAAGATACGAAACCAGGCATGGACGGAATCAACAAGAATTTATCCCACTTGGGAGATAAAGCGAACAAGACACACCGTGAGTGAGCTTGAAAATAGACTATCATAACTTGGATGATATCTCTAAGATATGAAACTGGACTTGGACGAAATCGACAAGCATTTATCCCACTTGGAAGATAAAGCGAACAAGACACACTATGAGTGAGCTTGAAAAGAGACTATCATAACTTGGATGATAACTCAAAGGAACCAAATCAGACTTGGACGGAATTGAAAAGCATTTATCCCACTTAGGAGATAAAACGAACAAGGCACACCGTGAGTGAGCTTGAAAAGAGACTATCGTAACTTGGATGATAGCTCAAAGAAAACAAAACCGGACTTGGACGAAATCGAAAAGCATTTATCCCACTTGGGAGATAAAGCGAACAAGAAACACCTTGAGTGAGCTTGAGAAGAGGATATCATAACTTGGATGATAACTCAAGAAAACGAAATCGGGCTTGGACGAAATCGAAAAGCATCTATCCCACTTGGGAGACAATATGAACAAGATACAACATGAGTGAGCTTAGAAAGAGACTATCATAACTTGGATGATAACTCAACTTAGGATAACAAGTGTTGACTGATAGGAGTAACAATGCTGAGGAATGAACTTGACATTCTTTACGGGGATACTTTGGTCTGATTGAAGAAATAATGCTTTTGGAATTTTGTGCAAGGTACCAAAACTAGCTTATGCTTCGTATGCATATGTTTGAATTTTTCCATGGCCTAATGCTCCATAATGATGGAAATGCTACGCATTTTTGAGGATGAAAATGTAATGATGATTACTAAATGCAAATGCAATGGGATCTCCTGATGAGGAGGTGACATGTAACCCGACAACTTTATTGGGGAAAAATAATCACTGAATTGATTTTAGGAATCCATGTGGGGAATAACATCTCTGTTGGTGAGGATATTTATGATACACTGGCTCTGAACTGCCACAATTGCCAAAAATAAATTGTACTTTGAGAAGTTGAAGGATGAAGACCTTGCTAGGGAAAATCTTGAACTGACAAGAATTTGATTGGGAGGTACACCACCCATAGAACTCTTTTGGGGAAGTAATAATCCTTCTGACCAGGCTGATGAAAGGATTTGTTGATACTCTACCGAGGAAAAATTCTGGTGGGGGAGAAGGAGTCCTCGTACTGCTGGGGGTAAAGAGTCCTTGTACTGCTGGGGACAAGAAGACTCTTGTGAAGGATATCTCTCCGTTGAAGGAAGACTCTCTGCTTGGGAGGAACAACAAACTTATGTTGCCTTACTTGGGAAAACTTCAATTTCTAACTCTACTGGAGATGATGGAGAACATTAATGAAAATGCTTTCTATTGAAGATAAGACTTTTAAGTCACCTCTTGCTGGAGATAAGAGATATAAAGCATCTCATGCTGGGGATAAGATATAAAGCGCCTCAAGTTGGGGATGAGAGAATATAGAACCCCTCTTAATAATGATACCCTCTACTCGGGGAGTACCATCCCTATTTAGGGCTCTGTTGGAGAAAAGATAGTCTGATGCGGAGAATGGTAACCACCGATAACACCAGAGATCTGTCTTTTGAATGATGCTAGGAGACTATTGGCTTGGGCAAAATAGACAATTTACTGAGCCTGAATCATGTGTCTAGGGATGCTTAAAAGAGATATGATTCACTGAGACTGAACCTTGCGTCTGAGACATGCTAAAAAGAAAATATGATTCACTGAGACTGAATCTTGCGTCTGAGGCCCGCTGAAAAGAAATATAATTCACTGAGACTGAATTTTGCGTCTGAGGCACACTTAAAATAAATATGATTCACTGAGACTAAATCTTGCGTCTGAGGAACGCTGAAAAGGTGTCCTTTAGTTTGTGGGATAGACATGCATATGATCCTGCATATGAGATATGCGTTGTGAGATCCTCTTCAAATATCCAGTGCGTAGGATAAATGGTAAAATACACTGTCAGAACCATGCGTCTGAGGAACACGCTGTAAGATTCCTTTCATGTATCCTGTAACTCAATAAGTGGTAACAATGCATATATTAGAACCATGCGTATGAGGAACGCGCTTTAAGATTCTCTTCACACCTCCTATGCGGGACATGTGGTAAAGTGTACGTCTGAACCCTGCGTCTAAGGAAAATGATGTAAGATCCTCTTCACATACCCTAAGTTGATTTATATGGAGATAATACGTTTATTAGAACCCTGCATCTGAGGAACACACTGCAAGATTCTTTCTCAGGAAAAGACGTGTCATTTACCAAATAGATAAGCAATCTAAGATTGGTCCACTGAGACCGGACATTAAAATCAATCCACTGAGGCGGGATTTTAAAGTTAATCCACTGAGGCTGGATTTTGAAGTTAATCCACTGAGACTGGATTTTAAGAGAAAAGAGTAATAGGTGAATGACTCTGCATGAGGAGAATTCTAGTTACGAAACTCCGCTGGGAATGAGAATGTCCTGACTAATGTTGAGATGGACCGTGGATGGGATGAAGATGAGCTCGACTAATGTTGGCCTCCCAAAGATGCATTGGTAAAGTGACGGGAAGTTGATGACCAAGAAATGCGTCTTGATTGTCTTGGAGGCATCTCCTTCCTCAAATGTGACCATCAGCTCAACGTAGCCCCAGGGTTTAGCGGTAGCCCCGTTGAATCCTTGCAGATCTAATCCAATATATGGGGACAAGTTTTTCTGATCGAGCTGCAATACTCAGAAGAGTCGTATGTACATTATATCGACCGAGCTTCCTTGGTCGACGAGTATCCTGCAAACATCCATCTTTGGCATCTTGGCGCGAACCAGTAAAGGGATGTGGAAGTTTGGAGAACCACCGAGGAGTTCTTCCATGTAGAAATTAATTGGCTTGGTGATAACGAGAAAAAGTATCGGTTATATTGCTATATTTCAATGCCGTTTTATCGCATATTTGTCGTTTTAACACCCGATTCCTCGAGTTTTCTTTGTCATTTTGCAGGTACATCAATTACAGAGCTAGATCATGAGCCACAAGTGAAATGAGCAAAAACAACCATTAAAAGAAGAAGAAAAGAGGAATTCTGCATAATCTGCACTTTTTGTAACAGTCACGACCGTCACCTAGGAGTCACGACCGTGACACGCTAAAAGGAGCAGTCACGGTCGTCACCAGTCCCTCACGACCGTGACGCGCGTAAGACAAGGAAGACGAGCGTGACACCCTTGTCACAAACGTGACAAGGGGAATTTAGGGTAATATGCTGAGACTTGGTCATGTACGTGCGTGCTACGTGAATTCAACCTTCCTATTCTACCGCAGACCAAGTATTTCAACTATTCCCTGGATTTTCTCAGCATCTACGAGGCCCATGCATCATTTCCAACTGCCAAGCCCAAAATATTGATCCTATAAATAGCTTAGTTTCAAAGAACAATTTACAGAGTTTTTATTTTAATTTTCTTGCGGAAGCTCTGCCGTATTTTCATGGCACCTTGTTCATTTATTTTTCCAGCATTTATTTGTTCTTGTTTTAGTTTATTTATCCCAACCAAACCATATAACAATTTCCAACATTAGGAAATTGTTATAATTTAATTTCTTTCAAAGCCTTCAGAAATTCTTTTAGTAATTTTGTATTTCCGATTCCGGTCCGTACTCCGAGCTTGCCAGACTGTGGAAGAAGAAGTCTAACATTTTAATTGTTATTCAGGTTTTTTATTTAAATTGCATTTATATTAATGTTAAGCATTTATTTTTCTGTTATGCATATTTTATTTTGTATTTCTCTGTCTCTGCCTCTGTCTGGTTCAACAATAATGAGTAGCTAAACACCTTATGGCGGTATGTAATTAAAATCAACTAAATCGGTAAAATCAACTCTAGGCTTAAAATAATTAAGAGCTTAAAATTCTGGCTGTGACTTTTTATTATAAAATCAATCTTTTTGTTACGAGAGTAAGGAAAGTGTATTAGGTTAGGTCAAGACCACGAGAGTGTGAGATTTTAACCAGATAGCTAAAGTTAGGCATTTAATTTAAACACAGCGAGAGTGCTTTAAAATGAATTAGAATTATTAAGTTTCCAAAATTTATTTCTAAACACTTATGGGCTAGCGAGAGCAGGCATATGGCTTTAGGGGTAAGATCTGAGATAAGACCACGAGAGTGTGAGTTAAAGATATTTAAACTGATAACCTCTACAGAATAGATTAAGTGAACCATCTTTATAAGCCTAGGTTAGATTGACCCGCCTAAGTTAACATAATTACATACCGACCGCCTTAGTATTATTTTATTAAACTTAAATTTAATTCCCGCCTTTAATCTTTAAAAACAACCAAAAATCGTGACAACCATTCACCTTATCTAAACTAGTAAATCCTCTAGCACTAAGTAATCATAAAGTCCCTGTGGATCGATAATCTTAAATATTACTTCGATAGGCTGTGCACTTGCAGTTAAGATACCGCTAGACACATATTAAAGTACGTCTTTAGCCCATCAAGTTTTTGGCGCCGTTGCCGGGGACCTTAATTTAGTTACTAGTGCACTTTAGAGTAGCATTGTCTAGACTAAGGTAACAACTATCTTTTTTTCTTAATCTAAATTCCCGAGTGTATGCCAAGTACTCGCTCTCAAGGCGAAGACTTGCAACCTCTAATCCCAGAATCGGAACGCTTCTTACACGTAAGAAGACGGATATTCGATTACGAACAAAATTACAACATTCCAGATCTTTAAATAGATCCACCTAAACCAGTCGTAACATCAAAGGACGCAGAGATGGCTGAAGAACAGAATCACCCACTCAAATATTACGCTAGTCCTTCGCAAGCTGAACCGCATTCCAGCATTGCCGCACCGGCTATCAACCGAAACGATTTCGAACTGAAACCTTCGCTGATATCAGCCGTGCAACAAAATCAATTCGCCGGAAATCCTACCGAGGATCCGAATCTTCACCTTTTGATATTTGTGCAATACGCAGATACCGTAAAAGCCAATGGAGTTACCCAAGAAGCTATTAGACTACGTCTGTTTCCTTTTTCACTTCGAGACAGAGCGAGAGCCTGGCTTCAATCTCTGCCTTCGAATTCAGTAACTATGTGGGAGGAACTAAAGAGAGTTTTCTTGACCAGATATTTCCCACCTAGCAAGACAGCTATGCTGAGAGCTCAAATCAACGGAATTAAGCAAAAGGAAAACGAATCACTTTTCGAAGCTTGGGAACGCTATAAGGATATGCTGAGACTTTGTCCACATCACGGATTAGTAGAATGGATGGTCATTCATACCTTCTATAATGGACTCTTGTACAATACAAGAATGACAATTGACGCTGCCGCAGGCGGTGCACTAATGGACAAAGAATATAACGATGCATATGCACTTATCGAGAGTATGGCTCAAAACCATTACCAATGGGGAAGCGAGAGAGTCGCAACTGAGAAACCAACAAAAGGAGGTATGTACGAAGTGAGTAGTATGGACCAAGTCAATGCAAAGTTTGACCAACTAAACCAAAAGATCGACAACTTGGCCATAACACCAACAACCACCGTGGCTGCAGTAACACCTAACTGTGAGTTATGTGGAGTTCCAGGACATGATGTTCCTGATTGTCAACTATTAACAGGAATTCCCACAGATCAAGTGAATTATGCTCAAGGAAACCCATACTCAAACACATACAACCCAGGTTGGAAGAATCATCTGAACTTCTCCTATAAGAACAACAATGTTTTATACGCACCAGGTCAAGCACCAGCTACACCACCAGGATATCAAAAGACTGCTCCTAATGTCCCTAGAAAATCGAACCTTGAATTGATGATGGAGAACTTCATAGCTAACCAATCTCAAACAAACAAGGACTTTTTAAACCAAAACATACACACTAGTGAGCAGATTAAGCAATTAGTGAGCAAAGTAGATGCATTAGCTACACATAACAAAATGCTTGAAACTCAGATTTCACAAGTAGCTCAACAACAAGCACCTACCGCTGCACCAGCTGGAGTATTTCCTGGACAACCTCAACCTAATCCGAAAGGTCAGGCCAATGCTCTGATATTAAGAAGTGGCAAGGAACTTGACGGACCTACCGATCCAAGACTTGACAATCCAGCCATGTACCAAAAATCGGATAAACCGACTGAAATGGTGAATGAACCAGAAGAAAAGGAAGATGATAATCAAGAGGCAGTGGAGAAAGAAAAGCCTTATGTGCCTCCACCACCCTATAAACCACCAATTCCGTACCCTCAGAGATTAACCAATTCCAAGACGATGGGCCAGTTTAAGAAATTTGTTGAACTTCTGAAACAGTTGAATATTACTATTCCATTTACAGAAGCTATCACTCAAATGCCCTCGTATGCTAAGTATTTAAAAGAAATCTTATCCAATAAGAAAAAGATAGAGGATAACGGAACCGTTACACTTACTGCTGAGTGTAGCGCCATAATTCAGAATAATATGCCTCCTAAGCTAAAAGATCCAGGAAGTTTCTCTATACACTATGTAATAGGAAAATTCGTCATTGACAAAGCTCTATGCAATTTAGGAGCCAGTATCAGTGTTATGCCCTTAACGATTTGCAAAAGGCTAGACATGGGAGACCTAAGACCAACTAAAATGTCTGTTCAACTAGCCGATCGCTCTGTTAAATATCCTGTAGGCATACTAGAAAACGTCCCAGTACGTATAGGACAATTCTATATTCCTACTGATTTCATAATCATGGACATCTCTGAAGACTCCACCACACCTATCATACTAGGAAGACCATTCTTAGCTACTGCCGGAGCTATAATAGACGTAAAGAAAGGAAAGCTAACCTTTGAAGTAGGTGAAGAGAAAGTTGAATTTATTTTAACACAATTCTTACAATCACCAGCTATAGAGGATACATGTTATCTATTGGACGTAATTGACGAATGTGTAAGGGAAATGGAAATGAAAGAAACTACCTATTCTGAAATTATGAAAATTCAAATCCCTCCGATTTTCAAAGATGATAATTGGCGTGAACCATATCAGGATGATAGTCTAAGCGAAAGTTTAGCACTTACACCAGATCCCATGCCAAGTAAGAATAAACCTACATTAGGGTTAAAAACTTTACCTAAGAACCTAAGATACGAATTCTTGGACACTGAATGTACAAGACCAGTTATAATCAATTCCAGTTTAGGAACAATTGAAACAAAGAAACTTTTAGATGTCTTAAAGAAATATCCAACTGCATTAGGATATAACATATCTGATCTCAAAGGAATATGCCCTTCAATCTGTATGCATCGTATTCTGCTAGAAGAAGATTGCAAAACCTCCAGAGAATCTCAAAGAAGAATTAACCCAATCCTTAGCACTGTAGTAAAGGAAGAAGTTAAGAAACTACTAGATGCCAGAATAATATATCCAATCTCTGATAGTAAATGGGTTAGTCCAGTACATGTAGTACCAAAGAAAGGAGGTATCACTGTTGTGAAAAATGCTAAAGGCGAATCGATATCACAAAGAGTAGTGACAGGACATAGAGTGTGCATCGATTATCGTAAACTAAACAAAGCAACTCGAAAAGATCATTTCCCACTACCTTTATAGATCAAATGTTAGAACGATTAGCCAAGCATTCATATTTTTGTTATCTTGATGGTTACTCAGGATTTTTCCAAATCCCTATCCACCCAGATGATCAAGAGAAGACTACATTCACATGCCCTTATGGAACGTTCGCGTATAGACGAATGCCCTTTGGATTATGCAACGCTCCTGCAACCTTTCAAAGATGTATGATGTCAATCTTTGCAGATTTTATAGACAACATCATGGAAGTGTTCATGGACGACTTCTCTGTATGCGGGCAAAGTTTTGAAGGATGTCTATCAAATTTAGAAATGGTGTTAGAAAGATGTGTAAAAGTAAACCTCGTGCTTAACTGGGAGAAATGTCATTTTATGGTCAGAGAAGGAATCGTATTAGGACACGTTATATCTGACAAGGGAATTGAAGTTGATAAAGCTAAGATAGAAGTCATTAAAGATCTTCAACCCCCTAAAACTGTTCGAGAAATACGAAGCTTTTTAGGACACGCCGGTTTCTACCGACGATTCATCAAAGATTTCTCGAAGATCACTGAACCTCTTACTGGTTTATTAATGAAAGACACTGAGTTCATATTTAATGAAGATTGTCTTAAAGCATTCGAAACTCTAAAAACAGCCCTCATCACCGCACCAATCATGCAACCCCCTGACTGGAGATTACCTTTCGAAATCATGTGCGATGCGAGTGACTATGCTGTAGGCGCAGTTCTAGGCCAGAGGAAGGAAAAGAAACTTCATGCGATTTACTATGCCAGTAGAACCTTAGATTCTGCTCAGATGAACTACGCCACTACTGAAAAAGAATTGTTAGCAGTTGTCTTTGCGCTTGACAAATTCCGTTCTTACCTAGTGGGAGCGAAAATAATCGTTTACACAGACCATGCTGCTATCAGATATCTATTGACTAAGAAAGATGCTAAACCAAGACTCTTGAGATGGATTTTACTCTTACAAGAGTTTGATCTCGAAATAAAAGATAAGAAAGGTACTGAAAACGTCGTAGCGGACCATTTATCTAGAATAGAAGGTATTAAACCAGAACAAGTGCCGATTAACGATGATTTTCCGTATGAACAGCTGATAGCACAAATAGGAAGCGACCCAGTTCAGTTAGACATAGATGAACCAGAACCCGTGGAAACAATCCGAACAACTGTAGGACTGCCATGGTACGCTGACATTGTCAACTACCTAGCTGCAGGAGCTCTTCCACCTGATTTAACCTATCAGCAGAAAAAGAAATTCTTTCACAATCTCAAACATTACTATTGGGATGAACCATTATTGTTCAAAAGAGGACCCGACGGAATCTTTCGTCGATGTATTCCCGAAGAAGAAATAGAAGATGTCATTGCTCACTGCCATTCATCTCCTTATGGTGGACATGCAAGCACTTCCAAGACTTGTGCAAAAATCTTACAAGCCGGCCTATTCTGGCCAAATTTATGGAAAGATGTCCACATCGCTGTTATAAATTGCGATCGGTGTCAACGCACCGGTAATATTTCAAGAAGAGATGAAATGCCTCAAAAAGGAATATTAGAAGTAGAAGTCTTTGACGTCTGGGGAATAGATTTCATGGGACCATTCCCATCATCTTTCGGTAATAATTACATACTCGTAGCTGTCGATTACGTTTCAAAGTGGATTGAAGCTATAGCCTCTCCTACAAATGACACACGAGTAGTAATAAAGCTTTTCAAAAATATAATCTTTCCCAGATTTGGTGTGCCTAGACTCGTCATAAGTGACGGTGGCTCACACTTCATTTCAAAAATCTTTGACAAATTACTATCTAAGTATGGAGTAAGACACCGTGTGGCAACACCATACCATCCACAAACAAGTGGACAAGTCGAAGTCTCGAACAGAGAAATTAAACAAATCTTAGAAAAGATTGTCGCCATATCTCGGAAAGATTGGTCATCTAAACTTAATGAAGCTTTATGGGCTTATAGGATAGCTTACAAGACACCCATAGGAACTACACCTTTCAAATTAGTATATGGAAAGTCTTGTCATCTCCCGGTAGAACTAGAACACAAAGCATATTGGGCGATCAAAACTCTCAATATAAACAATAATGCTGCAGGAGAAAAACGAATCCTAGATATTAACGAATTAGAAGAGTTAAGGTTAGATGCTTATGAGAATGCTAAGATATATAAAGAAAGAACTAAGCGATGGCACGATAAATGCCTATCTAGGAAAGAATTTAGTGTGGGAGACGTTGTACTCCTCTTTAATTCAAGACTTAGGCTCTTTCCTGGAAAACTAAAATCTAGATGGTCAGGACCCTTTGAAATAACTAGAGTGTTCCCGAGCGGAGCAATAGAAATTAAGGGTAGGAATAGTGAACCGTTCACAGTAAACGGTCAACGTTTAAAACATTACCATAAAGTTGAAAATAGAGATTATGCAAATAGTCTAAGGCTTTTAGAGTTGTCCACTAATTTCCCTGATTAATCTACACCTAAGCATTACGTCAGGCTTTTGACGATAAAAACAACGCTTAGTGGGAGGCAACCCATTTAATCATTTAACCATTTTGATCATTTTATTATTTTGTCATTTATCATTTTATTATTCGTTTATTTGTTTTGTCATTTTATTATAGTTTTATTTCATTATTACTATTATTGCTTTTATTTATGCATTTATTTTCTTATTTTCCTTATTTTGATTTTTAAATCACTTTTACAGATTTTCTAAAGTCTTTTCCACTTTCCTTCTCCCCCTGATTTGTTTCCTCCGTATTTACACTAACTATGGCTAACCAACCGATAAACCTTATGGAAACCAAATTTAGAGGTAGGAACCAAAGAATGAAATTTGAAGAGTTATCACAGAGACCAATGGATTTGACTCTATACCCGGATGATCTGACTATGGAAACCTTAGGTATACATGATAGCATCCTATACTTGTTTAACCGACTTGGATGGGAGAATGCACTGATTAAACAAAAGTTTGTGACTTACCGCGAGCTCACCCTTGAGTTCCTCAGCTCCTTAGTTTACTTACCCGAGCGCGGTTTTGGATTCAGGAAAGGATTTATCAGTTTCCGCCTATTTGGAATAGAATATGACTTTAACCATAGAGAACTAGCTGACTTATTAGGATTCCCTAGTGGACCATTTGCTTTTACTACCACACAGGTAGAATTAATGGACATTGAGCTAGATTTCTTTTGGGGAACCTTAACCGGAAATTACCATCCTGAACCAAATAACATGAACAATGATGAGATACATAACCCTGTTATCCGCTACTTCCATAAGATCCTTGCCCACACCTTCTTTGGAAAAGAAGAAAACCTTACTGGAGTATCTAAAGATGAGATATTCATTATGTCATGTGTAACTAATGGACAGCCAGTCAATGGTGTGCCTTTCATGATGCAAACCTTCACCCGAATCCAAGAAGAACCTGATCTACCCATATTAGTAGGAGGTCTTGTCACCATGATTGCTGATGCCTTAGGTCTTAGATACCAATTACACAGGTGTAACCGTTTAGGTACCATCCTTCCTATGAATCTTAACTTTTGCTTTAACCGCCATATCATAAGGAATTTAGGACATCCACCTTTCAAGTACCTAATCAGGAATGAAGTAGTAACCCTGTTCACACTACCAAACCATGTTAGAGTCAGTGTTCACAATAAGGATAATTGGCTTTATGAGCTTACCCCTCCTGACTATCCATCTACTCCTGAAACACCTCAATCCTACAAGATAAGGGATGATATAATGACCGATGTAGAAAGTGACCCTGAGACGCCTCCTGGTTACCATGACATTGACCACACTGATGAAGTGATTGAAAACCCTGAAGTGAATCAAGTAGAATATGCTGACAACTTAAATAAAATCATGAACACTCTTGAAGCTTACCAAGCCGATATAAATACTGTTAAGGATGAGATTAAAAGCATGCGATTGGACATTATAGGTTTAACTGACATAACATGTGAGCAATTCTACCACCTGAACTCTGCAATTGAAGATTTGAAGAAGCACTTTTGAAAATGTTGTAGTGATCTAACTTATTTTATTTATTGTTTTCGTTTCTAGTTAGTTTAACATTTCGCAAACATTTTCGTACTTTATTTTTATTAATGTAATTTCCCTTCAATTATATCAAAAGCAAAGCACTTCTAGTTTTACAAATTTTTCCAATTTAATCAATTTCTATGCTTTCAATTCATTTACTGTTATATTTAAATTGATTAATGTTTTATATAATTTCTCGTGTGATGAAATTTACTAATTTATGTTGATATTATATATTATATATTGTTTGTGTTGGAAATAAAATGAGAAGTGATCATAAAAGAAAGAAAAACTGTATTGAACGTGTGAGATAATGCATTCTGGAAGATATTCTAAGTTTTAATCCCTCACGGTCGTCATCACCCTCTAATGATCGTGACAAGCTAATTAGCGCGTCACGACCGTCATTCCCTCATCACGACCGTGACGACCCCTGTTATAGGAATTCTGAGAAACATAACTGTTCTTCTTCGAAACCTCCTCTTTTTCAACTTCCACAACATTCAGAAACCCCCCATTATCTCTTCCAACTCCCGTAACCTCTCATTACCCTAATTAAACTCCATTAACCTCTCCATTTACTCCAAACCTATCACATTCACATCTTGCACTATAATCAGAACCAATTTCTTCACATTTTACACTTTTCTCACAAAACTCAAAAACCTCTCATCTCCCATTCCCGTACTTGCATGCAATGGAAGAAATTTAGTTTAGAGATGGTGAGCATGGAGAAAATCAGAGACAGAAGTTCATCAGGTTCCAGAACCGTGGTGTTCAACCCACTCGATATGTCAACACTGACTGCTTGAGGGAGTTGGGAATGCTCAACAGTGTGAAGCTCCTTCTTCGAAAGGTTGGTTTGTGGCATTTGTGCAGTCAACCCCAACCTACATTCGAGCTCCTGACATTGGAATTTCTGAGCTCATTTCAATATATCACTCCTCCCGGTTCATCAAGTCAACTCACCGGCGCTGCTAAGTTCAGATTGCTCGGACGGGAGTTCGAAGTTACACAAACAAGGATCGCCGAGCTGCTAGGTTTCGATCACGGCGATGATGCTCAACTACGCGTGCCAGACAACTTCAGTGAAACCGCTTTCACCTTATGGCACGACATCACCAACACCCGTGCCACAGCCTTTCAGAGCCTGAATGCTACGCATATCCATAACCCGACGATCAGATACTTTCATCGCATCATCTGCAACACCATTTTTGCAAGAGAGAGCAATCACAAGCTTAACTCCAAGGAGCTCTTGTTCTTGCACTGCGCCTTAAATGGAGAGCGCATCAATGCTGCCCCATTCATGTTGTCCCATATCCAGTCCATAGCGCAAAGAGGCGCAACCCCCTTCTACATAGGCGGGATTGTCACCACCCTCGTCATTCAGCTGGAGCTTGGTGACTTGGTTATCAATTTGCCTCGCAGAGCCGCAGAGTTCCTAACGAAGAATTATTGCAGGTCCGCCCACTTGATTGCTCAGAGAGAGGATGACAGGTTCAACCCTGTTATCCAAGGAACTGTTTATCACCACATCATCTTGTCGTGTCGTGACCGCATCGATCCGTCCAACCGAGCCAACTGGCTATTTGCTTTACCGGATGCTGCCGGCCACGCCCCCATTATTGATGAGCAGGCCGATCCACCAGTGGACGAGATGCAAGACACCATGGATGCAGCTGAGCCTGTGCAGGACATTCCTGAGTCCTCCACCCGACAGCCACCTGCACAGGAATTCACACTTGAAGACGTCCTCCGTGCGATTCATCAGCAGAACCAGATGAATGCCGCACTGGAGCGAAGGCAAAAAGAGCAACATGATGCATTACTTTCAGCTATTGCCGCTAACCAGAGGACGACTGATGAGAAGCTCGGAGAGATATTTAGCGAGCTAGAGTCTTTGCGTATTGATATCACTGCTCTCACCGGCACCGGTTCTGATCCTGAAGCGACTTCGACCAGACGCTCCCGCACCAGAAGCCGAGGCCGTGGTCATCAGCAGCCTTAGTTTTAGTTTTTATTTATGTTTTTCCTTTTCTGTTGTTTGTATTGTACTTTACCCGCTATTATATCACAACATTGAGGACAATGTCTGATATAGTGTGGGAGAGGTACCTTTCATTTTCCGCATTTTCCCTTTCCGCACTTTCCATTCCGTTGTATTTCCTTTTCGTATTTTAATGAAGCAGAGTAATATTTGTGCTATTTCTTAAGTTTTGAATTCTCCCCGTTTATTTAGCCATACCGAAAAAAATCTTTAATTTATTCTTCGCATTACCCGATTTACCTACGAAATCATAGTTAGGAAGCTGAGAACGATTCAACAAGATCGATACAATCTTGACACCTTAGATTTCCCACTTAAGCATTCCGTTCCGATAATTGTTACGACTACACCTTAAGTATCAGTTCAAAAGTAACCCCTAGTAGTTTATACTAGCAGTCAGCACCGTCTGAACACAAACCACGTGGGGAGCCGATGAATATAAGTGTTTGATGCCTAATCTATAATGATCCTTCATATCTCGATGCCAATGAAAAGAAATTGCACCAAAGTACACGGTTGCATATAAGAAACGAGAAGTATGAAAAGGAGTCCATTGCGGGTTGGTTCAGAGGTACCTGGTTCTGAACTTGGTAGGGCGTGCTACGGCTCGATCCCCCACAACCTCCAAATTGGATAATGTATGTAGGGTTACCACATTCGTGTACCAGACCCCGTGCTTATAAAGGATCAAAGTCACTAACCGGCTACTCCACTACGTGCGTGCTAAGGCAAAGGGCTTAATGTGATTGCGCTAGAATGAAAGCGGGCGAAATAAGATCGAAAGACTCTAGGTGGAATCGTAACGCAATTACCGAATGTTTCGTTTAACGGGAAGTCGACGACTTAGCTTGTTGCTTGTGTCATTAGTGTATCGTTAGTGTTTTATCCCAGTACCAGTTTATCTGACAAAACGATTCCTCGTACGGTTTGTTATATGTGTGCATCGATAAAAACCTGTCCGATCATTTTTCAACCGACTATTTGCTTGAGGACAAGCAAAGGTTTAAGTTTGGGAAAGTTTGATAACGAGAAAAAGTATCGGTTATATTGCTATGTTTCAATGCCGTTTTCTCGCATATTTTTCGTTTTAACACCCGATTCCTCGAGTTTTCTTTGTCATTTTGCAGGTACATCAATTACAGAGCTAGATCATGAGCCACAAGTGAAATGAGCAAAAAAAACCATTAAAAGAAGAAGAAAAGAGGAATTCTGCATAATCTGCACTTTTTGTAACAGTCACGACCGTCACCTAGGAGTCACGACCGTGACACGCTAAAAGGAGCAGTCACGGTCGTCACCAGTCCCTTACGACCGTGACGCGCGTAAGACAAGGAAGACGAGCGTGACACCCTTGTCACGAACATGACAAGGGGAATTTAGGGTAATATGCTGAGACTTGGTCATGTACGTGCGTGCTACGTGAATTCAACCTTCCTATTCTCCCGCAGACCAAGTATTTCAACTATTCCCTGGATTTTCTCAGCATCTACGAGGCCCATGCATCATTTCCAACTGCCAAGCCCAAAATATTGATCCTATAAATAACTTAGTTTCAAAGAACAATTTACAGAGTTTTTATTTTAATTTTCTTGCGGAAGCTCTGCCGTATTTTCTTGCGGTAGTTCATTTATTTTTCCAGCATTTATTTGTTCTTGTTTTAGTTTATTTATCCCAACCAAACCATATAACAATTTCCAACATTAGGAAATTGTTATAATTTAATTTCTTTCAAAGCCTTCAGAAATTCTTTTAGTAATTTTTTATTTCCGATTCCGGTCCGTACTCCGAGCTTGCCAGACTGTGGAAGAAGAAGTCTAACATTTTAATTGTTATTCAGGTTTTTTATTTAAATTGCATTTATATTAATGTTAAGCATTTATTTTTCTGTTATGCATATTTTATTTTGTATTTCTCTGTCTCTGCCTCTGTCTGGTTCAACAATAATGAGTAGCTAAACACCTTATGGCGGTATGTAATTAAAATCAACTAAATCGGTAAAATCAACTCTAGGCTTAAAATAATTAAGAGCTTAAAATTCTGGCTGTGACTTTTTATTATAAAATCAATCTTTTTGTTATGAGAGTAAGGAAAGTGTATTAGGTTAGGTCAAGACCACGAGAGTGTGAGATTTTAACCAGATAGCTAAAGTTAGGCATTTAATTTAAACACAGCGAGAGCGCTTTAAAATGAATTAGAATTATTAAGTTTCCAAAAATTATTTCTAAACACTTATGGGCTAGCGAGAGCAGGCATAGGGCTTTAGGGGTAAGATCTGAGATAAGACCACGAGAGTGTGAGTTAAAGATATTTAAACTGATAACCTCTACAGAATAGATTAAGTGAACCATCTTTATAAGCCTAGGTTAGATTGACCCGCCTAAGTTAACATAATTACATACCGACCGCCTTAGTATTATTTTATTAAACTTAAATTTAATTCCCGCCTTTAATCTTTAAAAACAACCAAAAATCGTGACAACCATTCACCTTAGCTAAACTAGTAAATCCTCTAGCACTAAGTAATCATAAAGTCCCTGTGGATCGATAATCTTAAATATTACTTCGATAGGCTGTGCACTTGCAGTTAAGATACCGCTAGACACATATTAAAGTACGTCTTTAGCCCATCACTTGGACTTCCCCCCGACCTTCTCGAGGGATGAAAGTTGGTTTGGTGACGAATCAACCAAATGTTCGAGCCTTATTCTAACCGACGCGACAGTCATTTTGTTGTAGCCTCCACCTGAGATGAGCATGGCCGATGGGACTGCCTCTCAGGGGTTGTACGCTGTAAAATATCACGTGCTTCTAAGGTGTCTAGGAGTGAAGAAATCCTCGGGTCTGGTGATTGACAAGGCGACTAGCATGGGAGTAGCTTCTTCGGAGACCTCGTCGACTCTCTTCGTTTCCTCCTATCGAGGAGCTCCGTCTTTGACATACTTTTTGAGATGCCCCTCTTGGATGAGGATCTTAATAACATCTTTAAGGTGGATGCAGTCCTCGGTGACATGTCAGTGACTGCGGTGAAAGCGACAAAATTTGCTTTTGTCGGTATTGGCCTTAGAAGCAGTTGGTTTGGGGAAGCGAACGCTTCCTTGCTTGAATTTGATATTGATGCATTCAATCAGAATCTTCTCATGGGGAGCTGTGGGGAGGGTATATTCTGAGAAACGAATCGTTGGCCCTTTGTTTTCGCGGGGACGATCATCTTTGCATTTTTCATGTCGAGGAGCTTCAGTGTCGTCTTTATGCTTGTGAGCCCATGAATTCTCCTGATTTCTTGAATCTCGTGTCTTGTATGCGACCTCTATATCTTCATACAAGATATAGGCTTGAGCCTTGTGGAGAAACTCGACGAGGGACTGGGGAGGCTTGATCCCCACAGCTTTACAAAATTCTTTTTTGGGGCAAGTGCCCTTCTCTAGGATGTA
The DNA here is from genome assembly GCA_963966055.1 of Lathyrus aphaca. Classification (NCBI taxonomy): domain Eukaryota; kingdom Viridiplantae; phylum Streptophyta; class Magnoliopsida; order Fabales; family Fabaceae; genus Lathyrus; species Lathyrus aphaca. The sequence continues at coordinate 101,561,400 of OZ014519.1, read as the reverse complement.
CCGCTTAATGCGGTCAGTAGTGTGTACTCTGGCTTCTTTGTTGAACCTGTCTATGTACTATTGTAGAGGTTCCTCTTTGTCCTGTATGATCCCTTCGAGGGTGGCTTCAAATTTGGGATGATGTCAGGATGCAATGAAATGCCTAGTGAGCTTATTCTTCAAGACTCTCCGTGATGTGATAGATCCTGCGGGGAGGTGTTTGTACCACGGCATGGCGCCTTTTCATAACGTGATGGGGAAAAACCCACACTTGATGTCCCCTTCCATGGTGTGGTAGTGGAGCATGTCCTCGAGGTTTTCTATATGATCATCGGGATTGGTAGTCATGTCGTAGGTGGCTAGCGGATGGGGCTTCTCGAGACCGTGAGGAATGAGGGTTTCCATAATTTCGCAACTCAGGATCCCACGATTGTCCTCGTCGTCACTGCTTCCGGATGAGGGATATGGGGACTGGATTTGGCAAGGACTTCTGCTTCTCTATCGAGGACGATGGTCTTCATCGTAACGAGACTTCTTGGTACCCTGATCTCTTTCGTCTGGAAAGCGTCTCGGCTTTCAGGGAAGAGATCAAGTGTGCTTCTTGACCTTTTTTGATGTGATCCTTCTGGCATGTCTTGATCCGCAAGGGGAAAGATATTCTTGATGTTTTTCCTCTTGTGCTTCAACGGAGGAGACCGTGAGCGGCATGGGGGAGTGTAAGAGTCTCTGCAGCGGCGTCTTCAAGAGGGAGAAGGGGAGCGGCGATCCCCTTCGAGCATCTGGATGCGTTCGCTCTAATGGAAGAGAGCGAGGTTTGCCTTGTTAAGGGCAGTAATGAGAGCCTGAGTACTAGCATCGACATCAGACGAGACAAGGATCAGTTCAAATACATGATCTCCGTGGATGACGGACGGTTGCTTCAGATTGTTGGAAGAAAGAGCACGAGAATGTCCCTCGTGATGGTCAACATCGTGATGGGTTGCCCCATTGTTATCGAGGTTGTCTCCATCACTGATGACGATGGTGAAAGGGTCGTTCACAGTCTTGTTGAGCTGGAAAGCCATGAAGACAAAAAAGAAGAGATGAACTTTGATATTGCGTTGAAAAGAAAAGATATTATTCACGAAAGACGGGGGGAGATGCCGATTCCCACAGACGACGCCACTGTATATAAATGATCTGGATAGGTCCTTGTGGTTTTCAGCTGAGACCGTGATGGTGCTTGTAAGAGAGGGGGTGGTGTACCTGCAAGGTACTCCGACGCTCAAGTAAGTTTCTGGGTTAGACCAACTAAAGCGTAAGAAATGATGAGTTATTAGAATTAAATATCTGGCCCTCCAAAGATGGAGGTTATTTATAAGGGCATTTGGTCGTGATCCACGGGTGCATGGCCCTCGACTAGGGGTAATTGTTTCTAGAAGTTTCGGAGGGCAGTTGGTCATTAAAGGGCATTAGAGCGCGTATGAAGGAAGTCCTCAACGACTATATCCTAACGGCTCTAATTCTCAACGGTCATGTCTTCGCGGATCTCTTATTGGGCTTATGCCCAGAGGTATGCTGGATTCAGCCTCAATTGGACGTAGAACACTTGTTAGGTCAGTCCATAAAAATTTATAATTATTGTATCCACATAGATCAGTGGTTTTAAAAGTCTGTTCAACAACCTTTAAGATTCTAAGTAGAGAAGATTTTTATATTTGTTGTGATGTTTGTAAGTAAATAAGAAAATAAATGAAAGAAAGTAAAATAGAAATTTTAGTGTCAGTTGTAAGAAAACTTACTAGGGGTAGATTTTTTCATTAAGTATATATCACATACAATCATAAGTCACTAATATGGTTATGTCTATTAATAATACCATCTTTTACTCTCATATGTATCTCATGTCGGTCTCAATACCGTGAGATCAGTGCATTACTTAATAGTCAATATCTCGATCTATTAACAATCACAGAACAATAACAAACATTCAGATTAAAGAGTCATCAATATTAAAGCTTGAATAGACTTACATCAAAATTCATGATCTACTTTTATATGAATATAATAATTACATCTAATTCTGCTTGGAAGTTTATCTGTCATGTCACGTGAATAGCTCTTTCGCCGTTGAACTTTCTCTCTTCATATAATTCTTTAGTTGTTATTCTATAAAAAGTTTTACTTGAATCTTTCGATGAATTTTTAAATGAAGTTTTTGAAGAAATTTTTTTTTCTTCAATTGATTCTTCACATGTTGTTACAATTTCTTCATGTGAAGCTACACAATTTTTGTATGTTAAATTGAACTTTTTAATATAATAATTCTTCATACAACTTTTTTGTTAACGACTCTCTAAAAGATCCTTCGTGTATATATATATATATATATATATATATATATATATATATATATATATATATATATAATGATAATTCTTTCAAATGACATTTCATATGATTATATCTCAAAAGCTTCTTCTTTTGATTATGAAGATTCTTCAGATGTATCTGAGTTATTTTTCTCATCCTTAAGTTCTCTAAGCTTCATGGTAATATCCTTTTCTAGTTTTCCCAGAAATTCATCATTTATTCTCTAAACCAACTTATAAATTTTTTGTGATTATTTATTTTAATTTTGATAATTACACAAAGATAAGTCAATGTAAATAAACAAAGATAAGCTCGAGAACCTACAACCAATTTTTTATACGGATTTAGATCGCAAGCTTTATAAAATAATTCCACAAGATAATCACACTCTTGGATACAACAAACTAAAACGCAACACCAATTATAAAAAAACTCCCACAAGGGAATTTAGATCTTTCAAAACTACGATTATCTTCGTCAAAAATAAATATGAAAGTAGAGAGAGTACAATAAACATAGAAGGTTTTCTATTCAGAATTTTTGATGTAGAATGAAGTGAGGAGAAATATCCCTTATATATAAAAAGACTTGGTTCAAAAAGAAAATGATCCATGAGGAATTTTAACGACTTAATTGATTAAGACTAGCTGGTAATTTATTAAGGGATTTCAAAATCGAGCAGCCCTAATCTAAAAAAGGAAACCCTAAAATGGATAGATGATTTAATTGATTAAAAGATTTTCTAATTGATTAAGAGTCCATTTATCTTGCTCTAATTGATTGTACCAAGTTCTTAATCGATTAGGCAGTGTAAAACTTTTCTAAATTTGTTTAGAAATACTTCTTGATGGATTTCATACAAGTTTTGCTAAGGTTTTTTACAAAAATATTATAAAATAAGAGAATGTTTAAAAAAATAGTGTTTGTATGTGATTGCCTCAGTACTTTAAGAATTTTTCTTGACCTTTTACATTTTAACTTAACACTCAAAGATACGAAATGCAGGATCGTGCGAGCTTTCACACTTTCACAGCTTTAGATCTTCAAGTTCCCTTGCTTGATACAAGAATGAGTTAACACTTCAACTTGAACTTGAATCGTTTGACTAATGAGGCATGATATATCTTCTTTATTAGGTGCCATTATTTGAAGCTTTACTTTGACAATCGAAATGAACTCCTCATATCATAGATAACTCGTAACATCTATAAGTCGTTATCTTCAAAATTTGTTGCTTCATGCGTTATCATCATCAAAACCAACCAATGTTCATACATAAAATCACATAGATCCACATAAAATACTGAATGATTGTACTTTTAAATGTTTGTTGATTATTTGTTGAAGTTGATTTAGATTCATAGAAATAATATTTAACAAGGTTGTATTATATTAGATTAAGAGTTTTAAATAAAACTAGAGTAATGCGAAAGAGTGATTGAACGAAGATTAAGAAAATAGGCTCATGTCATTGAAAATCAATTTGGTTTATGCCTAGAAGGTCGATCACAAAAGCGATCTATCTACTACGTCGTGTGATGGAACACCATTAGTTGGACCTATAAGACTTGTACTTAATTTTTATTGACTTGGAGGAGGCGTATGATAAAGTGCCTAAATATATTTTATGGAAAACTCTAGAGAAGAAAGTGGTTAGGATCCCATATGTCCGAGTTATCCAAGATATGTAAGAAGAGCGAATCGACTAGTGTACGAACACAAAGTGGAGAGGAAGACGATATCCCCAATACAATAGGTTTGCATAAAGATTAAATCCTAAGCCCCTACCTTTTTACTTTAATTTTAAGTGTACCTACTGAGCATATTCAAGAGCTAGCATCGAAATGCATATTTTTTTTCTAGATGATAGTCATACTTGGAGAATATGATTTAAACGAGAGGTAGAAAACTTGAAGACAAGTTTTAGAAATGTGTGGCTTTCTTCTTAGCAGAAATAAGACCGATATGGAATGTAAATTCAGTAAAATAAGAAGTGTTTATAACCTAAAGGCGAAAGTTGGAGACCATGTTATCCCATAAGTCACTTGATTTAAATATATTTTAGTAAGTAATATAAAACAATGAAGAAATAAAACGGAGTGTGTAAATCACTGAATTCAAGCTGAGTGATTGAATTGGAGGAGGATTTCAGGGATTTCACGTGACACAAATGTACTGTTAAAGCTGAAGGGATAATTTTATCGGATTGTGGTAAGATTAACTATGTTTTACAAGACAAAATATTTGGTGATTAAGAATCAACACGAGAATTAAATAAATGTACTAATGAAGAATTTGTTGAGTTAGATGTGTAGTAATGCTAGACATGATAAGATTAGAAATGATAAGTGATTTTGACATATAGAGAAAGACTTGTAGATTTCTTTTATGAGAAGAGCATATCAAATAAAGAGGAGTCAAACAATTAATATAAATAAAAACCTAAAAAAACTATAAGAAAAATTATTAAAAAAGATTTTAAATTAACAATTAAGATAAAATCATAATCGATGATAAAATTTTATGATAGAAATTGATATATGTAACCAATCCAATTTATTGTGATAATGTTTAGTTATTGTTGTTGAAGTCTTTTAAATAAATAAGACAAAAAAAAGTTAGAGGTATAAAACAAGTGTATATTTTGACATAAGAAAAAAAATATAACAATCTTTTAATCTTTGAAGAAGAAATACGTAACTTTTGTTTATAATTTGAAAGCATTTAGTTTTGATTCTCTCAACTCATAATTTATTATTCGAGGGGAAAAAATATAGAGACTTTCTTAAATTATATTTAAGACTTAAATAATTTTTTTCTCTATAAGTGTTTTTGATTTTTATCTTTTAATTATCTATAAAATATATTTTCTATTGAAAAACAAGATAAAATAGAATTTAAAGGTAATACCCGAATAATATAAAATAATATTATATATATAATTAATTAAAATATTTATATTTATCATATTATATTATTTTAAAATAAAAATGCGATTTAAAAGTACATATTTCTCATTGATAATGTAATTTACATTATATATATATATATATATATATATATATATATATATATATATATATATATATATATATATAATTTTTGTATAAAAATAATAATAATAATAATAATAATAAAATAGAGAAATCTTTATTCTCTTATAAGTTTCTAAATATAGATATCATTTGAAATAATCTTTAAAAAAGGTTTTAAAAAATGTAATTATTAATTTCCCTCGTAAAATTATAGATAAATTAATTAAAATAAATTATCATCTCCAGAACTTTCGAACTATATATAGTTGAAACTCAAATTCAAAAACCGTTTTTAACCCGCGAAATGAAAGAGCATCAAACACCAACGAAGCTCTCTGCTCGCTCCGCCGAGAATCGCACCGGAAAATCCAAAGATTCTCCGGCGAGTAAATCTAAAAAGGCACAGTTCAATTCCTAAATCTTATGCATTTCACTTTTCTGCTTTAACTTGTGTAATCTCATTTTCTGATTTTTCTTCAGATCTCGAACAAGAACTTGAATGCATCACCTGCATCCGTTTCTGAAGAATCCTCGAATTCATCACCGATTTCTGAGATCAAAGAAGATAATCTAGATGAAAATGTCACAGTATGTATATAACTAGATTTATCAGTGTTGTTCATTTATCAATTTAAAGCTTCATGAAAATTTTCAGCGATTATTTACTAATTGTGCGATAGAAAGGATATAATTAGATTTAGATCCGTTGATATATCGTTGATGTTTGTTTGAATTTTCAATGCAATTGTGGTTGAAACTTCCGCGCACTTTGAATTAATCGCCATACTATAAGAATTTGCGGTTCTTTTTTATCAATTTAAAGCTTCGTAAAAATTTCAATCAGCAAATTAATTTTCTGTGATTATTTGCTAATTATGTGTTAGAAACGATAGTTAGATGTGGATCTGTTGATATTCGTTGACGTGTGTTTGAAACTTTGGATTATTAGGCAATTTATTCGGTTTCAATTTCAAGAAAGAAATAAGCGTTTTAAGTTTAACAGTTAGGCTTCAACTGATTCAAATTATTAATCTCGCTGTTTCAGACTTTCTTGTGGGAAGAAGCTTCCTCTGTAACTTCGCTTCAGCCTGAAAAACTCTCAGACACAACGGAAAATAGTTCTGGTAGTTGCTTTGACGTGTGTGAGTTTGAAGGTGCTAAGTTCACTTCTGTGGAGGATCAAATCACTATGAATTTTCTCAAAAATTTTAAACCTGGTGAGATCCTTACTTTTGACAATGCTGATCCACGGTATCAGAAGCTTAGGGATGAGATAATTGAGTATGTTCTACAAGATCTCAAACGCAATGTGCTTCCGGAGGATGGAAATCACACACGATCACGATCACCGTCGCAAGGGCTTTCTCGGAAAAACAGATTGGTATTTCTAATTGTTATCATTTGGTTCATTGCAATATTGGTGATACTTTTCTGCACTCCTGATGCTGATTGTGGACTAGTGGCAACTTGAACCATTCCACTGAAGTGATACAATATTTGTTCTTAACTTGAGGTAATTTGAACTGTTTTCAATTTGTATTAGTCTTTTGACTAAAGGTTTCATACATGTATTAACATACTTGGACGAGGTTTGTGTTGATATAATATAGAGCCTTAATAAGTCACAGATTGACTGTGGTTGCAATGATGCTGTAAATAAATATAAACGCTTTGGCAGTTATGTTAAGAAGCATGTGTTATTCTTGCTTTTATGAGCCAATAAATCATTAATAAGAAATAGCTTAGTACGTTTTACAATTATTAATATGATCATTGACAGTTTAATTTGAGTAGGTAGCTAGTTCTGGTTTGTACGGTTTGATCTAGAAGTGCTTATGTTTAGTCAAAGGATTAATGGTTAATTGGCCCTGTTCATGGCCCCAGAGAGAGTCATTCCCTAGTCCTATCTAGAATATACTTGGTCCTATTAATGTCTGGTAAAGTAAAAACTGATTCCAAATGGTAAACAATAAACTTTAAACTATATGTGCATCAAATGTATACTTAAACTAATATTACACAGAAACCATAAGTGAAGTATTATATAGGTCACAAAAAATTTACCCAACCTTGTAAATTTTCTGGATCTCTCGAGGTTGTTCAAGTGATCATTTTAATTTACTACCTAGATCATTGGATTTTGACACCAGAGGTGCTCTTAAATTAGGGGACAATGTCATTCAACCTAAAGAAGATACATACACACAAACCAAAGTATTTTTAATAGTAATGTATAATATATATTATCATGGAGATCTTTTAACTTGGATTTTTTACTAAATATGGTGGCAAAAAAGAAACAAGGAGGCAAGACAGATGCAATCAAGAAGCTGAATGTTTTTTATTTTGTTTGTGGTAGTGATCAATTATGAGTTGTGATGCTCATCATCTATTCATCTTTTTGTTTTCAGAGTGAGAAATAGGGGGCAACACATGGGTTAAACTGGGGTCTTTGTAAGCATTAATTATGATTTTTGAAATATTGTTGCTGCCTTATCCCGTTATCCTGCCTCACCTAATGCCACGGAGACTGTTACCTAATAGGTTACAGGAGAGAATGGCTAAAAATGCTGATAAAAAAGTGTCACTGATTAAATTTTATAGGTATTATTCTTTTACAGTGAGTGTAATTAGAACTACATATATTAATAATATCAACACCTGGCTGATTCAATTACAGCGGTCAGCCTGCTGTAAACGATCCGGGTTTTGATATCAGCTACCAGGGAGATAAATCTTGGCCTGCGCCTGCCACTAGTTTTTAATACTTTCAAAGTGAAAGCTTTAATGAAATCCATGAATATACTTTTGAATTTAATGCATGTGGGAAAAAGACATTCAGAACCAGCTTTACTTAAAGCAAGATTTGGTGGATCAGGGAAATTTTCATTAGGACTCTACCATGTTATGTTTGGGTTTTAGAACTGGGGGACATAAGTAAGGTGCCTATCTACTTTAACTGATTGTTTCTGCTCCTTTGCTTAAATCCCGGGAGACGAATGGCTATTATTTAGCATTAGCTATTGCCCTGGTTTTAAAGCAAATTTGACTCCCCAACACCACATCTTAGTTAGTGCAGGATACACATTATGACAAAGTAATTTGACTAATTCTAAATTGATCTGATGATAACTAAAGTCTAACTTAATATTATTTCTACTATGGATCTCACTAGGGTACTAATCAAATAGTTCAAAATTAGATAAAACGCAATAAATAGTTGTTGTGCAGAAACAGTTGAAGTGATTTACAATCTGGACCACTTAAGAGAAGCATACAAGTTTGAAAATGATGGAAGTTACATATCTGTGTTTGCGTTGCAAAACATACGGTAATATTTTATGGGTGGTTCAATTGAACCTTTCATTCTTGAAACAATATGTGAAGTATATCATCATTATATGATCATGCAGTATGCACAACAAATTGCCTTGATTACTCTTCAATACTTACATGCAATGAGATCTTACTATCTTATTCATTTAATGCTCTTTTATTATTTTGGTACTCACTGTATGTTGTGTTACACCCTAAAGAGGTAAACTCTGCATAATGTCTCTGTTGGCAGCACACGGTATGTTGAAATGGGAATGAGAAGTGAAACATCTTTACTAGTATAAAAAATTTAGGTGTGGTAAATTTCTCGAGATCCAAAATGAGAAATTTTTACCTTAGATAAGTAGCTTTGCCATAAGAAATTCTTACCTTAGTTTAGTTATAATTTGAGTGTGTTCAAATTAATGATGAGTAGCTTTATGTTGTGGTATAAAAAAGTGCAAAAGGGAGCTTGCTAAAACAAAAAAGCAAAGGACACTCTTTTTTGCTTATGCTAATTGATTAATTCTCTTAATTATGAAATATAATTGAGGTTGTAGTATTTGATAAAAAGGGACTAGACTAGTCTTCAATTAAGGAAATGTGTAGCATAACTGTCAATATCCTCAAAGGGGTAAAAAAAGCCCAAAACCCATCAAAGACAAAACAAAGGCCTGGGATAGACATGACAGGTACTGGAAAGACAACCTACATGCACATGTATGTATCCCTCTCGTGTTTGTTGTTTCTGTTGATTAACAGTTCATCACCACCATTAATCATTGCACGGAATGAAAAGAAAATAATTAGTGGGGCCTCATTTTTCACTTTGGTCAATAATACTAAGTGAAAGGCAAGAGCATGCACCAATTAATCCATATGGGTGGGTGTTGGAATTGCCCATCCATAAAGAAACCATTGCACCGAAACTCGAAATTTGTCAGAGTTTGTCAAACTTGGTCTCGCTTGGGATTTGCTATTGTTTGGCTTCGTGTTATGAGTGATTGATTGATTGTGCAGGATTAAATTACAAATCCGTCTCTAAAATTGTTCGAGTGGGACATTTATTCTCTAATCTTGCGATTAAACTAAACAAGTATTAGAAAATATTAGTGTAAATTCTAAAATTAAAAGAAATATCTAAAAAAGGTGAGTGTAATTTTTTTATAAACTAAGTATTAGTTATTTAGACCACAATAGATTCAATTTTTTTAACACTATTACATGTTTAAAAATGAGTTGGAACTCAGGAAATTACACTAAATAGTTTGATTGTTATATTCCAATTTTGGATTTAAATCATATATTTGTTTAAAATTAAAATAAAATAAAATATAGTTATTTTACAATTTTTAATATAATAGTTTCTATAACTTGAGGGCAAATGGAAAGACCCAGCTGATTCTCCTAATCGTGACTTCTACTCAAAACTTTAACTCAAGACTACTTGCATCTAATAAATAATAAATTAAAAATAACAAATAATTTGATTAATGATAATTATATATCATAGTAGTATTTAACTTTTCATGTATTAAAATAAAACCTATTTATTAAAATTTATATTTAAATGAAACTCCTGGATTTCCTTAAGAATAAAGATGGAGTATTTCTAAAATGGTAATGTAATTATGATCGGTGAAGAATAGATGACTCAAGATTTTTTTTATTTTTTAGAATGAAATTATAAGTTTTTTATATAATAATATACTATTATTTATGTATTTCAGTTTTTTAATCTTAATTTAATATAACCTTTACGCTAATACATAAATACATAAATATAAACTAATACTGTCGATACGGATTATACTTTGAAGTAACAGTTTACACTCAATTACCTCAACTATAAATTATTCCACCCCATATTTGTTGTATTAATTAAAAAAGTTATTTAAAAATAAAGAATAAAACGTAAATTAAAAACTAAAAGATATATGAGTATGAGGAAAAAAAAATTAAATACACACGTAACAACAAAATAAACTACTAAATAAATAAAATATTTTAATCAAATAACCAATATTTAAGTTAGGACAACTACTCACACTTTGATTTATTTAAAAATTAAATTTCAACATACATGTGTTATGTCGCGAAATCAGAAACTATATGTATTAAATCAAGTATTTGGACTCGAGTGGTAAACATGCTCATACTAAGGAACGAAGATTTGAGAATATCGAGTTCGATTTCTGGTGGAAACAATATTTGGCCAGTGTCATGACCTCTCGACACGAACTTTGGATTACTAGAGCCTCTTTCCCATAGGAACCAGAGGGTGAAAAACCAGAAGGAAAAAAACTATATGTGTTAGGTTGCAAAATCGTAAATGGTGAGGATTACAAAAACTATGAAGGGGCAAAACTTTCGATGTACTACGCTGATGTGACATAGTGGATCAAAGTTGTGATCACTGTGTTTCTTGAATTAGAGATACGAGTCTTAATGTGATGTCGTTAATCGGTTTTTGATATCTCTGATACGACGAGCCTAGGGGTACCTGCATGGCTAACACTTCAATGTCCAAGTCAGTTTAGGGTTCATACTGAAAGTGGAGATTATAGATTATGTATCTGAAAACCCTTTGTGAAGGTATTTATTACCTTGGGTCTGACGTGGCAGGTTGGATAATGGGCCTTGTGTTATTAGGCCTTTGGTCCGTGTGGAGTAGTGAGTCTCGAGTCTTTGACTAACACAAAACAGGGGGTCTCGATGCTTTGACTGACATAAAACAGTAGCCCCCGAGACTCTTCGGCCATGTTTGATGCCAAAGGAGTCTTCTAGCAATCGAGGTCGGCCTTTGAGAATGTTTGTCTAGGTGTCGGTTGACATACGTCGCTTTGGTTTTACCAAAGCGTGATAGGGATGTGAGCATTAAATACAATCCTATTATTAAAACGTTTAACTATTTTTATTTGACATGTGACCTGAAAAGGTATGAGGTGATATGACACAACTTTCGTGTACTCAAGTACACTCGAGTACAATTGTCTTCCCCATACGAGTTATAACCGTTGATTTATCATTGTTCTTGTTTTTGATCTGATATGTCCGATTGCCTTTCTCTATATAAAGATAGGGAGAGATCGAGGACAAACCTTTTAGCCATATCGTAAACTGAGTGTCTTTTGTGTCTTTGAGTTTTTCCCTCTTATTTGAGAGCACTTCTCTTCTAGAGTAATTGCCATTGCACGTTCATAATTTCAAAGCATTAAAGCTTCGTCTTTTCAGACCTCTCCCTTTCTTTAGCGCTTTGTCGAAACATATCGGGAAGTGATTGGTCACGACCCTAGTGATGTTGAAATTTCCCTTCATATAGAGTATCATGGTGGCCCGATGTTGTATCCTAGGTCATTCCCGATGACCATCATATAGCCGATTTATTATCCCACAAGGGAATTTGATTAATAAAGTTGATGTATGCTAAAAAATACCATTGGGTGGCCACCTAAATAATTGGGATTCCATATGTCTTAAACATTGTCAACGTTGTGACTGAAGTTGACATCGCAGTTGACAATCTCCTAAAATGGTCGATTCTACCTGTGGGTTCGAATGAAAGGGTGTGCAACTCTTTCGAGGGTTGCTCGATTCTGCTGTACGAGTGTCTCTTCACCATATTGGGGATACATATGCTTTTTTCTAATTTTGAGGTGGCCGTTATGAACCATCTAAAATTCGCCCCTCGCAACTTCATTCCGGAGCTTAGGCTTTCATGATGGTGTTCCAACTTTGTGCCAAGTACAAGTCCTAGAAACCTTCCTTAGATTTCTTCATTTACCTTTTTTTTGTATCTCGTACTTTGTTGGATGATTCTTTAAATCAAGGACTAATCTCTATTTGTCCTCAAGCACCTTAGTTTAGCTATTTTGCCTCATATTAGGATGATTTTCTGGAGTGTTTCATGTTGGTGAAACTCGTGACTTCGGAATCTCATATGGCCTTCTGCTCGTCTCTAGTCCCGACGGGAAGTGTCAGCTCTTGTAGAAAGGGATTTTGAAAGTACTGGTCTAGAGTTCATTTTTACCTACCTATTTCTTTTTACCACTTTAGGTTACCTCCTCTGTCTCCCGAGGAAGTGAGAATGAAAGAGGAGTTATATGCCTAGTTTTAGGGGCTCAGATATGAAGAAGGATCTGATCCTAGTGAAGTATTTTCTTTTTAGCAACATAAAAGGCAATTATATACTTACGCGATAATTAGTGCGTCTGATTATTCCGAGAGACAAAAATTCTTTGGTGAGGATTAGGATATGGACTCCGTTTTTTTATTTTTTTTAATAGTGTTATTTGTGTCTTGAAGATAACATGGATCAATTGAGTCAATTGTAGAAAGCTCTGGCACTTACCAATAATCAGGGCCTTACAACTGACTTGTCTGTCCGGGTACCGTTGGCACTTGTTGTTGTTTATACTATTGCTCCGGAGGCTCAAATTCCTTCTGCGGTGATTACATCGGTAGTAGTTGAGACTATTATTAAGGTTACTTCTCTAGAGGTTGGTCAGCTAGTGACTGAGGTAGTTAGTTTTTCCACTCGAGAACTTTCACCATCTGCATCCCTTGCCAATAGGAGTCAAGTGATAGTCTATCTACTCCTGTTGAAGAAGTTTCTTCCAAATGGACCCGTTTGTCGGAGGGTGGCGAGCAGTACATTCTTACTCCTCTCTTCCAGGTTCCTGCTTCTCTTCTGTCTCGGGTACCTAACACCTTAGAGGAATTTGTTGTTGTTGTAGATTCTAAGGACTTAGATTTTTCCATGGTTTATTTGCAACTAACAGGCAAATCCTTTTTGTAGATGCTTCCCATACTCTATTTAGCGTCAGATCCCTCGTTTCTATTGTACCTGCTGGCCAGGATGATGTTTTGGGTTCCAAAGAGCTTTCTAGGGAGTGACATGAGCTGAGATATAGGTGTGAAAACCTTGAGCAAAAAATTTAAACCCTGAGAATGAATTGGGCGGGCTCTAGGCGAGCACTGATGTTGTCAACCTTGAATCGGAAGAGGTGGATCAATATAGTCGACCATCCATTTTGGATGCTCAGATAGAGATTTGAAGGCTTCCCCTGTTGATGAAGAGAAACACTGTAAGAAGCTTTCTGAGGATCCAAATGAAGCATATCAAGCATTCAAATAAGAACATAAAGTTCTTCACCAGAAGATGGATGACTCGATTAGTTCTTTGAAATGTCTCAAAGAGGAAGTGGTTGCTACTCGATAGAGATCTCGAGAGTTTCTTCAACTGGCATTAGAAGCCGTGAGCAGGGTATAGGATGAAATTATGGAGCATGAATGAGGGTTTTATCTCAGCCTTACCATTACCGTTGACCAACTGGATCCTTTAGTTGATGCTTCTAGAAAGGATAGCGAAAGCGTTCCTAGAGCTTTGGAGTCGTGTGTCGATGTCTAAGAGCCATTTGTTCTTCTTTCTCTGTTTAATTTTTTCTTGTAAGATTTGGTCGGGCCTATGTACCTCAGTTTGTAAACAATATATATATATATATATATATATATATATATATATATATATATATATATATATATATATATATATATATATATTTCAATTATTACCTTTAGTATGTTTGTGCTTTTTTGTTATAATATCATTTCTTATTCAACCGTTGTTATTGTCCGGATAGGATCTAAGGACGACTAGCGTCAGAGGAAAGTTAAGGATTGCTTTGGAACCCTGTAATTCACACAATTTGTTTGCTATTGAAAGTAATTAATGATATTTGCTTAAATTTTAAATGATGTTAAGTCTTCTTTTAAGCCGTGCATGGGTGTATCTTTTGAGAGTGTGGTGCATTAAGGTGTACGCATTGCCTTGATGAATATCGAGGTAGTAGCATAGGGATGGACTCAAAATATGCTCGCACGGAGGAAGTATTAGTGCAATTTGATGTGTTCATACGTCAGATCAAAACTGATGGAATATGATCTCATATCTGAGCATTCATGCTCGCGCTTGTACCAGTAAGTATTTCATGTCGAACTAGATAGACACACCTTTGCCTTAGTCACATTTATATGGATTAGTTATAATTACGGTTAATTGTGGTTATGTTTCAAATTATAGTTACAGACAATGGGAATGAAGCTGGCTAGATGCAATCATGCTTTGAACTGTGTTTTGTGTCACAGAGGATCATATCCATCCAAATATTGAGGATTCTCGTCCGTGCCCCCGAGGAGAAAGCTCAGATCGAGGTGGACGTATCCATGTTTCACCGTGCTCTCTCTTGGATTTTCTAGATCTGAATGGGGGTGCACTAACTATGTGTGAAAATCTGTATTTCTTTGACAAATGGGTATTTTAATGTTTTATTTGGACAGGCAATGTGTCTCCGATAGCATTTCCAAGGAGATTGGTTGGTGTAGTCGGCTGGTCAAAGCGCCTCTGACAGCTCTCATAGATTCTGAAGACACACAAGGTGATGTAGGGAATTGCTTGTTGTAGTCGGGTGTACTAAGTGTATCTGAAAACTAGGATAGTGTAGCGTTATGTATATTGGATAGTATTCTCCCATCTTAGATGTGCATCTTGGCATTTGGAAGCATTCAAATGAGTTTAAAAAGAAGTCAACATCATATTTTCATTGAAAAACGTGTTTTTGGGCATATAAGTCAGTATAAGCCGACTTATGCATGAACAAGATGACATATACGAAATCTAAATCAATATAGGTCAACACATACGATCTTCAGGTCGGCTCCTACCGAAAAGTATTAAAGTATGTAGGCTCTGCCAATAGGCTACATCACATGTTGCATCATAGGTCGACCTATTAACCTTGACATGCCGACCTATGACCTTCACAGGCCGACCTATGCGTGTTCATTCCTCAAAAATCTCATTATTTCGCCAACTCATTCCATTCCTTTTGCTTATTTTCCACACACACACACACACAAATATATATATATATATATATATATATATATATATATATATATATATATGTATATATATATATATGTGTGTGTGTGTGTATATATACACACACTCATACATGCAGCTCATTCTTTTTAAGGGTTTTTCTAAAAGTCAAAAAGCTAAAGAAATCATATTACAAAGTTTCCCATCATCTTCAACCTCTATTATATGCATACACACAATTGAACTACGCATAATCATTTTTCGATTGGGTGATCATCTAGATTAGGGTTGATAACGTCCAATTAGGTTTGGTGTAACCAAGAATATTGGGTTGGGAACTTTGTGTGTTTCAAATAAGAAAACAAAGGGGAGGTTTTCCTTCAAGATCAGGTTTAATTTGAAGGTTTTGGACAAGATCACGTTAACACATATTCGACCGAGTGAAGGCCTTTGGACAAGTTGGTTTCTTTGCAAGGGCGTAGCGTGAGACAGTGAATTGTGTTCGGTAATATTGGGTTCAACAAGTTGTGTGCTCGGGATAATAAGAAGGATTTTAGCCGCATTTTTGGTCACTTGATCAAGCTTTTAATCAAGGGTTTAGAGGTGGAAGAATCAACACAAAATAATTGGGTTTTTAGGGTTTGCATTCTTCATCTCCCCTATTAACGATTTCACAAAGAAAAGGTTAATAACAATATCTTAATTTGATTTTGAATTGAGGGCAGGCGTACCCATAGCAAGGCCAGTTGGGGAACTGCATAAACAAATATTGCTCTCTCTCTCTCTCTCTCTCTCTCTCTTTTATCTTTTTATCGCATTAATTATTAATTTTTCAATTTATCAATTTCATCGATGTTTGATCATTTTTATTGGAAATTAATTTTAATAATATTTTTAAAAGAGTTGTTGGTGATATAATCATAATCACTTTGATTGCGATTGGCTTTTAACATCAACAAAACAAATTTAATTTCCAATAGATATTGATTGCTCACAAAGTGTTCGATAAATTATTTTTGTGTGTTTAATTGTGTTTTGGTTCATTAGATACATGAGTTATGAATAACATTGCGTTTAATTGATTCGTAGCTTGGTCGTAGTTGAACATTTACGTTCATTATCATTCCATTTAGTTTGTGACATGTGTACTGCTTTTCGATAGTTGGTTCAGTTAGACGATTCAATTCGGGTCATATTTCTGATGCACTATAATTTTGAAAACAAACTTTTGCCAAATTGTTTGGTTTTAGAATTTGTGGTATATTCACGTCCCTCTAGATCGAAGCTTGTCCTCTAAGAAGTGGAATCAAGAGCTCTGGTTCATTTTGTTCTTTAGATACATTACTTAGAAGAATGGCTATCAAACCTAAGGGTGTGTATAATATAGCGTTTATGTGTATACATGTCAACTCCGTTGACAAAGGTATTTGGGATGCTATCCAAAATGGTCCAAATGAAATAACTAAGACAAATGAGGAAGGTGTCACAATACCTAAACCGGAAGCACAATGAGATGCTAATGATTGGAAATTGTGGTCACATGATTTGAAAGTGAAAAATATTCTCACTTCCACTTTGGGAGTTGATGAATTTTATCACATTTCTCATTGTGAGATCGCCAAAGCTATGTGGTATGCATTAGAGTTTGCCCATGAGGGTACTAATGATGTCAAACAATCTAGGATCACAATATTTAATCAAGAGTTTAAGATGTTCCCTATTGAGCATGGTGAAACCATTCCAGATATACGAAAAATGTTTCCACATCTTATTAATTAATTAAATTCACTTGGTAATCATGTTTCAATGAACTTGCTACTAACAAAGTTTCGATATTTTTAAGAAGGGAATGTCAACCTAAGGTTATCGCTATTAAATAAGCAAATGATCTTAAGATGCTTGATCTTACGATTTTGTTTGGTAAGTTGGAAGAACACGAGCAAGAGTTTACTTACTTGGCAAAATACAAGTAGGAATATGAAAATCGATCGAAAAATGAGAAAGGGAAAAACAAATAAGGTAAGAAGTACATTACTCTAAATA
Organism: Lathyrus aphaca; assembly: GCA_963966055.1. NCBI lineage: Eukaryota > Viridiplantae > Streptophyta > Magnoliopsida > Fabales > Fabaceae > Lathyrus > Lathyrus aphaca. The sequence goes on along the minus strand of OZ014519.1, from coordinate 101,543,793 downwards.
CTTCTTGCTCAAGGCCTTCATATTGTGAGCATTGTGGTAGTGAGAGTGATGATGAAAAGAACTCTTGTGAGGAAGATGTGGGGGTTATTCATAAGGAGATACAAACGGTATATAAGGAAAAATGGTGTTAAAAATTCTGACATGAACATAGCCAAGTTTAGAAGGTTGACAAGTTCCTCTAAGGATGATGAAGGTAGAAAGAGAAAGCTCAGAAGGTATTGCTATCATTGTGGTGAAATTGGTCATTATAGCCCGAAATGTCCCATGAGAATGAAAGATAAAGAAAAGAGCATCACAAGTATTCTAGAAAATCTAAAAAAGCTCATGTCGCTTGGGAAAGTGATAGTGATTCCTCTAGTGATGAAAGCACAACTTCAAGTGTGGAATCGACTCAAAGTTTTCTCATGGATAAGGGGAAGAAAAAGAAGAATGTAAGTTCCTTTAAACTTGAATCCACAAATGATTTATCCTATTTTTAATTACAATATGCCTTTGAAAATCTACGTAGAGACGCCTTAAGAGCTTTTAACAAGTTAGCTTCACATGAAAAAGTGTCTTTAAATTTGGAAGCTATAGTGTTAAAATCCGAAACAAAGTTTGAAGCTATTAAGAAATATATGATATAGATTCAAAGTGACAAGAGAGGGGAAATAATACCTCCTAGGGTTGGTTGTGAGTATTGTCATGATAGAGAAGAGGAGGTCAAATCTCATCAAGTCAAAATAGATGATGCCTTGCAACCTAATATTGTGTTTGCTATTGATCCCTCTAAGGTTGAAAATTTTTATCTTGTCATTATTGTTGCAAAAAGGGACACACCATTGAAAAATGCAAATTTAGGAAGTTATTTCTAATCCTGACCCATCTCCAAAATAATATATATATATATATATATATATATATATATATATATATATATAATATATATATATATATATATATATATATATATATATATATATATATATATATCCTATATATCCTATAGATGCATAGAAATATTATTTGATTAAAAAGAACAATTAAAAAAATACAAATTACTATTACTATTTTTTATTTTTATAGGCAATGACATAAAGAAAAGAAAGACGGTCAAAATTTGGGGTACGACAACTTGAGTTACTACATTCAGTAGTGTTGTCTTCCTGAAATCTCTCTTTGGAACCCATATCTGCTTTTGCTTATACATCTTGGTGTTTTAAGGATTAAGTGATGATGGAAGAAAGTTTACTTAAGTCCTTTTTTATAGATGTGTTTACAATGTCTTGTGTTTAAAATTATTTAAGCATTGATTAAATCTTATCAATACTCTAATAATAATTCTTGGAAATGTTATCTAACAATGTAACCTATTTAAGATTCTTTAAATAACTAGTAATTTATGTTTGATTTGTTTTAATTGTTACTTATGTGTCATTTTCACTTTATTAATGTATCTTCAGTATATCTCAAGGTCAATTGAATGATTGTTGCATACAATGTAAATAAATGAATTGTTCAAAACATATTTCATTAATCTTGTTAAGAGATTACAAAATATTCATAAAAAGAAAAATGAATGGTCCTAGAAATACATGGTTCTAAGTCATTCCTTTTTCTACAAGATCAGTAGCTACCATAATCTATATCTGGTTCATATTCAACAATGTCTTCCATCTTTGGCTCTGGCACTGCAAGCTGATCAAACATATCGTTAAGCCTCTTCCTTTTTTATCTCTTCATAATCTTTCTTCGTGGTCTCATAGTAGCTCATGAAGGATCCTTCCTGAAAGGATGTTTTGAAACCGCTGATGTTGCCTCATCATATTTAGGTTTAGTAAGAGATACAGGGCCAATAGTGGATGATTCACAAATAACTCGTTTATGAAGCTTCTTGATTTTTCGCCATGTTGAGCGCCTTGAAAACTTTGTTAGTATAACTCTTGAAGATGTTGATAAAATATAAACTAGATCTTTGTCCTTTTATAGTAGCTTCTGAGTACCCTAATCATTGGAATAAAATCTCTAGCTTGATTCTTGAGGTTGTTTCGACCAATGGTCGCTTTGCATAATCTTTAATGGCCCTTGTTACTTGATTACTTTTTCTCTTTGGAGACTAATCGTGTAATGATGATTTATGATACATTTATTAGCGAGGTCTTTCTTTTCTTTTTATTATTTTTTATTTGACAAAAGAGTGAGAAACAATGATAAGTATTTAAGTGGAAACTGAACCCATCAGGGATATTTTCAGAACAATATATGCTCTTGATATATTCTCTTTTAATTTTGATGATAACAAAGTATTGAAAGAAAAATGGTTCATTTGATGTGCGTTTTATTTTTGCAAGTTCTACATCATTGTACATAAATAATCAAAATCTATTTTACATAAACACACTTGATAGTTGTTTCATTACTAGCTTCTGGTGGTATAGTCTAAAGAATAATTGCTAGTGTGGCTTAGCACATACTATGAGCTGAAGGCCTTAGTATTCTGACGAGGTACCACACTTGGTAATTGTAAATTAGCATCTGGTACCATTCAGAGTTGGTGGTAAAGTTGTGGTTGTCTATACTGCAAAAAGCAAGTTGTACTGTATTATTAGCTTGTTAGCTAGAGTCTACAAGATTGCAAGGATCAAGAAAGGTTGGCATCCTCTACAGATAACTACTCTCAACAAATTTATCGGTATAAAACCTCGTGAATACTCAAAGGTTAAACAAGTTACACACTAGATTCAGAATCTACTGTGTATCCATCTTCAATGGCTCTTGTACTATGGAGTAAAGGAAAAAACATTTGATCAAGTTATCTCTTCAATGAATATTTTCTATAAAGGCTATAAATATTGTTGAGGATCCAAATTTGAATCTTAACAATGATTAGTCAGAAGAAGGAGTGGCAAGATCAAGCAATTATCAAATCTATTGTAATAAGCATATTTTCTGTTGTAGGTTATAATTGTAAAAGCCTTAAGATTTCTTACCATTGAATATCTTAGAAATCTTAAAGCTTTATGTATTTGTTATGGTGATATCACATACCTCTAATACTTGTATCATGTACACCTTGTTCTATATTCTACTAAGCCTTCAATACTTTAGATCAAGTCTTTTGCTATGTGCTTGAGCATAAGTCTTATTTCATTGGGATTCAAGTAACAAGTCTTGATCCAAGATGCTTGAGCTACGTAAGTCTCCTACTATGTGCATAGGGAATGGGTCTGAGCAATTGTAAAATACTTGTGCAAAAGCACAAGCGAATATAATCAGGTTGATTATAATGAAAATCACTTGTGAGGCAAGGGGACTGAAAGTACTCTCAGTTAGGGGATGAATCAACATAAATCTTTTGTTTCTTCTATTTTTATTTATTTACTTCTATTAACATCTGATGCCTAATGAACTAAACAAAATTTGAACATCAGTTTTGATTATGTAAAAGTGAAACACAATTCAACCCCTCTTTTTATGTACTTTTCACACCTTCAAACATGATTACAATCGCTTATGCATAAGTCTTACATTTTCTTAGACCCACTGTCTGAGACTTCAGCTCAATCAACCATATTGATTAAGACTTTCACTACTCATAGAGTTAAGCAAGTGACTTAGGTAGCTCAAGCATCTTGGCTAGATACTTCCTTGCTTAGGCCGTCATCCCAAGATTTATGCTTATGCCCTCTAACCGAGCTCACTTTCTCTAAAGGTCACTTTGGATGAGACTTCCTTGCTCACATCCTCTAACCGAGCCCACCTACTCCAAAGGTCATCCAGAATGAGACTACCTTGTTCACATCCTATGACCGACCCACCTGCTCCAAAGGTCATCCAGACTGAGACTTCCTTGCTTAAAGAACATGTCTAAGACTTTTGCTTTGCTTAAACAGCTCCTAATCTAGATTTCCTGCTCACGCCCCTTAGACAAATACTTTCCCTTGCTCAATCATCCTAGCTGAATAAGAATTTTACAGCTCAAGCGATTAAGCATTGAGACTTACGTATCTCAAGCATATTGGCTCAAGTCTTGTTGCTTGAGTCCCAATGAGACAAGACTTATACTCAAGCACATAGCAAAAAAGTTTAATCTAAATAGCCAAACAAATTCAGCAGAATAGAGAACAATGTGTACATGATATAATTATCAAAGGTACGAGAAATCACCATAAGAAAGACCTAAAGCACTTAAATTTCTAAGATATTCAATGGTAAAAAATCTTAAGGATTTTACAATTACAATCTACAAACTGAAAATATGCATATACAATAGAGTTCATAATTGCTTGATCTTGCTACTCCTTCTTAGGATAATCCTTATTGAATATTCAACTTGAACCTTCAACCATATTTATAGCCTTTGCAGAAAAATAGTTGTTGAATAGGTAACTTGATCAAGTGTATCTGCCTTTGCTCCATAGTACAAGAGATGTTGAAGATAAATGCACATAAGATTTTGAACCTAGTGTGTAACTTTTTAACCTTTAAATCTTTAACAAATTATGTACTAATAGAGCCGTTGAGGGTAGATATCTGTAAAGCATGACAACCTTTCTTAAGCCTTGCAATCTGTAGACTCTAACTGACAAACTGATTAGACAATACAACTTGATTTCTGCAGTATAGAAAACTCCAACTTTATCACTAACTCTGAATAGTATCAGATGCTAATATATAATTACTAAGTGTAGTGAATCGTCTAAATGCTGACACCTTCAGTACCAAAGTCTGCGCCAAACCACACTAGCAAATGTTCTTCAGATTCTGCCACTAGAAACTAGCAATGTAGCAACTCCCAAGTGTGTTCAATTATATCAGATTATAATTATTTATGTACATGTATTTAGAACCTACATATATGAAACACACATCATATATACCATTGTTCTTTCAATAATTTGTTATCATCAAAACCTAAGGAGAATATGTAATGAACAAATATTGTTCTAACAATCTCCTCCTTTTTGGTGATGACAAACATAAGTATTTAAAGGACAATGTTGGCCATTTATAATTTTCTCTACAAGATCAGGGTATGAGGTTTGTAATCTCCCCCTGAGTATGATAGTCCAAAGTTGAGTTCTACTGACTCTAACACCAATTACTACTTTTCAAGAAAAAGTAATGCAATCTTCTTAGTAACATCAAGGTCCGAGGTTTGTAAGCTCCCCCTGAGTCAAATAGTTCCAAGGTTGAGGTTATTAAACTCCCCCTCAGTTCCATATTTAAGAAAACCCAAAAAAATATTTTAACTTCCTTTGGAAACACCAGAATACGAGGTTTGTAAGCTCCTTCTGAGTCTGATAAGCTAAGGCCGAGGTTTGTAAGCTCCTCCTTAGTTCTATGTACAAGAAATTTAAAATGTGTCGCCCTAGGCAAGGTAATCATAAAAATAGAAAATAAAATAACAGAAATACAAATGACCCATATGTACAACTGAAAAGGTACTCAATAGGCTTAGTTTCCACTTAAATACTTACCATTATTTCCCCCCTTTTGTCACATAAAAAATAAATAAAAGAAAAAGAAGAAGAAAAAAATTTCACTCATAAAAATACACAACAAGCCATCATTACAGGATCAGATTCCAAGAGTGAAAAATGATCAAGTAGTAAGGATCATTAAGCTTTTTATAATGCATGCTTTAAATTTTTAGTGGTCGTTACTATTCCAAGAATCAAGCAAGGATTAAATTCTAACTTTTGGTATGCTCAGGAGTCATTATAAAAGAACCCAACACCTAAATCATTTTCATAAAACATTTGTCATAACAGAAGTTACTGAGAGCACTTCAAGACTTATTGTCTAGGGTCTACAGAAGAGAGCTACTTCTGAATCTTCCACTATATGGCATCTACACTCTGTAAAATTCACTTTTGATCAGGCAATGTCAGTAACTCCAAAAGATCCTTCAGTAGCTGCATTGAGGCCAAAAAGAAAAAGTCTGAAGAGGTCAAAGAGAATGAGAAGGCTCAACAAGAAGTCTTAACTTCCAATCCCAGAGGTAGAAGAGGAAGAAGAAGTTGATACATACAATGAAGAAGTGGGTTATGAAAATTGGGCAATCCATAGGGAATGAGATGACCTAGATAGGAATATTTATAGGATCATTTAGTTCCCCCTTTTTTAAAAATGTTTTTACAATCCATCAGCTTAATATTAATTAAATAGCTTTTTGACCAAGATCTTTATTACATGCAAGTAGATTACAATAACTTTCCTTCTTGAAGAAGAGACATACTTTTCTTATTGGATCATTATCTGCACCACTGTTAAATGTTAAGCACATACTTCTCTTAGCAGCGGATGTTAACATAAGTAAATAAATAATAGCAGAAGACACAAAAGATTTATCCTGGTTCATTCCCTAACTAAGAGTACTTCATTCCCCTTGCATCACAAGAGCTTTCACTATAATCAAAACATGATTACAATCGCTTATGCATTCTACATAAGTTTTTACACTTGCTCATACCCACTATCTGAGACTTTTGCTCAATTAACCGCATTGATTAAGACTTTCACTGCTCAGGCAATTAAGCAAGAGACTTACGTGGCTTAATCATATTAGCTCGAGACTTCCTTGCTTAGGCCCTCAATCCAAGACTTTTGCTCACGCCCTCTGATCAAGCCCACATGCTCCAAAGGTCACTCTGCCTGAGACTTCCTTGCTCACATCCTCTGACCGAGCCCACCTGATCCAAATGTTATCTAGATTTAGACTTCCTTGCTCACATCCTCTTACTGAGCCCACTTTCTCCAAAGGTCATCCAAACCAAGAATTCCTCGCTTAACGCACATGTCTAAGACTTTTCCTTTTCTAAACTAGCTCCTGATCGAGACTTTCCTTTGCTTAATCAGTCAGCTGAATAAGACTTTTACAACTCAAACAGTTAAGAATTGATACTTACTAAGCTCAAGCATCTTGGCTCAAGTCTTATTGCTTGAATCCAAATGAGATAAAACTTCTGCTTAAGCATGTGGCAAGAGACTTTAATCTAAACTGCTGAACAAATTCAGTATAATAGAGAAGAAGGTATACATGATACATGTATCAGAGGTACGAGAAATTACCATAACAAATACCTAAAACACTTAAGATTTTTGAAATATTAAATGGTAAAAAATCTTAAGACTTTTACAATTACAACCTACAAACAGAAAATTTGCATATACAATAGAGTTGATAATTGCTTGATCTTGCTATTCCTTCTTTTGGAGAATCCTTGTTGAAGATTCAACTTGAACCTTCAACTATATTTATAGCCTTTTAAAAAAATTATTTGTTGAAGAGGTAACATGATAAAGTGTCTTTTCCTTTGCTCCATAGTACAAGACAATCTTGAAGACAGATACACATAAGATTCTAAACCCAGTGTGTAACATGTTTAACCTTTGGATCTTCAAGAGATTATGTACTAATAGATCCGTTGAGAGTAGATACCCGTAAAGCATGCCAACCTTTCTTGAGCCTTGCAATCTGTAGACTCTAGCTGACAAACTGATTAGACAATGCAACTTGCTTTATGGCAATATAGACAACTCCAACTTTATCACCAACTCTGAATGGTACCAAATGCTAATATACAATTACTAAGTATAGTGACTTTAACACCCCAAAAATTTAAAATTATTTATCTAAATGATTTGTTTATGATTTATTGAGGAATTATGTGATGTATGTTGATGTGTTATGAAGCTTTGTTGTGTGTGAGAGAGAGAGAGTCGACTATTAGAATTATTTAGATTTAAATAATTTAGTTATATTATTTAGATTCATAATAATTAAAATAAGAATATTAAGGTGAAAATAAGGATACTGGTATAGTGGGTAGAGTGTGTGAGTTAAGTGAGGGCATAAGAGGCAAGCCATATAAAGGGTCCTAGGGTTAAACCAACAAAACAAGGAAAGTGAATTTATTTTGTACAATCGTAACATTTAAGAAGAATAGAAGAGAGGCTAGGGCTTATAGATAACCAAGAGGAGAACTCAGTAGTACGCGAAGGAAGATAGTCAATCGCTAGGAATCGAGGTAAGATGTGTAATTTCGGTTTATTATGATTGATAGATGGTTAAGATAGATGTAGGTTTTGTCTTGTATGATGTTTTGATAAAAGTATGATGAAAAATATGGTGAAATTGTTGAAGATGATTGTTATGATTTTGATCATTGATGAATTGGTGCAATGATTATGAATTGTTATTAATCTTTGATGCTATACCATAATAAGTGATTTTATAATGACTATATAACATAAAAATTGATATAATTATGAATATATGCTTAAGAAATTGATGAACAATATGTGTTTAATCCCCTTGGATGATGTACAATATGTTATGTTATCATTTGAAGTATTTAGAGGTAAAAACACAGGGTTTTGGATTGGGAGCATTACGGGTCGTAATAGCCATTATGGGTGGTCGTAACAACTCTCGGGATTTTGTACTACGAAATCGTTTTGGCCATAACTTTTGAACCGTAATTCCAAATCGAGTACCGTTCGAAGTGTTAGAAAGCTAACGCATAGGGATATAACATGGAAATGATTGGTGAAATGTTTGATTAATATTCAGGCGTCTATTACATGGATGTTTGTAAAGGTTTGTATACTCAATTAGCGAATCATGGAGTTATAATGAAGTAACATGATTGAGTGTTGTTACAATGATGTTATTGTGATGCTAATGATAGTACTATGAGGATATTTTAATGATGTTATTGTTGTGTTAATGAGAATGTGATAATGATGCTTTAATGAGGTGTATAGTTAAATATGTAATGCATGTTATGTGAGCATGATTATGTGAATGATGATGCCATTGACTAGCCTTAGTATAACTTTTATATGACGTAGTTGTGCATCATACAATCATAGAATTTTTGGACGGTGGTCCGCTTGTGATGAGCCTCAATCTCATTGTGCAAATTGGGTGTGGGTAGCTAGATCCTTGTCTGGAGATTTAGTGAAGTATTACTATGCCAATGGTAATGATTTTTGCAATGTGCTCCGATTCCAAGAGGGAATCGATCCCAAGGTGGGGATCATGGAGGGTGATGAGCCAGGTGCTCATAATTTGGTACCACATGCATTGAGTCAGTGTCGTGCATTAACATTCTATGCGGCATTTGCATGAGTTTTGTTGATGAGATGTGATATGATGATATTTGAGAATATGTGATTATATGAAGTTTTATGACGAAAGATGTATAAGTGCTATTATGGTGTGTATGTGTAAGTATGATTTGTTTATAAATGACATGTGTTAATATGATGATGATGTCACTACTAAGTCTTTTCCTTATACCTTTTATAATGAATTGTGATCACTCACATTGCCTTTTTGAATGTTGTCTCCATATGGGTAACGTGCAGATGCTCTGGAGTAACTTGTAGAAGCGTTGAAGATAACTTTGGAGTATTTTATTAGTTTTGTTAATTAGAAGGTGTCTTGCTCTGATATGTAACATCGGGTTAGGAATGCTATTATGCGAATGTTGTGTTTCCTCGACTAACATATTTTATGAGGATTTTGAAGATGTCAAACTATCGCAATTCCAATTTAGTTGAGACTTAAATTTATCATCATTAGATAATTTTAAAGTTTTTTCCACTGACTTCAACAAGCATCATTTTTGTCATCATGAAACACCAAAACAATAAACAATATTGATATTATTAGTTCAACAATAGATGTATTAACTTCACACCTTCCATTTACATGTACTTTTAGCAATTACACACATTTTGTAGGCCATGAACCCATGACCACAACATTCGAATATGAATCCATTATCCTCGTCAAGATCTCAATACAAATGTTTGATATGGACCGTCCACCAAATTGATTATCTCATTAAAATTCTCATAAATGTGTTTCTCAATTATTTATATTTCTGAATTTGTTTACCCAAATTGAAGGTATTTTTATAATGAAAATGTTAGGCGATAATGAGTGTAGGATCAACAAAGAATGTTTCAGTTACATGTTAGTGGAACTCACTATCGGATGAATAATTGATGTCAGAGGTTGATGATTTAATTTTGTACGAAAATTCAAGATAATAGATTATTCAACGACGATGGGTCGATGAAAAGATTTCTCATTGAGTGAAGGTTTTCAACAGGGATCTGAAGTGGAGGTGACAACCATTGGTGGATGTGTACATTCAAACATTGTGATGCTCAAGTTAATATAAACTCGAGATGTGCATGAAGGTTAGAACGGGGAATACTCGATAGATCACAATATGCATTAATATAAATAATACATTTCATGACAAAACTTTCACCCCACCCAACAAAAAACCGAAGTATAATTCCAAGGCGCGTCATGCTTTATTTATTTTTATAAAAAATACTACATATTCCCTCGGTTTCTAAAATAACCAATTAGAAAAATAATTCAGGGCATGCTTTGAATTCCAACAACAACAATTTATGTTTTTATTTCTTTAAAAGTGGTGTCTTTCTTTTTATTTTATATTTTATTTTTAAATTAATGATTTATTCCTTTAGTTATATTTAATAACCAGGAGATTATATTATCAAATGTTACTATAAAAGCATTCGTTAATTAGATTTTACACTAAGCTTAACTTATATCCAAACATGTATGCATCATACTTTGAGATGGATTGCAAGACATAAAAAATCTTCACTATTCTTCTATTCTGAACAAAATATTTTTTCTACCCATGCAATCCGTCGCAACATAATGGTGCTGATGTTGTTGTTGTTGTATTTTTGGAATTACCTTCCTATGTTGTCAATCAAAGAAAACATTCCTTAATTTATTTCTTTCTTTGGTTGAGAACATTAAAAAATTTATTCCAAAACATTGTGTAAATTGCAAGCACAATTTTCTTGTTATCTTTCACGTGAAAGCATTTTTCATGAAAATATTTGTTCAAGATAAGAAAATCTCTCTAGGATGGATTACAAGTGCAAAAAAAGTTCTCTTGGTAGGAACAAATAACTTATCATAAGAATCTGGATTTGTTTTAAAAAATTATTTTATCATTCCGAGTAAACAATGTAATTTAAGAAAAAAAATCCCCTCGGTTCTTTTACAGAAAACGAGAGGTATGTGACGCTTGGGATGAAACATATTTTATTGTACTTTTTATTTAAAAAGAAAGACATTTTACCTCGGTTTTGAGTAATAACTAAGAGAATATATAAATGTGTTTATTGAGTTTCTTCACCGTCCATAAATAATTTTTAATTGTCAATTTAATGAGTATCAACGTTTAACACATTATCATTATTGATCCGCGTGAAACAGAAAACCCTTATTATAAAAGCATTCTAAATATTAAAAATTGATAATTAAACATTTGACATAGAAATTTTGAAACTTAAAAAAATATTTATTTTATTTGAAAAAATTTCTCTAGCATGAATTGCAAGTACATAAAATTATTTAGGTTTAAGGTTTGTGTTCCTAAATAATCAATATAATTGAATATTTATTTTATTTATCTAATTTTTATTTATTTATATATGAAACAAATGAATGCAAAAGCCATATAAAATATTCTACATCAAACATTTTATCTTCCTCAAGATAAATAAAACGAGGATCCCCAACATTCGTTCTTCTCCAAGATATACAACGTTTGTCCTTCAGTGACAATGATGATGATGAATCAGATTCAAAATTTATTATATATTTTTACTTTAATATTCTGTGTAAATAATGTAATATTTTGTGTAAAATATATATATATATATATATATATATATATATATATATATATATATATATATATATATATATATATATATATATATATATATATATATATATATATATATATATATATATATATATATATATAATCCTAAAAGTTCCTCTAATAAAATTTTCCGCCAAAACCTATAATAAATAAATTAAAAAAAGTAAATATATTCACTAATAATTCAATTAATAATAAAATAAATAATAATAATAATAATATTAAATATAAATTAATACTATTATTAACATAATAAAAATCATTAACCCATTAACTCCATTAAATTCAACTCCCATGATTATTAATTTATGGAAAATGCTTAATAGTAAGAAAATGTGAAAACAAGAAATGCAAGAATAAATCTCAACCATTCATTATCACCACTATCCATGATCCCTATTAAAAATGAAGTTAAATTTAAAATTAACCTCTAAAATAGTGACATGTGTGCATTCTTACATTTCTTCTTCAAATTCATTCGGATTAAATAACATTGCTCTTAATTTATTTTACTTTTATTTTTCTACTAACCACCTCCACCATAAATATTATAACTTCTCCACTCTTATGCTTTTAAAAACCATTCTCCACTCTCTCAAACCAATCTCCACTCTATATTAACAATACATTTATCATATTTTGCAATATCTTTCTTCTTAGAACACTTTAAAAACTAATCTCCACTCTCTCAAACCAATCTCCACTCTATATTTACACTACATTCATTATATTTTGCATTTTCTTTCTTCTTAGAACACTTTCGTGCGTAATTTAAATTATAAATTGACTTCAAAATCTTAGAACATATAGATTTCATGAATATGCAAAAGAGTCTGATGCTCATCATTGCAATCAAGAAGAGAAGTTTGTAATTTTTCTTATTTTACAATATATTTATTATATTTTGCAATACATTCATTATGTCCAACTATTTTCATTCTTAAAACATTTATGTATTAATTTTAATTATTAATGTGTCTTATCTTTGTTTTTATTTTCTTCTCTTTCCAAATTTATGATTGTGTTTTCATTTTTGGTTTTATTTATTATATATGTAAAGACTTTGAAATTGTTGCTTCTTTAGAGTTAAGTGATTTTAAGAGGCATTTTAATTCAATGGCTATTCCCAATATTTACAATTAAAATAATGACAAATATTATATATAATTTATTTACTAAATTTAAAAATTTATTTTATAAAATTTTATTATTAGTACAAATTCCCCATGCATAAATGCACGGGTGAACGACTAATATATATGACTCTTTTCGTTATTTCGTCATCTAAATTTTAATGTATTTTTCGGTAGTGATGAAGTTTATAGCTTTGGGCCAATCAAAAACCCAATAAAACTGAATTCACATGGCATGCAAAGTTCTCCCTTAATAAATATTTAATGGACAATTAAATTGAAAGATTTGAAATAGTATATAGTAATAAAAAGACAAGTCTTTGATCAAAAGACTTTGAATTCAACTCCCACACTAATCCTCTTGAAGGAAGTTAAATGAAGTGTTTCAATAGCATTTGTTAATAACATTTTTTATTAATTTATTTATCGTAATTTATTGGATAACATTTATTGTTTTTATTTAGTTAATAAAAAGAATGGAAAAGGACACCTTAGGTGGGGTTATGATTCCTTTATATAAAGCCTTCTCCACCATCTCTCCCTCCCTTCAACTCAACCTCCAAATTAGTGAAGGGACACTTCACCCACCCACCCACCCACTCTTCACCCTTCCCTTCCTCTCCTCTCCTCTCCTTTCTTCTCAACCCCGACCCATTCTCCACCTTCAAACACCATTCCTTTTCAACCCTCTCTCAAAAATCTCACTTCAACAATTTCTCTTTCTAGAATCTAATCTAATCTAACCGTAACTTCCCTTCTTTCATTCGAATCCATCTGAATCAAAAAAAAAATTCATTCTCTCCCACATATAGAAAACCACAAAAATATACATAAACTTTCCAAAACTCCTTTTTCCATAAACTCAATCCCCAAACCAAACACATCTCTTTTCCATTTTTCCTCTTTTTTTCTTCTTCCAAATTTCAGATTCAGCCTTGAAACATGGCATCATCAATGATCTCAAACTCAACAACCTCACCAACAAGCAACCCATCACACAGAATAAAAAAAAAGAAGAAAGCCCAATCAAACTCCCAACAACAAGCCCAAGAACAAGAACAAAGACACGCCAAATGGAGATCACAGGCTCAACAACAAATCTACTCTTCCAAACTACACCAAGCTTTAGCCAGAGTCAACCTCTCCGGCACCGGACCTCGCCGCGGGAAAGCCGTCCGAGAAGCCGCCGATAGAGTTCTGGCCGTCACAGCCAAAGGAAAAACCCGGTGGAGCCGGGCCATCCTCACAAACAGACTCAAACTCAAGTTCAGAAAACAGAAGAGACATCATCAACAGAGAATCGCCGGTCCATCCCGGTCTAAAAAAGCCCGGTTCGGTGTTCTCCGTCTCAAGGGAAAAACCCTCCCAGCGGTTCAGAGAAAAGTAAAAGTCCTGGGCCGGTTGGTTCCTGGTTGCAGGAAAGAACCTTTACCTGTTATTCTTAAAGAAGTTATTGATTATATACCGGCTCTTGAGATGCAAGTCCGAGCCATGTCAGCTCTAGCTGATTTCCTCGCCGCCGCTTCCTCTTCGGCCGCCACCGGTTCCGCCTTCCCGCCGCCGAGTTAATAACATTTAATTCTCTCCATATATGCCAGCTGTCATTTTTTTTTACTATTATTTGTCTTGGTTTAAACATCACTCTATGAATCAAAATATTTTATGTTTTTTCTTTTTATTTTTCTAGTTTTTGTATGCATGTGTATATTATCATCATCATCATCATCATCATCAGATTTTGCAGTTGAAGTTGAAGTATTCTGAGGCAATATCTGTGTATAGTTCTGAAAGAGAAACTCAAATGTGTCACGGCAAGTATTTTTCTTAATTGGTATGGTCTTATGATACTCAAAATTATAGATAGATAGATACATCATAACACGTGATATCATATCTGTGTTGGTACTGAATTTCTGAGAATCCAGAATTTATTGGTTTTTTTAGATCTTAATCTCAGTCAGTTCACAGTTCACCACAGAGCTGTACATGCAGAGGCTATCCTGTCATGGTACTGTGGGGGTTGAGTTAGAATTTTTGCATGTATGGTAAATTAAATTAAGCAGTTTTTACCCTAGAAGCAAGGTTTTGAAAGTGATTTTTTTAGAAAGTGATTTACGGTAGATTGTTTTGTGAAAATGAACAATTATAGAACTTGATGAATAACAATAGGTAACTTAACTTATCTTAACTCTACTTTCTGTATAAAGTGTTGCCGAAAGTGCTAAAAACAAAAAACATGCTTATTCGACACAATATAATGGACCCATGTGGCATGTTACCTCCCACTTTGGACAACACTGATGATGATATTTGACATCACCACCTTCTTTTTTTTCTTTTATTATAATCCCACTAACTTTTACATCCTCCTCTTCCTTAAATTCTTTTTTAATGTAATATTGTTGGGTTATGAGTTATTAATGAAGTAGAATTACGTTTAATCGATATGAGATGACATAATAAAATGCCTCTTACTAATTAGCTAGGTTTGATTAAGTAGAATTATAATTTTTATTTATAAACGGTTAAGGTGATTAGACTTTGATATCATCCAAGACAAATAATCTCACATAATAGACTGAGTCTCTTGATTATCCTTTGATACCATCCAAGGCAAATGCTAATCTCACATTTAATAATAGATGGTCTAATCTAGAGTGCGATGTGTGACCGAAGAATTTAGATTAGACTTTGATATCGTTGAGAATCAAGTAAGAGGAAGAAGTCTCACATTGAACACTATATAAGTATCACCTTAAGGTTTTAGGTGGATATGTGGTGTGTCTCAAGTAAAAATGCTCTCTCGTTGACCCCCTGAATATCTCTCTAGCAATGGTATCACGAGCCTTCGATTTCGAGTGAAGAGACCGACTTACTTGTATCAAAACACTTCCCGCGGGTGTAAGTACTAGAAGGTGTTCTGTTGAAGAGTGTCAATGGTGGTACAAATGTATGTGGAAGAGAGAGAGCTTCCACTTTAGGGAGAACATTGTGTATAGATTCACACTTGAGGAGGAATGTTGATAGACTCACACTTGAAGGGGAGTGTTGAGAATCAAGTGTGAGAAAGAAGTCCCACATTGATTAGAAAATGGAAGATTGAACACTATATAAGTGAGAGAACCCATAAACCTATCACCTTAAGGTTTTAGGTGGATATGTGGTATGTCTCTCACAAAGGTGTGTCCCAAGTAGAAATACTCCCTCGTCGACTCCCCTCCCCCCGAATTTCCCCAACAACATTCTGTAGGCTCATGATTTCGACACCATAAATTTGAGATATAAAGTCATTTTTTGCTAAAGGGATAATCATCAGATAAAAGAAAGAAGAAATGAAGATATTCAGAAGATGTTGACAAGGTTAAATACTCAAGTATTTCGACAGTAATACCAATAATGTTATGGCAAACAAAGTTTGGAAAGGGATAGGATAAATATATTTTTCGACACTTCGACAAAAGAGAGGTGTTTGACAGAAGCATTGGTTTGTGAGGTTTGAAGAGTTTCTTCTTCTTCGACATTTCGACAAACGTAGAGATGCAACACTTCGTCACCAAAAAGGAAGAATTCAAAATTAAGAGTTGCAACTGTTGGCAGTTGGACACGTGGAAGTTTCAGGAAAGAAAATTGCATGCAGGCTGACAATTGTCATTTAGTTAGAATTTTCCCGTTCTAGGCAGTTATTTTATTTGTATATAAATAGGATAGTTTGTTTTTAGAATGCGTGTGTGAAAACTTATACAAAAAATCCTGTAAATACTTTAAGTACCCAGTGTGAGAGAAATGAGTCTGATATTTGGAACAATGTATGTGTTGACCACCATTTTCTTTCAAGTTATTTAAGTTATTAGTTTTGTTGCATCAAGTTATTTTACTTTCAGTCTATTTACTTTCCTGCAAAGTTTATATCTTTTCGCCATTTTCTTACTTTTGTTCAAACTTTCACTTTATTTTACTTTCGCATTCAAAACATTCAACATTTTTACATCATTGACAAAACAAACCACAAATCATTAACACTAAGAGTAATTCGACAACCAATTGCACATGTGTCCTAGGACTTGTTTGGTTGGTCCTGCAAGTAACCCAGTTTTCTAAGAAATTGGTTAACCAGAGGTTGTTCGTCAGAAATCACAGCGAACAAATTGGCACACCCGGTGGGACAAGTGCAATTAATAAGAATTAATAGAGAATCCTCTTAGTTGAAAAGTTCCTTGCTGCGTTGTATGATTCTTAGGAGCGGTAAACTAGCCGTAACCGACGTAGAAAGACCAAAAAGAACAAGAGGAAGAAAGATGACTAACTTGCCAAATACTTCAAACAATCCTAACGAAATCATTCCAGTTTCCAATCCTATCCCTTCGTCAGAAGGAGTAGCAGTTTCTGGCCCTGTTTTAGAACAAATTAGGCCTCCATCAGTGGATTCGATACCAGCGGGTTCAGGATCCCAAAATGAGCCTAGTTCTTCCACCATGGGACACTCAATGCCCATGGGAACCCCTCCTCCTGGAGGAAACACCTTTAGGCCATTTATTAACTATTCCATGCCCATGTCTGGGAGAGAACAACCATATGGAATGTCAACTTCAATGATGGAAAACTTACATAATTCATCACCATTATTCTCTGATGCTATGGTTCAAATGTCTTCGCCATTACAAGGATCAGGATATGGTGGAAATGGGAGTAGATTAAATCAGGTTCCACCAGGATTCCATATGCCAACTATGACGAACCATTCTGTGCAAGTAATTCGTCAACAGATGGATGAAAGTAACCATGATATGGTGCAGACATTGACACAACAGACGGGGGAAGTGTTTAATCCTTTAATACAAAATACTACCCAAACAAACCAAATATTGGCAGAACAAATGACACGCATTGCTAATTTTTTTGGAGTCCCTCAAACACAGCAAAAAGTGCAATTGAATCAAAATCCTGCCAATAGGCCTGTCGAAGAAGAACTTACTATAAACCAAAGGCCATTAGGAAATCCTCAGGAAAATCCTAGGGGCCAAGAGGTAGTAGTCGAACAACCCCATGTAGAAAACCCCGTTCGACACGAACCTAGGAGAATAATAGTCCAAAGAGACCAAAATGCTGATGAAGTATTACAGCAGAGAATGCGTTGCAACAATCTGCCTGTCGAAAATAACATTGCAACCATGGTTGAGAGAATAATGGCACAAAATGGAGTAAACGTAGGGTTACAAAGGCCTAGTTATACTTCCCCTTTGTCTGAATATGTTTTGCAACAAGAGTTACCACCAAGGTGGAAAGTCCCCAAATTCACCAAATTCTCAGGGGATACTAGTGAGTCCACCATAGAACACATAGCGCGTTATTTGATAGAGGCATGAGAGATTGCTAATAATGAGAACTTGAGGATGAAATATTTTCCAAGTTCTTTGACAAAAAATGCTTTCACTTGGTTTACTTCTCTGCCTGCAACTTCAATATTTACATGGACCCAATTAGAAAGATTGTTCCACGAACAATTCTATATGGGGCAAACTAAGATAAGTTTGAAAGAATTAGCAAGTGTCAAAAGAAAATTCTCTGAACCTATAGATGATTATCTGAATAGGTTTAGATTGTTAAAGGCTAGATGTTTTACACAAGTGCCAGAACAAGAATTAGTCGAAATGGCTGCAGGGGGTCTGGATTATTCCATAAGGAAAAAATTAGACACCCAGTACTTAAGAGACATGGCACAACTAGCAGATAGAGTAAGGCAAATAGAATGGCTAAAAAATGAGAAATTTAGATCAAATAAAAACAAGAAGGAAAGAGTGGCCTATGTAGGGATAGTTCAGGACGAAGATTATGACGAAAACGAATCAGTCATCTTCGACCAACAAGAAATTGACCTGACAGAACTAAAACAAGGCCCCCCATATTCCTGTAAAGTTTTAGCCCCGTCAAATGGAAAGAATCCAATCGAAATTGAAAGGAATGATAGGTTCCCTAAAAGAACTTACATATTCAACATCACCAAGTGTGATGAAATTTTCGACTTACTAGTTAAAGATGGTCAATTGATAAAACCAGCAAGCACTAAAGAGCCTCCTGTAGACCAACAGAAAAAGAGAGGTTTTTGCAAATACCATAATTTTTTGGGTCATAAAACTTCTCAATGTTACCTTTTCAGGGATCTTGTCCAGAATGCAATCCAGAATGGAAGGTTGAAATTTGGAGACAAAGCTAAGCAACAGATGAGGATTGACTCCAATCCCATGCAGGTTGTGGAGGCCAACTATGCTGAACCAGAAATGGTGAATGTGATCGAAATGGAAGTCATGTCTGAGGAAAGTTTTGAAATGGTAAAAGCTACTGAGGGCTTTGACACCAACTTCACCATGATAGAGGCTGCTGAGGGCTTCGACACCCATGTAAACATGGTGGAAGGGGTTGGTGACCTCACTGGCCAGACTGAGGAAGAAGAAGTCAAAATTACTGAAGGCTTCGACAGAGAGAGCGCAAATGAAGCTACTGAAGGCTTCGACGGAGGAAACACAGTCAAAATTAGCCAAAGTTTCGACAAAAAGAACTACAACAGAGATACTGAGCGTGGAGTGGTCTGGGACACTCTAGGAGAACCCAGTGGAAAGTTTGACTTCATGGTGAAATATTCTGCACCACCAAGCTCTAAAACTGACATCAGCAAAATCAAACCCACAGGATGGGGAGATTTTTTCAGAAATGATAATGAGGAGGAAGATAACAAAGCCCTAATTACCCAAAAAGAGGCCACTGAAGGCCTTAGTCATGACAAGGAAACAGAGACTGCTGACAATGTCCACATTGTCGAACCAATAAACAGAAGCACCACCAAGATTAAAGAAGATTTTGCTGAAGGTGTTGTGCAGCACACCCCTCATGGGATTCTGCGCAGAACAATGGAAAACCCAAAAGAAAAGCCAATTGCACAATGTTGCAAGTACATCCATAAAGGCTTACACCCAAAAAGCAGTATGAATCAGTTAAAAGAGAATATCCTTGAGGAAATGATGCTAGTCGAAAAAATGAACAAACTAAAGATTACAGGTGAGCGAAATGCAGGGATTCACATGGTAGAAGTCACTCAGAAAATACGACCAGACACCAACAAAAAGAACCATCAAGAGGGGCATCAGAAGTTGGTTTATCCAAAAGAGGATGAAAGTCTTGTCGAATTCATCCAGAGGTGCCAGAAAAAGAATGCAGAAGTTATGCTTTGCCCAAGGTGCAGCGTTGTGTTCGACAGGAAAGCAGCCAACAACTTGGAAGCAGAAGAGGAGACCAAAAAGAGAGGGAACTGGGGAGCAGTCCCACCAGTCAGAAATGAAAGGTTCGACCCAAGAAGAAGGGAGCATCATAGCCAAGGAATGGGAGAAAGGCGTTACAACACCTATAAACCATCCAACAAGCCGAATGATGACAAGTGGGTCCAGCCTATAAGGGATGCCCAAGGTCAGAAGAGGTGGAAAAGTTTTGAAGTGAATAGGGGTGCCTCAATAGAAGTGAAAAAGGAGGTAGAAAAAGCAAAACCAAAGTACGTCTCCGAAAACTACAAGGGGAAGAACCCTATGTCCAGGTCCCAATGGAGGAGGTTTCAAAGGCAGAAGAGAGTTGAGAAAGAAACTGTAGAACAAAAAAGGGTTGGTGAGAACAAAGCTGAGTCAAGCAAGTGTGTGCAGACAATAAGCAAAGGAAAATCTCTGGCGAAAGAAGAATTCCCTCAGAAAAATAAATCTAGTGACACAACAGAAATGCAGAAAACAAACAACAAAGTGCCAGAAGACGAAGAAGTTACTGATGACTTCAGGTCAGAATCTGATGCGTCCTTCGACGTAACATGCAATGTGGTTTCGGTATTGCCTAGGGATTACGACAGGATAATGGAAGTGGAGGACGAAGAGGATGATATGGCAGATGACAACATATGGCTTAAGCCTGTATGTTACTACGTAATGAACAATGGCTGTGTCGAAGAGCAAAATGCGTTCTTCAAAAAGCCAGATGATGCAATGAAGGCCCATTTAAAACCTTTGTTCATAAAAGGGAAAGTAGAAAATGTGGGTGTAAACAAGATCCTGATAGATGGAGGAGCAACTGTGAATCTAATCCCTCATTATATGATAAAGAGGATTGGAAAAGATGACTCAGACACCAAACCTCACAACATGGTGTTGTCCAACTATGAAGGTAAGGTAGGAACAACATTGGGGGTGATACAATTGAACCTAACTGTAGGAACCATTACCAGGCCTACAATGTTTGTGGTGATAGCATCAAAGGCAAACTACAATCTGTTGCTAGGAAGAGAATGGATCCATGGAATTGGGGCTGTACCATCATCCATGCATCAGAGGATAGCAATTTGGAGGCCAGATGGGATTGTCGAAAACATAAAGGCAGACCAAAGTTACTTCATGGCTGACGTGAACAGTGTCACTAGTCGTAACTTCGACAAGAACTTGGCTCACATAACACCTTGCAATCCTGCTGGTTTTGACCTAACAGCCTCTGACAACGCATACTGTTCCATGTACCTCCACCCTACGCATGGATTCCAGTGGGACAAAGAAATAATTGGGGAGACAAATTACACTTGGGGGACTACCCATGTCAATCCAACTAGGTGGGGAAGTGAATTCAGTGAAAATGACTGAAGCATCAACAATAGAAAGGATTACGACTTATGTAGCCGAAAAACAACTCAAAGCGGCCCTTGAGGCCGAAGTAAGAAATATGGCTACTAAAGCCAACACACAAGCTGTCGAAAAACAACATCCTCAAGAAAATATTGAGGAACAATGTGCAGAACAGAGTATTGAAGAGAACTCTAATGGCGAATGACAGAATCAAAGGCTTGACGCCATTTATGATGACGAACCCTTGGGATTTGAAAAGGATCCAACCCCAACCAATATGAAAATGGTGGCACAGGATCCCTTAGAAGAAATCAATCTAGGACTGGGGGCAGAGAAAAGGCCAACCTACATCAGTGCCAAGATGGATCCTCAGTTCAGAGTCGAAATAATCCAATTGCTGAATGAGTTTAAAGACTACTTCGCGTGGGATTATGACGAAATTCCTGGTCTAGACAGAAACTTGGTCGAATTGAAGTTGCCAATATTGGAGGGAAAAAAGCCAATAAAGCAAACTCCTAGACGCTTCGCACCTGAAATCCTGTCGAAAATCAAAGAGGAAGTTGAAAGACTTCTAAAATGCAAGTTCATCCGTACAACAAGGTATGTCGAATGGATTGCTAATATTGTCCCTGTGATTAAGAAAAATGGCAAACTTAGGGTGTGCATTGATTTTAGAGATTTAAACTCAGCTACCCCTAAGGATGAATATCCTATGCCAGTAGCAGAAATGCTTATAGATTCTGCAGCAGGCCATGAGTATTTGAGTATGCTTGATGGATATTCTGGCTATAACCAGATTTTCATTGCTGAAGAAGATGTTCCAAAAACAGCTTTTCGTTGTCCAGGGGCAATAAGAACATATGAGTGGGTAGTCATGCCCTTTGGTTTAAAAAATGCTGGAGCTACTTACCAAAGGGCAATGAATTCTATTTTTCATGATTTCATTGAAACATTTATGCAAATTTATATAGATGATATTGTGATTAAATCTGTCTCGGGCTCAAACCATATTGACCATCTTCGACAATCCTTTGAAAGGATGAGGAAGTTTGGTTTAAAAATGAATCCCCTTAAATGTGCTTTTGGTGTGCAGGCGGGTGATTTCTTAGGTTTTGTAGTCCACAAAAAAGGGATTGAAATTAATGAGAACAAAGCCAAAGCCATAATGGAAGCGAAAGCGCCATCAACAAAGAAGGAATTGCAGTCTCTACTAGGAAAAATTAACTTTCTTAGAAGATTCATCTCCAACCTTAGTGGAAAAACGCAAGCTTTCTCACCTCTACTTCGACTGAAGAAGGAGGATTTCACTTGGGGGCAAGAACAACAAGATGCTTTCAACAAAATCAAAGAGTATCTGGCCAGTCCCCCAGTTTTAATGTCTCCTTGTCGAAAAAGAAGCATGAGGCTTTACATCTCAGCATCTGACAGAACATTGGGGAGCATGCTTTGCCAGGAAGATGAATATGGCGTCGAAAGGGCCATCTATTATCTCAGCAGAGTCTTAAATGATGCTGAAACTAGATATAGTATAATAGAGAAACTGTGTTTATGTGTATATTTCTCTTGTACAAAGCTAAAGCATTATATAAAACCCATTGATGTATATATATCTTCTCATTTCGACGTAATAAAACACATGCTGTCTAAATCTATTCTACATAGTCGAATTGGAAAATGGGCTTTGGCCTTAACCGAGTATTCTTTAAAATATATGCCTCTAAAAGCTGTCAAAGGACAAGTGGTCGCTGAATTTATAGCTGACCACTCCGTAATTGAAAATGAAATAAAATACGTCGAAATAGAACTTGGAGATTATATTTCGACGGTTCCAGTCATAAGAATGGAACAGGTGTTGGGGTGTTGATAATTTCTCCCAATAAAATTCCAACAAAGTTCAAGTACAAAGTAGAAGGCTTGTGTTCAAATAATGAAGCAGAATATGAGGCTTTGATTGCTGGACTTGAAATATTGTTGGAATTGGGGGCAACGAAGGTCGAAATAATGGGTGACTCTGAGTTGGTAATAAAACAATTGACAAAAGAATACAAATGTGTCAAAGAAAATTTGATCATGTATTTTGTAATAGCCAATAGACTCCTCAAGAAATTCGACAGTGCAGCCTTTAAACACATTCCTAGATTGGAAAATCAGGAAGCAAATGACTTGGCTCAACTGGCATCAGGCTACAAAGTGTCGAAAGAAAATTTGGAGAAAGCCGTCGAAGTAAGAGGAAAAGTATTATCCACTAGACTGTCCCCATCAGATTTGGAAACCATAAGACTGGGTTATGGTGACGAAGAAAATTTTGAAATTTTTAATGTAGATGATCCAGAGGTAGGAGATTGGAGAAAACCTATTAAGGATTATTTACAAAATCCAAACCAGACAGTCGAAAGAAAGATAAAGTATAGAGCTTTAAGCTATGTACTTCTTGGAAATGAGCTGTTTAAAAAGACTGCAGAGGGAGTCTTACTAAAATGCTTAGGTGAGACTGAAGCTTACATAGCCTTGTCAAACGTGCACAGTGGTGCATGTGGTGCACACCAGGCAGGTCACAAGATGAAATGGTTACTATTTAGACAAGGGATGTATTGGCCAACAATGTTAAAGGATTGTGTCGAATTTGCAAAGGGATGTCAAGAATGCCAAATTCATGCAGGCATACCTCATGTGCCTGCAAATGAGTTACACTCTATTATAAAGCCTTGGCCATTCAGAGGTTGGGCTTTAGATTTGGTTGGGGAAATTCGACCAACTTCTTCAAAGGGGCAAAAATACATTTTGGTTGGAGTAGACTATTTCACTAAGTGGATTGAAGCCATACCACTGACGAATGTAGATCAGGAAGCAGTTATAGACTTCATCCAGAAGCACATAATTTATAGGTTTGGAATACCAGAAACTATAACCACTGATCAAGGATCTGTGTTTACTGGGAGAAACATGCAGGCATTTGCGAAAGAGACAGGTTTTAAGTTACTAACTTTGACACTTTATTACGCTCAAGCAAATGGACAGGTCGAAGCAGCCAACAAGGTTGTGATAAATCTGATAAAAAAGCATGTGGGTAAAAAACCTAGGAATTGGCACAAGACTCTGGATCAAATCCTTTGGGCTTGTCGAACGTCTCCTAAAGAGGCAACTAATTCTACCCCATTTAAGTTAACTTATGGGCATGGGGCAATATTACCAGTCGAAATCTATTTACAATCAATACGAATTCAAAGGCATCATGAAATTCCATCTGAGATTTATTGGAGTATGATGATGGATGAGTTAGTTGATTTAGATGAGGAGAGGTTACATGCTTTAGAGTTGATAAAAAGGCAGAAAGAAAGAGTCGAAAAGTTTTACAATAAGAAAGTAAAATTTAAAGGCTTTTTAGTTGGTGATTTGGTTTGGAAAGTAATTTTGCCCATGGAAAAGAAAGATAGATTGATGGGAAAATGGTCTCCTAAATGGGAAGGACCTTTCCAAATTTTAAGAGTTTTTTCAAATGGCGCATATGAAGTCGAAGAAATGGAAAAAGATAAAAGAATACTGAAAATAAATGGCAAATATTTGAAGAAATATAAGCCAACATTGCAAGAAATAAAGATAGAAATGGAATAAAATTGCAAAAAGCTTGTCTTCGCCAAACAGATGGCGTGAGTAACATTACATATAAAAATTCTTAGAAAAAAATAAAATCCCCTATTTCTATTACAAGCTACTGTTGGAGAAAAGTTGCTTTGAGTTCGTCAAATTTCTTCTGTTGAAGTTGAATTCGACGTTCACAGAGGCTTTTACTAACAATCAGTTCGTCAATTTCTCTGTGGAGTTGTTGGGCTGTTTCTGCATGTTGAAGCCCTTTCTGAAGCTCCTTGTAAATTTCTTCTTGTTTGGGTTGTTGGAGGCTGGCTTGACGTTCCTTCTCTTGGAGGATCTTCTTCTGAAGTTCGACAATCTGAGCTTGATAAGCCTGGATATTACTTTCGCACTCAGCAGCAGCTTTGGAGTAATCTTCAGAAAGTCTGTTTAGCTCTGAGATTCTATCAGTCGAAGAGGCTACAACATTCCATTCTGAGACTTGCTTTTCAGATTTAGTTGTGATGCTCTGAGAAAACTCTTTTTGGCGAACCAAGTCAGCACTCACTGAATCAATCATGAACATCAAGTCCATTACCAGACGACTCTCCTTAGTCGAAGCCTCCAGGAGATTGGCTTGTTTTAGAAGTTTCTTCTGGTCATATTGTGCAGAGGGGTTTTCGGCCAAAGCTCCAAATAAGTCTACCCCAAGGATCTTTGCCTTAATCTCAGCCATGATAACACCAATTGGTTGAACTTCAGAAGTAGCTCCAGAAGTTGTCGAGCTGCTGTGGGAAGAATCCTGAAAGTTGTACCTAGAGCTGAGTAGGGCCTTCAGATATTCCAGAGGTTTCCTTACTTTCAGACTCTCAATTTCTTCATGAGACAAGCTTGTCGAACTCGTGTTTAGAGGAGTTTCTGTTGGAGTTTCTGCTGGAGTAGGAACAACTTGGGTGCTTCCTCCAGAGTTCAAGTTTGTGTCTGGATGTTTCGACAGATCTGTTTTTTCTTCGACAGCCTCTTTGTCAGCATCTGCTATATCAATTGGTTCTTGTAATTGAGCATCTTGATCTTGGGCAGTTTTTTCTTCCACAGTAAATTCTGGGCGAAGAGGGGAATTATTGTCGGAGGATTCTGGGTCACTGACGTCGAAGTTACTGAAGGTCTGAGGGCCGTAAACACCAGCATCTGGAGTAGTTTCTTCCAGAAGTCGTTCAGCTAAAGTCTTCTCAGAATCAGAAGGAATGATCTCTTCCTGGACTTTGGAAGTTCCTTCGACATCAAGGTTAACCTGAAGTCAACAGAAAAAGGAAGTTGAAAGAAGGAACAATGCAGTTAAAACTATGAATATTGTCAGTCGAAAATAGGGATACCTGAGGAATCTCAGTATGAGTGCCTGAATCCCCACTCTTCTCACTTCTTGAAGGAATCTTGGTGATTGGACTGGTGGGGGGAGTTCTTCTGTTGACAATGGATCTCTGGGATGCCACTGTTTTTATTCTCATGCCTTTGTTCCTTTTGAGGGGTTGTGGCTCAGGGGATTCATCCTCAGATTCTTCGACACTCACCTCTTTTTCTTCTTGTTTTCTTTTGGTGGCTGGTGTGCGAGTTACCTGAGGTGTGCAAAAAAGGAAATGTGTTCAGTATTGAGAATATTGAAATTTATACAAAAGGAAAAAGTGAGACGTCTTTATTTGTCGAAACCTTTTTAGCAGCTGTGGGTGATTTTTCGACCTGTTTGGAAGAGGTCCCTTCACCAGGAGTTTTCTTGTTAGTTATTCTAACAGCTGAAAGGAAAGGAAATGAATGAACATGGATATAAAACATATAAAGAGTTAGAAATAAGAAGAGAATTTAATTTCTTCGACACCTTCAAGAATAGGATCTTCCACACTAACATGTTCTATTCCAACATGAAGGTGCCCAGGGAAGTTGCCCAGATAATACTTCGTCGGAACCACACGTTCAACAAGTTTTTTGCTAGACTCGCGAAGCAGCTTTAAGTGAGATCCACACACAAACCAATCTGGAAATGGAGGGCACAAGGCCACACCAAATTCTGCAGAAGGGAGTGGGGGAAACTTTGGAGGAAATGAGGTGTAAGCAAAGTTGTAGCGTGCATGTGATGGAATATATGAAGGCACCCCCAACTTATCCAATTTTTCTGAAATTTTTTGTTTTAAAGTCACTGCTGCTTCGCCTATGGTTCGACGAAGATCATTTGGCCTGTAAATAGTTTCAAAATATTTTTGAAATTTTTGAATTTCTTTGATATGTTTATCCGTACCTTTCTTCTTTTTATCCTGCACAAAAGCAAAGGCATTCGTCAGGAGTGTGTTGAAAGTTGTTACATCAAAGAATTTGTTAAGGTAATACTCCTTCCACCAAACGTCGAAGTCCTCAGTGCACAAGTAGTTTGGTCGAAATATTGTAGGATGGACCTCCAAGGATTCGTCGAAAAATTTGTTATACAATTCTAGAATTTTTTCAAAGTTATGAAATGAATTATAGAATAAAATGGAGCCTTTCTTGAGGTAGATGGGTTTTGTTTTCGTCTGAGTTAACCCAAATTGTCTGGCCACCAGGTTAGGTTGATAGACAATGAGGGAAACCTTGGTGTTATTGAGGCTGTGATGGGAGAAAAGATGTCTTGGTATGAGGAAGGATTCCCAGATGGATATGTAGGAGTCCTCTTCTTTTTGGTTTTCTACTGGGAGCTGCCTAGTGAACCATTTAGGACCCACAGTCCTGTTGGCGAAGGGTGCCATGGATGGAGTAAACTTGTAACGTTTGGCGAACATCATTACATAGCTAGTGAAGGCTTGTCGAAGGCCTATTCCTTCGTCAGTGGGTGTTAGTTGAACTAGCCTAGGCCATTCGACACGCCTGTCTTTCACTTCCTCTTCGTCAACTGGTCTCTTGATAGGGATGCAGGCTTCGAAGGTGGCATTCAGCCACAGTTGTAAAAGCCAGAAGGGGCCTGTTAGGCTGATGGTTCCTTTTTCCTTGATGGTTTTCAGATTGCTTACGCTCTCACTTAGAGACTCATAAAGATTTGCTAGAAGCATTTCACTTAGACAGAACGCAACTCCAGCATGAAGTTGGTTGGCAATAGTAATGTAGCTTCTGGCAACCTGGAGGGATCTGGTGCAGAAGTCGAACTTTGCTAACCACAAAGTGAGGAAAGCTACATGTTCTCTGTCGGAAACTTCCTCAGTACCTTCGCCTTAGTGGTGTGCAATAAATAAGGAGTAGCCAGCGTGTTTGGTGTCGAATCCTATGGGATCTTTGTTTAGGTGCTCAGGATTAAAGATTTCGCCTATAGGACTAAGGCCGGTAATAGCTGCTATGTCAAAAAGAGTGGGGGTAACCATCCCACAGGGAAGGTGGAAGTTGTTATAAGTACTGTCCCAGAAATATAGAGAAGCCACCAGCATATTCTGGCAGTAGCGTGGGCCTTCTTTCGACAATTGAATCAGGTCATAAATACCTGTCTTCTTCCAGAATTTTTCCTTAGCTTTTTCGACTCTATTAAGCCAAGCTAGATAATCTGAAGGGTCTTTTGTTAAGGGAGGGCTCTTAAAGATCCTAGTTTGATTTAAATAAGACAAATCTAAGTTTTTCGAAGCTAATGGGACTTTAGGTTTTTTAGAGGACGTTTCGACAGGTTGAGGGTTCTTATTGGCACCTATTGGTTTAGAAGCAGAATAGGAAGGATTTTAAACGGTTTTGGTCAGCGTTGGGGTCAGAGATTGGACCTAACATTGCATGGTGAACCCCAGAGATTAAAATAGGGATTAGTACCTGAGATCTGTATATGCTAGCTTTCTCCCTCTCATTTGGAGGTTCTGGGATGTACTGTTGTTGATTTACTTGCATTGGTCCAGACAGTGTATGAGCAGGAGGGAGATCAGTAGTCTTCTTTGCTTTCTTAGCACTACGGTCAACAACATTCTTTGGGGGCGCCATTGTTATGCAAAGATTAGAGCTAGAGGAGCAGAAGGTTTAAATGGGTTTTAATGGAGATTTTCCTTTGATAGAGAAGAAGGAGTCTGAGAGTGTAAAAAGGACAAAAGGTGTGGGAGGTGGTATTTATAGAAGATGGCAGAATGTAAAAAATTAATAAAAAGGAAAAGAAAAAGACGTTTCAATTTGGTCATGGGAGACGTGCTTTTTGATCAACGGTGATGATCAAAAGTGACGGTTGGTGGGAACCCATGATTAGCTAGGATATAGGGTTATGGAAGGTTGTGTATAAACGTGGGTTAGATGAGACGTTTTTTCAGAAAGTTGAAATCATGGTGTTTTCTTGGGACTCAACAAAATCACTTTACAATTAATGAAACTGGCAGGTTGTCAGAAGTCATTTCGACAGCAAAAGATGTTTTTTCCAAAGTTTAGTCGAAAACATCTTTGCTGGGGGCAATTTGTAGGCTCATGATTTCGACACCATAAATTTGAGATATAAAGTCATTTTTTGCTAAAGGGATAATCATCAGATAAGAGAAAGAAGAAATGAAGATATTCAGAAGATGTTGACAAGGTTAAATACTCAAGTATTTCGACAGTAATACCAATAATGTTATGGCAAACAAAGTTTGGAAAGGGATAGGATAAATATATTTTTCGACACTTCGACAAAAGAGAGGTGTTTGACAGAAGCATTGGTTTGTGAGGTTTGAAGAGTTTCTTCTTCTTCGACATTTCGACAAACGTAGAGATGCAACACTTCGTCACCAAAAAGGAAGAATTCAAAATTAAGAGTTGCAACTGTTGGCAGTTGGACACGTGGAAGTTTCAGGAAAGAAAATTGCATGCAGGCTGACAATTGTCATTTAGTTAGAATTTTCCCGTTCTAGGCAGTTATTTTATTTGTATATAAATAGGATAGTTTGTTTTTAGAATGCGTGTGTGAAAACTTATACAAAAAATCATGTAAATACTCTAAGTACCCAGTGTGAGAGAAATGAGTCTGATATTTGGAACAATGTATGTGTTGACCACCATTTTCTTTCAAGTTATTTAAGTTATTAGTTTTGTTGCATCAAGTTATTTTACTTTCAGTCTATTTACTTTCCTGCAAAGTTTATATCTTTTCGCCATTTTCTTACTTTTGTTCAAACTTTCACTTTATTTTACTTTCGCATTCAAAACATTCAACATTTTTACATCATTGACAAAACAAACCACAAATCATTAACACTAAGAGTAATTCGACAACCAATTGCACATGTGTCCTAGGACTTGTTTGGTTGGTCCTGCAAGTAACCCAGTTTTCTAAGAAATTGGTTAACCAGAGGTTGTTCGTCAGAAATCACAGCGAACACATTCACATTATAATTTAAATATGTAATGATGAATTAGGTTAATATAAACACCTAATAAATATTAGGTTTAGAGTAAGGATCATGCAATCCACCATATTTTGTCCTCTCTAATCCTCTAACATTCGTCACATGACATTCCAAGTTACCCACGTTGGGTCATACATTTGAGTGAACAACTTGCATTATTGACTCAAATTGGACGGTCCCTAACGAATTATTATAGAAAAGGCAAAGAGAAAAGTTGAGGTGAACAACACCTCGACATACATCGAAGGAGGAACACTGAGCACATTTTAACAATGAGAAAAACAATGTATAAATGTCTTTGGAACACATTATTTAAGTTAATGTAGTCTACACACATTACTATGTTAGCCAATCAGGTTAAATGTTTCACTTCTCAAATAAAATTTTCCATTACCAACTTTTGAGTCTCTTCCAATCACATCTTACATTATTCTCAGTTGCATGACCCTCGTAGTTGGATTAGTAGCTAAACGCAAACATATTAAATTTGGGTATATCCCTAACATATCCTTAACAGACCATGAAAATGGGGAGGTTCTCTACCTTCAACCTCAATCTAAAATTTTCTTACATTTGAATTGACCTTGGACGCCACTTGTAACACCCACTTTTTCCATTTTAAAAAATAATGTGATTCGTAATAAAAATCATAGTTTTCATACAACAGTGAGATGCTACACTTTAAACAAAACCAATTCAATAAAGTCTTTCACTAAGCAGCGAAATAAAAATAGTTTATTTTCGTACTTACTCAACGGCATAACCAGTTCAAAATATAAAACAATCTTTTCAATTTATTAAACAAAAACGTAACTAACAAGGTCGGATAAATATAATGAAACAAAATAGTAAAAATTTTCATTCCCGTGTCACGTATCAGAGCTCCTTATGACTCGAACAAGCAACACCAGAGCACTCTCATGTATCTGGGTTATCTGTACTTCCAAAGAAGCACAGACACAACAACAAAAACAAAGGGGGTGAGAATTCTATATCATAATGGTGCAAATAACATTTTGAAGGAGTAATCACACACAAATCATAACATGCAACACAACCCATTCATTCAAGTATATGCAATGTAACCCCCCAATACAATGCAAACGCGGTACCGACTTCAACAAATATCCATCAATTCGGACCGGATGTATCGCTTACGCTCCTACTGAGTTACGATCATCCCCCACCTCTTGATTCACAATGAATCCGAATAATCAATTACGCTCTATCCGAGACATGATTATTCCACTAACATGTATGCGTATGCAAGACTCGATTACACATACATCAACATACATAAGTATAAATAAAATCATTCACTACACGATCCTCTGATCTTCACCAATTATCAACCACACAGTCAACATAATTCATAATACTCAGATAAAGGTCATTACACATAACGGACACAATTTCATTTGATTCTTTTTAACAAACTCATTCATTTTAAAACAAACACATAGGACATAACTACTACTTAAGGGTTGTCAGGTCCTATAACTATTCACACAAGCTATCCTTAAAGCCTTAAACTAATGGTAAGAAGGTTGGCTAAGAGAACAAGACAAAAACAAATTAAAATATTGAAAATTTTCCAAAAACAGAGGCCTGACACGCCCCCTCGTGTCCCATGACACGACCCGTGTCCCATGACACGACCCGTGTCACATGACCTGGTACGCCAACATAAAAATCTCATTTTTCCCAAATACAAAAGGGTGACACGACCACCCGTTTCGTGTGACACGACCCGTGTCACACCCTCTGAAGCCCAACTTTTCCAAAGTCCTCCCAATTCATCTTCCAGTGGCCTGACACGACCACCAGTATCGTGTGATACAGTCCGTGTCAGTTGCTCTGCGTCCAAAATCACTTTTTCCATAAAAATCACTTTTCTTCTCTCTTTCCACACCAATATGAATTCAGTTCATTATACTTCAATTTTTGCACCCAAAACAGTCCAATTATGATCCTTATTATCAAATTATACCTCTAACACCACATAACTTCTTAGCCTAATATTTATTAATCAAACTAGAGAAATCCTAGGTTTTCTTCATCTTCTTTAATGGCTTCATCATTCATAACATTCATGGATAGAATTTTCATATCACACCCATATCATACAATTCAACATCAAGCTTCACATAAACACAATCAATCATCATAATATACATTTTATATCACAAATTTATCAAAATCAAACAAATTTCATATAATTCCTAAGAGAGTAAGGAACTCCCAATTACCCTCATATGTTAGATCACCAATATAAAACCCTTTCTCCCCTTACCTCAATTCAATTTATCCTTGGAAAAATCTTGATCTTGAAATTCTACGATTTTTTATCTCCATTCTCTTCTCCCTTTTCTCCAGAGCAAAATTTTTCTGCGTCAAAAGCACGATATGAGGGAATAAGACTCGTTCCCCTCTTTTCATATCATAACCAAATTACAACCTTGCCCCTTAGACCTCCAACTTATTATTTTATTTATTTTTAATAACAATATTCTAACAAACCACCTCATTATCATATTATTATTATTTAAATAAAATAACCTTTTACTTTATCATTCCAAGTACACCTCCTTATTCACATAATTATTTTATAAAATAATTTATGAAATCGGGGTGTTACAACTCTCCCCCACTTATTTTATTTTCTTCCTAAAAAATGTACCTAAAGGAAATAACTCTGGATATGATTTCCGCATCTTGCTTTCCAGTTCCCAGGTAACACTTCTACCAACAACTCCTCCCCAAGCTACTCTCACAAGAGGTATCTCCTTTCCTCGTAGTTCCTTCATCTTACGATCTTCAATTCTCAAAGGTAAGGTTTCCACTGTAAGGTTGTCACGAATTTATACTTCATCCCTCTGGATAACATGTGACGGATCAGATACATACTTCCTGAGTTACGACACATGAAACACTTCGTGCAAATTCGAAAGTTCCGGCGGTAACGCCACCCTGTAAGCAACTTTACCTACTCTCTGCATAATCTGATACAGTCCAATAAACTTAGGATTCAACTTCTTAGATTTTAAGGCACGTCCAACACCATTCATCGGATTGACCCTCATGAATTCTCCGCCAATCCCCCAAAAATCCCATCATAATCTACCTATCATACTAAAACAAGAATACGAATTACTCCCTATACCTTAGAGTGAAGCTTTCTACGGTCTTTTCTCAAAATCTCTGTAAATGCTTCAAGCCTTAACCTTTCCTATTTTGTTCTCAGAGTTTTCTCTCATCTCCTTCAAACACGATCGTGAAAACTGATCGTATCCCAAAATTCTCAACTTCTTTTTGTCAAATCTTACCCCTAGGACCCCAAATATGCCTTTACCATCTCACCCTTACTAATTATCCACAAAATACCACTTTACCCTTCATACCTCTAACTTCTTTATTTTAACTAAATAATAATATTTAAATAACATAGCTTACATTATTCAATATTACCATCAAGGCCTGAAGCTCTTACAAAACAAAGTGACGAAGGTTTCCTTCTCCCCAGTTGGGTTCTCCTTACGGGATAGATCTATCATTGATCTATTTTCCCAAGCAGAGTTATATCTCCTGACAGATCTACCAATGATCTCTTCCCCAGCTGGGATATTCTTCCAAGCAGATCAGCCAGAGATCTTCAGCGGGATCCGAATCCCGGATCGGTTTCTCTTTTGCATAATCATAGCATTCGCATCATAAATCACCGAAATAAGCGTAACATTCCGTCTAATACGGAGCATGACGACAAAAATCAAACATTTGCATGATCGCAAGTCAGGTTCGAGCCAGTCACCTGCAATTACCACCAGTACTTCATCAGCAATATATATAATACTTTTATTCCCCGCAGATATAAGCCAAAGCATCCCCTTGCACTCTCAAAAATAGATACCTACACACTCTTTTGACACTCGTCCGTGTCACCTTTCCCCAGCATGGTTGCCAAAACACTTGTTGAAAACCAAACACTTGTTCATAACACACTCTTTTCGGCACCCGTCCGTGTCATCCTATCCCCACAGGTCGCCAGAACACCTTTTACACTTTCACATACAAATATTTGTTCATAACTTATACATATTTGACACCCGTCCGTGTCATATATTCCCCAGCAAGTTGAACACTCGTCCGTGTCTTGTTCATACTTCACCAACAAACCAATACTCACTCATACTTATACAGAAGTCTTCGATACTCGTCCGTATCTTGTATATATATATATATATATATATATATATATATCACTCCTCAACAGATTCGACACTCGTCCGTGTTCTTTGTTAACCAGTTGGTACTCGTCCGTATCATCATCTCTGAACACGCGTCAGCGTTTGTTTCTACCGATACTCGTCCGTATCATGGTCTTAAGGATGCTCATCCGCATCTTTAATCTATACACAACATCAAATACTTATACCTTTTTTATTCTAGAGCGTAAGCACTCGTCCGTGTTTATCGTTCCCCAGTAAGTCGTCAACAGAACAACCTCCTCCTATCCGACATTCATCCTATGTCGTGATACTTTCGACAGCCGTCCCCTGCCAGGTGATCGTCCTTCACCTTTGGATGATCGTCCCTCATCCTTTCCCCAATGGAGTCCCCATTAGTGGAACCTTTTTCTATCCAACATTCTTCCTATGTCGTGATAAAGAGCAGCCGTCCCCTGCTAGGTGATCGTCCTTCACCTTTTGATGACCATCCCTCATCATTTTATCTGATGGCCGTCTCAATCGTTGATATTGTTATCCGACATTCGTCCTATGTCGCGATAAACCCCGAGAGCAGCCGTACCCTGCTAGGTGATCGTCCTTCACCTCTTGATGATCGTCCTTTATCATGCTTATCCGATGGCCGTCCCCATCGTCGACCTTTTTCTATCCGACATTCGTCCTATGTTGTGATATTTTCAGCAGCCGTCCCCTGCTAGGTGATCTTCCTTCACCTTTGATGACCGTCCCTCATCATTTATTTCATTTATTCCTTAAAATGATGGCCGTCCCCATCACTACCTTTACTTTAATCCCCAGAGAATCTTATCTCTTTACCTGATGGCCGTCCCCGTCATGGTCTCTTTATTTACCCAGCTTGTCGACCGTCCCCGTCATTGCTTTACTTATCCCCAGCAGTCGTCCTCTGCTCGATGGTCGTCCTCCATCGCCCGCATTTGATAATCATGCTATAATATCTTTTACAATTTATATCCCTTTTCTTCTTCTATCCAACGAGTGCAAATTTTGGACTGTCTTTGGTATTCAACCACAAGTTATCTTGTTTGTCTGTTAAGCCAGGCGCTTACATCCTGCACAGCTAACTCATGTTTGAATAGGGGCAGCTGTAAACACCCCAAATTTTCCCTCACACATATCACACCATGACTTGTGATCTTTCATGTTTGCATTAGCATAAACATACCACCTCATATTGCATATTTGTTTCATCTGCATAGTTCAAGTTCATCTGCATCTAGGGTTTGTGATCTGAGCAATCCAAGAATCCATTTGAGCCATCCCAAAGGCCTCAAAGCCTTACAAGAGGGTCAATGTGTGTTCTATCATCATATTATGTACCTCAAAGTTCATGGAAGTCAAGAAATAACAAGAACTGGCAAGGCATGGAAGCAGAGCTAGGGTTTCACTACACAGATGACCAAAATTAGGGTTTTGGGTACAGAGGCCTCAACTCCAAATTTTTGGGCCATTCTTGTTTCTAATGTTCTTAAGATGTTATAAGGATCATGTGTATCAAGTTTGATGAAGAAATTCATTGTGGAAGTTATATGTTCATGGGTAACTTCTTGAGCAAGTTAAGTCAAAATCAGGGCATCTGGGGCCCCCAACAATGGAACCAAAAGGGTATTTTCATCAAATTGAAGTTGTATGATCTTTATTTGATCATAGAAGAGGTTGGAAGTTCACAAGATTGAAGAATTTTGGGTCATTTGAAAAGTTGCCAAAAATGGAAATGACTTGTAATGGAAACTTTCCATTTTGGGAAAGTTTTTCAATCTCCTCTTTCTTGATCAAGAATGCTTCAAATGAAAAATTCTTGGTCATGAAAGTTGTAGATTAGGTCTTTCCCTTTTCAAAAAGTACAAGAACATGTTCTGATTCATTTTAGAACTCAAGTTATGATCATTCAAAGTTGGCAAAACTCCTATAATTTTCACGAATGCACCAAAGAGGGATTTTTGCAAAACCACTTGCCAAGGCTTCAAATGACTTCAAATGTGTACAAATATTCCATAACATGATCAAACAACTTCAAGGAATCAGAATTGGGCCCTTGACCTAGGGTTTTTATGGCTTGTGAATCAAGAAACAACAAAGAGGGAAAAGTTGCAAAAGCCATGCTACCACTTGCCTCAATCATTACAGCTTCACAAAAACAATCCAAAGGTCTTCCTTGATCCATGCTGAGCCCAGCCATGCCCCTAATCCAGTTCTGACTCGTGCCATACCTCAAGTACAACCAAGCTTGACCTTTTGCAAAATCACCCATACCAATCAAGCAAGGCCACCACCCACTCTCTGACCAATCAAGACATCATATGCAAACATTATGGAACACATTTCACATAACACATTAGCCTAAAACTCACCCAAGCTCAGATTACACAAAATCCTCTCAAAAACTTCATCTCTTCGAATCTCCTAACTCAGCCATCAAAAATAAAAAAATTCTTTCACCAATCATCTCCACACAACCCCAAGATCATTTCCCACCCCTCACATTGGCCTGAAACTACCTCAAACAAAAACACGATTTTGACATGCTTTGAACTGAAACCTCAAAAATAGTCCGTCCATACAAACTTGTTTCAAGCTTTCCAGAAGCATCAATGGGTTCATTGGAGTGGAAAAGCACCAAGGAAGTGGCCAGAAAGCTCCAGATAACAAAGCTTCATCTCAGGTAACCTCAAGAACATTTTTCCAGAAATGCATTTTTAAGTTCTTAGATGAATCTTCATGATATGCTGATGATCCTGATGTGTTTAGTTTTGAAAATGGTTGAGTATTAAGCCTGTATTGAACTTCTGAAATTTCTGTTCAGTTTCACGTTTTGCTTCGAATCTTGTTTTTGGGGTTTGATAAATGTGTTTTGATGGTTGATTCTTGCTTAGGGATGTTAGGGGAGTGATTCTGGAGCTTTAGATCTTTTGATTTAGCCTAGGGAAGAATTTAGGTGTTTTGGTTGGCCGAAGAAGATGACCAGAGATCTTCTCCGGCCACCTGAAAATCATTAAACCCTAATCTGTGATTAATTCCCCAGTTGTGTTTATGGCCGTTATATGAGGATTACGGTTAGCAGCGTGTGGTGCAGATTAAGTCATTATCATTTAATCCTGATTAATTAATTAAAAACATAATTAAAGGCCAGTTTGAATGTGGGCCATTCAAATGCGCGCCAGTCAATTCCCACCATTTTTGTTTGAATCTCAGCCACTGGATGCATTTACTTTTCCTTTTATTCATTTTTAATTCATTTTTTATCCATTTCTTTTCATCTAATTATTTAAAATAGAAAAAATCATTAAAAAAAATCTGAAAATTTTTATCATGACTTTTATTAATTTTCAGAAACCAAAAATATTTTTATTTTTATTTTTTGCACAAAAAAAGTATTTTTTATATCATTTAAATGTTTTATTTAATTAATTAATTGATTTTAATTAATTAAAAATACGTTTAAGTATTTAAAAATCACCAAAAAAATCAGAGAGCATTCTTAGACATTTAGAAGCATTTACAAACTCACCATACAAATTTCTTTTTGGTTTTGATCCCACTTTGAGATTTTTCATTGAATTAGGGTTCCTAAAATGACCTATTTTCTAACCCTAACTTCAAAAAATTCATAACTTTTAAACCAAGTTGAGTTTGTGAATGATTCTTTTTGCATTGTTCTATGCATGTCTTCTAGCATCCAAAAACAGTTTTGTTTCATTTTTATCTTGCATTTTCAAATTGTTTGACATTTTATATTGAAGATCACCTTAAAAACCCTAGAAACTTAGAAAATCCATAACTTCTCCTAGGTTTAGCTTCTGACCTCCCCCTTTGGATGGTAACCTAGTATATGCTTAGGGTTCCTTTGAGTGTATTTTCAATTTTTTATCTTGTGCATTGCATCTGTTTTGGTCATATGCATCTCATACATTCATAAAACCCTAATTTATCATGTTCATATGCATTCATTTTTGCATAAACATCAATACATGAACTTGCCATGACATCTCAAGCATTTTTATGTCATCTTAGACATTCTAGGACATGTTGGAACATTGCTTGATCATTTGTTCATTCATTTGGTATGCTTTTCATTCATAACATTTCATGAACATCCATGTGTTTCCATGCTTCTAACTTGCTTCCTTTGCATCCCATCTCTCATATAAGCATACATATGCATCATGTGTGACTTTGCAGCATCTCATGACTCATTTGCCTTGCATATGCACTTCTGACTTTGATCATAGCACCTTTGTTTGATGCATTTGCATTTCATTTCTTTCTTTACATGTTCAACTAACATTTCAGGGGCTTATGGTAAGTTGTTTAAGGTGTGGATGTGCATCCACATTAAACCTCTTAATAAAATCATCTTAATAATCACTAAGACTTCATCTTGTAACTTGGGCCTTACATTAGGGTTCTAATTCTTCCTTTATGGTTAAGAAGGACTAACCATAGTGTTTAATGGACATGTCCCCCTCAAGTTGTCTTACCAACATAAAATCCATTTCTTAATCTCATCCCTTAATTAAAATCCACTTAATAAAGGTTTGTTATATAATGAATTTAATCCCTAACCATGGATTAAGTTGAGGTATCTTCCCTAGCTTAAGTGTTCTCATTTATTATCCTTCTATTAGGATGGTGTAATTAGTTCACTAATTTGTGATTAGAGATTAAACTCATTACTTAACACTAAACAAAAACCCAAAAACACCTAAATAATCACAAGTAGGTTGATAATCTTAATCTTACGTCATCATGGCAATTAAGTTGAGATGCTTATCTCATACTTAAGTATTCTCATTATCCCTAATCAGGGAGGATATAATGAGTTTACAAGCATTTGATTTAGGCTTAAGCTCATTAACTTATGCAAATACCAAAAACAAAAACAAAATTGAAAACACAAAAACAAAAAATAATTGTCTCCTTCGGGATTCATTTCTCATCACTCTCATTCATAAACGAGAACTTGCTTCTTCCGTCTAATGCAAGACAGTTAGCACTCGAGCCAGACGAGTCATACACTTGAGCATAGACAGGCAAGAAGTTCATCAGTCAATTTATCTTTCAGTCTCTTTGAGTCGAACTACGGTGTTTTGACTTCCTCATTGTAACACCCCAAATTTTCCCTCTTCTTTTTAAGCATCATCACCACATCATATTCATCATAAGCATATCATATTCTTGGCATCTTAGCATGGAAAGACGAGGCATAACATTCTCATGACCTAGCATTAGACATATGATCATCTATGGAGGGATTTAAAGCATTTCAAGCTATAACAAGAGGCCCAATGGATTTGTTCAAGTCCTATGAGGAGTCTACATTGCATTCACAAGCTTAAGATCATCCACAAAAGCCCAGAAGGTTGGAGGATCATCAGGGAATTCAGGCTAGGGCAAAGCTCCTACATAATGATCCCAAATTAGGGTTTGAGTTTTAAGCATGAAAACCTTGTGACTTTGGCCATTTCATTTGGGCAAAGTCTCTCATATGCTAAGAGGATCCTAAGGATGAAATTTGGTGAGAAAATTCCTTGTGGAAGTCAGGTATTTCTTCAGTTGCTTGTAAATGAAGAAATGGGTCAAATGTGCATTCTAGAAGTCAACTGTGAGATTTCAAAAGGTCCAACCTTATTTTTCAAGTCAAGGGATATTCTTATAACCTTAGAAGAGGTTTGGCAAAGTCAAAGATCAAGAATCAAGAGGTTTTGAGGTGTTTTGCATTTTTGGCATGTGATTGGTCATGGAAGTTTCTAATTTTGGCAACTTTTTGCCCTAATTTTCAAGTGTGCATAACTTGGTGAAAAAAGCTTCAAATGGATCACCACCAAACATGAAAGTTGAAGATTAAGGTCTCCCATTTTTAAAAAGTACAAGAGCATTTTCATAGCCCTCATGGTTTGGGAGATATGCCCTTCGAAAGTTGCCTAAATTTTAGGGCATGGCATGAAATTCAAGCTTCCTCCAAATGCAAGAACTTGTGAAACTCATTTTTAAGTTATTTCATGAACCAAATAGGGTCACATACTTACAAAGCATTTCATAAAGTTGGTTTTACTCTAAAAATATTACCAATTTCGTGCAAGAGGTGAAGTATACCACACAAAAGGCAAAAATGCATGATCATGAGAAATGCATGACCCTCACATCCAAGGGCCAAAATGCTTTCAGTTTTGAACCAAGGGATGAATTGTGATTGTGTTGCACCCCAAAATTTGCCCTCACCTAGACAAGACATTGTGTACTAAGGTGTCCCAAGAGGTTCATAAGGTACACAAGGTTCACAAGGTATCTTACAAGGTTCACAATTAGTCAGAAAGTTTGGAAATTCCCTCAGACAAAGCCTCCTCCTAAGCAATGCACCCTAAACTAGGGTTTTGAATTTCATCAAGCTAAATGGACTTTCAAGGATTCAAGTGAGCTTCATAACATCACACATGTCTTCAAGAATCCCTATGTAAAGTTTCAAGGCTTTCCCAAAAAGTTTGCTCAGTCAGATGATCAGATATGCAAAAATCAGTCAAAGTGGTTAAAAAGTCAAATTGAGGTCAACTGTGGTCAAACCAAAGTCAAACTTCATGATTTTTTGTCAACATCAAGTTTATGAAGTAAAATTCATCATTTGATCAAGGGTTGATCATGATTCATCAAGGAGATTTCAGATCATCAAGAATCAGGAGTTTCTAAATTAGGGTTTTCACAAGAAAAGTCAACTGAACTTTGACCAGCCATAACTTTCACATGCTTCATCAAAAATTTCCCATACAAAGTTCATTTTGAAGGAAATTGAATTCTCTACAACTTTGTGTCTCACAAGCCAAGTCTAAAAATGCTTCATTTAGAAGGTATGAGCTAAAACATTATAGGTTATTTCAAAAGTCAACAAAAACTCAACATCTTCCAAAGGGCATAATTTGAAAATGGTAAAGGATATGGACATGAGACCAAAGAGGTTGGTTATAGGACTATTTAAGCTTTCCAAAAAGTCCAATAACACCTTGATAGCCTTAAAATTGAGGGAGATGTGCCTTATTAAATTTGGGAAATTTTTGAGGAGTATATGAAGCAAATGAGGTCTCAAATCCAAATATTTCCAAATGGGCCCACCAAATTCCAACCCAAACTCAAAGATGACATCATGCATGACCCAATTAAACCAATTTCTGATTTTTATATTTTTATTATTATTTATTTGGATTTTATTCATTAAAATTCATTTTAAATCAAAATAAAATATGAAAATAAAAATATTTGATTTGATTCTTCTTCTGGAAGCTCTTAAATGACATTCAAGGTGACTGGATATCATCAAATTTCGTGCTAAGGCTATTTGGTAAGATATGATGTGATTTTTGGACAAATTATGAAAGATATTTCTTCACCTTCAAGCAACCCATACAACTCCAACCAAGGCCCAAATTCTTAACCTAATTACATTACTATATAACCATAACAACATCACAAGACAAAAAAAGGATGGAGAGCAAGAGGATGATATTCATACTTTAAAATTTCACATAATTCAAAATTAGGTTTCCACAATCCACCACTTTTACAAGTGGACTAAAGGCTGCAAATGAATCCTTGAGGTTTTCTGAACCTATTCCAATCATCCTCATCATCAAATTCATGCCAAATCATACAAACCAAATTCATATTCTTTCTTTTCTTTTGATTTTTTTTCAATTTCAATGATTTATGCATGATTAATTGATTTTGATTACATAATATGTTAGTTTGATTGTGTAGATGGTTTTTGGATAGTTGGATTTAAGTTTCGATGCAGGAATCATAGGGCACCAAGGAGAACTAAACTATTGGTTAATC
Source organism: Lathyrus aphaca (assembly GCA_963966055.1). Classification (NCBI taxonomy): domain Eukaryota; kingdom Viridiplantae; phylum Streptophyta; class Magnoliopsida; order Fabales; family Fabaceae; genus Lathyrus; species Lathyrus aphaca. The sequence continues at coordinate 101,501,294 of OZ014519.1, read as the reverse complement.
TGCGGTAATCTGTTTTCGTCGATACTTTGAAGGCTGCAGTAGTGATAAGCATTACAGGCTGACAGGTAAGTCAGGTAAGTAATACTGTTTCGATTTATTCCGAATTTTTTCCAGAAGATGGTGGGAGGAAGAAGATGGTGTGTGGCATGCGCTGATTGGCCTAGTGACAAAGACCTAAGGTTGAAAGTATGAGGGTGTGGGTTCAACACTCATTCCCAACATTTTGGCAAAGAAACGTGGGTTCAACACTCATTCCCAACATTTTGGCAAAGAAACTTGGCGTAGCGTAGTGGCTAAAGGTTTTTGTTGGCAAAGGCAAATTCAGGGGTTCAACACCAACCCCCAATGTTTTGGGTATCTCTAACTTTATTTTTCCCTTTTTCATCAAATTATGTATTTTCTTTGAATTTCCTTATTATTATTATTTTCTAAAAGATAAAAAAAAATCTTTTTTTTTTAAACTTATATTATTATAAACCTTAATTTTTTCATAAACCTTAATTTTTTCCCTAAACCTTAATTTTAAACCTAAGTCTTAATTTTTTCATAAACTTTAAACCCAAAAAATTTAGCCCTAATCTTTATCTTAAAACCCAGATTTCGTCCTAATTTTTACCCTAAAATTTTTCCTAAACCTTAAATTTTTTTTAAACCTTAAATTTTTTCTCAAACCCTAACCCTAATTGTTTTCTTAACCTAGTTTGCAAACTTTTTTTTCTAATTTATTCACTCATTTTTATGTTATTCATTCATTGTTTGCCTGATTATGTAACTGCTTCGCCTTTGTAATAATTGTTTTTTTTTTATTATTTTCCGCCATTATTATTATTATTATGTAACTGCCCCTAAGCCATGTAATAGTGTAGGAATTTTATTTTCTGCCTTTTAATTTCTGCCATTTATTTTTCATATTAACTGCATGGTTAGTAAATAGGGTGTGGAAACTATTTGTAATTAAAATTAATTTAGATAATTAACTTTAAAAGATAAATATTTGAAAATAAACACTCACACACGTAAGTCGATCATTGATCGCCATCTTGCACTTCCTAGGGTATTCCTCTTGGTTGCCTTAAAATAAAATGGTCAAGTCCCTCGAATATAGGGGTGTCTTAAGAAAAGTCCCTTCACGTATAAATCATCAAGTCCCTACAGATTTAAAAGATCAAGTCCCTTCGAGGTTGCCTACAGAATAATGATCTTGTCCCTTTGAATAAATGATGATAGTCCCTACGAATTGCTAAAGACACCCCCACATGCTTCCTTCATTGACCATACAATGACCCTACGCTTGTCCCTTGATAAAATCCACAATAATGACTACCTATTTCTTAATAATAGGGATAATCTTACTCTTGAAGAAACATAAAAGAACTTGAATGACTTAGCTTAGGGTAGGTACCTCATAGTTACTTGCTCACACTTTAAAATTACTTTTCACACAACTTTTCTTAAACATTTTTCAACTCAACGGCTTTGTATACATCCATACGAGGATCATTACAAAGTACTTAGAAAAATTTCTAATCACACACTACACTCTTGCAAACAAACAAAGTGAGCTAAGTAACTAAGAGCCCATGGATAACCATGGATATAAAGGGTGCTAACACCTTCCCTTTATATAACCTACCCCCCGAACTCAAGTCTTAAAATAGGTCTTTCCTGTTCTTTTATGTCCTTTCCTTTTGGATAAAATAAAAGTTGGTGGCGACTCTTGCTATCCGCAACATTTATAGAAAGTCAGTTCTCCCACCGTGTTACAGAACTGGCGACTCTGCTGGGGACTTAATAAAAGAGGGGTACCCTTAGGAATTATATCACTTTAAATTGTTTGTTTTATACTTATTGGTTGGGCTCTTATGTGTGAAAGATCCTAACCCGGATCTAGTGTACCTTAGGTAAATGGCAATAGACCAAGGAAACTGTACGGCGTATACCGATATGGTTGATCTGGTGGCCATAGTTAGTGTGACTTCTTGGTTGGTGCTTATGTTCCTTAAGTAAGTTAAGGATAATATGGGGCTGCCATATGTTGTCAATACACTAACTGACTTTTAGAACCTTAGTCATCCCGTCTTGGCCTTTAGAAAGTAGTGAGATAACCGGCTTTGGTGAAGAGTGAAGTTGGTTGATACTCAATGCTACACTCATTGAGATCCAAACTTGGAGGGTTTTGGTTAGCAAGTAAGTTGCCTACTGAACAACCACCCTTGGGAAGGATCAATGATATTGAGATCCCTTAGAACCTGGTTACTTTTGTAGGACAAGATGAACCGTCTAAACTTCAGGGGAGGGTACTTACCTTTAAACCTCATGCAAGCCTTCAAGCCTAGGGCTATTGTGTGACTTGTTTGTGTGTGCCACATGTTTGTGATTGAGCATAACATCATAGCATCATCATGCATCATAAGCATAGCATTTTCACTAACCATTTCAAGGACCAAAGGATTTATCTTTGTTCTTTGTTTCAGGTCATGGCTTCTGCTCGTAGGAATACTATCCGGATCAACTTTGTAGGGATACCTCCTAAGCTTAAGGAATTGGTCTCTCAAGTTTCTGAAAGATCCCAGTTCATCAAGAAGCATGGTCACCTACTGGATCTAGTCACTTCAGGGTTCGATGAAGACATGATGAGTGTCCTATTTCAGTTTTTTGATCCTAAACATTATTGCTTCACATTCCCCGACTATCAGCCGATTCCTACAATGGAGGAGTTCTCCAAACTATTGGGTATGCCTATCTTTGATCAGAGACTCTTCACAGGCTTAGTGAAGGAGCCTAAACCTGGAGTCATTGTTGCAGCCCTACATCTGAAGAAATCAGACATTGTCCTATAAACGAGAAGCAGAGTTAAGGGTATTCTTGCTAAGGTATTGATGGAGAAAGCTCAAGTGTTCTTGAAGGCTATGAGTTATGATGCTTTTGAGGAGATCCTAGCCCTATTGATCTATAGCTTAGTGTTGTTCCCTAATCCAGACCAGTTCATAGACGTACACGCCATCAACATATTTATGACTCATAATCCAGTGCCTACATTACTTGGAGATATCTTACATTCTCTTCACACTCGTACTACAAAGGCGAGGGGAACTCTGATGTGCTGCATACCTTTATTGTCTAGGTGGTTTATTTCTCACCTTCCTCGATCAATGATGAATAATGAACAAGGGTTAAGGTGGTCTAAGAGGATTATGTCACTTTCTCATTCAGACATTCATTGGTGCTCTCGATCTATGGAGAATGTTACTATCATTGACCGTTGTGGGGAGTTCCCTAATGTGCCACTCCTTGGCATAAGAGGGGGCATTACCTACAATCCTTCTTTAGCTCTACGTCAGTTTGGTTATGCTCGGAGCAATGGTCCTCATGACATGCTTATTCAAGGAATTGTGTTCGACTACGACAACGATCTGCAAGGTTACCGTCAAAGGTTCATACGAGCTTGGGGTAAAGTGAACAAGGTTGACAACAAGACTCTGGAACCAAAGTACTCCACTCCTATGGAACCTTACCTCAGATGGGTGCGATCTCGTACTCAGACTCTTATGATGCCATATCCTGCTATTCTACTAGTTACTATGGAACCTGTTGCAGAAGGAGATACTCCTTATACCATCCTTCATCCAGACATGCCCACTAACCTGGAAGAATTGCAGAAATCCTGGATCCAACTAAAGGAACAAAGAAATACCTTCGAAGCTCAATTCAGGATTAGCCAAGAAAACATGTTGGAGCTGACCAAGCAACTTCACGAGGAGCGGAACCTCAACACATACCTCCATACAAAGAGGAAACGTCCATGGGAGACTTAAAACCCCATTTTTGTACTTATTTCCCTTCATTGTAAGCCCAAGGGGCAAAATAATTTTAACATTTACTAATAAAATTTATATTTCCATTTGTTTAACAAATGTAAATTCTGCGGTCCTTGAAAACATTGCATATGCATCAACATACCATATCATTGCATGACAGGTTGTCACAACAGGTTTCTCATCTTCTCGCTGTTTATTTCAGCAGAAATGGCTCTCGAACAATCTGTCAAAGATCTTCAAGCTCAGAATGCTCAGTTTCAAGAAGTGATTCTAAATTTGTCCAAGGGCAAGAAGAGTTGAAAGCACTCCTTTCTAAGGACATGAAGAAGAAGAATCCTGAGAACAACAAGGATGATCAGCTGAAACAACTACAAGCTGAGATGGCAGAGATGAGGATCCAGATGAATGGCCAAATGGCTCTTATCCAGAGTTTGGCCCAGGGGCAAGAAGAACTGAGAAGCTTTGTCAATAAGCTTCGACATAACGGAGTTGGGAATCTAATCATCAGTCAACCTCCATTGATACAAGCCGACTTGTCTGAAAGGAAAGTAAGGATAAAAGAAGGAAAGAGACAGGCTACCACTAATTGTTCTTCAATGGAAGAAGGAAGACCCTGTAAGATTAATCCACTTCGACACAAGGAATATAAAAGACAGTTCATCAAATTCAACACGCCAATGCCACAAATGCTGCAATGCTTGTTGGAAATGAAGCTAATTTCCTTGGAAAATTCTCCTAAAAATCCTAATACCTCTTCTCCTCGCTATAATCCCAAAGCAAGGTGTATGTACCACTACGACAATCCCGGACACGACACTAATAACTGTTGGGCATTGAAGAATGAGATTCAAGACCTAATTGACAAAGGAATACTCAAGGTTACGCCAGAAGGCCAGGTTGAGTTCTTCTATCATCCATCAAGCATCAAAGTTTCCAGATAACTGGAGTGACGAGTTTAGAGGAAGAGGCTTTGAGAACATTTGAATTTTCGTTTGTAATTTCTTTTGTTTGCCTAAACAATTATTATTATGTTAAACTTTTGTTTTCATTAATGCATTGCATATGTTTGTCTTGAATTAATCCATTCGTTTCACTATATTTTGAACTATGCTTCATATTTCTATTTTGTGATATTTAACTCTTGATAAAGCTATAAGCCTGTAGAGGGAGGATGACGAAAACAATACCATAATCTTATGCAGTATGCTTTTGAACAGACTATGCTGACGATGTACATGCATTGTTTCAATTCCTAAACAGTGGAGATATAAGGAAGTTAATCCCTAGTCATCCCTTTTTGAGCCTATGAAGTAGGAGTTTTTATTCTCACGCAAATTAAAACCCTTATTCATAACCTGGGGCAGGGTAGTTACTCGGTTAACTCAACTATACCAATTGTTTGTGTTGTACACAACTAATGATGTTTCCCTGTAATCACTAAAGTCTGCAAGTCAATATCTAGCAAAAGAAAATCTCACTAAGTCAAAACCTATGAAGGAGACTTAGTAAAAAATTAAGACATCCCGCTGACTCTAACCTTGAAATAAACAGTTCAGGAAAAAAGAAGGGATAACAAATTCAAAAGAAAAAAGGAGGTCACTATAGATCCTAAATAAAGAAAGATGACTGAATTTTCAAATAAATTTTTTGATTCCTGAATCATCACAAATGTCAGTGTTACAATTCCAAACTACTTTGGAACCTCAATGCATAAGTTAACCGAACATAGGACTGAAGAACATCACGAAGAATGGGTTGGGTACAAATAAATTTGAGCCTTTATCCTTTGTTTCTTAAACCGTGAACCAGGCCACGTTATAACCCTTTAAAAGTCCTAACTGAAGCATGGTTAGTTCGAAAGTGTACTGCTACAAAAAGGTATCCTGACTCCTTTAGGGCTTATTATAAAACTTGAGTTAATATCACAGTTTTCACAAAAATTGTTTTTCTAAAATAACTCTTTTTCAAAACTTCAAGACAGACATAAGCATTGTATTTTTGAATATATTTGTTTATACCTGAGTGTTTGATAAAACAGAGAAACTTACGGGATGCATGTTCAATAAACCAAAGTCCTTTCGATAAACAAAGTTGCTTCCTGGATCAAAGTCCATGTATACAAAGGGGCATAGTCATTATCTCCCAATCAAGGGGGCAGGCCATGATACTGCCTAACTCATTTGGGGCAATCAGGACAGGATTCAACTATGTTTAAGTAGCCAGGGGCAGCTCTCCTCATATATTTGAATTATCAAGGGTAACATTACAAAGTTCATGATGTCAGGGGCATATTATTGTGGGGCATTCTGCTTATTTCTCTTGAGGTAACTACATTCAGATACTTCCATTATGGGACAATTCATCCTCAACCAAGGGGCAATGCTCTCTTTTCAAATCTAATATCCGGAGCGTATATGGTCCATCACAATTTGAAGACACGTCTCTCTCATTGTATTACCTTGATATTGGATTCTCAGCAGAAGCCATTGTAGAAATTAATTGTCTACGCCAATAGTATCAGATGGTGTCAGTATCATATCTTCAGATCCAGCTATGAGGATTTCTGGGAAGGTATTCAGGAAAGTTAAGAATCTCAGGAGCTCTAAATCCAATTGGTTATACACTCTCAATGTTGAAACGATTTTGTTTTCGAGTTCAGCTTTACTTTTCCCTCTTTATTCAAGTAGGAAATCCTTTCCGAATTCAGTAATAGTATTTACTAAGGACGAACGAGAGTAGGAATTCAACAAAGCTTCGCCGGTTCATCCCCACAAGGTAATCTTTACGGATAACCATACACAACTATTCAAGTAATATCTTATACTTCCCACTCGACGAAGTCTTCAAGCAGTTTCATATCTTCCGAAGAATTAACTCTCCCGGATTTATGTCCATCTCTTTTATCCTCAGTCACAGGAACTTATTCCTTCAATAAAATCACGACGTACGAAGATGGGAGGTTATGAGTACCATATTATTAAACAAGACGGGAACGAAGTCCTCATGTTCCTCAGCAATGAACCGGGATTTATTTTCCCTAGCCAGCAGTTGTTATATAGAGATACCCAGACACTTCAGGCTACATGATTCATACATACATCATTTACATCATATCACAGTATACACATCCATAATCCATATGACATTCTTACTTAAGAACATCATGTCATACATGCATACATCAAATAATCTTGCATAAACTAACCTTTCCTTTTCAAGATAATTGCAGGTAGATAAACACTATATAATAATTCAGAGATGATCTATACGAAGATTAGATACTGATATCCAATTTAGAGATAATCGCTACGAAGATTCATTTCTGATGATCAATACAAGTTATCTTTGAGATGGCACCTAAATGGTCTATACGAAGACCTAGTGTTCAGTCCAGGATATTACCAGAAGCAATACAGGAGTAATCGCCACGAAGATTTAATCCTGATGCTCAAGTTGTCCTTGGAAGGGTACATAAATGATCTATACGAAGATCTAGTGCTTAATCCAGGATATTTCCAGAGGGGATAATCATTAACAAAGATTTATTTCTGATGGTTAACTATCTTTGGGATAGTGTGTAAATGATCTATACGAAGATCTAGCACTTAATCCAAGAGATTCTTTCAGAAGAAGTTCAGGGATAATCGCCACGAAGATTTAATCCTGATATTCTTTTTTATCCTTGGGAAGGTATGTAAATAGTCTATACGAAGATCAATTACCTAATCCGGGATATTTCCAGAAGAGATAATCGCCACGAAGATTTATTTCTAATGGTCTATGCAGCAGTTTATCTGTGGAAGGGTACGTAAATGATCTATACGAAGATCTAGTGCTTAATCCAGGATATTTCCAGAGGGGATAATCGTTAACGAAGATTTATTTCTGATGGTTAACTATCTTTGGGATAGTGTGTAAATGATCTATACGAAGATCTAGCACTTAATCCAAGAGATTCTTTCAGAAGAAGTTCAGGGATAATCGCCACGAAGATTTAATCCTGATATTCTTTTTGTCCTTGGGAAGGTATGTAAGTGGTTTATACGAAGATCTATTACCTAGTCTGGGATATTACCAGAAGAGATAATCGCCACGAAGATTTATTTCTAATGGTCTATGCAGCAGTTTATCTGTGGAAGGGTACGTAAATGATCTATACGAAGATCTAGTGCTTAATCCAGGATATTTCCAGAGGGGATAATCGTTAACGAAGATTTATTTCTGATGGTTAACTATCTTTGGGATAGTGTGTAAATGATCTATACGAAGATCTAGCACTTAATCCAAGAGATTCTTTCAGAAGAAGTTCAGGGATAATCGCCACGAAGATTTAATCCTGATATTCTTTTTGTCCTTGGGAAGGTATGTAAATGGTTTATACGAAGATCTATTACCTAGTCCGGGATATTGCCAGAAGAGATAATCGCCACGAAGATTTATTTCTAATGGTCTATGCAACAATTTATCTGTGGAAGGGTACGTAAATGATCTATACGAAGATCTAGTGCTTAATCCAGGATATTTCCAGATGGGATAATCGTTAACGAAGATTTATTTCTGATGGTTAACTATCTTTGGGATAGTGTGTAAATGATCTATACGAAGATCTAGCACTTAATCCAAGAGATTATTTCAGAAGAAGTTCAGGGATAATCGCCACGAAGATTTAATCCTGATATTCTTTTTGTCCTTGGGAAGGTATGTAAATGGTTTATACGAAGATCTATTACCTAGTCCGGGATATTTCCAGAAGAGATAATCGCCACGAAGATTTATTTCTAATGGTCTATGGAGCAGTTTATCTGTGGAAGGGTACGTAAATGATCTATACGAAGATCTAGTGCTTAATCCAGGATATTTCCAGAGGGGATAATCGTTAACGAAGATTTATTTCTGATGGTTAACTATCTTTGGGATAGTGTGTAAATGATCTATACGAAGATCTAGCACTTAATCCAAGAGATTCTTTCAGAAGAAGTTCAGGGATAATCGCCACGAAGATTTAATCCTGATATTCTTTTTGTCCTTGGGAAGGTATGTAAATGGTCTATACGAAGATCTATTACCTAGTCCGGGATATTGCCAGAAGAGATAATCGCCACGAAGATTTATTTCTAATGGTCTATGTAGCAGTTTATCTATGGAAGGGTACGTAAATGATCTAAAAGAAGATCTAGTGCTTAATCCAGGATATTTTCAGAGGAGATAATCGTTAACGAAGATTTATTTCTGATGGTTAACTATCTTTGGGATAGTGTGTAAATGATCTATACAAAGATCTAGCACTTAATCCAAGAGATTCTTTCAAGGAGAAGTTCAGGAGCAATCGCCACGAAGATTTAATCCTGATATTCTTTTATCCTTGGGAAGGTATATAAATAGTCTATACGAAGATCTATTACCTAATTCGGGATATTTTCCAGAAGAGATAATCGCTACGAAGATTTATTTCTAATGTTCTATGCAATAGTTTATCTGTGGGATGGTACATAAATGATCGATACGAAGACCTTGTACTTAGCCCAAGATATTACCAAAGGCAATTCAGAAAAGATCGCCACAAAGATTTGATTCTGACGCTTAAATTAAAGTATGTTCCTAAAAATGGTTCAGAGCCGATCTATACGAAGATCTAAGTACTGACACCTAATGAAGGATATTCTTTTTCCCCAGAGATAATGCAGAGACGATCTATACGAAGATCTATTACTGACATTCAACTCAAACCATGTTACAGGAATAACTCAGAGACAGCCTATACGAAGAACTAGTACTGATATCCAGTGACAACATAAAGATACTACCACCTTCTGATATTATGGATGGCATCTATAAGCCCATATCCAATTCCTCTAAGTGGCATATTTAAGCCCACTCCATATATAACCCATCAGAAGTGTTACTTTACGCACCAGCGAGTGCAAATATTTGGGCTTTTGTGTTCAATCCCCTTCAACCTTCCAAGCCACGAATGGCATACAGGCCAATCTAACCCCTTAGGTTTCAGAAAATTGAATAGGGGCAGCTGTTGCACCCCAAAATTTGCCCTCACCTAGACATGACATTGTGTACTAAGGTGTCCCAAGAGGTTCACAAGGTTCACAAGGTATCTTACAAGGTTCACAATTAGTCAGAAAGTTTGGAAGTTCCCTCAGACAAAGCCTCCTCCTAAGCAATGCACCCTAAACTAGGGTTTTGAATTTCATCAAGCTAAATGGAATTTCAAGGCTTCAAGTGAGATTCATAACATCACACATGTCTTCAAGAATCCCTATGTCAAGTTTCAAGGCTTTCCCAAAATGTTTGCTCAGTCAGATGATCAGATATGCAAAAATCAGTCAAAGTGGTTAAAAAGTCAAATTGAGGTCAACTGTGGTCAAACCAAAGTCAAACTTCATGATTTTTTGTCAACATCAAGTTTATGAAGTAAAATTCATCATTTGATCAAGGGTTGATCATGATTCATCAAGGAGATTTCAGATCATCAAGAATCAGGAGTTTCTAAATTAGGGTTTTCATAGGAAAAGTCAACTAAACTTTGACCAGCCATAACTTTCACATGCTTCATCAAAAATTCTCCATCCAAAGCTCATTTTGAAGGAAATTTAATTCTCTACAACTTTGTGTCTCACAAGCCAAGTCTAAAAATGCTTCATTTAGAAGGTATGAGCTAAAACATTATAGGTCATTTCAAAAGTCAACAAAAAGTCAACATCTTCCAAAGGGCATAATTTGAAAATGGTAAAGGATATGGACATGATACCAAAGAGGTTGGTTAGAGGACTATTTAAGCTTTCCAAAAAGTCCAAGAACACCTTCATAGCCTTAAAATTGAGGGAGATGTGCCTTATTAAATTTGGGAAATTTTTGAGGAGTATATGAAGCAAATGAGGTCTCAAATCCAAATATTTCCAAATGGGCCCACCAAATTCCAACCCAAACTCAAAGATGACATCATGCATGACCCAATTAAACCAATTTCTGATTTTTATATTTTTATTATTATTTATTTGGATTTTATTCATTAAAATTCATTTTAAATCAAAATAAAATATGAAAATAAAAATATTTGATTTGATTCTTCTTCTGGAAGCTCTTAAATGACATTCAAGGTGATTGGATATCATCAAATTTCGTGCTAAGGCTATTTGGTAAGATATGATGTGATTTTTGGACAAATTATGAAAGATATTTCTTCACCTTCAAGCAACCCATACAACTCCAACCAAGGCCCAAATTCTTAACCTAATTACATTACTATATAACCACAACAACATCACAAGACAAAAAAAAGGATGGAGAGCAAGAAGATGATATTCATACTTTAAAATTTCACATAATTCAAAATTAGGTTTCCACAATCCACCACTTTTACAAGTGGACTAAAGGCTGCAAATGAATCCTTGAGGTTTTCTGAACCTATTCCAATCATCCTCATCATCAAATTCATGCCAAATCATACAAACCAAATTCATATTCTTTCTTTTCTTTTGATTTTTTTCAATTTCAATGATTTATGCATGATTAATTGATTTTGATTACATAATATGTTTGTTTGATTGTGTAGATGGTTTTTGGATAATTGGATTTAAGTTACGATGCAGGAATCATAGGGCACCATGGAGAACTAAACTATTGGTTAATCTACTGTAATCTGTTTTCGTCGATACTTCAAAGGCTGCAGTAGTGATAAGCATTACAGGCTGACAGGTAAGTCAGGTAAGTACTATTGTTTCGATTTACTCCGAATGTTTTCCAGAAGTTCAGAAAAAAATCGACAAACAATACTCTTTTAGAATAAAATTCTAAAAGATTTCGACCCTCAAAATCGCAAATTCCTCTTTTTTCTCTTTTATTTGATTTATTTTCTATTTTCATATTCTCAAAAAAATCTATAAAAAATTGTGCGTTCTTTATTTGATTTTATTAGATTTTTAACATCGTTTTAATATTTTTTAGATTTTATTTTAATCGCTTTTCTTATTTTTCATTATTTTAAAATCTGCAACGATTTTATTTGATCTTGTTTATTTCTTTTTTTATTCTTCCAATAGTATATACCAAACATATGGAGGTGGGAGGAAGAAGATGGTGTGTGGCATGCGCTGATTGGCCTAGTAACAAAGACCTAAGGTTGAAAGTATGAGGGTGTGGGTTCAACACTCATTTCCAACATTTTGGCAAAGAAACGTGGGTTCAACACTCATTCCCAACATTTTGGCAAAGAAACGTGGCGTAGCGTAGTGGCTGAAGGTTTTTGTTGGCAAAGGAAAAGTCAGGGGTTCAACACCAACCCCCAATGTTTTGGGTATCTCTAACTTTATTTTTCCCTTTTTCATCAAATTATGTATTTTCTTTGAATTTCCTTATTATTATTATTTTCTAAAAGATAAAACAAAATCTTTTTTTTTAAAACTTATATTTTTTATTATAAACCTTAATTTGTTTCATAAACCTTAATTTTTTCCCTAAACCTTAATTTTAAACCTAAGTCTTAATTTTTTCATAAACTTTAAACCCAAAAAATTTAGCCCTAATCTTTATCTTAAAACCCAGATTTCGTCCTAATTTTTACCCTAAAATTTTTCCTAAACCTTAAATTTTTTTTAAACCTTAAAATTTTTCTCAAACCCTAACCCTAATTGTTTTCTTAACCTAGTTTGCAAACTTTTTTTTCTAATTTATTCACTCATTTTTATGTTATTCATTCATTGTTTGCCTGATTATGTAACTGCTTCGCCTTTGTAATAATTGGTTTTTTTATTATTTTCCGCCATTATTATTATTATTATGTAACTGCCCCTAAGCCATGTAATAGTGTAAGAATTTTATTTTCTGCCTTTTAATTTCTGCCATTTATTTTTCATATTAACTGCGTGGTTAGTAAATAGGGTGTGGAAACTATTTGTAATTAAAATTAATTTAGATAATTAACTTTAAAAGATAAATATTTGAAAATAAACACTCACACACGTAAGTCGATCATTGATCACCATCTTGCACTTCCTAGGGTATTCCTCTTGGTTGCCTTAAAATAAAATGGTCAAGTCCCTCGAATATAGGGGTGTCTTAAGAAAAGTCCCTTCACGTATAAATCATCAAGTCCCTACAGATTTAAAAGATCAAGTCCCTTCGAGGTTGCCTACAGAATAATGATCTTGTCCCTTCGAATAAATAATGATAGTCCCTACAAATTGCTAAAGACACCCATACATGTTGCCTTCATTGACCATACGATGACCCTACGCTTGTCCCTTGATAAAATCCAAATTAATGACTACCTATTTCTTAATAATAGGGATAGTCTTACTCTTTAAGAAACATAAAAGAACTTGAATGACTTAGCTTAGGGTAGGTACCTCATAGTTACTTGCTCACACTTTAAAATTACTTTTCACACAACTTTTCTTAAACATTTTTCAACTTAAAGGCTTTGTATACATCCATACGAGGATCATTACAAAGTACTTAGAAAAATTTCTAATCACACACTACACTCTTGCAAACAAACAAAGTGAGCTAAGTAACTAAGAGCCCATGGATAACCATGGATATAAAGGGTGCTAACACCTTCCCTTTATATAACCTACCCCCTGAACTCAAGTCTTAAAATAGGTCTTTCCTGTTCTTTTATGTCCTTTCCTTTTGGATAAAATAAAAGTTGATGGCGACTCTTGCTATCCGCAACATTTATAGAAAGTCAGTTCTCCCACCGTGTTACAGATTGAACATGTGCAAGGAAAGAGAAGGATGCACGAGCAAATCACCACTTCATACCACTCTTGCATTTTTTGCAAATTGATCCCTCTCACACTCCTCATGACACTACTCAATGCAAACCCTAATCATCATAATATCTACATCATATATAAATCATTTATGGCAAGAATGCAGCCTTATGCTCTCTCATCTCTCAAATTCACATTTTCCTGCTCTCTTGCATTTCCATTCGAAATTCTCTCCTCAAGCACTCTCTTCACATATTCTTCTTCCTTGAACCTTAAGGATCACTTTGCTCATACTCATTCAAGCTGAAACTTCATATTTCAAGAGGTGCCATTCAAGTGCAGTTGCTATCAAACCTCAAGATCTAGGAGAATTCAAGGCTTCTTTTGCATTTATTTTGCAATAAGAAGTTAAAAGGAGTAGATCTGTAGCTGGAGGGATCTTATCTTGGTGATTTGAAGGATCTGCAAGTTTAGGTATGCTCTGATATTCATGGATCTGGAAATGAAATTAAACGTATGCATTATGTTGTGCTTGTTGTACTGATGATTCTGTGATGATTGGTTTGGAAAATGATCATGAAATAAGCTTGATATGGTGATTTGAAGTTTGTTACATAAACCTATTTGTCTTCGATCTGGAGTGTTCTTTGATCTTTTGTAAATTCCATGAGCATATTTGGATTCAACACTCTTTAATGATTTGATCTGGATAGTTTGATTGATTTTTGTCCAAGTTTGTTCATCATGTTAAATTTTCCGGTGCCGGAGCTAGGGCTCCGGTCACCGGATTCTGGAACCAGTTGAATGAAGAAGATGAAATCGTAGCCATGTGTTTTTTGATCTGAGTGGATGATATCATGCCAGCACATGAAAAATGCGTGCTCTCTCTCATGTGCCTTTTATTTTCTATTTAATTGTTTTTGTTTGCCAGCGCATGGTAGTGTGTGTATGTTTTGATCCGAGCCTTTCCTTTAGTTGACCTAGGGCATTGACTGTGAATCTAGAGCATTGCTTTTGTTTACTTTGTGATAGTGTTCAATGACCACTGGATCTGATTACCTTGTGTTGACCTTGACTTGCTTGAACCCTTGGATTGGATAACCAGTGACTTAGTTGACTGCGCATGGACCTTTGATGGTGTGGACTTTTATTATTGATTTTGTTTGTAACCGTTAGATTGGCATACCACAATTCTGTTGATTGAGCGCATTTGGCCTCCCATTTCTATTCCCATCCCCTGTGATATGTGCCCAATTGGAATGAACTAATCTTGTTGCTATTTGCACCCCTGCCTCATTAATCCTTTTATTATTTTCATTTTATTTTCAGTTTACTTTTCAATTTTTAAAAATAGTTTTAGGTCATCAAAAATCATAAAAAAATTCATGAGTGTTTCTTTTAGTTTTATTTAATTTTTGGTATTTTTATTTTTTCATTTATTTTTATTTGTCACGCAGAAATTAATTGTTTCTTTTAATTAATTGGTTTTATTCTATTTTGAAGCATGCTGACTTGTTCATTTTCTATCTTGATCATTATTTTAAATTTTTAAGTGATTCTTTTTGCTCTGGATTCATGATAAGATGTAGTTTATTGGTAATTTTTGTCCTGATATTTAGAATTTTTTTTAATTGATTTTGGTCTCTAACTTGTGCATGAAGCCTTCTAACCCTAATCCATGTTTGAACCCTCATTTGACTTGCTTAGATTCTGATTCTCATTCCCTCATTTTGGCATGTTGATATGTTATGATTGTAGATCATTTGTGCAAGTTTGTGGAATTTTTTGATGTACATTTGAATTGTTTTGAATTTTTTTTGTTCCTTGCTTGTCCCTTTTTGCTTCTTTTGGATTATATGTTCATTCCTTAGCTTAGAAGGGCACTTGTGCCAACTTCTTCAAGTTGTTTAGGGCCATCTTAGGTTGTTAATGCCTCTCTGATCTTGAGTTGTGATTTGTACCTTGAGAATTTTGTAATTTGTTTGCTTTTGAAGTTCATTCACTTCTATGCATATCCACCTCACTTCCTTTGCTTCTTTCTTCTCATGATGTAAATACTTGAATATGTGCCCCTCTTCTCTTCATCTCATGTGATCCTTAGACACTTTCTTAACATGTTAGGATTCTGGTTTGGCACTTGGTGATGTTGCTTTGACTATTTTGCTTTGTATTCTCTCATGTTCATTTTGTTTTGTCATAGTGATTCATAAAGCTTCATGTTGAGTTGTGTGGTTCTCTTCTCATTCTTATGCTTTGAGTTTGCATTTGGCATTTGTGCTTATGGCTTCACTTATGGTTGTGTGACTTTGTTTTGTCATTATGTTCACTTTGTGTTTCATTTATGTTTGTGTCACTAACCATTTCAGGGGCTTTGGTAAGTGAGAGGTGTGGATGTGATTCCCACATCTCCAATTCTTATCTCTTCTCCTTTCTTCATTGATACTATTATTGTGATTGTTGGGCTTAGGCCTTTCTTCTTCTTCTCCTCTTCTTCTTCTTCTTCCTCTTTTCTTTCCTTCTTCTTCATTAGGATAGAATTCAAACCTCACTAACCTAAGAATACCATGCATGACAACATTTAGGATTCTTAGTCCCCTATTAAATTTTACCTTTGAGATCCTTTTGGTGCTCTCTCTCTCTCTTATCATCTTCAAACTTAGCTTTAAGTCACTTTAATAAATGACGAGTCTTTTCATGTGACACGAGACTTTGCTATGAGATACTTGCACGCGTTCCGTTTCGGGGCGAGGTGTAAGTTATCCCTCGTGGTGGATAGGTCTTAGCATGAGATTACCTCACAAAGAAAAGCATAAAAAACACTTAATAAATGCCAGTAGATCAGTATGTCGGAGCCTTCACTTGTGGGACTAAATTTGGGGATTTCCTCCATAGATAGGTGTGCCTCTTGCGCATTCCATTTCGGGATGATGTGAGACGTACTCATCCCAGTAAGTAAGACTTAGGTACACTTACCTATGCAAACTTCAAAGCAGAAAACTCATAAAAAACACAAACCAACAATAAGCGTCTTTCCTTCGGGAATTCTTTTCTCATCTTCTTCGCTCCGTCCACGAACTTGCTCCTACTTGTCACTTTGCAAGACGGTTACGCACTCGTCGTCCAAGCCTGCAACACCTGAGCATTGACATAGGCAGTTCAAGCCTTAATTCACAAGCAATATTTTCTACCCCTAGTTAGGGGAACTACGACGACTCTGATCCTCATTGTCCAGATGAGGTACGTAGGCAGCAGGGTAGGGCTCGTTCGAGCACAATCTTTATTTTCCCTACATTTTTCCTTTTCATTTCTTTTTCAGTTCCCTTTTATTTTTTTATCCAGTTCATTTCCTTTTCTTTGCAACAACTTTCATTTCTTCACCCTTTGAAACAATTTCTTTGCAAGCGTGGATCCCGTCGGGTACGGCGGACGATCTGGGTGCTAATACCTTCCCAGGTCGTAACCGACTCCCGAATTCAATCTCTTTGGTTCGTAGGACCCGTGTCCTTCCTCTTCTTTCTTCTGGTTTGTGCAGCATTACCATTCCCGTTCCTTCGGGATAAAAATGCCTGGCTGGCGACTCTATTCTTTTTCGCGCCACTTTCGCGTTTGTACCAGGATGGAAATCCGGGGAGCGACAGCTGGCGACTCTGCTGGGGAAAGGTTCCTAACCAGAGTATCTCTGTTTCCCCTTGATAGTCAATCCTAGCGCTTGCGTGTTTCTGTTTCTTGGGGTGTTGATTGTTTGTTGTTGTGTGTTGTACTTTTTTGTTGTTTATTTATAGTTTTATTTACAGCTTTATTTACATTTTTCAGTGTTTATTTTCCGCATCATATATCATACTGGACTATCTGGACTGGTTTTCTGTTTGGTGGGCTCGGGTGATACTGTTTCTTAGAGATAAGCCAAATACCCGACTTGAGTGCACTATAGAATTAGAGTGGACATATTGTAATCACATGTGACATGATGAGTGGTGTTGTGTTTCACGCCCAGATTGCGACCGTCTTGGAAATATCTTGTGTGGGGATTTCCTCCACTTCGAGATAGGACCTTGATAGTTATGTGCATCTGGGGACCGATCATTGAGAACCTTTGTGGAAACAACCCTCTCCAGTGGTGACAGTGGCAGACCACATTTTGTGGCAAACCTATTCGCACCCGAGGGTTCACTGGGGACTCGCATAGGATGGCCTGGTTCTCTTGTAGGAACTCAGTCAAAGCATCTGGTCGTATGACACTAGTACTGTATCCTACAGGCTGAATGTACTATTGTTTCTCGATTTCAGCGCTCGAAGCTGGGGACTTATAAGGGATGCTTTTTTTTCTCGGACTCAGCTGAGGCCTCCCTGCGTAGTATATAATGCCAAACCGATTCCCTGATTTGGTCATGAGCCATTTCTCGGAAATGGTGAAAGTATTATTGCTATTCGGCTTTGAGAGTCCGTGATGTTTGACCCGGAGCATACCCGTGAGATTGGGAGGGGTTTACAGGTTTGTAGGAACCCTTGACCTCATCATACCCTTGTTACCAGTTCAGTCTTATGGTCTGATACATTTACTTTAATTCCGGAGTTCTTGAGTTTATCTGGTTCTTGATTGGGTTTATCTGAGATTATCTGAGTGTTTATGGGTTGTTATCCAGAGGATTTGGGTTCTGATCACTTGGATTTGACATCTAGAATCCAGACAGTCCCAGATTTATCATATGTCTTTGCATTTGCATTGCATCATTTCATCATTAATCATGTTTTGTTTTCATTCACAGGTTCATATCCTTGCTTCCGGTTCCGGTATCCTGTTCAGAGATGGAAGATCCTCGCAAGCAGAACATTCATTTCAAGTTTTTCGACACTAAGGTTGGCCTATTAAAGAAGATGGTGAAGTTGATCATGCCCAATCATGTGGAGAGGTTCAGGAAGGCTTGTGGGAGTATTCTAGATATGGTGATGGAGTTAGATATCTCTGAAAGAAGTGCCATTCACACCCTGCTTCAGTATTATGATCCTCAGCTTCGATGTTTCACTTTTCCTGATTTCCAGTTAGGTCCTTTGCTGGAGGAGTATGCTTTGATCTTGGGAGTTCCTGTTCGAGACCAGATTCCGTTCAATGCTGAGATGGTTAGACCTGCACCTGAGGCAATTGCCAAGGCTTTTTATTTGAGCATTTCTGTTGTGAATTCTCTGACTATTATTAAAGGAGGTGTATCTGGTTTCTCTTTGGAGGCTTTAGTGAAGAAGGTGGAAGAGCTGGTTGTTAAAGAGGAGTGGGATTCGGTGTGTGCCATTCTGGCTCTCTCTATTTATGGCATCATCTTGTTTGCAGATATGGAGAAATTCATAGACATGAATGCCATCCATCTATTCTTGCTAAAGAATCCTGTGCCTACATTCCTTGGGGATTTGTATTACTCGGTGCACTACAATACTGAGAAGAAAATGGGGAGGTTTAGTTTGTTGCTGTGCTCCTTTATTCCATATGTGGTTCATGAGGCACTTGCCTAGTACTAGTGTGTTTAGTGATCATACCTTGGTGTGGGCTCAGAAGCTGGAGAAGTTGTTTGCTAAGGATGTCAGATGGATTACTCAGAGGCTTCAGGGTGCATGTTTCATCACCAGTTGTGGGAGTTATCTCAGTGTACCTTTGTTGGGAGTGACTGGGGGGATCAATTACAACCCGATCTTGTTGAGGAGACAGTTGGGGTATGCCTTGAGAGAGGTACCAGAAGAGTTGAAATTGGCCCCTATTTTCTATTTCCCAGTGAAGGATAATTTTCCTTTAGTGAGAAAAGCTGCTGGAGCTTGGAAGTGCATCAAAGGAGAAGGGGTGGCTAGCTTTGGGAAGTGTAACAATCAAACTTTCCCGGAGTATGAGGCTTGGCTGAAGGATAGAGCCAGGATGGTATTGCTGCCATTTTCCCCTCCAGTTCCTCTAACTGTTGAGTCTAATGCCACTGTGTCTTTAGAAGAATTCAAGAAGTTGGAAACCCAGTTGCACGAGGTCAAGGTAGAGAATGCTGAACTGGTTAATCTGTACCATCTTGCCAATCGTGCCAAGAATGAGGCAGAAGAGAAATTACAGAAGATGCAGATTACCTTGGAGGCTAAAGAGAAAGAGTTTGCTGGAAGGGAAGCTCACTTTCAAAGACTGGGTCTGATGGAATCAAAGAGAGAAGCAGAACGTAAGAAGACTTTGAAGACTCTTAAGGAAGCTCGCCAGTCCATTGTCTGGTTGCAAGGCCAGAGGGAGCAGGAGCAGAAGAGATATAAAGAAAAAGAAGAGTTTTTTGAAGTACAGATGACTTTCAAGAAAGAAGAAGTGGAACAAGCCCACCAGATTCGAAGGGAGAAGACTCAGCAGTTGGCAGAGAGTCAGCAAGCATTAGAAGAAGCGCTTAAGGAGATTGAAGACCTCAAGTTGATGGCTGGAGTCAAGAAGGCTAGGTCTAAGCAGAGGCTTAGTGAGTGAGGATCAGAGTCTTCGAGCAGCAGTCTTTGCTTTTTAGTTTGTTTTCCTAGTATTTGGATTACCTACAGATATGTTGTAGGAATCCTGGTTGTATGTTTTTCTTTTGAGGAAACTTGTACCCTACGGGGAATTCTGTTATTTTTTCCTGGTAGGCTGATTTATGTTATGCAGTTCTATTCAGTTTCCTATTTTCTGTGCATGCTGTTATGGTGATCTGAATTTGATTTCTATGCAAAGGTTCCTGAAAGTCGAGGATCAGCAGCCATCTGTTTATCTTTGTTAAATACCGGAACCGGGGCATGAATGACCTGGAGTTTGAAAGCATAAACAACTGCATTGCATACATATCACCATTCTTATTGTTTTGCAGGTATGACCACAGGTTCCTAATGTCTTTTCTGTTTCAGGCACTATAGCTCCCAGGAAGGTTCGAGAACAGCCGATCATACACAGATATCCCACCAGAGTCAACAGAGAAAGAGCCATGGATCAAATGCAGGCTGATTTAGCTGACTTGAGATCGAGGATGGACAATTTTATGACCCTTATGGCAGGAATGGGTCAGAATCAGGAACGTCTACGTGAGTTGGTAGAAAATAGTCAACCCAGGAACAACGGGACTGCTGATGGAGGTAATCGTAACGGTGCGGGAGCCCGTCAAGTTGAAATCCCTGTGGCACAGCCAGAGGTCACCATTATCAATGATGGACTGAACAACATACAGATGGATGGTCAAGATGAACAATTTACGTTGCTGGACGAAGCGAAAGGCCAGGGGGTTGAAATGAACAGAAAATTTGAAGAGATGGCTGAACAGATCAGGGCCATTCAATCTCAGAGCTCCTTGGGGTTCGACATTACTGACTTGGGCTTGGTTCAAGGGGTTAGAATCCCTTACAAGTTCAAGGTCCCGACTTTCGAGAAGTACAACGGCACATCGTGTCCAAAGACTCACCTCCAGTCCTTTGTAGGAAGGATTGCTGTCCATACTGATGATGAAAAGCTATGGATGTATTATTTCCAGGACAGCCTGGTTGGGGCTTCCTTGGAATGGTATATGAAGCTAAGTAGGGTCAACATTAAGAGCTGGAAGGACTTGGCAGAGGCGTTCGTGAAGCAATACCAGTACAATTTGGACATGGCTCCAAATCGCACTCAACTGCAGAATATGTCTCAAAATGCTAAGGAGGGGTTTAAGGAGTATGCTCAAAGGTGGCGTCAACTTGCTGCCAGAGTACAACCACCATTGCTGGAGAATGAGATGGCTGATATGTTCATGGGGACATTGCAAGGGGTGTTTATCGAAAGGTTGGCGTCCTGTTCGGCAACCAAGTTCAATGATATAGTAATAGCAGGCGAGAGGGTCGAGACTCTGTTAAAAATGGGGAAGATTCAGGATACCAGTGCGAGCAGCTCGAGTGGTGTAAGAAAAGCTTTCAAAGGACCCCCGAGAAGAAGGGAAGGGGAAACCAATATTGTGTATGGCCGAGGACGGGGCCGAGGATATAAAAGATCATATGAGCAAGTGGCAGCTGTCACTATCCCTTCCAGCCCTGTGCAGCAGGTACAGACTCAACCTCAACAACAACAACAATAACAACAACCACAACGTAACAATTATCAACAAAGACCTTATCAGCCGAGACAAGCTCGTCCGGCTAATAGGGTGCTTGAAGCAATTCCCATGACATACACTGCATTGCTGCAGAGATTGCTAGACCTGAACTTGATACAACTAAGGACATTAGCACCACCACCACCTGGAGAGCTTCCAGTGGGGTACGATGCCAATGCTAGATGCGCTTTCCATTCAGGGGCACCCGGGCACTCAACTGAGAAGTGCAGGGTGCTACAGCATAAAGTTCAAGATTTGATCGACTCCAAGGCGATTAACTTCGCACCACCGCCTAATGTTACTTCAAACCCTATTCCAAACCATGGATGGGCAAGAATAAATGCTTGTGACAGAGGTGAGAAGTTAAGTTTGATTCTGAGCATAGAAGAAGTGAAGACTCCATTGTTGGTAGTGAAGGAGAGGCTGTTAAAAGGACAAGTGTTTCCTGGATGCGGTTCTGATTGTGAAAAGTGTTTGAATTCAGTGAACGGTTGTGAAGACCTGAAGATGAGGTTGCAGAATCTGATTGATGAAGGGTCATTGCAGTTTGATAAAGTTGATAATGAAGGTGATTGTGTGTCCACTATAACCATTTACTATGATCCAGCTGAGGTACCTGCCAGAAGAGAACCTGTGACTATTTATGCTCCTGAAGTCAGCCCTGTCACTATTACTGTTCCTGGGCCTGTTCCTTATATTGATGATAAAGCCATCCCATTGCATTACGGCTCAGATGTGTATGTGGAAGGACAGAAGGTTGAGAGTAAGTCAGTAACTATTGACCCAACTGTGGTGAACGTCGGAGGGGTTGGAGGTTTTACGAGAAGTGGTCGTCTTTTTGCTCCCCCAGTTCTGAGAGGAGATCCTGAGGCTGAAGCTGCGGCAAAGGCTAAAGGAAAATAAACAGCGACTGAAGAAATGACAACTCCTGCTGCTGGACAGGGTACCTTTGAGAAAGAAGTGGAGGAATTTATGCGAATAATTAAGAAGAGTGACTACGAGGTAGTTGAATAGTTGAACCAGACGCCGTCCAAAATATCAATTCTGTCTTTGCTGATGTGTTCTCCAGCACATAGAGAAGCCTTGCTGAAAGTGTTGCAGATGGCATACGTTCCTCAAGAGATAACTGTTAATCAACTGGAAGCTGTAGTGGGCAGTGTGAATGCAAGCCACGGGTTGGGCTTCACAGATAGAGACCTTACTTCAGAGGGTCGTAACCATAACAAAGCACTGCATATTACTATGGAGTGTAAGGGTGCTGTTTTGTCGCATGTCCTGGTTGACACAGGCTCTTCTCTTAATATACTCCCGAAGAAAGCCTTAATGAAGTTGAATGTCGATGGTATCGTCCTGCGACCCAGTGATTTGATAGTTAAAGCCTTTGATGGGTCCAGAAGGTGTGTGTTCGGAGAAGTTGAGTTACCCGTGAAAATAGGGTCTCAGGTATTCAAGAGCACATTCTATGTCATGGATATTCAGCCCGCGTACAGTTGCTTGTTGGGACGTCCATGGATTCACGCTGCCGGAGCAGTAACATCCACTTTGTATCAAAAGCTAAAGTACGTGGTTGATGGCCAAGTAATCACTGTGTGCGGAGAGGAAGATATCTTTGTGAGCCACTTATCAACTTTCAAATATGTGGAGATGGACGGAGAGATCCATGAAACGCTGTGTCAGGCCTTCGAAGCGGTTAATGTCAGCATTTTGGCTCCGGTAGAGAGGAATAATGAGAAAGAAGGTACCTCCATTCACTCCTACAAACAGGCTAAGGAAGTGGTTCAGTCAGGAAGCGCCCAGGGCTGGGGCAAATTGCTGGAATTAGAGAAGAAAGATGATAAGTTTGGTCTGGGTTATCAGCCTGGTGGGTCTAACTGGCCTCAGAGTGGTAAAGCTATTACTTTCACAAGCGCTGGGATGCTCGACCGCAACCATATCTGTGCAACAAGCGAAGAAGAAGACAGTGATGGTGACTGGGACAACTGGATTCATCTGTGTGCACCCGGAGAGGAGCTCAAGAACTGGTCTGCTGAAGACATCGTTCAAGTTACCTGGCAATCAGAGTAATTTATTTGTTTCCTTTTCTTATCATGCTGCATGTCAATCCTGCACTCTGCCCAAGGTGCACGGATCCATTTGTAGGGCCACCATGTTTTGTATGCATTTATTTTACCATGAAATAAAGGACATTTTCAAGCAAATTGTGTTCTCTTTCTTTCGTTTTAAATTTTTCACAAAAATAAAATGGCAATGTGTTTTTCCTTTTTGTTTGTGTGTTTGCATCTCTTTTGAAAAAAACAACAACAAAACAGATTCTGAAATGAGCACATCATCTGTGCAGTGTTGATCATCCGGATTCTAGTGATAACGTTCCTGCTATGACCATGCATGACTTTGACATTCCTATCTACCAAGCTGATGAAGGGGTTGAGGAAGACTTTGAACTCCCTGAAGAATTGGTCAGGTTGTTGAAACAAGAGGAAAGGGTCATTCAGCCTCATCAGGAAGAAATAGAGATCATCAACATCGGAACTGAAGAGTCAAAGAAAGAGATAAAGATTGGGGCCAGTCTGCAGGCCGAGGTAAAGAAAGAGTTGATTGGTATGCTGCGTGAGTATGTGGATATCTTTGCCTAGTCATATCAAGATATGCCAGGGTTTGATACTGACATTGTTGTGCATAAGCTACCATTGAGAGAAGACTGTCCTCCTGTGAAACAAAAGCTGAGAAGAACTCGTCCTGATATGGCGATGAAGATCAAGGAGGAAGTTCAAAAGCAGTGGGATGCCAGTTTCCTTGCCGTAACTAGTTACCCACCTTGGGTAGCTAACATTGTGCCTGTACCAAAGAAGGACGGCAAAGTCCGGATGTGCGTTGATTACCGGGATCTAAACAGAGCAAGCCCAAAAGATGACTTTCCATTACCTCACATTGATGTGCTGGTAGATAACACAGCTCAATTCTCGGTCTTTTCCTTCATGGATGGCTTCTCCGGGTATAATCAGATTAAGATGGCGCCGGAAGACATGGAGAAAACAACGTTCATTACCCCGTGGGGTACATTCTGCTACAAAGTGATGCCCTTTGGTTTGAAGAACGCCGAGGCAACGTATCAGCGGGCTATGGTCACATTATTCCACGACATGATACATAAGGAGATAGAATGCTATGTGGACGATATGATTGCCAAGTCCCGAGACGAAGAAGAGCATCTGGTCAATCTCAAGAAGTTGTTTGATAGACTGATAAAGTATAAGTTGAGGTTGAACCCAAACAAGTGCACTTTCGGAGTGCGTTCCGGAAAACTGCTGGGTTTCATTGTTAGCCAGAAAGGAATTGAGGTGGATCCTGCAAAAGTGAAAGCAATACAAGATATGCCTGCACCGAAAACAGAAAAAGAAGTGCACGTGTTTTTAGGGAGGTTGAACTACATTTCACGGTTCATATCTCATATAACTGCCACGTGTGAACCAATATTCAAATTGCTAAGAAAAGAGCAAACGGTCAGGTGGAATGAGGACTGCCAAAGAGCCTTTGAAAAGATAAAAGAATATTTGCAGACACCTCCAATTATGATGCCTCCAGTTCCAGGACGGCCGCTTATCATGTACTTGACTGTGCTAGAAGGGTCAATGGGGTGTGTTCTAGGCCAACATGACGAGTTTGGTCGAAAAGAGTACGCTATTTATTACCTTAGCAAAAAGTTTACCGACTGTGAATCCCGTTACTCACTGCTCGAGAAAACTTGCTGCGCTTTGGTATGGGCTGCTCGCCGACTGAGACAGTATATGTTGACCCATACCACACTGCTAATCTCAAAAATGGATCCTGTCAAGTATATCTTTGAGAAACCAGCGTTAACCGGAAGGGTTGCTAGGTGGCAAATGATCTTAACAGAGTATGACATACAATATACTTCCCAGAAAGCCATCAAAGGAAGTGTATTGTCGGATTATCTTGCACAACAACCTCTTGAAGATGACTACCAGCCAATGAAGTTTGATTTCCCTGATGAGGACATCATGTACCTCAAAGCAAAGGATTGCGAGGAACCACTTCCGGAGGAGGGGCCAGACCCTGAATCCAAATGGAAGTTGATGTTTGATGGGGCAGTCAATATCAACGGACGTGGAGTTGGTGTTGTTCTTATCACTCCTGAAGGTGTTCACTTTCCCTTCGCTGCCAGAATTACTTTTGGCTGCACCAACAATGAAGCGGAATACGAGGTGTGCATAATGGGAATAGAGGAGGCTATTAATCTTCGGATTAAGACCCTCGATATATTCAGAGATTCAGCCCTCGTTATCAACCAGGATACCGGCAAGTGGTATATGCATCAAGAACATTTAATTCCTTATAGGGATTATGCCAGAAAACTGTTGACGTTCTTCACAACGGTTAAGCTGCAGTACATACCAAGTGATGAGAATCAATTTGCCGATGCATTGGCTACTCTTTCTTCGTCTATCAAAGTCTTGTGTTGGAACTATGTGCCCAGGATTTCCAGGCTTGACGCACCAGCTCATGCTTTCTCTGTAGACGCAGTGTCTGATGAGAAACCTTGGTACTTTGATATCAAGCTCTTCCTAGAAAAGCAAGAATACCCAGCAGGGGCATCATTCAACGACAAGAAGACCTTAAGGCGACTTGCTGCTAGTTTCTTCTTAAATACAGATGGGGTTTTGTATAAGAGGAACTTTGACATGGTCTTGCTCAGATGCGTGGATAGACACGAAGCAAGCCTGTTAATGCAGGAAGTCCACGAGGGATCTTTCGGTACTCATGCAGGAGGACATGCAATGGCTAAGAAATTGCTGAGGTTGGGGTACTATTGGATGACAATGGATGCAGACTGTTGTTCATACGCCCGTAAGTGCCATAAGTGCCAGATTTATGTAGACAAGGTGCATGTTCCTCCGAGCCCGCTCAACGTCATGTCATCTCCTTGGCCCTTTTCTATGTGGGGCATTGACATGATCGGGAAAATAGAGCCTACTGCTTCAAATGGTCATCGCTTCATCTTGGTTGCGATCGATTACTTCACTAAGTGGGTTGAAGCAGCATCTTATGCCAATGTCACTCGTCAAGTGGTAGCCAGATTTTTGAAAAGAGACATTATTTGCAGATACGGAGTGCCCGAAAGAATCATTACTGACGATGGTTCTAACTTGAACAACAAGATAATGGCAGAGTTGTGCCGGGACTTCCAGATTCAGCATCACAATTCTTCTCCTTACCGACCAAAGATGAATGGTGCGGTAGAGGCGGAAAATAAGAATATCAAGAAGATTGTGCAAAAGATGGTTGTCACTTACAAAGATTGGCATGAGATGTTACCATTTGCGCTGCATGGGTACCGAACGTCAGTCAGGACGTCAACCGGGGCAACTCCCTTCTCATTGGTATATGGTATGGAGGCAGTCTTGCCTGTCGAGGTAGAAATTCCTTCATTGCGTGTGATGATGGATGTGAAACTTGATGAGGCTGAGTGGGTGCGTACTCGATACAATCAACTATGTCTAATTGAGGAAAAGAGATTAGCGGCTATCTGTCATGGTCATCTGTATCAGAGGAGAATGAAGCGAGCATTCGACCAACGAGTACATAATCGGGAGTATCAAGTGGGAGAGCTTGTGCTCAAGAGGATTGTTCCTCCAGGTTCAGATCATAGGGGCAAGTGGACCCCAAACTACGAAGGACCATTCATAGTGAAGAAAGTTTTCTCAGGAGGAGCGCTGATTGTCACCACTATGGATGGAGAGGATTTCCAGTCCCCTGTTAACTCGGACGCAGTTAAAAAATATTTCGCATAAATAGACATGCTGGACACAAAAACAGAATTAAAGTCCAGGCAAGAAAAAGGCATCCCGGCGAGCTAAAAACAGAATAAAAAGCTTGGGCAAAAGTTAGGGAAAATAAATAAAAAAATGTACACCCGCTGAGTTGAAAAGCCACATTGGACAGCTCAGGCAAAAAAGGGTATCCCGGTGGATTGAAAACCCGAAAGGGCGATCCACGCAAAACAAGGGAATGAGCGAACAACTGCGATCCGAGTAATCTGAATCAAATCATCGTTTCGTACAGCTTGACAATATCAGAAGGATAAGAATCAGTCCCCTCATCTTCTCAGAAAGCAAAGGCAAGAATGGAGAGTTTTGAAGACATGCTGGTCATAGCAAGAAGGAAACTCATTGGGATACCGTGTCCATTGCCATTAGGATTGTTTATTTTCTCAATTTTATGGTAGCTCCCTCTTTTTCAGGTGGTTTCTTCCTGGTGTAAAAACTTTGCCTATTCAGAGGCCTTTCAATAAAAGAATATTCAGTCAAAAAGCTGTGTTGTGTTTATCTTTTGCTTGCAAAAATGTCCTGAATTTTTGGCAAAAATAGCATTGCATTTAAAACATGGTGATTTGTTTTCTAAAAGAAAAATGACATTGCAGGGAAACATTTGAAATCTTCTTTGAGTGTCGGGTGACGATGGATGAACAAATCATACCATGCAAGTCCCCGAGGCACATATGTGTTTTCTGTTGTTGCAGGTTTTGCAGGATGGTGTCACATTCTCCCAAAAAGAATTTTCCCCAGCTAAGTCATGGCAGATGGGATCCCCAAGCAGTTTATTTTTCACCAGTAGAGTATGCCCAGCAGGCAGTGGAAGGCCTATTCCCCATAGAGTTTAACTGTCAAAACTCTTTTCACCAGCAAAGGATATTTGAGGAAGCATTTCCCCAGCCGTGCTGAAAGATCGTCATTTCCCCGGAGATTTCCATGGTTGAGACACAACCATCATGGAAATATTCTCCAGCACTCGTCTGTGTTCATGCTTTATTGCTGCTCGTCTGCACTTCCCAACACTCGTTTGTGTTTGAGGTTCATACATTATTGCTGCTAGTCTGCACTTCCCAACACTCGTTTGTGTTTGATGTTCATACTTTATTACCGCTCGTCTGCATTTCCCAACACTCATCTGTGTTGGATGTTTTCTTGCCGCTCGTCTGCATCTCCCAACACTCGTCTGTGTTATCACTTTGGTATTGCTCGTTTGCTTTCCCCAGCAGTTGCCCATGGTTGTAATTGCTGTTGCTCGTCTGCAATTCCCAACACTCGTCCGTGTTTGATATTTGTTTGTTGCTCGTCTGCATTCTCCAACACTCGTCTGTGTTTGTTATCTGTTTGAAGCTCATCTGCATTGTTTGGATACTCGTCTGTATCATCCCTCACACTCGTCTGTGTTAGCTTATATCCATATGTGTTGATTTGATAATTACCCCGGTACTCGTCTGTATTGCTACTCCAAATGCTCATCTGTGTTTGAATTTCTGGTATTCGTCTGTACCAGTGGATGATATTCGTATGTATCATCGCCTGAAGCGCTCGTCTGTGTTTCTTAGATCATCATCTGATATTCGTTTGTATCATTGGCTTATGACACTCGTCTGTGTTTCTCTTGATGATCATCCAATACTCGTCTGTGTTGAAGAGGTTTGAAGTCCCGACTGTGGGATTAGACGTCAAAACGGTTATCGGTCTTGGCGTAACAGACATATCCAAAGGAGATTCGTCTATCTCAAGCATCACTTATTAGTGTTGTACCTGGCGTAACAGGTTTTCTCGAAGAAGGCTCGTTTGTCTTAGATCATATTGTAAACACCCCAAATTTGCCCTCACCCATTCACACCATGGCTTGTGATCATTCTCATATGCATAAGTACAATCATATCATCTCACATCTCATTTTTGATTCACTGGATAGTTTCTAAGGCATCTGCACCTAGGGTTTGTGATCTGAGCAATCCCAAAGTTTCTTGAGCCATTCCAAAGGCCACCAATCAATTCAAAGGGGTCCATGTGTGTTCTTATGTCATATCCCATCTCCTCAAAGTCAAAAATGCAGAGGAATCACAAGAACTAGGGTTTGAGTGGATGCAGGGCCAGCTTGAACTACACAGTTGACTGAAAATTAGGGTTTTGGTTTCAGAGGCCATAACTCCAAATTTTTTGGTCATTCTTGTTTCCATTGATCTCTATATGATATAGGGAGTATGCATATCAATTTTCATGAAGAAATTCCATGGGGAAGTCATCTGATCAAGAGTTGACTTTTCAGACAAGTCAGTGCAAAATCAGGGCATCTGAGGCCCCCAATGACCCAACCAATGGGTGATCTTCATCATTTTGAGTGTATATGATCTTTATTTGATCATGGAAGAAGGTTGAA
This sequence comes from Lathyrus aphaca, assembly GCA_963966055.1. Taxonomy (NCBI): domain Eukaryota; kingdom Viridiplantae; phylum Streptophyta; class Magnoliopsida; order Fabales; family Fabaceae; genus Lathyrus; species Lathyrus aphaca. Next base: position 101,471,450 of record OZ014519.1, on the reverse strand, counting down.
GTTCATAGAAATCAAGAATTTAGGGTTTTTGCAAATGTTGACTTTTTGGGCATGGTTGACTTTTCAAGAATGCATCATTTTATGTCATTTTTCAAGCCTTGATTCATGATCCAAAAATGCTTCAAATGGAAAAACTTTGGTCATGAAAGTTGTAGATCTCATCTTTCCCTTTTCAAAAAGTACAAGAACATGATCAAATTCATCTTGGATCAAAAGTTATGGCAATGCAAAGTTGGCAAAAATCATTGTTTTTTCAAGTTATGCACCAAATGAAAATCTTGCAAAGTCTTGAACCAAAGCCAAATGCAGCCTCTAATCCACTTCAAACCAGCATGTGAACATTCTCTAAGTTACAAAAATCAGAATTTGATCTAGTTTGCCCATGGTTTGGTTTGTGTAACAAGGCATTTTCATGAAAATCCATAAAGCTAACCAAGTTGCAAAACACTCATGATCTTCTCACCAACTTGCTGCATTGATCCTTGAGTCAAGCCAGCCTCTCTCCCTCACCTTTGCTGCGCCAGCCATGCCTTGTACTTGCCTAGACCTTGCCCATGCCCTATCTTACACAAAGTTGACCTTTTATGCAAAAGCAAACTTACCTATCATAGCAGGCCATGTCACATCACAAAACCAATCAGATTTGTTTATGTGTACAACTTGCAAGCTAAACATATCACAGGCCAAGGCTGAAACTCTCTCATTCACAACTTACACAAAAACCTCCCATTTTGCAACTTGCTTCGAATCCCTTCACACAGCAAGCAAACACTTCAACCATCATCATCATTCAACTCACCACATCTCATAGACAAGAAACCACCAAAGCTCAAGCCTAAATCAAGCCTGAAAACTCCATTGCCATTATTCACCTCAAGCTGCAGATTCTATCGAATCTCTCTCCACAAGCCACAAACACACCAACCAACACCACAAGCTTGCTCAACACACTTCATAGATCACAAACAACTCCTTTTCACAGCCTGAAAGTGCCAAAATCATCATGGCCATTGTTGACTGAACTGAAGCAGTTCCATTCGAATCTCCTTCTCCAGCCAACACAAACTCATTTTGAGCATTCAAACACATTTGGGGGATCAAGTAGAGCAGCTTGCATCAAAGGAAGTGGCTAGAAAGTTCCTAAACTGAAAGCTCCAAATCTCAGGTAGCTCGAAATTAATTTTTCCAGAAATGGTTTTTTATGTTACAAACTTGTTCCTCATGATGCACTGATCATTCTGGTACCTTTAGTTTTTGAATTGGTTTTGTTTTGAGCATTTAATTTGTGTTTGAAGCTCACGAACCCTAGAAATTGTTTGCTTCGATTCAGTTGATTTAGGAACTTTAAATTTGTTTTGAGAGAGGGGTTTGGTTCGTGAGAGGATAAGGATCATTTCCCTGGTCTTAGATTTCATTTTTGTAACGTTTTGAGGAAGTTGGGTGATTCTCAGGTGAGAGCTGGCCGGAGAAGATGACCGGAAGTCTTCTCCGGCCACCTGAATGTGATTAGGGCTTAATCCAGTCATTAATGTCAGTTTGAATTTAGGCCATAGGATGCGTTGACTCCTTTGACTTCGCGCGCAGATAGAAGGCCAGGATCACTTTAATTAGCCCTAATCCACGTGTTAGGGTTAATTAATCATAATTTATTTAATTAAATCAGAAACTGTGTGGACCCTTGGATCTGGCGCGTGGTCAATCCATTTAAACCCAGGATCAATCTCATCCGTCCTTTTGTTTGACTTTCATTTTATTCTATTTTAATTCATATTTATTTCAATTAATTTGCACATTTATTTTAAAATAGCAGAAAATTTGTAAAAATTATGAAACTTTTTCTTTAAGGTTTTATTAATTTTTATGACACAAAAATATTTTTATTTTATTTTTTATCATTAAAAAAAGTATTTTTTAATATTTAAAGGATTATTTTTAATTGATTAATGAGAATTAATTAATTAAAAATACTTTTAGGTATTTAAAAATTACAAAAAAATTCATGGAATGTTCTAAGACATTTAGAAACATTGTCCAACCTTCAAACCAAATTTCTTTTTTGATCTTGATGCATTTTAAGAATTTTTCATGGAATTAAATCATATTTTGTGCATTATTTTGATCATATGTTTGAAAATTCATTTCTGCCTATTGGTGAAGGTTGAGACATTGATTCTTCTTGCATTGTTTTCCATTTGACATGTATTTTCAAGGATAAAAAGGCCATGAATTGTTCTTGCATTTTCAAATTGTTTGGCATTTGTTTTGTTAAGAACCCTAAAAAACCCTAATAACTTAGAAAAATCATAACTTGAGTTTGATTGAGAGTTGAGAGCTCCCCTTTGGGCAGTGGTTTATTATAGGTCTAGGGTTTCCTTGGGTGTCATTTTCCATTTTTACTTTAGGGTTTTGCTTCTGTTTTTGGTTTATGTTTGATGTTTGATCCATGAACCCTAATTTGGGCTTTCATTTGCATCCCCCTTGCATTTCCTTGTATAACATGACTTGCCATTGCATTTTGTGTATTCTCATGATTCATTTGACATCTTAAGACATGTATGAAGCATCTTTGATCATTGCATTACATATTGGCCATGCCATTTGTCTTGTATGCTTCATAACTTTTCATGCTTGTTCATGCTCCTTAGCTTGCATCATTTGCATTCATGATCTTGTATGAACATCTCTATTGTCTTGCCTCATGTTTGCAGCACCTCATAACATCATTAACATCATGTGCATGCTTCTGGTTTTGCTTAGCATCATGTCATTCCATCTCATCTTGCATTGCATTGCATTCCTTTCTAACATTGCAGGTGGTAAGTAAACTTGAGAAGTGAATTTGCCTTCACTTCTCATACCTTTTCTTTTCATCTCCCTTGCATCCATTGCTGCATTTTTACTTGTGCTTGAGTTTGAGCTTGTTCATCCTTCTTCCTCCCACTTTCTTTCTTCAAGTGACTTGACTTCTTGAATGAAGCAAGTCACTTTGCCTCTCTTGATCTTATTCATCTGCTTCCTGGTGGCTCCTCTGAAGATTGTTCTTGAAAACCTCACAAACCTTAGGATCATCCAAGCATGACAATGAATTAGGATTTTGATTAGTCTCCCCTCATAGTTTTTACCTTTGTGTCTCTCTTTGAGTCCTCTCTTCTCATCTCATAATCAGGGACCAAACCCTAAAGGCTTTAAGACTTTGTGATTAAGCTTATGCCTGCATCCTTCTCTTAGGATGGAGTGTATAACTTTAATCCTAAGTATTAAACCCTTAAGGTGTTTAAATCTCTTAATCAATTCACTTAATAAATATCAAGACATCACTTGTAACTTGGGCCTTGCATTAGGGTTCTAATTCTTCCTTAAGTGGTTAAGAAGGACTAACCCTAGTGTTAATGGACAAGTCCCCCTCAAGTTGTCTTACAAACCTTAAAAATCATTTCATTATCATATCATTTAATAAAATCCACTTAATCAAAGGCTTGTTTTGTCATGGGTTTAATCCCTAATCATGGATTAAGTTGAGGAGTTTTTCTCAACTTAAACATTCTCATCTATTATCCTTCTTTTAGGATGGTGTAATGGGCCTGTTTAATCCTTGATTATGGCTTAACCTCATTACTCAACACTAAACAAAAACACCAAAAACATCTAAATAATCACAAATAGGTTAATGATCTTAATCCTGCACCAAAGGTGATTAAGTGTGAGAAGCTGACTTCACACTTACGGTATTCTCATTACCCCTAATCAGAGGGAAGATGTGATGAGTTTACTAACCCATTGGTTTAGGCTTAAGCTCATTATCTTATGACAAACTCCAAAAAACAATAAAAGACTGAAAACACAAAAACAAATAATAATCGTCTCCTTCGGGATTCTTTTCTCATCACACTCACTCACAATCGAGAACTTGCTTCTTCCGTCTAATGTAAGACAGTTAGCACCTGAGCCAGACAGGTCATACACTTGAGCATAGACAAGCAAGCAGTTCAAAAGTCAATTCATCTTTCAGTCTCTTTGGGTCGAACTACGGTGTTCTGACTTCCTCATTGCACGAGAGGATACGTAGGCATAACTTAACGGTTATCGAACAAAAGTCTCTGTATATCCCCCCTCTTTCCAGCTTTATTCTCTTAGCCTCACATTCTTGAGCACTTCATTCTTGTTCTCACACTGACACTGTATATATTACACTTCACATTCCTTTTACACTGACACCTGTACATCCTTTTCCAGCTATTTCGTACACAGATTGCACTGACACTACCCCTTTAAAACACAAATCCTTTAAGCGTGGATCCCGTCGAGTACGACGGACAATCTGGGTGCTAATACCTTCCCAGGTTGTAACCAACCCCCTTTCTCAGTCTCTCTGGTTCGCAAACCGTCTTATCCATCTCTTTCCAGGCCTATGCAGCATTGCCTTTCCTCCGGGATAAAAATGCCTAGCTGGCGACTCTATTCATCTACAGTGAGTTCACGGCTGTGTGTTCTCACTGTTCCCTTCGCCGACCGTTCGCGTCTGTACCCTCATATGACCTATTTTCATTTGTCGGGAGCGACAGCTTGGCGACTCTGCTGGGGAAATATACTGCGACCAGGGCTTCTGGTTCTTTTTGTGGGTTCCTCCTAGCGCTTGTTTGATTTGTGTTTACTGGGGTGTTATGTGCTTGTATGTGCCTGTATTTATTTTTGCTTTATGTACAGTTGCTTTACTGCTTTCTTTACTGCATTTATATATCATACTGTCATACTGTGCTGGCTGGATCTGGTTTTTCTTTGGTGGGTGGGTGTTCCATTGAGAGTTAAGGTCCTATACCTGGGACCTGAGTGACACCTAGGCTAGAGTGAATCATATTCTTTCCCATTCCATTTCGGTCTGGTGCGGGAATATGAAACACGGTTCAGACATGGGTTTCTTCTTGAGAACTCTGTGTTGCAGATTTCCTGCAATGCTAGGGCTATCTGGGAAGCCTGCTAAGTCTGGATGACCTTTTAGTACTGACCTTCAGAAACTGAGGTGAATTAGAGGAGGAATTGTTATGGTTATTGTAAACACTGTACCTCCGGGTTAGAAGTGTTTACACTTCTCATAACTGATCCGAGTCTGAGGATCCTTGTTCTAGATCACTACCTGTGAGGGGGTTGGGCTGTTTACAGGTTTGCAGGTACCTTGACCTCAGAATACCCTGTTACTTTGACTTTGTTAAGAATGCTCCATGTTGGACAGTTCTTGTGATTCTAAACCCTGGACATGTGGCTCTTTATTTGAGTCCCCCACCCTGGTTACTGGATTTTTAGACCTCCCTCTGGAATTCTTGAACACACATGGACCTATACCAAGGCAGTTAATCAGATCCAGCTCAGTCGCAAACCCTTGCATTTCATTTTGCATACATACTCATTGTATCATATTAACATGTGCTTATTTGTGTTTCAGGGTATCCATTTCTCATCAGGTTTTGGTTTTGACCCCATCTGCAGTATTGACCTATCTCCACCAACACTTGCTTCAGCCTGTCAGCCATATACTTCAGTTACCTGCACTAGCCAGCCAGTGGCCCACTCCTCAGCATCTTCATCAGCACTTATCCTACTCAGTCCTCAGCATCATGGCTCCAAAGAAAAGCAACATCACCTATCATTTCTTCCAACCAGACTTATCAGACATCAGGAGGATCCAAACCCTGATCACTCCAGAGCACATACCCTTGTTCAGAGAGAGTTATGGAGATATACTGGACATGGTTATAGATCTGGACCCTTCACAGAGGAGCCTCATCCACACCTGCATTCAGTTCTATGATCCCCCATTGAGATGTTTCACCTTTCAAGACTTTCAGTTGGGTCCTCTTTTGGAAGAATACTCATATTTGGTTGGTTTGCCTGTCAAGAGGGAAATCCCTTTCAACCCTGAAATGGTCTTTCCTAGCAATGGAGAGGTAGCAAAAGCTTTGCACCTGGAGCCTGTTTTAATTGAACAACATATGACTTCTAAGGCTGGGATCCCTGGATTTCATCTGGACTTCTTGATTTCTCAAGCCAGTTTGAAGGCCTCTCTGGGGGAGTGGAAAGTTGTTTGTGCTCTGTTGGCCTTAAGTGTGTATGGGATTGTGCTGTTTGCAGATGAGCCTCGATTCATCAGCAAGAATGCAATTCACTTGTTCATCCTGAAGAACCCTGTGCCAACTTTACTGGGTGATCTCTATTACTCAGTACATCAGAGAAATGAGAAGCAGAGGGGGAGACTAGTAAGGATTTGTGCTCCATTATTCCATGTTTGGCTTCTCAGGCATCTACCCAGGACAGATGCATTTCTAAATCCTCATCAGCAAAGCAACTGGGCTAAGAGGCTCACTACTCTCACTTCAGCAGACATCAGATGGTGTACTCAAAGCACCAAGGGCAGAGATATAATCACCAGCTGTGGGCACTTTCCCAATGTGCCTTTGATAGGAGTTAAGGGAAGTATCAATTACAACCCTCTGCTGTTCAGAAGGCAATTAGGCTATGCACTGGTTCATATTCCAAGAGAACAAGACTTGGCGGAGACCCTCTACTGTGAGAACAAGATTAGTTTGACTGTCGTTAGGCAGGCTGCCTGGGCCTGGGATAATGTTCAAACCAAGGGAATCACCATTCTGGGGAAATGCAATAATGTGGCATCAGTCCAATATTATGAGTGGTCCCATGCTAGGGCCCAATTCTCTGGAATGCCCTTTACCATAGAAGACATGCCTGAGTCATCTTCGGCACCACCCCCTGCCACTATCAGTTTGGAAGAGTTTGAAAGCTTGAAGGAAAGAAATGAGAAGTTAACTCAAGCCTTGCAGAAGACCCTCAGGGAGAGGAGTGAAGGTGTAAGGGAGATTGAGAGATTGGAGAAGTTAAGAGTGGAACACTTGACTAAGATCGAGAAGTCTGGAGATTATATCAACAAGTCTAAAGCTGGTGAACAGATTCTGAAGAATGCTTGTAAAGAAGCCCAGTTCCAAAGAGCAAGAACAGACTTGTACTTGAAGGAGAGTCAGGCCAGGTGGGTCCGGATCACTGAGGCCCGTACTCTAGAAGACAAGGGAGCTCAAGACAAGATGGAGCAGATGGAAAAAGCCCTGGCAGCAGCCCAGGAGGAAATATCAGAGCTGAAAATCAAAGCAGGATTGAAGAGGTCTAAGGACCAAAGTCAGAACAGGAAGTTGACTGCAGCTGTTGCAACAAGGAACCTTCTCATCAGAAGTCTCACGGAGCATCCGGCTGATCCTGTGACCGAAGCACTTCTTAAGGAAGTTCGTGAGGATGAGTTTGGCCTTGGAATTTGATCATTTGCTTGTTGTTGTTCCTTTTCCGTGTACTTTTGCTTTTGTGATGTATTTTGGCCCCTTTTGGGGTTTTGTGTTGTAAAGTAAACAAATTGTATTATTTCACCTTTGTAATATATTTGTGTTAGTTTCCATCTGGGTTCACATCAAAAGCAACTTCAACAGCATCATCTTCAAGGGTCTGGAAGGGTCAAAACTGAAGGCCAAACCGGATACCTTGAGAGCAAATAAGCATAACTGCATTGCATGCTAACCCTTTTGTTTGTTTTGTAGGTTTTTGTTTTGTTGTTGCTAACCTCTGTTGTGATGTTCAGGAATTATTGCTCGCCGCCGGGTATTTCCTCTCAACAGGCCACACAGGTACCCAACCAGAAACAACCTTCCGGGAATCCAGATGGATCAAGTTCAACAAGATCTTGCTGATGTCCGAAATCAGCTAGCCAATGAAAGATTGGAGATGAGAACACAGATGACGCAGTTCATGGAGGTTATGAACAACATGGCTCAGAGCCAGGAGAGACTGAGGGCTATGGTTGAGAGGCAAAATCCAGAGGAGCCTCATGTAGGAACTGCAGGCACCAGTAATAATGAAAGGGTGCAACCACATGTTAACCCCCCTGTGTTTGGTCCACATCTACATCCTGAGGCCAACATCCCAGTCAACATTCAAGGAACAGCCACTGCAGCCAGAGTACTTCAAGAAGATCCTCAGGAAGACCAGTATACAGTAATGGGTGCCGGAGAGGAAACTTATGATAGACGATTGGAAGAAATAGCTGAGAAGTTGAGATCCTTAGAATCTCAAAACTCTTTAGGGTTTGACGTCATGGACATGGGTTTGGTAGAAGGGGTCAGGATCCCCCATAAGTTCAAGCCTCCTTGTTTCGAAAAGTATAATGGGACTTCATGCCCCCGAACTCATTTGCAATCATTTCTGGGAAGGCTGAAGGCCTATACAATGGATGAGAAATTGTGGATGTTCTATTTTGAAGATAGCTTGACTGGAGCATCGAGGGAATGGTATTCCCATCTGACAAGAGCAACAATAAGATGCTGGAAGGACCTGGCAGAGGCCTTCATCAGACAATATCAGTATAATCTAGATATGGCACCCAACAGGACTCTCCTAATGGGAATGTCACAGTCTTCGAGGGAGAGCTTCAGAGAATATGCTCAAAGATGGAGGCAATTGGCTGCTGCCGTTCAACCACCAATGTCTGAGAGAGAAATGGCAGACATGTTTATGAACACTCTTCAGGGAACCTATATTGATAGGTTGGCTGCTTTCTCTTCCACCAGCTTCGCAGATGTTGTCATAGCTGGGGAGAGAATTGAAAGCCTGTTAAAGATGGGAAAGATCTCAGATAATGGTGCCAGCTCGTCCAGTGGTACAAGAAAGCCTTTTACAGGCCCGAGAAGAACTGGCGAGACCAATGCCATTCACACCAACAGGGGTAGGCCCCAATATGCTCAGAGGTCAATAGCAGCAGTCACTATCCCTGCTCCAGCTCATCCACAGCCAGTCTATCAACCTCCGCAACAAAACTTCCAACAACCACCTCAGTATCAGCAGAATCAGTATCCTCCAAGGAACTTCAACAACAACTCCAACAACAACAATCAACAGAGGCCATTCCAACAAAGGCCATCCCAAGCTAACCGAGTGATCGACCCAATTCCAATGCCGTATGCTGCTTTGCTGCCACAGCTTCTGAAACTCAACCTGGTTGAGCTAAGAACGTTGGCACCTCCGGATCCCAACAGTTTACCAAGAAACTATGACTCCAATGCTAGGTGTGCTTTCCATTCAAACGCGCCTGGCCACAGTACAGAAAAATGCAGGGCTCTGCATATGAAGGTACAAGACTTGGTAGACTCCAAGGCTCTGAATTTTGCACCTCCGCCCAATGTCAACAAAAACCCAATGCCAAACCATGGTGGTCCTCGAATTAATGCAATTGAAGAAGACGCACCGTCTTATTTCATAACCAGTGTGGATCAGATCAGGACACCATTGGTGGAAATCAAAGCTCAACTCCGTGAAAACAATATATTTCCGGGGTGTGAACTAGGGTGCCCATACTGCAATATTTCATGGAATGGGTGTGAAGATTTAAGGAATGGCATTGACGGCCTTATTCAGAGTGGCTTGCTACAGATCACTACATCATTTCCGACAAACCCAGCAACTTCATCAACAACGGTTTCAGACACTCCTACAAATACAGCAACTATTGTACCCGACAATTCATTAGCACCATCAACAAGTACTTCACCTGTCCTTCCAAATGATCAGTTTTCAACAGTTCCTCCTGCTACAACTTCAGCTTCATTCCATTTCAACTTTCCATCAATAACAGCAACAGTCCTTCCAATGGAACCTCCTACAACACCAGCAAACAATCATGAAGATGTCTCCACAGTTACCATATTCTACGATCCAGAAAATAACTCCGCCTACCATTCAGAAGGTGCTGCTCCCGCCAGAGCACCGGTTACAATCTTTTATGATCCACAAACAATTACAGTCCTTTCAGCAGCAGCAATCAGTCCAGTCACTGTCACGGTGCCTGGACCTGTACCATATGAGAGCGATAGGGCCATCCCTTGGCACTATGGCTCTGACTTGTATTGCGAAGGAAAAAGAATCACTCTTGAAACATCAACACCTGCACCACAAATTGATAATGTGGGCGGAGGCGGAGGCTTCACCTGAAGCGGACGTCTCTTCGCCCCACAAATTCAAAAGCCTACAGCCGAAGCAGAAGCTGCTGCTAAGGCAAAAGGAAAGAGCCCTGTGCAGGAAGATCAAGCTACCAAAGAAACCCTGAAGACTCCATTTGATCAGGAAGTTGATGAGTTTATGCGGATCATCAAAAAGAGTGATTATAAAATTGTGGATCAGCTTCACCAGACGCCATCCAAAATCTCTATCCTCTCACTGCTTATGTGCTCCGAGGCCCATCGGAATGCACTACTGAAAGTACTGCACGCAGCTTACGTGCCCGAGGAGATTACTGTCAACCAATTGGAAACCGTTGTTGGAAATGTTACTGCTAGCAATGGGCTAGGGTTTACCAATTCTGACTTGACAGCGAATGGCCGCAACCACAACAAAGCCTTGCACATAACCATGGAATGCGAAGGAGCTGTCCTTTCTCATGTGCTGGTGGACACAGGTTCTTCCCTGAATGTCTTACCAAAGAAGGCTCTGGTGAAGCTTGAATATGATGGATTGGCATTGAGACCCAGCAACCTGGTAGTAAGAGCCTTTGATGGTTCTAAGAGATCGGTTCTGGGAGAGATTGAGCTGCCTGTGACAATTGGCCCACAGACCTTTAAAACTATCTTTCATGTGATGGACATTCAGCCCGCCTACAGCTGTTTGTTGGGTAGACCCTGGATTCACGCCGCCGGCGCAATAACGTCTACCCTTCACCAAAAGTTAAAATTTGAGTGGGAAGGTCAAGTTGTCACAATCTGTGGAGAGGAGGACATTTTTGTCAGCCACCTGGCAACCTACAAGTACATTGAAATGGATGGAGAGATCCATGAAACAATGAGCCAGGGGTTTGAAGCGTTGAATGTGAATGAAGCATCTGCTGTATCTGGTACTCCAATGTCATCTTACCAACAAGCCCGGAAGGTTGTTGAAGAAGGAACTGCCCAAGGCTGGGGCAAGGTCTTAGCTGTGGAAGAGAAGAAGGACAAGTTTGGGTTGGGTTACAGACCAACTCAACGTCAAGCAAAGGCTGCTGCAGAGCCTGGTTTTGTCAGTGGGGGGATGCTTACCCCCAATGCTATCAACTGTTTGGAAGACGAGCTGGAAGAGGAGCGCAATCTGGAGAATTGGATTCGTCCGAGGATCCCGGGGAGCAGTGTCTCGAACTGGTCTTCCCAGGAAATTATAAGTGTTACTCGAGCAGAGTAATTATTATTTCCTGTATTTTTATATAGCATGCATCCAAGTCTTGCATCTTGCCCAAGATGACAAGACTCATTTTGTAACCAGGGCCATCTGTACTTTTGTGCAAACAAGATTAAATTAATGAAATATCAGACATCTTTTTGCAAACGAGTCTTTTTCTTTTATGCTCACTGTTTTTCCATTTTTCTTTTTGTACAAAAAATAAATGGCGGTGTTTTCAAAATGATAACTTCATTTCACTTTTTTCTAAAAGCAAGATTAAAATCAATCACTAAAAGGAACCAACTTAACCCTTGTAGAGAGTGCCTTCCTGACAGCACCGACAACAGCACGACTATGACATCGTATGACTTTGACAATCCAATCAATCAAGCTGATGAAGGGGTTGATGGAGAATATGAGCTTCCTGAAGAGCTAGCCAGATTGTTGAGACAGGAGGAAAAGGTTATTACTCCTCACCAGGAGGAGATTGAAGTGATTAATCTTGGTACTGACGAAGACGTGAAAGAGGTTAAAATCGGGGCCTGCCTGCAAGACTCAGTGAAGAGACAACTGATAGATCTGCTTCAAGAGTATGTTGATGTGTTTGCTTGGTCGTATCAAGATATGCCAGGGTTGGATACCGACATTGTTGTGCACAAGCTGCCTCTGAGGGAAGAATGCCTACCAGTGAAACAAAAGCTGCGCCGAACTCGCCCAGACATGGCTATGAAAATCAAGGAAGAGGTACAAAAGCAATGGGACGCCGGGTTCCTTGCTGTGACTAGCTACCCGCCGTGGGTTGCTAACATAGTACCTGTGCCCAAGAAGGATGGCAAAGTAAGAATGTGTGTTGACTACCGGGATCTGAACAGAGCCAGCCCGAAGGATGACTTCCCATTACCTCACATTGACGTATTGGTGGATAACACGGCTCAGTTCTCGGTATTCTCCTTCATGGATGGATTTTCAGGATATAATCAGATCAAGATGTCACCTGAAGACATGGAGAAGACAACATTCATTACACCTTGGGGCACGTTCTGTTACAAAGTGATGCCATTCGGACTGAAGAATGCTGGTGCCACATATCAACGGGCTATGGTGACATTATTCCACGATATGATCCACAAAGAAATAGAATGTTATGTGGATGATATGATCGCCAAGTCCCTTACAGAGGAAGATCATCTGGTAAATCTGCTCAAATTATTCAAGCGTCTGAGGAAGTACCAATTGAAGCTGAACCCCAACAAATGCACATTCGGGGTGCGATCCGGTAAGCTGCTGGGCTTTATTGTAAGCGAGAAAGGGATTGAAGTTGACCCTGATAAAGTCAAGGCTATTCAAGAAATGCCTGCACCTAAAACTGAGAAAGAAGTTCGAGGGTTCTTAGGTCGATTGAACTACATCTCACGGTTCATATCTCACCTCACAGCAACCTGTGAACCCTTGTTCAAGCTGTTAAGAAAAGAACAGACGGTCAGGTGGAACGAAGATTGCCAGAAGGCTTTTGACAAGGTCAAGGAGTATCTGCAAGAACCTCCAATCCTCATGCCTCCAGTTGAAGGAAGACCTCTGATTATGTACTTGACAGTATTAGAAGAGTCAATGGGGTGTGTACTAGGTCAGCATGACGAGTCTGGTCGAAAAGAGTATGCAATATACTACCTAAGCAAAAAGTTTACCGACTGTGAACAGCGTTATTCACTGCTCGAGAAAACTTGCTGTGCTTTAGCGTGGGCTGCTCGCCGACTGAGACAGTATATGTTGACCCACACTACCTTATTAATCTCAAAAATGGATCCGGTTAAGTACATTTTCGAGAAGCCAGCTCTTACCGGACGGGTTGCAAGATGGCAAATGATCCTTACTGAATATGACATACAGTACACCTCTCAGAAAGCCATCAAGGGCAGTGTACTATCTGAATATCTCGCTGAGCAACCCATTGATGACTACCAGCCAATGAGGTTTGACTTCCCTGATGAAGACATCATGTTCATTAAAGCAAAAGATCACGAAGAGCCTATTCACACTGAAGGGCCCGACCCGGAGGAAGAATGGACTATGATGTTTGATGGGGCTGTTAACATGAATGGCCGTGGTGTTGGTGCAGTACTCATTACACCCAAAGGAGTTCACATGCCTTTCTCGGCAAAACTCACTTTCAACTGCACTAACAACGAAGCTGAATACGAAGCTTGCATTATGGGTCTTGAGGAAGCCATTGACCTCAGGATCAAGACATTGACCGTATTCGGAGATTCAGCTTTGGTAGTCAATCAAACCAACGGGAAATGGTACACCCACCAGGATCATCTGATACCTTACAGGGATTATACAAGGAGGTTATTGACTTTCTTCACCACAGTCAAGCTTGAGTATATCCCTCGGGACGAGAATCAGTTTGCAGATGCTCTTGCTACCATTTCATCCATGATCAAAGTTCAAGCTACTAACTTCGTACCTCAGATTTCAGTATCGAGACTTGATAGACCAGCATATGTATTTGCAGCGGAAGCTGTCAAAGATGATAAGCCTTGGTTTCATGACATTAAATGCTTCTTGGAGGATCAAACATACCCACCTGGGGCATCTTCCAATGATAAGAAGACTTTGAGAAGGCTTGCTGGAAGTTTCTTTCTGAACACTGATGGATCTTTATACAAGAGGAATTTTGACATGGTACTCCTCAGATGTGTTGACAAGACGGAAGCAGATTTGTTGATGCATGAAGTGCACGAAGGATCTTTTGGTACCCATGCTGGAGGGCATGCCATGGCTAAAAAGTTGTTAAGATCAGGCTATTACTGGATCGCAATGGATGCAGACTGTTGTGCCTACGCCAGGAAATGCCATAAATGCCAGATCTACGCAGATAAGGTGCATGTGCCTCCTAATCCTTTGAACATCATGTCTTCACCATGGCCCTTTGCTATGTGGGGCATTGATATGATTGGCAAGATTGAGCCAACTGCTTCAAACGGCCACAGATTCATCCTGGTCGCCATTGACTATTTTACCAAGTGGGTTGAAGCAGCCTCATATGCAAATGTTACAAGACAGGTGGTAGCCCGATTCCTGAAGAGAGACATCATCTGTCGGTATGGAGTACCCGAGCGAATCATTACTGATAATGGTTCCAACTTGAACAACAAAATGATGGCAGAGCTGTGCCGGGACTTCAAGATCCAACATCACAATTCTTCTCCTTACAGGCCAAAGATGAACGGCGCTGTTGAGGCAGCAAATAAGAATATCAAGAAGATTGTGCAGAAGATGGTAATCACTTACAAAGACTGGCACGAAATGCTACCATTTGCCTTGCATGGGTACCGCACGTCAATCAGGACATCCACTGGGGCAACACCGTATCAGCTTGTGTATGGTATGGAAGCAGTCCTACCTGTTGAAGTTGAATTACCCTCCCTACGGGTACTGATGGATGTTAAACTGAGTGAAGCAGAATGGGTTCGGTCCCGATACGAACAACTGAGTCTGATCGAAGAGAAGAGATTGGCTGCAATCTGCCATGGGCAGTTATATCAGAAGAGAATGAAGAAAGCCTTCGATCAGAAAGTCAGGCACCGAGAATACCAAGTAGGGGATCTTGTGTTGAAAAGAATCCTCCCTCCTCATACAGACCACAGGGGCAAATGGACCCCAAATTATGAAGGACCATTCGTTGTAAAGAAAGTTTTCTCTGGTGGAGCGCTGATGCTCAGCACCATGGACGGTGAAGATTTCCCATCCCCTGTGAATTCAGATGCAGTTAGAAAATACTTCGCATAAAATGACCCGCTGGACATAAAAACAGAATGTAAGTCCAGGCAAAAATAGGGCATCCCGGCGAGTCAAAAACAGAATAAGAGACTCGGGCAAAAGTAAGGGAAAATAAAAAAATGTACACCCGCTGAGTTGAAAAGCCGCATGGGACAACTCAGGCAAAAATGGGTATCCCGACGGATTGAAAACCCGAAAGGGCGATCCATGCAAAATAAGGGAATAAGCGAACAACTGCATTCTGAATTCGTCTGTATCACCTACAACTTGGTAAGCTTCCAAAGGATCAAGCTTCGATCAGAATCAACTCTCTCCAGAAAGCAAGACGAGAAGAACGTCATTGTCATACGAGTCATAGCAGGAGAGGAAGCTCCTCAAAGCGTCGTCAACACCGCCAGCATTTTATTTCTCAATTTGTAACAATCTCCTCATTTCAGGAGATTTGTTTCTTCGACTGTATCTTTGCCAATTCAGGGCACATGAATTAATAAAATCAGATTTTCAGTCATGTTTCGTTTTTACATTTATGTTTTGCAAAGAGTCGTCTGATATCTCTAAAAAAAAAAAAAACAATTGCATAAGTACAGATGCCTTTCTCTAAAAATGAAAACACATGCTTACAGGAAATCTGATTATTCTCGAAAGTACTTAACTCCTATGACGGAATCCAGTAAGGGATACCTCGGGACCTTTTGTATGTTTCCTTATCTTTGCAGGATCGCAGGTATCCAGAACGCAACCTGGGGCATGCAGGTTACGTCTCAGCAAGTAGGCGAATCATTATCAACTCGGTCTATCTTCCACATGGCACTAGAAGGTGCCCATTTCCCCAGCGGAGCTGCCAAATCAGCATGCACTCAATCTCAGCATCTGAAATGCTCTTTCCCCAGCTGAGTAGCTCCCTATTGCCTTCCCCAGCAAAGTTGCCGAATCAGCAAACAGGATGCTATATCCCCAGCCGAGTTGCCTCTTGTTGCTCTCCCCAGCTGAGTTGCCTCTCACAATTCCCCAGCCGAGTTGCCTTGTCATCCTCAGTTGAATACAGAGATCAGGGAATCATCTCCCCACAGAGCTTCAGCCTCTATCCAGAAGAGCAACGCATGAAGAGATCACAACAGAGTACAGAAGCTTCTACAAACCCCAGCTGGGTCCCGTATTACAAGGATATGTCAACCGGTGACATATATCCCCGAGCAGATACACCATTGGATCTACCAGTGATCTCATACCCAGCTGGGACGTCCACTTCGAGCAGATCGACCAGAGATCTTCGCGGCAACGGGATCCGAATCCCGTATCTGTGCCCCTTTACATAATCATAGCATTCGCATCATATTCACCCCCAGAGCGTAGCATTCCGTCTAATACGGAGCATTACGGCAAAAATCAAATGCATAGCATAATCATAAGTCATGTTGTGAATTAAACGCTTGTGAATACAGATTACTTTCCCCCAAAATCCCCATCAGAGTCCCAGCAAAAGCAGTTGCCTCATATTCACAAACACCCGTATATACACCTTTTGGCACCCGTCCGTGTCATCTTTCCCCACAGGTCGCCTGAATACACTCTACAAACAAATCGCCCTCATTACAGATACATTCTGGCACCCGTCCGTGTCAAATCACCAGCAAAAAGTCAAAGAAATCCTTTTTGCACTCACGTACCTTGTATATACACCCTTTTTGACACCCGTCCGTGTCATATCCCCAGCGCAGTCACGTACACTTTCATCACCCATACACTT
The DNA here is from genome assembly GCA_963966055.1 of Lathyrus aphaca. NCBI lineage: Eukaryota > Viridiplantae > Streptophyta > Magnoliopsida > Fabales > Fabaceae > Lathyrus > Lathyrus aphaca. The sequence continues at coordinate 101,454,694 of OZ014519.1, read as the reverse complement.
GTTAATATTATACTTGTCTCTCTTGACACTCGTCCGTGTCACTCCCCCCAGCGGTTAAAACACTCATCTATACAACACAATACTCACTACTTATGGTACGCTTATACAGATACTCGTCCATATCTTGTATACACCATCACTCATATCCCCACAGATTCGACAGTAGTCCTTGTTCTTTGTTAACCAGTTGGTACTCGTCCGTACCATCATCTCAGAACATTGCGTCTAGTGTTTGTTTCTACATGGTACTCGTCCGTATCATAGTCTTAAGGATGCTCGTCCGCATCTTTAATCCATACACTGTGTCAAACACTTATGTCTTCTTGAATATAGATACTCGTCCGTGTCTATTATTCCCCAGAAGAATCCTTTCAGAATCAACACTCGTCCGTGTTCCTTGTTAACCAGTTGATACCCGTCCGTATCATCATCTCTGAACATGTGTCAGTTTGTTTCTACATGATACTCGTCCGTATCATAGTCTTAAGGATGCTCGTCCGCATCTTTAATCTATACACAATACCAAACACTTATACCTTTTTGTTTCTTGGATGTAAACGCTCGTCCGTGTTTACATTATCCCCAGTAGATCACCAACAAATTTTCTTCTTAGCTAACACTCGTCCCGTGTTATGATACCTCTGAGAGCAGCCGTACCCTGCTGAGTGGTCGTCCTCCACTTCTTGATGGTCGTCCTCCATCATGCTCATCCGATGGCCGTCCCCATCGTTGATTTAGCAGCCGTCCCCTGCTAGGTGGTCGTCCTCCACCCTTTTGATGATCGTCCTTCACCTTTGATGGCCGTCCCCATCATCTGTTATTTCATTCATTCTTTAACCCGATGGCCGTCCCCGTCGTGGTCCCTTTTCCTTTTTAGCCCGATGGCCGTCCCCATCGTTGGTTACTTTACCCTTATGAACTTGATGGCCGTCCCCGTCATGTTTCATTAATCCTCAGAATTTTGCAGCTTTAACTTGATGGCCGTCCCCATCATGATATTTTATTTTCCCCAGCTAGTCGGCCGTCCCCGTCTTAGCTTTACCTTTTATCCCCAGCATGTCGGCCGTCCCCGTCATTGTTTTATACACTTTACCAGTATGTCGGCCGTCCCCGTCATTGCTTTATACACTTTACCAGCATGTCGGCCGTCCCCGTCATCGCTTGGCTTCACATACCTCTTTACCCAGCAGTCGTCCTCTGCTCGACGGTCGTCCTCCGTCGCCCATACTTTACAATATACTTTATTTTGCCTTTACAATCTATATCCCTTTTCTTCTTCATTCTGTGAGTGCAAATTTTGGACTGTCTTTGGTATTCAACCACAAGTTATCTTGTTCGCCTGTTAAGCCGTCGCTTACAACCTGTACAGCTAACTCATGTTTGAATAGGGGCAGCTGTAAACACCCCAAATTTGCCCTCACCCATTCACACCATGGCTTGTGATCATTCTCATATGCATAAGTACAATCATATCATCTCACATCTCATTTTTGATTCACTGGATAGTTTCTAAGGCATCTGCACCTAGGGTTTGTGATCTGAGCAATCCCAAAGTTTCTTGAGCCATTCCAAAGGCCACCAATCAATTCAAAGGGGTCCATGTGTGTTCTTATGTCATATCCCATCTCCTCAAAGTCAAAAATGCAGAGGAATCACAAGAACTAGGGTTTGAGTGGATGCAGGGCCAGCTTGAACTACACAGTTGACTGAAAATTAGGGTTTTGGTTTCAGAGGCCATAACTCCAAATTTTTTGGTCATTCTTGTTTCCATTGATCTCTATATGATATAGGGAGTATGCATATCAATTTTCATGAAGAAATTCCATGGGGAAGTCATCTGATCAAGAGTTGACTTTTCAGACAAGTCAGTGCAAAATCAGGGCATCTGAGGCCCCCAATGACCCAACCAATGGGTGATCTTCATCATTTTGAGTGTATATGATCTTTATTTGATCATGGAAGAAGGTTGAAGTTCATAGAAATCAAGAATTTAGGGTTTTTGCAAATGTTGACTTTTTGGGCATGGTTGACTTTTCAAGAATGCATCATTTTATGTCATTTTTCAAGCCTTGATTCATGATCCAAAAATGCTTCAAATGGAAAAACTTTGGTCATGAAAGTTGTAGATCTCATCTTTCCCTTTTCAAAAAGTACAAGAACATGATCAAATTCATCTTGGATCAAAAGTTATGGCAATGCAAAGTTGGCAAAAATCATTGTTTTTTCAAGTTATGCACCAAATGAAAATCTTGCAAAGTCTTGAACCAAAGCCAAATGCAGCCTCTAATCCACTTCAAACCAGCATGTGAACATTCTCTAAGTTACAAAAATCAGAATTTGATCTAGTTTGCCCATGGTTTGGTTTGTGTAACAAGGCATTTTCATGAAAATCCATAAAGCTAACCAAGTTGCAAAACACTCATGATCTTCTCACCAACTTGCTGCATTGATCCTTGAGTCAAGCCAGCCTCTCTCCCTCACCTTTGCTGCGCCAGCCATGCCTTGTACTTGCCTAGACCTTGCCCATGCCCTATCTTACACAAAGTTGACCTTTTATGCAAAAGCAAACTTACCTATCATAGCAGGCCATGTCACATCACAAAACCAATCAGATTTGTTTATGTGTACAACTTGCAAGCTAAACATATCACAGGCCAAGGCTGAAACTCTCTCATTCACAACTTACACAAAAACCTCCCATTTTGCAACTTGCTTCGAATCCCTTCACACAGCAAGCAAACACTTCAACCATCATCATCATTCAACTCACCACATCTCATAGACAAGAAACCACCAAAGCTCAAGCCTAAATCAAGCCTGAAAACTCCATTTCCATTATTCACCTCAAGCTGCAGATTCTATCGAATCTCTCTCCACAAGCCACAAACACACCAACCAACACCACAAGCTTGCTCAACACACTTCATAGATCACAAACAACTCCTTTTCACAGCCTGAAAGTGCCAAAATCATCATGGCCATTGTTGACTGAACTGAAGCAGTTCCATTCGAATCTCCTTCTCCAGCCAACACAAACTCATTTTGAGCATTCAAACACATTTGGGGGATCAAGTAGAGCAGCTTGCATCAAAGGAAGTGGCTAGAAAGTTCCTAAACTGAAAGCTCCAAATCTCAGGTAGCTCGAAATTAATTTTTCCAGAAATGGTTTTTTATGTTACAAACTTGTTCCTCATGATGCACTGATCATTCTGGTACCTTTAGTTTTTGAATTGGTTTTGTTTTGAGCATTTAATTTGTGTTTGAAGCTCACGAACCCTAGAAATTGTTTGCTTCGATTCAGTTGATTTAGGAACTTTAAATTTGTTTTGAGAGAGGGGTTTGGTTCGTGAGAGGATAAGGATCATTTCCCTGGTCTTAGATTTCATTTTTGTAACGTTTTGAGGAAGTTGGGTGATTCTCAGGTGAGAGCTGGCCGGAGAAGATGACCGGAAGTCTTCTCCGGCCACCTGAATGTGATTAGGGCTTAATCCAGTCATTAATGTCAGTTTGAATTTAGGCCATAGGATGCGTTGACTCCTTTGACTTCGCGCGCAGATAGAAGGCCAGGATCACTTTAATTAGCCCTAATCCACGTGTTAGGGTTAATTAATCATAATTTATTTAATTAAATCAGAAACTGTGTGGACCCTTGGATCTGGCGCGTGGTCAATCCATTTAAACCCAGGATCAATCTCATCCGTCCTTTTGTTTGACTTTCATTTTATTCTATTTTAATTCATATTTATTTCAATTAATTTGCACATTTATTTTAAAATAGCAGAAAATTTGTAAAAATTATGAAACTTTTTCTTTAAGGTTTTATTAATTTTTATGACACAAAAATATTTTTATTTTATTTTTTATCATTAAAAAAAGTATTTTTTAATATTTAAAGGATTATTTTTAATTGATTAATGAGAATTAATTAATTAAAAATACTTTTAGGTATTTAAAAATTACAAAAAAATTCATGGAATGTTCTAAGACATTTAGAAACATTGTCCAACCTTCAAACCAAATTTCTTTTTTGATCTTGATGCATTTTAAGAATTTTTCATGGAATTAAATCATATTTTGTGCATTATTTTGATCATATGTTTGAAAATTCATTTCTGCCTATTGGTGAAGGTTGAGACATTGATTCTTCTTGCATTGTTTTCCATTTGACATGTATTTTCAAGGATAAAAAGGCCATGAATTGTTCTTGCATTTTCAAATTGTTTGGCATTTGTTTTGTTAAGAACCCTAAAAAACCCTAATAACTTAGAAAAATCATAACTTGAGTTTGATTGAGAGTTGAGAGCTCCCCTTTGGGCAGTGGTTTATTATAGGTCTAGGGTTTCCTTGGGTGTCATTTTCCATTTTTACTTTAGGGTTTTGCTTCTGTTTTTGGTTTATGTTTGATGTTTGATCCATGAACCCTAATTTGGGCTTTCATTTGCATCCCCCTTGCATTTCCTTGTATAACATGACTTGCCATTGCATTTTGTGTATTCTCATGATTCATTTGACATCTTAAGACATGTATGAAGCATCTTTGATCATTGCATTACATATTGGCCATGCCATTTGTCTTGTATGCTTCATAACTTTTCATGCTTGTTCATGCTCCTTAGCTTGCATCATTTGCATTCATGATCTTGTATGAACATCTCTATTGTCTTGCCTCATGTTTGCAGCACCTCATAACATCATTAACATCATGTGCATGCTTCTGGTTTTGCTTAGCATCATGTCATTCCATCTCATCTTGCATTGCATTGCATTCCTTTCTAACATTGCAGGTGGTAAGTAAACTTGAGAAGTGAATTTGCCTTCACTTCTCATACCTTTTCTTTTCATCTCCCTTGCATCCATTGCTGCATTTTTACTTGTGCTTGAGTTTGAGCTTGTTCATCCTTCTTCCTCCCACTTTCTTTCTTCAAGTGACTTGACTTCTTGAATGAAGCAAGTCACTTTGCCTCTCTTGATCTTATTCATCTGCTTCCTGGTGGCTCCTCTGAAGATTGTTCTTGAAAACCTCACAAACCTTAGGATCATCCAAGCATGACAATGAATTAGGATTTTGATTAGTCTCCCCTCATAGTTTTTACCTTTGTGTCTCTCTTTGAGTCCTCTCTTCTCATCTCATAATCAGGGACCAAACCCTAAAGGCTTTAAGACTTTGTGATTAAGCTTATGCCTGCATCCTTCTCTTAGGATGGAGTGTATAACTTTAATCCTAAGTATTAAACCCTTAAGGTGTTTAAATCTCTTAATCAATTCACTTAATAAATATCAAGACATCACTTGTAACTTGGGCCTTGCATTAGGGTTCTAATTCTTCCTTAAGTGGTTAAGAAGGACTAACCCTAGTGTTAATGGACAAGTCCCCCTCAAGTTGTCTTACAAACCTTAAAAATCATTTCATTATCATATCATTTAATAAAATCCACTTAATCAAAGGCTTGTTTTGTCATGGGTTTAATCCCTAATCATGGATTAAGTTGAGGAGTTTTTCTCAACTTAAACATTCTCATCTATTATCCTTCTTTTAGGATGGTGTAATGGGCCTGTTTAATCCTTGATTATGGCTTAACCTCATTACTCAACACTAAACAAAAACACCAAAAACATCTAAATAATCACAAATAGGTTAATGATCTTAATCCTGCACCAAAGGTGATTAAGTGTGAGAAGCTGACTTCACACTTACGGTATTCTCATTACCCCTAATCAGAGGGAAGATGTGATGAGTTTACTAACCCATTGGTTTAGGCTTAAGCTCATTATCTTATGACAAACTCCAAAAAACAATAAAAGACTGAAAACACAAAAACAAATAATAATCGTCTCCTTCGGGATTCTTTTCTCATCACACTCACTCACAATCGAGAACTTGCTTCTTCCGTCTAATGTAAGACAGTTAGCACCTGAGCCAGACAGGTCATACACTTGAGCATAGACAAGCAAGCAGTTCAAAAGTCAATTCATCTTTCAGTCTCTTTGGGTCGAACTACGGTGTTCTGACTTCCTCATTGCACGAGAGGATACGTAGGCATAACTTAACGGTTATCGAACAAAAGTCTCTGTATATCCCCCCTCTTTCCAGCTTTATTCTCTTAGCCTCACATTCTTGAGCACTTCATTCTTGTTCTCACACTGACACTGTATATATTACACTTCACATTCCTTTTACACTGACACCTGTACATCCTTTTCCAGCTATTTCGTACACAGATTGCACTGACACTACCCCTTTAAAACACAAATCCTTTAAGCGTGGATCCCGTCGAGTACGACGGACAATCTGGGTGCTAATACCTTCCCAGGTTGTAACCAACCCCCTTTCTCAGTCTCTCTGGTTCGCAAACCGTCTTATCCATCTCTTTCCAGGCCTATGCAGCATTGCCTTTCCTCCGGGATAAAAATGCCTAGCTGGCGACTCTATTCATCTACAGTGAGTTCACGGCTGTGTGTTCTCACTGTTCCCTTCGCCGACCGTTCGCGTCTGTACCCTCATATGACCTATTTTCATTTGTCGGGAGCGACACATATATCCACGGATAATATATGGGGAGGGTTCACCGGTCCTGGCACATGTCTATCCCACAGACTCAAGTGCATCACCGGTCCTGGCGTAACAGGTTTGTCCGAAGGAGATTCGTCCGTCTCAAGTCATATGTTTTGCAAAGTATGTGAGAACTCGTATGTCCAGTTCCTGGCGTAACAGGATTGTTCAAAGAAGACTCGTCTGTCAAAGTATTCTGATTCCAAATAACAGTTTCAACTTGGAAGGAACTCGTCTGATTTCTCTCCACTTCAGTCACCAAAGCGGAATTTGGTTGGGTTTATTTCCCAGTTCTTGCATTCTCCGGCAGAGTGCAAATTTCAGGGTTTCTTGGTATTCAACCACAGTTTATCTTGAATGGTCGATAGCCTGTGCTACCGTCCTTTTCAGATTAACAGTTGTTTGAATAGGGGCAGCTGTAACACCCCAAATTTGCCCTCTTCTTTTTAAGCATCATCACCATATCATATTCATCATAAGCATATCATATTCTTGGTATCTTAGCATGGAAAGATGAGGCATAACATTCTCATGACCTATCATTAGGCATATGATCATCTGTGGAGGGATTTGAAGCATTTCAAGCTATAACAAGAGGCCCAATGGATTTGTTCAAGTCATATGAGGAGTCTACATTGCATTCACAAGCTTAAGATCATCCACAAAAGCCCAGAAGGTTGGAGGATCATCAGGGAATTCAGGCTAGGGCAAAGCTCCTACACAATGATCCCAAATTAGGGTTTGAGTTTCAAGCATGAAAACCTTGTGACTTTGGCCATTTAATTTGGGAAAAGTCTCTCATATGTTAAGAGGATCCTAGGGATTAAATTTGGTGAGAAAATTCCTTGTGGAAGTCAGGTATTTCTTCAGTTGCTTGTAAATGAAGAAATGGGTCAACTGTGCATTCTAGAAGTCAACTGTGAGATTTCAAAAGGTCCAACCTTATTTTTCAAGTCAAGGGATGTTCTTATAACCTTAGAAGAGGTTTGGAAAAGTCAAAGATCAAGAATCAAGAGGTTTTGAGGTGTTTTGCATTTTAGGCATGTGATTGGTCATGGAAGTTTCTAATTTTGGCAACTTTTTGCCCTAATTTTCAAGTGTGCATAACTTGGTTAAAAAACCAAACATGAAAGTTGAAGATTAAGGTCTCCCATTTTTAAAAAGTACAAGAGCATTTTCATAGCCCTCATGGTTTGGGAGACATGCCCTTCGAAAGTTGCCTAAATTTTAGGGCATGACATGAAATTCAAGCTTCCTCCAAATGCAAGAACTTGTGAAACTCGTTTTTAAGTTATTTCATGAACCAAATAGGGTCACATACTTACAAAGCATTGCATAAAGTTGGTTTTGCTCCAAAAATATTACCAATTTCGTGCAAGAGGTGAAGTATACCACACAAAAGGCAAAAATGCACGATCATGAGAAATGCATGACCCTCACATCCAAGGGCCAAGATGCTTTCAGTTTTGAACCAAGGGCTGGATTGTGATTGAACATGTGCAAGGAAAGAGAAGGATGCACGAGCAAATCACCACTTCATACCACTCTTGCATTTTTTGCAAATTGATCCCTCTCACACTCCTCATGCCACTACTCAATGCAAACCCTAATCAGCATAATATCTACATCATATATAAATCATTTATGGCAAGAATGCAGCCTCATGCTCTCTCATCTCTCAGATTCACATTTTCTTGATCTCTTGCATTTCCATTCGAAATTCTCTCCTCAAGCACTCTCTTCACAAACTCTTCACATATTCTTCTTCCTTGAACCTTAAGGATCACTTTGCTCATACTCATTCAAGCTGAAACTTCATATTTCAAGAGGTGACATTCAAGTGCAGTTGCTATCAAACCTCAAGATCTAGGAGCATTCAAGGCTTCTTTTGCATTTATTTTGCAATAAGAAGTTAAAAGGAGTAGATCTGCAGCTGGAGGGATCTTATCTTGGTGATTTGAAGGATCTGCAAGTTCAGGTATACTCTGATATTCATGGATCTGGAAATGAAATTAAACGTATGCATTGTGTTGTGCTTGTTGTACTGATGATTCTGTGATGATTGGTTTGGAAAATGATCATGAAATAAGCTTGATATGGTGATTTGAAGTTTGTTACATAAACCTGTTTGTCTTCGATCTGGAGTGTTCTTTGATCTTTTGTAAATTCCATGAGCATATTTGGATTCAACACTCTTTATTGATTTGATCTAGATAGTTTGATTGATTTTTGTGCAAGTTTGTTCATCATGTTAAATTTTCCGGTGCCGGAGCTAGGGCTCCGGTCACCGGATTCTGGAACCAGTTGAATGAAGAAGATGAAATCGTAGCCATGCGTTTTTTGATCTGAGTGGATGATATCATGCCAGCACATTAAAAATGTGTGCTCTCTCTCACGTGCCTTTTATTTTCTATTTAATTGTTTTTGTTTGCCAGCGCATGGTAGTGTGTGTATGTTTTGATCCGAGCCTTTCCTTTAGTTGACCTAGGGCATTGATTGAGAATCTGGAGCGTTGCTTTTGTTTACTTTGTGATAGTGTTCAATGACCACTGGATCTGATTACCTTGTCTTGACCTTGACTTGCTTAAACCCTTGGATTGGATGACCAGTGACTTAGTTGACTGCGCATGGACCTTTGATGGTGTGGACTTTTATTATTGACTTTTGTTTGTAACCGTTAGATTGGCATACCACAATTCTGTTGACTGAGCGCATTGGGCCTCCCATTGCTATTCCCACCCCCTGTGATATGAGCCCAATTGGAATGAACTAATCTTGTTGCTATTTGCACCCCTGCCTCATTAATCCTTTTATTATTTTCATTTTATTTTCAGTTTGCTTTTTCAATTTTTAAAAATAGTTTAAGTCATCAAAAATCATAAAACAATTCATGAGTGTTTCTTTTAGTTTTCTTTAATTTTTGGTATTTTTATTTTTTCATTTATTTTTATTTGTCACACAGAAATTAATTGTTTCTTTTAATTAATTGGTTTTATTCCATTTTTAAGCATGTTGACTTGTTCATTTTCTATCTTGATCATTATTTTAAATTTTTAAGTGATTCTTTTTGCTCTGGATTCATGATAAGATGTAGTTTATAGGTAATTTTGTCCTGATTTTAGAATTTTGTTTAATTGATTTTGGTCTCTAACTTATGCATGAAGCCTTCTAACCCTAATCCATGTTTGAACCCTCATTTGACTTGCTTAGATTCTGATTCTCATTCCCTCCTTTTGGCATGTTGATATGTTATGATTAAAGATCATTTGTGCAAGTTTGTGGAATTTTTGGATGTACATTTGAATTGTTTTGAATTTTTTTTGTTCCTTGCTTGTCCCTTTTTGCTTCTTTTGGATCATATGTTCATTCCTTAGCTTAGAAGGGCACTTGTGCCAACTTCTTCAAGTTGTTTATGGCCATCTTAGGTTGTTAACGTCTCTCTGATCTTGAGTTGTGGTTTGTACCTTGAGAATTTTGTAATTTGTTTGCTTTTGAAGTTCATTCACTTCTATGCATATCCACCTCACTTCCTTTGCTTCTTTCTTCTCATGATGTAAATACTTGAATATGTGCTTCTTTTATGCTTTACTTGAATATGTGCCCCTGGTTCTGTGACTTTGTTTTGTCATTATGTTCACTTTGTGTTTCATTTATGTTTGTGTCACTAACCATTTCAGGGGCTTTGGTAAGTGAGAGGTGTGGATGTGATTCCCACATCTCCAATTCTTATCTCTTCTCCTTTCTTCATTGATACTATTATTGTGATTGTTAGGCTTAGGCCTTTCTTCTTCTTCTCATCCTCTTCTTCTTCTTCTTCTTCTTTTCTTTCCTTCTTCTTCATTAGGATAGAATTCAAACCTCACTAACCTAGGAATACCATGCATGACAACATTTAGGTTTCTTAGTTCCCCATTAAATTTTACCTTTGAGATCCTTTTGGTGCTCTCTCTCTCTTCTCATCTTAAAACTTAGCTTTAAGTCACTTTAATAAATGACGAGTCTTTTCATGTGACACGAGACTTTGCTATGAGATACTTACACGCGTTCCGTTTCGGGGCGAGGTGTAAGTTATCCCTCGTGGTGGATAGGTCTTAGCATGAGATTACCTCACAAAGAAAAGCATAAAAAACAGTTCTTAACCAAAAATCACAAAAACACTTAATAAATGCTAGTAGGTCAGTATGTATGAGCCTTCACTTGTGGGACTAGATTTGGGGATTTCCTCCATAGATAGGTGTGCCTCTTGCGCATTCCATTTCGAGATGATGTGAGACGTACACATCCCAGTAAGTAAGACTTAGGTAGACTTACCTATGCAAACTTCAAAGCAGAAAACTCATAAAAAACACAAACCAACAATAAGCGTCTTTCCTTCGGGAATTCTTTTCTCATCTCCTTCGCTCCGTCCGTGAACTTGCTCCTACTTGTCACTTTGCAAGACGGTTACGCACTCGTCGTCCGAGCCTGCAACACCTGAGCATTGACATAGGCAGTTCAAGCCTTAATTCACAAGCAATCTTTTCTACCCCTAGTTAGGGGAACTATGGCGACTCTGATCCTCATTGTCCAAATGAGGTACGTAGGCAGCGGGGTAGGACCCGTTCGAGCATAATCTTTATTTTCCCTACATTTTTCCTTTTCATTTTTTTTTCAGTTCCCTTTTATTTTTTTTATCCAGTTCAGTTCCTTTTCTTTGCAACAACTTTCATTTCTTCACCCTTTGAAACAATTTCTTTGCAAGCGTGGATCCCGTCAGGTACAACGGACGATCTGGGTGCTAATACCTTCCCAGGTCGTAACCGACTCCCGAATTCAGTCTCTTTGGTTCGCAGGACCCGTGTCCTTCCTCTTCTTTCTTCTGGTTTGTGCAGCATTACCATTCCCGTTCCTTCGGGATAAAAATGTCTGGCTGGAGACTCTATTCTTTTCCGCGCCACTTTCGCGTTTGTACCAGGATGGAAATCCGGGGAGCGATACTCATTGCACGCGAGGATACGTAGGCATAACTTAACAGTTATCGAACAAAAGTCTCTGTGTCTTCCCCCTCTTTCAGCATTCACTTTTAAACCTCAGTTCCTGAGCAATTCACCCTTTTGCACTGAGACTTGTATATTCTTTTCCAGCTCTTGCACACAGATAACACGTACACTACCCCTTTAAACACAATCTTTTAAGCGTGGATCCCGTCGAGTACAATGGACAATCTGGGTGCTAACACCTTCCCAGGTTGTAACCAACCCCCTTTCTCAGTTTCTCTAGTTCTTAACCATCTTATCCATCTTTTGCTAGGTTTATGCAGCAATACCTTTCCTTCAGGATAAAAATGCCTTGCTGGAGACTCTATTCAGTTCACCTTCATTTTCTCCTTTCACCGACCGTTCGCGCTTGTACCGGGATGCAAATCTTTGGGAGCGACAGCTTGGCGACTCTGCTTGGGATCTTATCTTGCAACCAGGGCTTCTGGTTCTTTTTGTGGGTTTCTCCTAGCGCTTGTTTGCTTTGTGTTTATGGGGGTGTTATGTGCTACTTGTGCTTTTTTTTATTTCTTTATTTATTGCTTTCTGTACAGCATTATTTATTGCTTTCATTTACAGTTTTATGCATTTCATACTGTTATTATCGTATCATTGGTGCTGGATCTCCTGTCTGCTTTGGTGGGTGGGATTGTTGAGTGATTAAGGTTCCATACCAGGGACCTGAGTGACACATAGGATAGAATGGCTTCATATTCTTTCCCATTCCATTTCGGTCTGGTGCGGGAATATGAAACACGGTTCAGATATGGGTTTCTTCTTGAGAACTCTGTGCTACATATTTCTTGTAGTACTAGGGCTATCTGGGAAGCCTGCTAAGTCTGGATGACCTTTTATGACCTTCAGCATCTGAGGTGAATTAGAGGAGGATATTTTATGGTTATTGTAAACACTGTACCTCCGGGTTAGAAGTGTTTACACTTCTCATAACTGATCCAAGTCTGAGGATCCTTGTTCTATAACAATACATGTGAGGGGGTTGGGATGTTTACAGGTTTGCAGGAACCCTTGGCCTCATCATACCTTGTTGACTAGTTTTGTTAAGGTTGTATCATTTTGGACAGTTCATGTGAAAACCCTGGACTTGTGACTCTTTATTTGAGTCCCCCACCTGGTTGCTGGTTTTCTAGGCCTCCATCGGGACTTATGAACACATGAGGACCCTATCAAGGCAGATAATAGATCCAGCACTTGATCACAAACCCTTTTGCATATCATTCTGCATACATCATTTTGCATCATTTAACATTTGTCGATTTGTTTTACAGGGTATCCACATCTTACCTTTGGTTTGGTTTTGACCTGTTCTACTGCCCAGCTATCTGCATCAGCCTCTTCATCAGTTATCTTCGTCAAGGGTTCTTCTTCAGTACTTTCTCCAGTTATCTTCACCAGAGATTCTTTTCAGCTCTCTTCATCAGTTGTCTTCATCAGAGACTCTTCTTCAGCATCTTCTTCAGTTGCCTTTATCAGCAATTATCCTCAGTCTTCTTCACCAGCATTCATTGTCAGCATGGACACCTCTAGGAAGAGCAACATCACCTATCATTTCTTTGAGCCCCCTCTGACAGGCATCAGACATATGCAGTCTCTCATTACCCCTGATCATGTCCCATTATTCAGGGAACATTATGGTGGCATTATGGACATGATCATGGACCTAGATGCATCTTATAGGAGCATGATCCACACCTATCGCCAGTTTTATGACCCTTCTCTCAGATGTTTCACTTTCCCAGATTTTCAGCTAGGACCATTGATGGAAGAATTTTCCAAATTGTTAGGTGTTCCTATCAGGAGAGGGATTCCCTTCAACCCTGAGATTGTTGCTCCCAAGAATGAAGATATAGCTAAGGCCTTGCACTTGGAGCCTACCCTCATTGACCAGAGCATGACCACCAAGGCTGGAATTCCAGGCCTTCACTTAGATTTCTTGATCTCTCAGGCCACCCTGCATGCTGCAGCAGGGAAGTGGGATGCTGTTTGTGCACTTCTAGCCCTTAGCATATATGGAGTTATCTTGTTTGCAGACGAGCCAAAGTTTGTAAGCAAGAGTGCTATTCACCTGTTCTTATTGAGGAATCCAGTCCCCACCCTACTTGGAGATTTTTATTACTCAGTGCACCAAAGGAATGAGAAGCAAAGAGGAAGGTTGGTCAGATTTTGTGCACCCCTCTTCTACTGTTGGTTGCTAAGACACTTGCCGAAGTCAGACACTTTCCTGAACCCTCATCAGCCAAGGAACTGGGCTAAGAGATTGATTTCCCTTACATCAGAAGACATCAGATGGTGCACTCAGAGTACCAAGGGCAAAGATGTCATTACTAGCTGTGGGCAATATCCTAATGTGCCTTTGATTGGAGTAAAAGGTTGCATCAACTACAACCCTTTACTTTTCAAGAGACAATTAGGATATGCTTTGGTTCATCCCCCAAGAGGGCAAGACTTGACAGAAACTCTCTATTGTGACATCCAGCACAACTCTGCTATTGTCAGACAGGAAGCCTGGGCCCGGGACAACATTCAGACTAAGGGGACAACCATCCTGGGCAAGTGCAACAATATAACTTCAGCTCAGTATCTTGACTGGTCTCGTACCAGGGGGCAGATCACCCGAATACCATTCACCTTAGAGGATGTACCTGGACCTTCAATAGTGAAGCATGCAACCACTGTCAGTTTAAAGGAGTTTGAGAAACTGAAGGAAAGGAATGCTCAACTCTCTGAAGCCTTGAAGAAGACTCTCTGGGAGAGAAATGACAGCCTTCTAGATAATGAGAGGTTAGAGAAGCTCCGGATTGAGCACTTAACCAAGATTGAGAAGACGGATGACTACATCAGAAAGGCTAGAGCAGGAGAGTTAGTACTGAAGAATGCTTGCAAGGAAGCTAAGACTCAGAAGGCTAGAGCTGAGAATTATCTAGAGGAGAGCCAGGCTAGGTGGATCAGGATCACTGAGGCCCGTGCACAGGAGGATCAGAGAACTCAAGCTAAAATAGAGCAGTTGGAGGCTAGTGAGAAGAAGCATCAGATAGCTTTGTTGGAAGCACAAAAGGAGATCTCTGAGTTAAAGCTCTGAGCGGGGTTGAATAGGTCAAAGGATCAGGATAAGTACAAGAAGTTGACCAATTCCATTGCCACCAGGAACTTCCTCATCAGGACTATCACAGAGCACCCAGTGGGTCCAGTGACTGAGGCTCTCTTGAAGGAAGTCAGGGAGGATGACTTTGGATTGGATGTTTGATTTCCTTGTACTTGTATTTCCTTTTGTCTGTACTTTTGATTTTGTTGTTGTATTTTGACCCACCATGGGGATTCTGTTGTAATCAAACTATGTATCTTCACATTTTTGTAATATATGGTTTGTATAATTTTCTGTGGGCTTAATCTCTCTTCAACATCAGCATTTCCTCGAGGTCTGGAAAGGTCAAAACCAAAGAACCAAACCGGATACCCTTGGAAGACAAATAGGCATCCCGCACTGCATACTAACAACATTTCTTTGTTTTATAGGTTTTTATTGTTGTTGTTTCTCACTTTGTTGTGGTTTCAAGAAACATTGCTCGCAGAAGAGTGTTCCCTGTCAATAGAGTGCACCGGTATCCGACAAGAAACAACCTTCCAGGATTACAAATGGATCAGGTTCAACAAGACTTGACTGAAGTGAGGGCCCAGATGGCCAATGAAAGGACATAAATGAAGGCCCAAATGAATCAATTCATGACAGTGATGACTGGTTTAGCTCAGATCCAGGAAAGACTGAGGGAGTTGGTTGAGCGACAAACTCCTGAGGAATACCACCCAGGTACAGGGGGAACCAGTAACAACGATCACGTGCAGCCTTGCACTGATCCACCAGAGTTTGGACCTCACCTGAACCCAGACATCAATGCTATAAGAAACACCCAAGGTAACAATGGAGAGAGGGTTTTGCAGGAAGACGCTCAAGAAGAACAGTTTACTGTGGTTGGGGCTGGAGACGAAGTTTATGATCGTCGGTTGGATGAAATTGCAGAGAAGATAAGGTCTCTTGAATCCCAAAACTCTTTAGGTTTTGATGTCATGGACATGGGATTGATGGAAGGGGTTAGAATTCCTCACAAGTTCAAACCCCCTTGTTTTGAAAGATACAATGGCACGTCCTGCCCATGTACCCACCTTCAGTCTTTCCTGGGGAGATTGAAAGCCTACACCATGGATGAGAAACTATGGATGTTTTACTTTGAGGATAGCTTGACAGGGGCATCCCGAGAGTGGTATTCCCATTTAACCAGAGCCACAGTGAGAAATTGGAAAGACTTGGCTGAAGCTTTCATTCGTCAATATCAGTATAATTTGGACATGGCTCCAAACAGAACCCTTCTGATGGGAATGTCACAGTCTTCCCGTGAAAGCTTTAGAGAGTATGCCCAAAGGTGGAGGCAACTAGCTGCTGCTGCTCAACCCTCGATGTCAGAAAGGGAGATGGCAGACATTGGCTCCACCTGATCCTCAGAACCTTCCGAGAAACTACGATGTCAATGCTAGGTGTGTTTTTCATTCTAATGCACCTGGTCACTCCACGGAAAAATGCAGGGCTCTGCATATGAAGGTCCAGGATCTGGTAGATTCAAAGGCCCTAAACTTTGCACCACCTCCCAATGTCATGAAAAATCCTATGCCAAGCCACAGTGGGCCAAGGATTAATGCTATATAGGAAGGCTCACCCATGATTTTGATTGAAGATATTGCAAGTATTCAGACACCTCTGACGGAGGTTAAAGCTCAGCTTTTGAAATGCCAAGTGTTTCCAGGTTATGAGGCCTGTTGTGAATCTTGCAAGGTTTCCGAGAATGGGTGTGCAAGCTTGAGGAATGGCATTAATGGTTTGATCAAAGAAGGCATTCTGCAAATAACAACAACCGCTTCTACAACACCATCAACTCTTTTGTCAACAACAAGTGATTCTCCTACAACTGCAACAACAATTGTTCCTACCGATTCGTCTACAAAATCAGCAACCACCTCTTCCATCACTTCAACAAACAAAAGTTCCATTTCATCTCCTTCTACAACTTCAGCAACCACCAACAACGACGTCTCCACAGTTACTATTTATTATGACCCTACAACGGTCCCAAACTCCAGCAACTTTCAACAATCTCAGCAACAGTTTCAGCAACAACCAAGCTTCAATTCATCACCACCAACATCCACAAGAAGTCATGTCACCATCTTCTATGATCCACAGATAATTACGGTTCTAACCTCTACTGCAGTGAGCCCAGTCACCATCACGGTGCCGAGGCCGATTCCATATGATAAAGACAATGTTGTGCCATGGCATTATGATGATGACCTTGACTGCAACGGAGAAAAAGTCCTTCTTGATTCTTCAGTTCCTACTCCCCAAGTGGATAATGTCGGGGGAGGCGGAGGCTTCACCCGAAGCGGACGTCTCTTCCTGTCACAAGCTCCAAGGACCAACACTGAGGCAGAGGCTGCTACCAAAGCTAAAGGGAAAAGTGTGATACTAGAAGAATCTGCACCAAAAGAGACTCGTAAATCATCCTTTGATCAGGATGTGGATGAATTTATAAGGATAATTAAAAGAAGTGACTATAAAGTTGTGGATCAGCTCCACCAGACTCCTTCTAAGATCTCCATCTTATCCCTGCTGTTGTATTCCGAAGCTCATCGGGATACACTACTCAAAGTTCTGCATGCTGCCTACGTGCCAGAAGAGATCACAGTGAATCAGCTTGAGACAGTGGTGTCTAATGTCAATATTAGCCATGGGCTAAGTTTCATCAATGCTGATTTAACAACAGAAGGACGTCACCACAACAAGGCTTTGCACATCACCCTGGAATGCAAATGGGCTGTACTATCTCATGTTCTTGTGGACACTGGGTCTTCACTCAATGTCTTGCCGAAGAAAGCTCTTGTCAAGCTCGAATATGATGCAATAGCTCTCCGACCAAGCAATCTGGTAGTCAGGGCTTTTGATGTCTCCAAGAGGTCTGTTCTTGGAGAGATGGAGCTGCCTGTGATAATCGGTCCGCAGGTCTTTCAGACTACTTTCTATGTGATGGACATACAGCCGACCTACAATTGTTTGTTGGGTCGACCATGGATTCACGCCGCTGGCACAGTTACGTCGACCCTTCACCAGAAATTGAAATATGAGTGGGAAGGACAGATTATCACCATCTGTGGTGAGGAGGACATATTTGTTAGCCATCTGGCTATGAGATGGACGGTGAAATCAATGAAACTATGAGCCAAGGGTTCGAGGCTCTAAACGTCAATGAGGCGACGACTGAAGTATTTGCTTTATCCCAGGAGGATAGGATGGGTACTTCAATTGTCTCATATCAGCAAGCCCGGAAGGTTGTTGAAAATGGTAATGCCCAAGGCTGGGGCATGTTGCTGCCGGTAGAGAAGAAGGAGGACAGATTAGGTTTGGGCTACAAACCATTCCGACAAGATCAATCAGAGGATGCTAAAGAGCCCAAGTTCATCAGTGGGGGGATGCTCACCCCAGATGCTGTTAACAACCTGGAAGACGAGGCGGAAAGCGACCGCAACCTGGAGAGCTGGATACATCCAAGGATCCCGGGGCACCAAGTCCTTAACTGGTCTTCCCAGGAAATTATAAGGGTTACTCCTGCAGAGTAATTATTATTTCCTGCCCTTTTTTTAGCATGCATCAAGTCCTGCATCTTGCCCACGGTGTCAGGACTCATTTTTTAATAGGGCCATATTATAATTTTGTGCAAATGGATTATCAATGAATATCGGACATCTTTTGCAAACGAGTCTCTTTTTCGCTCACTGTCTTTTCATTTTTCACTTTTGTACAAAACAATAAAATGGAAATGTTTTCAAAGTAATAACTTTATTTTCACTTTTCTAAAATAAGATTAAAATTGATCACTAAAACGAACAAATCTCAACTCTTGCAGAGATTATCCTCCAGATTGCACCGATAACAACACCGCTATGACCTTGTATGACTTCGACAATCCAATTAATCAAGCCGATGAAGGGGTTGAAGAAGACTATGAGTTGCTTGAAGAGTTAGCCAGGTTGTTAAGGCAAGAGGAGAAAGTGATTACTCCTCATCAGGAGGAGGTTGAAACTGTTAATCTTGGTACCGAAGAGGATTTGAAAGAAGTGAAGATTGGGGCCAGTCTGCAGGCTTCAGTAAAGGAACAACTCATTGACATGCTTCGAGAATACGTCGACGTCTTTGCTTGGTCCTATCAAGACATGCCAGGTCTAGATACGAATATTGTAATGCACAAACTGCCATTAAAGGAAGATTGCCCTCCAGTGAAGCAGAAGCTACGTCGTACTCGCCCAAATATAGCCATGAAGATTAAGGAAGAAGTACAAAAATAGTGGGATGCCGGTTTCCTTGCTGTGACTAGTTACCGTCGTGGGTTGCTAACATTGTACCTGTGCCTAAAAAGGATGGAAAAGTATGTATGTGTGTGGATTACCGGGATCTGAACAGAGCTAGCCCAAAGGATGACTTCCCATTACCTCACATTGATGGACTGGTCGAAAACACAACTCAATTCTCAGTATTTTCTTTCATGGATGGTTTTTCCGGGTGTAATCAGATCAGAATGTCACCCGAAGACATGGAGAAAACAACCTTCATCACACCTTGGGGCACTTTTTGTTACAAGGTAATGCCTTTTGGACTGAAGAATGCCGGTGCCACTTATCAACGTGCTATGGTAACGTTATTCCATGACATGATCCACAAATAAATTGAATGCTACGTGGATGACATGATTGCCAAGTCCCTCACTGAAGAAGACCATCTGGTAAATCTGCTGAAGTTGTTCAAGCGTCTAAGGAAATATCAGCTGAAGTTGAACCCCAATAAATGCACATTCGGGGTATGGTCCGGTAAACTGCTGGGATTCATCGTAAGTGAAAAAGGAATTGAAGTTGATCCTTATAAAGTCAAAGCCATTCAGGAGATGCCTGCACCTAGGACTGAAAAAGAAGTTCGAGGGTTCTTGGGTAGATTGAACTACATATCAAGGTTCATATCTCACCTCACTGCAACCTGTGAACCCTTGTTCAAATTGTTAAGAAAGGAACAAACGGTCAGGTGGAACGAAGATTGTCAGAAGGCCTTTGATAAAATTAAGGAATACTTACAAGAACCTCCAATTCTTTTGCCTCTAGTTGAAGGAAGACCTCTAATAATGTACCTGACAGTATTAGAAGGATCAATGAGGTGTGTGTTGGGACAGCATGACGAGTCTGGTCGAAAAGAGTATGCAATATACTACCTAAGCAAAAAGTTTACCGACTGTGAACAACATTATTCACTGCTCGAGAAGACTTGTTGTGCTTTAGCGTGGGCTGCTCGCCGACTAAGACAGTATATGTTGACTCACACTACCTTGTTGATTTCAAAGATGGACCCCGTCAAGTATATATTTGAGAAGCCAGCACTTACCGGAAGGGTTGCAAGATGGCAAATGATTCTGACATAATATGACATTCAATACACATCTCAAAAAGCCATCAAGGGCAGTGTATTGCCTGACTATCTGGCTGAGCAACCCATTGATGATTATCAGCCCATGATATTTGACTTCCCTGATGAGGACATCATGTACCTAAAAGCAAGAGATCATGAAGAGCCTATTCACACTGAAGGGCCTGACCCAGAAGAAGAGTGGACAATGATGTTTGATGGGGCTGTCAATATGAATGGTCGTGGAGTTGGTGCAGTGCTCATTACACCTAAAGGAGTTCATATGCCTTTCTTGGCAAAGCTCACTTTTGCCTGCACTAACAACGAAGCTGAATACGAAGCCTGTATCATGGGTCTTGAGGAAGCCATTGACCTCAGGATCAAGACATTGAGTGTATTCAGAGATTCAACTTTGGTAATCAATCAGACCAACGACAAATGATACACTCACCAAGAGCATCTAATTCCATACCGTGACTACACAAGGAGATTATTGACTTTCTTCACAACAGTCAAACTTGAGTATATCCCTCGGGACGAAAATCAGTTTGCAGATTCTCTAGCTACCATTTCCTCCATGATCAAGGTTCAAACTGCAAATTATGTGCCTCGGATTTCGGTATCCAGACTGGACCGACCAGCATACGTATTCTCTGTAGACATTGTTAAAGATGACAAGCCTTGGTTCCATGACATCAAAAGCTTCTTAGAGGATCAAACATACCCACCTGGGGCATCATCCAATGATAAGAAGACATTAAGAAGGTTGGCCGGTAGTTTCTTCCTTAATGCTGATGGTTCATTATACAAGCAAAACTTTGACATGATTCTGCTCAGATGTGTTGATAAGAAAGAAACAGACTTGCTGATGCACGAGGTGCATGAAGGAACTTTCGGTACCTATGTAGGAGGACATGCAATGGCTAAGAAATTGTTAAGATCAGGTTACTACTGGATCACAATGGACGCAGACTGTTGTGCCTACACCAGAAAATGCCATAAATGCCATATCTATGCAGAAAAAGTGCATGTGCCTCCAAATCCTTTGAGCGTAATGTCTTCACCTTGGCCCTTTGCCATGTGGGGAATTGACATGATTGGAAAGATCGAACCGACTACTTCAAATGGCCATAGATTCATCATGGTAGCCATTGATTACTTCACCAAGTGGGTTGAAGCAACTTCATATGCTAACGTCACCAGACAAGTGGTAGCCAGATTCCTGAAAAGAGACATCATCTGTCGATATGGAGTACCCGAGCGGATCATTACTGATAATGGTTCCAATTTGAACAACAAAATGATGGCAGAACTGTGCCGGGACTTCAAAATCCAACATCACAACTCTTCTCCTTACAGGCCAAAGATGAACGGCGCTGTTGAGGCAGCTAACAAAAACATCAAGAAGATTGTGCAAAAGATGGTGGTTACTTATAAAGACTGGCATGAAATGCTACCATTTTCTTTGCATGGGTACCGAACCTCAATCAGAATGTCCACTGGGGCAACACCTTATCAGCTTGTGTACGGTATGGAGGCAGTCCTACCTGTTGAAGTTGAGCTACCCTCCTTACGGGTACTGATGGATGTGAAGCTGGATGAAGCAAAATGGGTCCGATTTCGGTACAATCAACTAAATCTGATTGAAGAAAAGAGATTAGCCGCAATCTGTCATGGGCAGT
Organism: Lathyrus aphaca; assembly: GCA_963966055.1. Lineage (NCBI taxonomy): Eukaryota > Viridiplantae > Streptophyta > Magnoliopsida > Fabales > Fabaceae > Lathyrus > Lathyrus aphaca. The sequence continues at coordinate 101,432,941 of OZ014519.1, read as the reverse complement.
TATATCAGAAAAGAATGAAGAAAGCCTTCGATCAGAAAGTCAATCTTCGGGAATACCAAGTAGGAGATCTTGTGTTGAAAAGACTTCTTCCTCCTCATACAGACCACAGGGGCAAGTGGACTCCAAATTACGATGGTCCGTTCATAGTAAAGAAGGTTTTCTCTGGTGGAACACTGATGCTCACTACTATGGATGGTGAAGATTTCTTATCCCCTGTGAATTCAGATGCAGTTAAAAAATACTTCGCATAAAATGACCCGCTGGATATAAAAACAGAATGTGAGTCCAGGCAAAAATAGGGCATCCCGGCGAGTCAAAAACAGAATAAAAGACTCGGGCAAAAATAAGGGAAAATTGAAAAAATGTACACCCGCTGAGTTGAAAAGCCGCATTGGACAACTCATGCAAAAATGGGTATCCCAGTGGATTGAAAACCCGAAAGGGCGATCCACGCAAAATCAGGGAATAAGCGAACAACTGCATTCTGAATTTGTCTGTATCACTCACGACACGACAAGCTTCAAAAGGATAAAACATCGGTCAGAATCAACCTTCTTCAGAAAGCAAATTGAGAAGAACGTCAAGGTCATACAGGTCATTGCAAAGGAAGTTCACTGGAGCATCGCCAACATTGCCAACACTTTTACTTTTCTCAATTTATAGCAATCTCCTCATTCCAGGGGATTTGTTTCTTTGACTGTATTTGCCAATTCAGGGCACCCAGATTAATAAAATCAGATTTTCAGTCACACCTCTTTTTGTACATTTTTATTTCGTTTGCAAAATGTCCAGTATTCATGATATAATACTTGCATAAAACAAATGAGCCATTTTTAATAAAATGCTTGCGGGAAATATATTTACTTTCAGGAATATCTAATTCCTATGACGGAATCCGGTAAGGGATACCTCGGGATACTTGTGCGTTTCTCTTATCTTAACAGATTGCAGGTATTCAATACACAGCATGGGGCATGCCAAGCACACTTCCCCAGCATACCTCTTCCCCAAGCAATATCTGGAATGCTTTTCCCCAACGCATTTGTCAAAGCCTCCTCATCCCTAGTACAAGTCTATTCAACAGGAGCATCCCCAGCCAATCTCCCCACAGAATCTCCAGCTTCTCCCCAGAAAAGCAAGGCCTGAAGCTCTTACACAAAAAAGTGACGAAGATTTCCTTCTCCCCAGCTGGGTTCTCCTTACGGGATAGATCTATCATTGATCTATTTTCCCAAGCAGAGTTATATCTCCTGACAGATCTACCAATGATCTCTTCCCCAGCTGGGATATTCTTCCAAGCAGATCAGCCAGAGATCTTCAGCGGGATCCGAATCACGAATCGGTTTCTATTTTGCATAATCATAGCATTCGCATCATAAATCACCGAAATAAGCGTAGCATTCTGTCTAATACGGAGAATTACGGGAAAAATCAAACATTTGGATGATCGCAAGTCAGGTTCGAGCCAGTCACCTGCAATTACCATCAGTACTTCATCAGCAATATATATAATACTTTTATTCCCCGCAGATATAAGCTAAAGCGTCCCCTTTGCACTCTCAAAAACAAATACCTACACACTCTTTTGACACTCTTCTGTGTCACCTTTCCCCAGCATGGTTGCCAAAACACTTGTTGCAAACCAAATACTTGTTCATAACACACTCTTTTCGGCACCCGTCCGTGTCATCCTATCCCCACAGGTCGCCAGAACACCTTTTACACTCTCACATACAAATATTTGTTCATAACTTATACATATTTGACACCCGTCCTTGTCATATATTCCCCAACAAGTTGAGCACTCGTCCGTGTCTTGTTCATACTTCACCAACAAACCAATACTCACTCATACTTATACAGAAGTCTTCGATACTCGTCCGTATCTTGTATATATATATATATATATATATATATATATATATATATATATATATCACTCCTCAACAGATTTGACACTCGTCCGTGTTCTTTGTTAACCAGTTGGTACTCGTCCGTATCATCATCTCTGAACACGCGTCAGCATTTGTTTCTACTGACACTCTTCCGTATCATGGTCTTAAGGATGCTTATCCGCATCTTTAATCTATACACAACGTCAAATACTTATACCTTTTTTATTCTTGAGCGTAAGCACTCGTCCGTGTTTATCGTTCCCCAGTATGTCGTCAACAGAACAACCTCCTTCTATCTGACATTCGTCTTATGTCGTGATACTTTCGACAGCCGTCCCCTTCCAGGTGATCGTCCTTCACCTTTGGATGATCGTCCCTCATCCTTTCCCCAATGGAGTCCCCATTAGTGGAACCTTTTTCTATCCGACATTCGTCCTATGTCGTGATAAAGAGCAGCCGTCCCCTGCTAGGTGATCGTCTTTCACCTTTTGATGACCATCCCTCATCATTTTATCCGATGGCCGTCCCCATCGTTGATCTTGTTATCCGACATTCATCCTATGTCGCGATAAACCCCGAGAGCAGCTGTACCCTGCTAGGTGATCGTCCTTCACCTCTTGATGATCGCCCTTCATCATGCTTATCCGATGGCCGTCCCCATCGTTGACCTTTTTCTATCCGACATTCGTCCTATGTCGTGATATTTTCAGCAGCCGTCCCCTGCTAGGTGATCGTCCTTCACCTTTGATGACCGTCCCTCATCATTTATTTCATTTATTCCTTAAACTGATGGCTGTCCCCATCATTGCCTTTACTTTAATCCCCAGAGAATCTTATCTCCTTACCTGATGACCGTCCCCGTCATGGTCTCTTTATTTACCCATCTTGTCGACCGTCCCCGTCATTGCTTTACTTATCCCCAGCAGTCGTCCTCTGCTCGATGGTCGTCCTCCATCGCCCGCATTTGATAATCATGCTATACTACCTTTTACATTTTATATCCCTTTTCTTCTTCTATCCAACGAGTGCAAATTTTGGACTGTCTTTGGTATTCAACCACAAGTTATCTTGTTTGTCTGTTAAGCCAGGCAATTACATCCTGCACAGCTAACTCATGTTTGAATAGGGGCAGCTGTAAACACCCCAAATTTGCCCTCACACATATCACACCATGACTTGTGATCTTTCATGTTTGCATTAGCATAAGCATACCACCTCATATTGCATATTTGTTTCATCTGCATAGTTCAAGTTCATCTGCATCTAGGGTTTGTGATCTGAGCAATCCAAGAATCCATCTGAGCCATCCCAAAGGACTCAAAGCTTTACAAGAGGGTCCATGTGTGTTCTATCATCATATTATGTACCTCAAAGTTCATGGAAGTCAAGAAATCACAATAATTGGCAAGGCATGGAAGCAGAGCTAGGGTTTCACTACACAAATGACCAAAATTAGGGTTTTGGTTTCAGAGGCCTCAACTCCAAATTTTTGGGCCATTCTTGTTTCTAATGTTCTTAAGATGTTATAAGGATCATGTGTACCAAGTTTGATGAATAAATTCATTGTGGAAGTCATCTGTTCATTGGGTAACTTCTTGAGCAAGTTAAGTCAAAATCAGGGCATCTGGGCCCCCAACAATGGAACCAAAAGGGTATTTTCATCAAATTGAAGTTGTATGATCTTTATTTGATCTTAGAAGAGGTTGTAAGTTCACAAGATTGAAGAATTTTGGGTCATTTGAAAAGTTGCCAAAAATGGAAATGACTTGTAATGGAAACTTTCCATTTTGGGAAAGTTTTTCAATCTCCTCTTTCTTGATCAAGAATGCTTCAAATGAAAAATTCTTGGTCATGAAAGTTGTAGATTAGGTCTTTCTCTTTTCAAAAAGTACAAGAACATGTTCTGATTCATTTTAGAACTCAAGTTATGATCATTCAAAGTTGGCAAAAATCCTATAATTTTCAAGAATGCACCAAAGAGGGATTTTTGCAAAACCACTTGCCAAGGCTTCAAATGACTTCAAATGTGTACAAATATGCCATAACATGATCAAACAACTTCAAGGAATCAGAATTGGGCCCTTGACCTAGGGTTTTTATGGCTTGTGAATCAAGAAACAACAAAGAGGGAAAAGTTGCAAAAGCCATGCTACCACTTGCCTCAGTCATTACAACTGCACAAAAACAATCCAAAGGTCTTCCTTTATCCATGCTGAGCCCAGCCATGCCCCTAATCCAGCTCTGACTCGTGCCATACCTCAAGTACAACCAAGCTTGACTTTTTGCAAAATCACCCATATCAATCAAGCAAGGCCACCACCCACTCTCTGACCAATCAAGACATCATATGCAAACATTATGGAACACATTTCACATAACACATTAGCCTAAAACTCACCGAAGCTCAGATTACACAACATGCTCTCAAAAACTTCATCTCTTCGAATCTCCCAACTCAGCCATCAAAAATCAAAAATTCTTTCACCAATCATCTCCACACAACCCCATGATCATTTCCCACCCCTCACATTGGCCTGAAACTACCTCAAACAAAAACACGATTTTGACATGCTCTGAACTGAAACCTCAAAAATAGTCCATACAAACTTGTTTCAAGCTTGCCAGAAGCATCAAGGGGTTCATTGGAGTGGAAAAGCACCAAGGAAGTGGCCAGGAAGCTCCAGAAAACAAAGCTTCATCTCAGGTAACCTCAAGAATTTTTTTTTCCAGAAATGCATTTTTAAGTTCTTAGATGAATCTTCATGATATGCTGATGATCCTGATGTGTTTAGTTTTGAAAATGGTTAAGTATTAAGCCTGTATTGAACTTCTGAAATTTCTGTTCAGTTTCACGTTTTGCTTCGAATCTTGTTTTTGGGGTTTGATAAATGTGTTTTGATGGCTGATTCTTGCTTAGGGATGTTTTGGGAGTGATTCTGGAGCTTTAGAGCTTTTGATTTAGCCTAGGGAAGAATTTAGGTGTTTTGGTTGGCCGGAGAAGATGACCGGAGGTCTTCTCCGGCCACCTGAAAATCCTTAAACCCTAATCTGTGATTAATTCGCCAGTTGTGTTTATGGACGTTAGATGAGGATTAAGGTTAACAGCGTGTTGTCCAGATTAAGTCATTATCATTTAATCCTGATTAATTAATTAAAAACATAATTAAAGGCCAGTTTGAATATGGGTCGTTCAGATACGCGCCAGTCAATTCCCACCATTTTTGTTTGAATCTCAGCCACTGGATGCGTTTACTTTTCCTTTTATTCATTTTTTTTCCATTTCTTTTCATATAATTATTTAAAATAGCAAAAATCATTAAAAAAATCTGAAATTTTTATCATGACTTTTATTAATTTTCAGAAACCAAAAATATTTTTATTTTTATTTTTTGCACAAAAAAAGTATTTTTAAATCATTTAAATGTTTTATTTAATTAATTAATTGATTTTAATTAATTAAAAATACATTTAAGTATTTAAAAATCACCAAAAATATCAGAGAGCATTCTTAGACATTTAGAAGCATTTACAAACTCACCATACAAATTTCTTTTTGGTTTTGATCCCACTTTGAGATTTTTCATTGAATTAGGGTTCCTAAAATGACCTATTTTCTAACCCTAACTTCAAAAGATTCATAACTTTTAAACCAAGTTGATTTTGTGAATGGTTCTTTTTTCATTGTTCTATGCATGTCTTCTAGCATCCAAAATCATTTTTGTTTCATTTGTATCTTGCATTTTCAAATTGTTTGACATTTTACATTGAAGATCACCTAAAAAACCCTAGAAACTTAGAAAATCCATAACTTCTCCTAGGTTTAGCTTCTGACCTCCCACTTTGGATGGTAACCTAGTATAGGTTTAGGGTTCCTTTGAGTGCATTTTCAATTTTTTATCTTGTGCATTGCATCTGTTTTGGTCATATGCATCTCATACATTCATAAAACCCTAATTTATCATGTTCATATGCATTCATTTTTGCATAAACATCAATACATGAACTTGCCATGACATCTCAAGCATTTGTATGTCATATTAGACATTATAGGACATGATGGAACATTGCTTGATCATTTTTTCCTTCATTTGGTATGCTTTGCATTCATAACATTTCATGAACATCCATGTGTTTCCATGCTTCTAATTTGTTCCTTTGCATCCCATCTCTCATATAAGCATACATATGCATCATGTGTGACTTTGCATCATCTCATGACTCATTTTCCTTGCATATGCACTTATGACTTTGATCATAGCATCTTTGTTTGATGCATTTCATTTCTTTCTTTACATGTTCAACTAACATTTCAGGGGCTTATGGTAAGTTGTTTAAGGTGTGGATGTGCATCCACATATAACTTCTCTTTCTCTTTTATTTTTGTACATTATACTTGTGTTTGAAGTGAATTTCATTCACTTGTGCCTCTTCCTTTCTTTTCTTTCTCTTAGGTTTACTTATCTTCTTAAATGAAGTAAGTAACCTTTCCTCTCCTTTCTTCTCTTTTTCATCCGCTTCTTCCTTGGTGGCCATCTTGAAGACTTCTCTTGAGCCTCACAAACCATAGGATAACCAAGCATGATAACTTTAGGGTTGTATATAGTCCCCCTTTAGTCTTTTAACTTTGAGTCCCTCTTCTCATCTCTTAATCGGAGACTAAACTCTTAAAGTTTTAGGACTTTGGAATTAGGGTTATGCCTGCATCCTTCTCTTAGGATGGAGTGTATAACTTTAATCCTAAGTGTTAAATCTTTAATTTGTTTAAACCTCTTAATCAAATCATCTTAATAATCACTAAGACTTCATCTTGTAACTTGGGCCTTACATTAGGGTTCTAATTCTTCCTTTATTGTTAAGAAGGACTAACCCTAATGTTTAATGGACAAGTCCCCCTCAAGTTGTCTTACCAACATAAAATCCATTTCTTAATCTCATCCCTTAATTAAAATCCACTTAATAAAGGTTTGTTATATAATGAATTTAATCCCTAACCATGGATTAAGTTGAGGTATCTTCCCCAGCTTAAGTGTTCTCATTTATTATCCTTCTATTAGGATGGTGTAATGAGTTCACTAATCTGTGATTAGAGATTAAACTCATTACTTAACACTAAACAAAAACCCAAAAACACCTAAATAATCACAAGTAGGTTGATAATCTTAATCCTTCATCATCATGGCAATTAAGTTGAGATGCTTATCTCATACTTAAGTATTCTCATTATCCCTAATCAGGGAGGATATAATGAGTTTACAAGCCTTTGATTTAGGCTTAAGCTCATTAACTTATGCAAATACCATAAACAATAACAAAACTGAAAACACAAAAACAAACAATAATCATCTCCTTCGGGATTCTTTTCTCATCACTCTCATTCATAAACGAGAACTTGCTTCTTCCGTCTAATGCAAGACAATTAGCACTCAAGTCATACGAGTCATACACTTGAGCATAGACAAGCAAGCAGTTCATCAGTCAATTTATCTTTCAGTCTCTTTGAGTCGAACTACGGTGTTCTGACTTCCTCATTGCACGCGAGGATACGTAGGCATAACTTAATAGTTATCGAACAAAAGTCTCTGTGTCTTCCCCCTCTTTCAGCATTCTCTTCTAAGCCTCAGTTCCTAAGCAATTCACCCTTTTGCACTGACACTTGTATATTCTTTTCCAGCTCTTGCACACAGATATCACGTACACTACCCCTTTAAACACAATCTTTTAAGCGTGGATCCCATCGAGTACGATGGAAAATCTGGGTGCTAACACCTTCCCAGGTTGTAGCCAACCCCGTTTCTCAGTTTCTCTGGTTCGCAACCGTCTTATCCATCTTTTCCTAGGTTTATGCAGCATTACCTTTCCTTCGGGATAAAAATGCCTAGCTGGCGACTCTATTCAGTTCACCTTCATTTTCTCCTTTCGCCGATCGTTCGCGCATGTACCGGGATGCAAATCTTTGGGAGCGACAATACCAATGCAAGGGACTCCTATGTTTGTGATGTGGAAGAAGATGCAAAGGCTCCAAACTGTTATAAAATTAATGGGGAGAGACTTTAAAGATATGAATGGGAAACTGGAAGCAGCTAGAGATAATTTGGAAAAGGCTCAAACAACTTTACTGCAGGATAGATTAAATATAAAATGCATAGATGATGTCAAAGCTTACATTAAAGAGGTTATAAGACTTACAGAAATAAAGGAAATGTTTTTGAGGCAAAAGTCTAAGGTGGAGTGGTTAAAGCTTGGAGATGGGAATAATAAGTTTATTCATGCTTCTCTAAAAGCAAGAAGAAGCCAATCCATAATTAATATCTTGGAAAATGAGAACAGGGTTATGCTGACTCAACCTCAGGAAATTAAAGAGGAGATAATTAAGTTTTACAAGGCTCTCATTGGAACTACTAGAAGCACAAGGACTGATATCAACTTGGGGGTTTTGAGAAAAGAACCTCAACTGAACCTGGACCAAAGAGACAGTCTGATAAGGCCTGTGACTGAGGAAGAGATCTGGATGAGTCTAAAGGGCATAAAAGACCTATCAGCCCATGGGATTGATGGGTACAACTAAATTTTTTTCAAAAGTGCCTGGAACATTGTGAAAGATGATCTGGTTAGAGCTGTAAAGGACTTCTTTGAGAGGGAGAAAATGTACAAAGCCATTAATTGTACTTTGGTGACTCTGATCCCAAAGCACAACAATGCAAAGATGATCAAATACTATAGACCAATCTCTTGTTGCACTGTGTTATACAAAATCATTTCCAGAATTCTAACTAAGAGATTAGGAACTGTGCTGAAGTCTATCATCCATAATAGTCAAGCTGAATTTGTGCTTGGTATGAGGATGCAAGACCATATCCTGCTTGTGTATGAACTGCTGAGAGGATACAGTAGGAAACGTGGTGCTCCAAAATGCATGATTCAGATGGATTTACAAAAAGCCTATGATACTGTGGAATGGGGGGATTTGGAGGACATTCTTAGGGAACTGAATTTTCCAAATCAATACATCATATGGATAATGCTTACAATGAATACTGTTTCATATCAGTTTCAAATCAATAGTGAGAAAACTCAGTGTATTGAAGCTAGAAGAGGTCTTAGACAGGGAGACCACCTCTCTCCACTTCTTTTTGTTGTAATCATTGAATATCTCCATAGACTCTTAGATCAACTCAAGGACAAGCCAGATTTCATTTATCACTTAAATTGTGAAAAACTGAGGCTTACCAATCTCAAATTTGCTGATGACATAATGTTGTTTACTAGGGGTGATAGAAAATCAGTTTCAATGATTATGGAAATATTTGATGTCTTTTCAAAATCTACTATTTTGCAGGTGAATCCCCATAAGTGCCAAGTGTATTTTGGCAATGTTGAGGAGGAGGTAAAAAATGACATTTGCAGGGATACGAGATTTTTAGAAGGAAAACTGCCTTTCAGATATCTAGGAATACCTATTACTAGTAAGAGATTGAATATAGGTCATTATTTGACTTTGGTTGAGAAGATTGTGCAGAGAATAACACATTGGAGTGCAAGCTTACTCTCTTTTGCAGGAAGAGCTCAACTGATACAAAATGTCCTTTTCTCCCTAACTAATTTCTGGTTACAATGTGTTCCTTTGCCAAAAGCTGTTGTCCAGAAAATTAATGCCATTTGCAGGACCTTCTTGTGGACAGGTGCTGAGAAGAAGTCCAGAAAATCCCCAATCTCATGGAAAATGGTTTGTTCTCCTAAGAGGAAGGGAGGCCTTATCATCATCAATATTGAAGATTGGAACAAGGCTTGTCTTATCAAGTTGTTATGGAATCTTCATGGTAAAAGTGATAACATGTAGATTAAATGGATCAATTGCTATTATGTAAAGAACAAGGACCACATGACAATGGCTGTGAAGACAAGTACATCCTAGATTCTCAAAGCCATCCTTAAGCTGCGGGATACATCCAGGAGTATTAGTGGATGGGATAACATAATACATGCTGAAAATTTGAAAATCTCGAAACTGTATGCAGGTTTAGTGCTGGAAACTCAAGATATGTGTTTGAGAACCTTGTTTTACAAGAATCTGGTAAGACCGATGGCGAAATTTTCTCTTTGGATGGCATGCCATAAATGGTTGCCAACAAAAGATAGATTAAAAAGATTCGGTTTTATCCAAGAGGAGGATTGCAGCTAGTGTAAAGAGAAGGAAACAATAGATCACCTCTTTTTCAAATGCCAAAGAATGAGGAGTATTTGGAACAAGGTGCTGAATTGGTTGTTGATATCGAGAAACCCGGGAACTTGGGAGCAGGAATTATGTTGGATGATGGATAAAAACAAGTTGAAATCAAGGAAAACGACTATCCTTAATTGTGCCTTGACAGAGACTCTTTATGAACTTTGGAGGTTTAAAAATGATACTTATTTTGGTATGGAACCTTTAGAAACAAGTATTGAAGGTAGAATTATAGAAAACATTACCTATAGGTGTTGGAACCACCCTAAGCTTAGGAAGGACCTTTGTAAGTTTATGATGCCTTAACTGTTTTAAGATTTGCTTCCTTGTAGTTTGTTTTGATAGCTGGACCGTTTCGGTCGCTTTGCGTGTAATGTTTTTTTGGTAATAAAGTATATTTCTTCCAAAAAAACACTCAAACACTATTTCTGAAAACACACGCAACTAATAAATTGGACAGTTCTGTTTTCAGCACCAGATAGATATGTCATGACATCAGTTTTGACATCCTGCTAAAACAACAACACCCTATAAAACTTCACACCTATATACTGCTTAATAACATGTCATGACATCAAGCATGACAGTTAAACACATAACTTGTTTTACCATAAAATGCTGCCAATCTACAACATCTACATATCCCATGTAATTTCACAATCTCTTCAATATACATCTCAGCTAGCTTCTGCATAGAATGATTAATCTTCATTGGTAAGAAATGGCCCGACTTAGTCAATGTATCCATGATCACCCAAATCTAATCATTTCCCTTGGCAGTCTTCAGCAAACCTGTCAAAAAATCCATGGAAAAACTATCCCACTTCCATTCTGGAATATTCAACGACTACATAATACCCAACGACTTCTGATGTTCAATCTTCGATTTTTGGCAAACCAAACAAGCATACACAAATTCTGCAACTTCTTTCTTCATACCTGGCCACCAAAATAATTTCTATAAATCATGGTACATCTTTGTAGCACCAGAATGGATACTCAGTCTACTTCAATGTCCTTCTTCTAAAATACTCTTCTTAGTTTCCAGAACATCTGGAATACACACTCTATCTCGGAATCTCATCACACCATTCTCATCAATTCAGAATTCACCTTTGTTACCTTGGTTAATCAAGGTTAAGTGATCAACCAACTTCAAATCAGATTGTTGTCCCACTTCGATCTCCTCTAAGATACCAGTAGTCAATTTCAACATTCCCAACTTCACAATATCAGAAGTAGTTTCACACAACAAACTCATCTCTCGGAACTATTCAATCATTTCAAGTTCTTTCACCATTATCATTGACATATGCAATGTCTTCCTACTCAAAGAGCATGCAACCACATTTTCCTTACCAAGATGGTAACACAATTCAAAAATCAAAGTCCTTCAAGAACTCTAACCATCTTCTCTATCTCATATTTAATTCCTTCTGATCAGACAAGTATTTCAAACTTTTATGATCGCTGAACACTTCAAACCTCGAACCAAAGAGATAATGCCTCCAAATCTTCAACACAAAAACCACGACTGCCAAGTCTAAATCATGTGTATGGTAATTTCTTTCATGAACTCTTAGTTGCCTAGAAGCATAAGCAACCACTTGACCATTTTGCATCAAAACGCCTCTAAGTCCCATCTTTAACACATCACAATACACTACGAATGACTCATTCAGATTAGGCAAAATCAAAACTGGAGTAGTTGTCAATTTCTTCTTCAATTCTATAAAATTCTTTACACATGCAACATCCCACACATAAGCTTGACCCTTTCGAGTCAACCGATTCAAAGGTAACGCCAACTTTGAAAAGCTCTCAATAAACTTCCGATAATAACCTGCTAATCCCAGAAAACTTCGAATCTCAGTAGCAGACTTCAGAGTCTCCCACTGTAACACCGCATCAATCTTCGACATATTTACAAAAATTCTACTACTGGAAATTACATGTCCAAGGAAACTCACTTCCTTCAACCAGAACTCACACTTTGATAGCTTAGCATACAACTTCTTCTCTCGGAACACTTACAACACAATCCCCAAATGCTCTGCATGCTCTTCTTCGGTCTTGGAATAAATCAGGATATCATCAATAAAAATCACCACAAATTTATCCAAGTACTCATGAAATATCCGTTTCATGTACTCCATGAACACAACAAGTGCATTGGATACACCAAACGAAATCACCGTGTACTCATAATGACCATATCTCGTCCTGAAAGTTGTCTTCTAAATATCATCAGACTTAACACGAATCTGATGGTAACCATATCTTAGATCAATCTTTCTAAACACACAAGCTCCTACCAACTGATCCATCAAATCATCGATTCTCAGAAGTGGATACTTATTCTTAATAGTAACCTTGTTCAACTGCCGATAATCGACACACAACCTCATACTACAATCTTTCTTCTTGACCAACAACACAGGAGCACCCCATAGAGAAACACTAGGTCGAACAAAATTCTTTTCCAATAATTATTCTAATTGTTTCTTCAACTCACTCAATTCAAAAGCAGACATCTGATACAGAGCCATAGACACAGGACTTGTACCAAGTAATAAATCCACTACAAACTCAACTTCACGTTCTATAGGTAAATCACTTATGTCATTCGGAAACATATCTGGAAATTCTTGAACAACAGGTAGTTCAACACTCGGAGTGTTCCCTTTGCCTTGCAACGATGCAAACATTGCAAACATCTGAACTTCGTCTTCTAACAGGTCATCCACTTGCTTAGCCATCAAGAACATCAATTCACCATGATCACCAAGTTCAGGAAAGTCTACAGTCTTTGCATAACAATTGATATGCACAAAGTTGAACTCTAGCCAGTTCATTCCAAGAATTACATCAATTTGGTGCAAAGGTAAGCACACCAAATCCATTAAGAAGTCCTTCTAAAAAATGTTCAAAGGACACTTCAAACACACATACATGGTAGTATCAAAACCGTTAGTTGGCATCTCTATTACCATACCACCATTCATATTAGACAATTTCAAACCCAACTTAGTAGCACATTCAAGAGAAATAAAGTAATGCATAGCACAAGTATCAATAATCACGATCAACTCAACACTATTAATAAAACATGTACCTCGAATCAAGTTATTTGTCTTAGGGAATTCAAAACCACTCAAAGCGGACACTTTTCCATTGGTCTGAGCAGCAGTAACCGTCTTTTTAGGCTTCTGACATTGGGTGCTAATATGACCCTATTCACCATAGTTAAAACAAGTTGGTCCTTCATTTGGGAAATCACCAACCCGATGACTTCTCTTACTGCACATGTAACATCTCACTGTAAACACCCCAAATTTTCCATCATTAGTTTCACACCATGGCTTCTGATCTTCCATTTTTTCATAAGTTTAAGCATATCATCTCATATTGCATTTTTTGCTTCACTGCATTGGTTTAAAGTTCATCTGCATCTAGGGTTTGTGATTTGAGCAATCCAAGATTCATCTGAGCCACTCCAAAAGGTCTTCAATCATCTCAAGAGGGTGCATGAATGTTCAATCATCATATTATATCCTCCAAAGATCAAGGAAGTCAAAGAATCACAAGAACTTACAAAGCATGGAAGCAGAGTCGTGGTTTAACTGCACAGATGACCTGAAATTAGGGTTTTGGTTTCAGAGGCCATAACTCCAAATTTCTTGGTCATTCTTGTATCTAATAGTCTCCATATGTTATAAGGATCATTCATACCAAGTTTGATGAAGAAATTCATTGTGGAAGTCATCTGTTCACTGGGTAACTTCTTGAGCAAGTCAGAGCAAAATCAGGGCATCTGAGGCCCCCCAACATGGAACCAAAGTGGATTTTCATCAAATTGAAGTTATATGGTCTTTATTTTATCATTTAAGTGCTTGGAAGTTCACAAAATTGAAGAAAAGTGAGCAAAACCAAAAGTTGCCAAAAATGGAAATGACTTGTAATGTAAACTTTCCATTTTGGGAAAGTTTTTCAACCTCCTCTTTCTCCACCAAAAATGCTTCAAATGAAAAATTGTTGGTCATGAAAGTTGTAGATTGGATCATTCCCTTTTCAAAAAGTACAAGAACAAGACCTAATTCATTATGGAACTCAAGTTATGGCTTTGCAAAGTTGGCAAAAATCCTAAAATTTCCAAGTTTCACACCAACGAGATTTTTGTGCAATTTCACATTTCAAGCATTCAAGTGACCTCTAATTCACTTCTGAACTTCATTACATGACAATGCAACATTGCAAGCCCAAAATCATGCCTTGGATCACAAGTTTCCATAAGCCATTTTTCACAAAATTCTCAAAAGAGGGATTCTTGCAAGAATGATTTTTAAGGATTGGTATGACTTCTAAGTTGTCTCAAAGCATCATAGCAACATCATGTAACACTTCATGACCAAAATTCAGCATTGAATGAGACATTTCCATGACCAAATATCTCAAAGTGCAACAAGTTGTGAAAATGCAAAACATGTGCCATCTCACCATCCATTCACTTCTGATCACTCTAAATCATCCCATGGCCATCCTTGAAGACAGCTGAACTCAGAGCAACCCTAAAATAGCTTCTACCATGGCCCATGCTTGAAGCACACCAACTATTGACTTTTTGGCTAATTGCTCCATACCATTCCTATGTACATATCAAGTCTTCTGACTCATTCCAATAGTTTAGGGATTGCATAAGGATCATAAACCAAGCATCACACAAGCTCAGAACGCAGATACCATCAGATTACACAAAACTTGCAAAAACCTTCCCTTCTTCGATTCTCTAAAACCATCCATCAAACTTCAAAAATTCTTTCACCATCCACTCAGAAATCATCCATAGAATACAAACCAACCATTGGAATGGCCTGAAACATCATAAACACAAACCTCAATTTCTGCTACACCAGAATTGGAACCTTCAAACTAGCCATCATCAAAGCTTTTGAAGCATTCCATTAGCCTCAGGAGGATCAAAGGAGACTTTTTTTCACAAAGGAGGGGTCCTGAAAGCTCTCATTTGCAGTTCATAAGCTCAGGTAACATGATGAACATTTGTTTCCAGAATCCTGTTTTCTTGTTAAAATATTGTTCTATATGTTGCACTGATCATGGGGATGTGTTTAATTTTAAAAATGAGCAAGAAATGAGTATGATACGATGTTCTGAAAGTTTGACCTAAAATTTGTTTTAATTCGATTCAGCCTCATTACGCAATGTAAATGTTGTTTGTTTGTTGATTCATGATGTATGATGCTTGGGGATTGATTTTGGGCAGTTTTTATGGGGATTGATTTTGGGCAGTTTTTATGGGGATTGATTTTGGGCAGTTTTTATGGGGATTAGTGGCTTAGGGAAGAAGATGACGTTTTTGACTCGCCGGAGAAGATGATCGGAGGTCCCCTCCGGCCATCTGAAAGTCATTAGGGCTTAATCTCTGATTAATTAGTTTAGTTTGAATTTAGGTCGTTGGATGAGGTTTCCCGCGTGTGTGGATGGTCAGGATCCTCTCACTTAACCCTAATCTCCAAATTAATTAAATTAATCAATTAATTAAGTCAGGTTAAATCCCAACCCTTAGATCACGCGCCAGTCAACGTTTATAACCCCAGTTTGAATCTGGACCATCAGATCTTCATACTTTTCCATTTATTTCATTTTATTTTATATTTTATCCATTCCTTTTCATATAATTATTAAAAATAGTAAAAATGATCAAAAAAATCTGGAAATTTTTATCAAGTCTTTTATTAATTTTTCAGAAATCAAAAATATTTTTATTTTTATTTTTTGCATTAAAAAAGTATTTTTAAATCATTTAAATGTTTTATTTAATTAGTTAATTGATTTTAATTAATTAAAAATACATTTAGATATTTAAAAATCACCAAAAAAACAGAGAACATTCTTAGACATTTAGAAACATTTACAAACTCACCATACAAATTTCTTTTTGGTTTTGATCATGCTTTGACATTTTTCAATGAATTAGGGTTCTTAAAATTGTTCATTTTCTAACCCTAACTTCAAAATTCATAACTTTTAAACCAAGTTGAGTTTGTGAATGATTCTTTTTGCATTGTTCTATGCATGGCTTCTAGTTTCTAAAAACATTTTTGTTTCATATTTATCTTTCATTTTCAATTTTTTTGGCATTTTACATTGAAAATCCCCCAAAAAACCCTAGAAACTTAGGAAATTCATAACTCCTTCTAGGTTTAGCTTCTGACCTCCCCCTTTGGATGGTAACCTAGTATATGTTTAGGGTTCCTTTGAATTCATTTTCAATTTTTTATCATGTCATTAGCTTCTGTCGTTGCCATTTGCATCTCATCCTTTCATAAAACCCTAATTTCTCATCTTCCTTTGCATACATCTTGCATATGCTTGCATTCATGAACTTGCCATGATACTTTATCAATTCACATGACATATAAGACATCATAGGACACTTTAGATTCATTCTTGATCATTTCTTCATCCATTTGCTAGGTTATGCATTCATATCACTCCATGAACATTCATGTGCATTCATGCTTCCTTTAGGCTTCATTTGCATTCTCATCTCTTGTATGGACATTCATATCACTTGACATACATTTGCATCATCTCTTAGCATCATTTGCATCATAAATATACTTCTGGTTTTGTTTTGCATCCTTGCATACATCTCATTCTCACTTCATTCTCTCTTTTATGCTAACCATTTCAGGTGGTAAGTACTTTGAGAAGTGAATTTGCCTTCACTTCTCACTTCTCTTCTCTTTCTCTCTTATGCATCATTGCTGCATTTTGCTTTTGCTTTAGAGTGAGCTTGCTTATTCATGTTCTTCCTTCACTTTCTCTCTTCAAGTAACTTATCTTCTTAAGTGAAGTAAGTTAGCTTGTTTCTTCTGCTTCTCCTCCTTTCTTATGCTTCTTCTTTGGTGGCTTTTCTTGAAGATCTCTTGCAAGACTCATAAACCCTAGGAACACCCAAGTATGATCACAATTTAGGGTTTTATCAGTCCACCCATTAGTTTTACCTTTGTGTCATCTTTTGTGTCTCTCTTCTCATCTCATAATCAGAGACTAAACCTTTAAGGTTTTAAGGCTTTGTGATTAAGGTTATGCCTGCATCCTTCTCTTAGGATGGAGTGTATAACTTTAATCCTAAGTGTTAAACCCTCAATGTGTTTAAATCTCTTAACCAATCCATCTAATAATCACTAAGACAATAAGCTTGTAACTTGGGCCTTGCACTAGGGTTCTAATTCTTCCTTAATTGGTTAAGAAGGACTAACCCTAGTGTTAATGGACAAGTCCCCCTCAAGTTGTCTTACAAACCATAGAATCCACTTCTTAATCTTACCATTAACTAAAATACACTTTAATAAAGGCTTTGTTTGGTCTTGAGGTTAATCCCTAGTCATAGATTAAGTTGAGGTATCTTCCCCAGCTTAAATGTTCTCATCTATTATTCTTCTATTAGGATGGTGTAATGAGTCCATTAAATCTTTGATTATGGCTTAAACTCAGTACTTAACACTAAACAAAAACACCAAAAAACATCTAAATAATCACAAGCAGGTTAATGATCTTAATCCTACATCATGGTAATTAAGTTTGAGGTGTTAACTTCATACTTAAAGTATTCTCATTACCCCTAATCAGAGGGAGGATGTGATGAGTTTACTAACCCTTGGTTTAGGCTTAAGCTCATTATCTTATGACAAACACAAAAAGCAATAAAAGATTGAAAATATCAAAAACAAATAATAATCGTCTCTTTCGGGATTCTTTTCTCACCTCATTCGCTCACAAACGAGAACTCGCTTCTTCTGTCTAATGCAAGACAGTTTGCACCTGAGCCGGACAGGTCATACACTTGAGCATAGACAAATAAGCAGTTCATCAGTCAATTTACCTTTCAGTCTCTTTGAGTCGAACTACGGTGTTCTGACTTCCTCATTGCACGAGAGGATACGTAGGCATAACTTAACAGTTATCGAACAAAAGTTTCTTTCTCCTCTCCCCTCTTCCAGCCTTATTCTTTTGAGCCTCTTTCCTGAGCATCTTCACTTTACATCTCTTTTGCACTGACACCTGTACATTCTTTTCCAGCTATTGCACACTGATAGCACTGACACTACCCCTTTAAACACAAACTTTCAAGCGTGGATCCCGTCGAGTACGACGGACAATCTGGGTGTTAATACCTTCCCTGATTGTAACCAACCCCCTTTCTCAGTTTCTCTGGTTCGCAACCGTCTTATCCATCCTTTTCTAGGTTTATGCAGCATTACCTTTCCTTCGGGATAAAAATGCCTAGCTGGCGACTCTTTTCAGTTCATCTTCATGTTCTCTCTCTTTCGCCGACCGTTCGTGTATGTACCCCGTCTGACCCGGTGTCATTCGATGGGAGCGACACTCACCACTGGATTGTTAAACACATCAGACCTGTGAACAAATTCTCCATATTTGTAGCACTTGGGAGGAACAAAACTTTCTCCCCCACTTGGCTTCTTCCCATATGAAACCTTCTGCTTCCCCATCTCAGCTGGAGTCACATAAGGTTTTCCTTGAAATTGGCCTTTCTTTTTCTTCTCATTCAATTGCTTATAGTTAGAAGATTGATCTCGACTATCTTCAACATAAATCTTGCTTTTTCGCACCAACTCAACATACCTACAGATCTATTGACATTCATTCCCCTGCTTGATCTCTGGTCTCAACCAATTCTTAAACTTGAGAAACTTAGAAAGTTCAGCATCAGCACGGCTGTAGTGAGGACAAAACTTCATGAGCCTCTCATACTTTGCAGCATACTCTGCTACCGTCATGTTCCTTTGCTTCAACTCAAGGAACTCCACCTCCATCTTGTCACAAGCATCTTCGGGTAAATACTTTCCCAAAAACTCCCTTTTGAACACTGTCCAAGTCACCACAATACCAACATCCTCTAAACGCTAAAAAGTATTATCCCACTAGTTTTTAGCCTCCTCAGACAACATGTGTGTACCAAATTGTACCTTCTACGCATCCACACATGCCATTACTTTGAAAATATTCTCAATCGCCTTGAGCCACTTCTGTGTGCTCTACGGGTCATGATCTCCTTTAAAAACTGGAAGATTATTCCTCTGAAACTTCTCCAAAGCACGAAACTCATTTTGTTCGTTGTTTCGATCCGTAGACTGAGTAAGTGCCGCAACAGCTTCAATAAGAGCATGTATGTTGTTTCCATCCATTCTGCATAATACTAATGTAACACCTTTCTACCTGTCGCTCCCCCGAAAAGACACCAGGGTCCTAGGGTGCAGAAGCGAACGGTCGGCGAAAGGAGAAAATGAAAGTGAACTGAATAGAGTCGCCAGCTAGACATTTTTATCTCGAAGGAAAGGTAATGCTGCATAAACCTAGAAAAAGATGGATAAGACGGTTGCGAACCAGAGAAACTGAGAAAGGGGGTTGGTTATAACCTGGGAAGGTATTAGTACCCAGATTGTTCGTCGTACTCGACGGGATCCATGCTTACAAGATTGTGTTTAAAAGGGGTAAGTGTATGTGTTATCTGTGTGCAAAAGCTATTAATGAATGTACAGGTGTCAGTGCAAAAGGGTGTGAATTTCTCAGGAACTGAGGCTTAGAGAAGAATGCTGAAGGAGCGGGATGACAAAGAGACTTTTGTTTGATAATTGTTAAGTTATGCCTACGTATCCCCGCGTGCAATGAGGAAGTCAGAGCACCGTAGTTCGACTCAAAGAGACTGAAAAAAAATGAATTGACTGTGAACTGCTTGCTAGTCTATGCTCAAGTGTATGACTCGTCTGGCTTGAGTGATAACTTTCTTGCATTAGACGGAAGAAGCAAGTTCTCGTTTGTGAATGAGTGTGATGTGAAAAGAATCCCGGAGGAGACGATTATTGTTTGTTTTTGTGTTTTCATTTTTGTTATTGTTTTTTGGTGTTTTGCATAATTTAATGAGCTTAAGCCTAAATCAAGGGTTTATAAACTCATTATATCCTCCCTGATTAGGGATAATGAGCCTACTTAAGTAGGAGATAAACATGTCAACTTAATTTCCATGATGATGTAGGATTAAGATCATTAACCTACTTGTGATTAATTAGATGTTTTTGGATTTTTGTTCAGTGTTAAGTAATGAGTTTAATGTCTAATCACAGATTAGTGAAATCATTACACCATCCTAATAGAAGGATAATAGATGAGAACACTTAAGCTGAGGAAGATACCTCAACTTAATCCATGGTTAGGGATTAAATTCATTATATAACAAGCCTTTATTAAATGGATTTTAATTAAAGGGTGATATTAAGAAGTGGATTTTATGGTTTGTAAGACAACTTGAGGAGGACTTGTCTAATAAACACTAGGGTTAGTCCCTCTTAACCATAAGGAAGAGATAAAACCCTAATGTAAGGCCCAAGTTACAAGATAAAGTCTTGGTGATTATTAGTGTGTTTTGATTAAGAGGTTTAAACAAATTAAAGGTTTAACACTTAGGATTAAAGTTATACACTCCATCCTAAGAGAAGGATACAGACATACCCCTAATTCCAAAGTCCTGAAACTTTAAGAGTTTAGTCTCTGATTATTGAGATGAGAAGAGAGACTCAAGGAGAATCAAAGGTAAAAAGCTAAGGGGGACTATACACAACCCTAAAAGTTATCATGCTTAGGCATCCTGTGGTTTGTGAGGCTTAAGAGAAGGGATCTTCAGGGAAGCCACCAATGGAAGAAGCAGATGAAAAAAGGAGGAAGCAGAAGAATAAGTTAATTACTTCCTAAGAAGATAAGTAACTTAAAGGAAGAAAGTGAGATAGATGGAACATAAGTGAACTTGATTCACTTCAAAGACATGTAAATATGCATATGAATGAGATAAGAAGAGGTGGGAAGTGAAGGCAAATTCACTTCCCAAATAACTTACCAAAGGTACCTGAAAGGTTAGTATGAATGCATAAGACATAAAGCATAAAGAAATGAATTGAAATCAGATGCAAAGACCAAAGTCAGAAGTGATTATGCAATGCCAATGGCTTATGAGATGATTCAATGTCATACAATGTGCATATGAATGATCATACAAGGATGAGATATCATGAAAGCATGTTTGGAAGCTTGAAAACACATGGATGCTTATGAAATGAAATGAATGCAACACATGGCAAATGAATAAAGAAATGATCAAACAAGATTATAACATGTCCTAAGATATCTAAGATGACATATGAATGCTTGAAATGTCATGGCAAGTTCATGTGATGATGAATATGCAAGGTGAATGCAAATGAACATGAGAAATTAGGGTTTTATGGACATGTGAGATGCAAATGAGAAAAACAGAAGCATGCAACATGATACAAATTTGAAATCAAGCTCAAACAAACCCTAATCCCATATTAGGTCACACCCCAAAGGAGAAGGTCAGAAGCTATTCCTATTGAAAGTTATGATTTTCCTAAGTTTGCTAGGGTTTTTGGGTGATTCAAAAGGGAAAATGCAAATCAAATTGAAAATGCAAGATAAATTCATGAGAAATATTACCTAGAAACTACATGCAATATGTGACACAATTCAGAAAGAATCAAGTTCAAACTCTTCTTGATTAGGCATAAATGATTTTTTAAAGTTAGGGTTAAAAGTTGTGATTTTTTAAGAACCCTAATTCAAAGAAAAATGTGAAATTATGAACAAACCTAAAAATAAATTTGTATGAAGAGTTTGAAAATGTTTCTAAATGCATTGGAATGGTTCATGATTTTTTTGGTGATTTTTAGAAACCTAAATGCATTTTTAATTAATTAAAATACTTTAATTAATTAAAAATAATATTTAAATATTTTTAAAATATGTTTTTAATGCAAAAAATAAAATAAAAATCATTTTCAGGTTGAGAAAAATATTTATAACAGAAATGCAAAGTTTCATATTTTTGTGATGAGTTTTGGTATTTTAAAATAAATATGCAAAAGAAATGAAAATAAAATAAAATAAAATGAATTAAAATGGAAGGTCAACTGATCTGAGGGCCAGGATTCAAACTCAGGGGGTAAGCATTGACTGCGCGTGCATTTTAAGGACTAGGATCATTTCTGATTAAATTAATTCAATTAAACCTAATTAAACTAATTAATTAATGTTTAGGGTTAATGACCTCATCTGGACCGTACACTGCCTAATCTAATCTCAATCCAAGGGCTCACAATGAAACTGGAAAACGAAACCCTAATTAATCTCAGGTGACCGGAGCAAGCTCCGATCATCTTCTCCGGCCAACCTCTCATGCTATCTCTCTCAATACGTCATGAAAATGCATTAAACCTTCCAGATTCACTCAACTAAACATCCTAAACAAGAATCCAACAACAAAATCCATTTATTTTTCATGAATCAAGAGAATCGAACAAGAACATTTTCACGGGCAAAATTTCAGAAAGCTATGAAATACTCAAAACTCAAACATTTTCAATTCTAAACATATCATTGTGATCCTTAGAGCATGCCGTTTCATTCTATAACAAGAAATCAAAGCTTTGAGAAAAAATGTTCTTGACCATACCTGAGCTGGAAACCTTCAATGGTGAGCTTTCAGAACCTCCCACTTGTGCAAATGAGCTCCTTTGTTCCTTCTGAAGCTATTGAGATGCTTAGAATGCTTTGAAAGGGGTTATTTTGGGTGGCTCGATTCTGATATGGCAGAAATGGAAACTTTGGTTTATGAGGTTTCAGGCCATGGTAATGGTTACTTTGTGTTCTATGGATGATTTCTGAATGAATGGTGAAAGAATTTTTGAGGTTTGATGGATGGTTTGAGAGAATCGAAGAAGGGAAGGTTTTGGCAAAATTTGGGAAATCTGATGTTGTGTGTGTTCTGGGCTCATGGCATGCTTAGTTTATGATCTTTAGGCAATCCCTAAACTATTTGAATGAGTCAGAAGATTAGATATGCACTGTGGAAAAGGTATGGCTCCATTGGCCAAAAAGTCAAGATTGGTGTACTTGAGGTATGGGCCATGGCAGAGCTGGTTTCTGGGCTTGTACTGCTTCAGCTAGCTTCAAGGAGATCCATAGGATCATTGTTATGCAGCTGGATGGCTTGGATCAAGAGATGTCATGCTTTATGCAATTTTCCAACTTTGGTGTTTCTTGTGAATCAAGCCATGAAATGCTTCAATCCTTGGGCCAATTCTGATCTTTGGATGCTCCCTTGAAATGTTGTAACATATTTGTGCACATTAGAAGGCATTTAGAAGCTTTAAAATGCCAATATGCAAAATCCCTCTTTGACATGAAACTTGAAATTATGTGATTTTTGCCAACTTTGAAAGGCCATATCTTGAGTTCTAGGATGAGTCATGACATGTTCTTGTACTTTTTGAAAAGGGAAAGACCTAATCTACAACTTTCATGTCCAAGAATTTTTCATTTGAAGCATTTTTGGTCATGAAAGAGGAGGTTGAAAATCTTTCCCAAAATGGAAAGTTTGCATTTCAAGTCATTTCCAGAAACGGCAAGTTTGCAATTGGCTCAAAATTCTTCAATCTTTTGAACTTCCAACCACTTCTAAGATCACATAAAGATCATTGAACTTCAATTTGATGAAAATGACCCTTTGGTTCCATTGTTTGGGGCCTCAGATGCCCTGATTTTGACTTAACTTGCTCAAGAAGTTACCCATTGATCAAATGACTTCCACAATGAATTTCTTCATCAAACTTGGTACACATGATCCTTATAACGTATCAAGAACATTAGAAACAAGAATGACCAAAAAAATTGGAGTTAAGGCCTCTGAAACCAAAACCCTAATTTTGGTCATCTGTGTAGTGAAAACCCCAACTCTGCTTCCATGCCTTTGCCAATTCTTGTGATCCCTTGACTTTCATGAACTTTGGGGAGCATAATATGATCATAGAACACACATGGACCCTCTTGGATGGCTTTAAGACCTTTGGGATGGCTCAGATTGATTCTTGGATTGCTCAGGTCACAAACCCTAGATGCAGATGAAATGGAACTATGCAGTGAAACAAAATATGCAATATGAGATGTAATGCTTATGTTAAAACAAAAATGAAAGATCACAAGCCATGGTGTGGGAAAAAGTGAGGGAAAATTTGTGGTGTTTACACTACCCCACAACAAAATATGCACATAAATAACTAATTAAATCAGAGTAACAAACACCATAGGGTGCCACATTTCATTCATTAATCAAAATCATCAATTAGATGTCCTGTCCTATAACAGAGGTTAACAACATATTTCACCATATTAAACATTTACTATGCAGTAGAATTAAACTTCATGCTTCATTTATAAAATAAATTAGTTATTCAAAAACAACAAATAGATCAACAATGTAAAAGCAAAAGGACTCGGTGGTCCACATTCGTTCCCAACCCGATGTTACATGACAAAGAGCAGGACACCACCTAAGACTTCAAACTAAACAGAAAAGGAAAACACTTCAAAACAACTCTGTAACGGCCCGATTCAATATTTCCCAATTTTGTTGAGTATTTTATTTTATTTGAGTGATAATTATCTTATTTGTGGAATTGACATGATACTGAGATATGTTGGTATGATATGTGATTTTACCGTTTTGTGATTTTCGGGTAAAATTAGATTGGAGGGTACTTTAGACTTTTTCTAATTAGTGATATATTAGAATTTAGATAGAATTATATTTTTGAGAGAAAATGATATTTGGTGGAAAAGAGAAGAAAATGAGTTAAGTGTAGAAATAGAAAGATAGAAAGATAGAAAGAAAATATATAAGTTGTGAGAAAAGAAAGAAAAGATATATAGAAAGAAAAAGAGGAGAAAGAAAAGAAAGAGAAGAGAAAAGAAGATTGCGCCTAGGAATCGAAATACTCGGGTAAGGGTGATAAACATTGTTATCTTAATCTTGTATATGATTATGTATGTATGAGAATAATTGGGTTTTTGTTTTGGTGAAGTTTAGAGAATATGAAAAGTTAGGGTTTTTAATGAAAATGTGAGAAATTGGTAGATTAATCGGTTAGAAGTTGTTAAAATCGAAGTATGATGTTAGATACATGTTATTAATCATGTTTATTGGAGTTTTGGTTGAGTTTTAGGTGGTTAGAGATGACTGTTGCGCAACTGAGAAATTTTGGAATCGCTGTTGTCGCTCAGCGAGCTTTCCAAAGATTTTCTCGCTCAGCGAACCTGGGGTTTTTGGGAGGTTTTGTGTTTTAATTCGTAACTTTAGTTTCGGTTATCCGTTTTAGGCGTTCTTTATATCGATTCGAAGATAAAAATGTGTAGAAACTAATGATGCTACGAAGACTAATTTTTAGCCAACTTTCACCCGACTTTTCCGATAAAACGTAAATAAGTTAATTATAGAAATGTGGGTTTGATGTGATGTTGTGGCCGTTTGAAAAATGAATACATTGCTTGAATTGAATGCAAATGTATGTTAATTTAATGAGATAAATGCATGATATTATGTTGTGAATAATGTAGGCATTTTCAAGAATGTTGTGTGTCATTTTGCATGTGAAGCATAATGTATGCATTCTTGTGTTGTGGGATTCTTTGTGAATCTGTTGTAGCATCGTGTGCTCGTGTAAAGTGTGAGCGATGACTACAACATGATCGTGTTCCCATGTGGGGTGTGAGCGATCGGATTGTGTGCCCATGTGGGGTGTGAGAAATCCATAAACATTGTGTGCCCGTGTGTGGTGTGAGCAATGTGTGATTTATTCACATTGATTGTGTGCCCGTGTGGGGTGTGAGCAATCAGATTGTGTGCCCGTGTGGGGTGTGAGCAATCCATAAACATTGTGTGCCTGTGTGGGGTGTGAGAAATGGGTGAACATCGTATGCCCGACGGGGAGTTACTTTAGGTAACAAGCGATGGTTCCAATTAGTTCCTGAGTGAACTTGATGATGATTGAGTCGGTACCACATTGCATCTGCATAAAGTTGTGTGTCGGTCTCTATGATTTGCATTTATCATCTAAATTGTGAAATGATGGAATAAACATGAATATATATATATATATATATATATATATATATATATATATATATATATATATATATATATATATGTTTATGTGGAGATGAAAGTATGTATTGATGAAAACATGCTTGTTTATATATATATATATATATATATATATATATATATATATATATATATATATATATATGGATGTGTGGATATATATACATATATGTGTAATTATACATTGTAGTGTGTATGTGTGAATAAATATGAATGGATATATGTTTATGTGAATTGTGCATAATGAATGTGCTAGTGTGAATATATGTATATGTATACATTGTGATGTATATGGGTGATGAGAAATGATTTGTGGTGAGAACATGATTTATGTGTATTTTATATGTTGAGATATATAATTATATGCAATGTTATTATGATAATGTTTCTCACCCTTCTGTTGTTTTATGATGCTCTATGAGGCATTGCAGAGTAGGTTGCTGGAGGTCTTTTTGTGAAGTTTGCCTTCATCTTTTTAGTCGGTCGACTCTGTTATGTAGCATCGGGTAGCTAGGGTCGGCTTGATGCCTTTGTGATACCTTTTATACATGTATTTTGGTGATGAATGTTTTATGTAAACATGAAATATTTTGGTGAATCAATCTTGTTGATATTTTGGTGAATCAATCTTGTTGATATGTTTACATCATTGTTATGTTTGTTTCTGTTGTTATTTGAATCTTTTGAATAAGAGTGTAAGGATGAAATCCTTCTGTTGCAAGTTACCCTGTTTGTTGCTATATTTGTATGAGCAGGTGTTGTATGTTTTAATTTCAAGTATAATGTGGCATGATCCTTTTATACCATGTTTTAAATATACTCTGATGAAATATTTAATATGTTCCTAAATGATTTAATTGATTATTTGGGGGTATAGAAAGGGGGTGTTACAAACTTCACGCACCGAAGCTATCCTTGAGAATCTGCACGTTGCCAACATAGTGGTAACTGTAAACACCCAAAATTTGCCCTCACTCATTCACACCATGGCTTGTGATCTTTTCATGTGCATAAGTTCAATCATAGCATCTCATGTGGCCTTTGTGCTCCACTGCATTGATTCAAAGTCATCTGCATCTAGGGTTTGTGATCTGAGCAATCCAAGAGCTACTTGAGCCACTTCAAAGGACATCAATAACTTCAAAGGGGTCCATGTGTGTTCAAGCATCATATTATATCCTCACAAGGTCAAGGAAGTCAAAGAATCACAAGAACTGAGAAAGGCATGGAAGCAAAGCCAGGCTTAACTGCACAGAGGACCTAGAATTAGGGTTTTGGTTTCAGAGGCCATAACTCCAAAATTTTTGGCCATTCTTGTTTCTATGGGTCTCTATAACTTATGAGGATCATGCATATCAATTTTCATGAAGAAATTCAATGGGGAAGGCATCTGATCAAGAGATGACTTCTTGAGCAAGTCAGTGCAAAATCAGGGCACCTGAGGCCCCCAGTGACCCAACCAAAGGGTGTTCTCCATCATTTTGAACGTGTATGATCTTTATTTGATCATAGAAGATGTTAGAAGGTCACAAAATTGAAGAATTTTAAGCCATTTGCAAAGTTGCCTTTTTGGGAAAGTGACTTATAATGAAAACTTGCCATTTTGGGAAAGTTTTTCAACCTCATCTTTTTGATTCAAAAATGCCTCAAATGAGAAAACTTTGGTCATGAAAGTTATAGAATGGATCCTCCCATTTTCAAAAAGTACAAGAACTCATTCTAATTCATTTTGGATCAAAAGTTATGGCTTGTCAAAGTTGGATAAAATCATTGAATTTCACTTTTGCACAAAAGGGAAAAGTTGCAAAACCTCATACCAAGACAAAATGTGACTTCAATGTGACATCTAATCATCATACAAACACAATTCATAACCTAAAATTCAGATTGGCCCAAGAAATTTCTCATTTTCATGCCTTGATGTCCAAGTATCATAAACCATTTTTCATGAAAATCACAAAGAGGGAAATCTTGCAAGAAGGGTTCCTTTGGTTTTGTTTGGTCTCTAATCATTATCAAAGTATCATAGCAACATTGTATGGTGCATTTTGCTTCATATTGCCCAAGAGATGTCACATGTCCATGGCCAAAAATCACAAAGTGTAACAAGTTGCAAAATTGCAAAACATGTGAGATCTCACCCTTCATCCATTCCAGCTCACCACAATTGATCCAAGAGTCATCCTTGAACTCAGCTGATGCAGTACAAGCCAAGAAACCATCTCTGCCACAGCCCATACCTCAAGTACACCAAACCTTGACTTTTTGCAATTTCTCCCATGCTCTTGGAATAGTGATCAGCAGCCTCTACTAACCTGCTCCACAGCCTACTCAAACATTATGGGAGTGATATAGCAACTGATTTGGCATAGAAAACACACACAATCCAACTTGCACAAAGTCTGTCCCAAACTTCTTCTCTGAAAAATTTCTTCACACAGCCATCAAACTTCACTTTTTCTTTCACCAACAAGTCACAAATCACCCTTAGAACAAAAAACCACCCCCTGAAACAGCTTGAAACATCACACACCAAGACCTCCATTTCTGCTACACCAGAGCAAAACAGCCATAACCAGCCATTATCAAAGCTCTCCAAGCTTCATTTCATCATCAGGGTGTTCAAAGGAGAGGGATTGCACTAAGTTTGAGGCCAGAAAGCTCCAAAGTTCAAAGCTCCAGTTCAGGTATCATCAAGAACATTTTTTTTCCAGAAATGCAATCTCTTGTTATAGGATGATAGAGTTTGTTTCACTGATCATGTTAAGCTTTGAAACACTGAAAATGGTTGAGAAATGAGTGTGTATGCATGTTCTGAAATTTTTGCAGTTTTCTTGATTTTGCTCGAATCTTGTTATTGATGCATTGTAAATGTGATTTTGTGATTGATTCATGTTTGGGGTGATATGCTTGTTTCATTTTGGTTCTCTTGTTTTTCATTGATTATGAATTTTTGGAAAATCACGCATAATGAATCGATTCATTCTAGCTTGAATCGATTCATGATGTTGAGTGGTTCCTGGATTTCGCAAAATGAATCGATTCATCCTTTGATGTATCGATTCATGCTGTTTAACTAATTCTGTTTTCTCAAAAATTGATCAGTATGAATCGATTCATCCAAGTTTGAATCGATTCATTCTTCTGTTAACCAATTTTAATTCATTTTGTTTGTATTTTATTTGCACGAATTTTAAAAAATATCAAAACATGTTAAAAAATTCTGAATTTTTTTGTCAAACATTTCATTAATTTTCAGAACCCAAAAATATTTTTATTTTTATTTTTTGCATTAAAAATTATTTTTAAATCATTTAAATGTTTATTTTTAATTAGTTAATGGAAATTAATTAATTAAAATTGCATTTAGGTATTTAAAAATCACAAAAAAATTCACATTGCATTTCAAAACATTTAGAAACATTATCAAACTCTCAAAACAAATTTATTTTTGGTTTTTGATGCATTTTGACAATTTTCATTGGAATTAAATTCATTTAAAGGCAATATTTTTGTTCAAACTTGGAAAAATCCATTCTGCCTAACCATTGAGAGTTTGATGATGGTTCTTCTTGCATTGCATCCCTCATAGCATGTAGTTTATAGGATAAAATTGGTTTGAATTTATCTTCCATTTTCAATTTGTTTTGCATTTTTTATTGTGAGGTGCCTTGAAACCCTAGTTGACTTGAGAAAATCATAACTCCCATTAGGTTTAGATTTAGGTCTCCTCCTTTGGGCAGTGAACTTGTGTAGGATTAGGGTTCATTTAATCCCATTTTCAATTTTTTATCATGCCTTATGCCTCTGATTTTGAATTTTGTGTTGAATGTTGTTCATAAACCCTAATTTGTGCCTTCCTTTGCATCCATCTCTCATATGCTTGCATTCAATAACTTGCCATGACATTTTGTGCATCTACATGATTCATAAGACATATTAGGACATATTAGAATCATATTTGATCATTGCATCTTCCATTTTCCATGTTATATGTCCATTCCATTTCATAAACTTTCATGAACTTTTATGGTTCAAGCATGCTTCATTTGCATCCTCATCCTTGTATGATCATCCACAACTCTTGACATGTGTTTGCACCATCTCTTTACATCATTTGCATCATGTGTATGTTTCTGACTTTGGCCTTTGCCCATCCATATGCATTGTTTCATCTCATTTCTTCCCTTATGCATCTTGTACTAACTTTTCAGGTTAATGGTAAGTTTGTTTGAGAGGTGGATTTGCCTTCACCTCCTACCTCTTCTCACCTCATCATTTTACATCCTTGCTGCATTTTTACTTGTCTTTAAGTGAGCTTGCTCACTTGTGCCTCTCTTCCCTCTTTTCTCTTCTCATCTCATCCCTTTTCTATCTTGCTTCTCCTTGGTGGCTTTCTTGAAGATTTCTCCTCTTAAGCCTCAC
This sequence comes from Lathyrus aphaca, assembly GCA_963966055.1. NCBI lineage: Eukaryota > Viridiplantae > Streptophyta > Magnoliopsida > Fabales > Fabaceae > Lathyrus > Lathyrus aphaca. The sequence continues at coordinate 101,402,346 of OZ014519.1, read as the reverse complement.
AAATCCTAGGACTTCCAAGCATGATAACATTTTAAGATTGTTTAGTCCCCCTTAGACTCTTTCCTTTGAGTTTTCTTTGAGTCTTCTCTTCTCACCTCATAATCAAGGACTAAACCTTCAAGGTTTTAAGGCTTTGTGATTAAGCTTATGCCTGCATCCTTCTATTAGGATGGAGTGTATAACTTTAATCCTAAGTGTTAAACCCTAAATGTGTTTAAATCCTTTAATCAATTCACCTAATAATCATTAAGACATCAAGCTTGTAATTTGGGCCTTGCATTAGGGTTCTAATTCTTCCTTAATTGGTTAAGAAGGACTAACCCTAGTGTTAATGGACAAGTCCCCCTCAAGTTGTCTTACAAACCATAAAATCCATTTCTTAACCTTATCATTAACTAAAATCCATCTAATAAAGGTTTTGTTTTGTCATGAGGTTAATCCCTAATCATGGATTAAGTTGAGGAGCCTTTCTCAGCTTAAATGTTCTCATCTATTATCCTTCTATTAGGATGGTGTAATGAGTCCATTAAATCCCTGATTATGGCTTAAACTCATTACTTAATACTAAACAAAAACAACAAAAACATATAAATAAATACAAGTAGGTTAATGATCTTAATCCTACATCATGGTGATTAAGTGTGAGGTTCTTACTTCACATTTAAGGTATTCTCATTAACCCCTAATCAGAGGGAAGATGTGATGAGTTTACTTACCCTTGGTTTAGGCTTAAGCTCATTATCTTATGACAAACTCCAAAAAGCAATAAAAGATTGAAAACACAAAAACAAACAATAATCGTCTCCTCCGGGATTCTTTTCTCATCACCTTCACTCACAAACGAGAACTTGCTTCTTCCGTCTAATGCAATACAGTTTGCACCTGAGCCAGACAGGTCATACACTTGAGCATAGACAAGTAAGCAGTTCACAAGTCAATTTATCTTTCAGTCTCTTTGAGTCGAACTACGGTGTTCTGACTTCCTCATTGCACGAGAGGATACGTAGGCATAACTTAACAGTTATCGAACAAAAGTCTCTGTATATTCCCCCTCCTTCCAGCATCATTCATTAAGCCTCATTATCTTGAGCATTTCACCTCTGTTCTTACACTGACACTTCATATATTTCACTTCACATTTCTTTTAAACTGACACTTGCATTCTTTCCATCTTTGATACACAGATAGCACTGACACTACCCCTTTAAACACAAATCTTTTAAGCGTGGATCCCGTCGAGTACGGCGGACAATCTGGGTGCTAATACCTTCCCAGGTTGTAACCAACCCCCTTTCTCAGTTTCTCTCGTTCGCGACCGTCTTATCCATATCTTTCTAGGTCTATGCAGCATTACCTTTCCTTCGGGATAAAAATGCCTAGCTGGCGACTCTATTCATTCCTTCTCTCTTTCGCCGACCGTTCGCATCTGTACCCCTTCTGACCCGGGTGTCATTTGGTGGGAGCGACAGTAACATTCAAACAAGAAGAATGAGTAAATTCATATTCATTATAATAATATAATAAATAGAAAATAATATGGAATTCCACGTCATTTCAATCATAACAACAATACATTCAACTCAATCATCATCATCAACATACACAAACAAATAAAATGCCACTTATTATGCGTCATACAATAAATGCATGTGGTATTGACTTCATCATCAAAAGATGGACACCGGGCCATCAACCTTTCACTAATGGGAGCATAACATGTTCAACATATCACTTCAATCCGCACAATGGGATTGAAGCTACCAAATAGACCGAAGTCTCAACACGGGAATGCCATGAAATGCAATGATGCTAATAACCTCATAGAACCAACATAGTTCAACAATATCAACATGTGCATCATCATTTCATGTTTATCAAAATACTACGTTATACGCGTGCAACATCATCAATTATTCATCAAACATCATTTTATAACCATAGTCATCAATCACCACACATAAACAATCAAGAACAACAAAATAAAAAACCAAAAAAAATCAAAATCAGCCTGCGGCCTCCTGGCGCAACAAGCCATTGCTCGGACCTCATTTTAAAAACGTTCAAAGGAAGCAGCGTTGCATGCTGCACCTCGCCAGCATCTCCTGGCGACACCTCATCATCGCTCGATGACACAAGGCACTGCCCGACATCTCGAGTGATTCCCAAAATTTCCTGCAACATTTTTTGCGGCTATACCAGTCCCAAACCCCATATCATATCAGTCTCGATTGCATGAAAAACCAATTCTAAACCAGTAAAACTAGTAATAGTAACATACAACAAATTATAGGCCACAAAACAAACTCCTATTCATTAACCTAACTCATCAATTCAAACCCTCATCATGAATTCTCCACCAATCCCCTAAGAATCCCATCACAATCTACCTATCATACTAAACCAAGACTACAAATTACTCTCCATACCTTAGAGTGAAGCTTTCTACGGGCTTTACTCAAAATCTCGGGAAATCCTTCAAGCCTTAGTCTATCCTCTTTTGTTCGTCAAGAGTTTTCTCTCTTCTCCTTCAAACACGATCGTGAAAACTGATTGTATTCAAAAACCCTCAACTCCCTCTTTTCTAATCTTACCCATAGGACCCCAAATATGCCTTTACCATCCTACCCTTACTAATTCTCCACAAAAGACCATTATACCTTTCATACCTCTAACTTCTTTATTTTAATTAAATAGTAATATTTAAATAACATAACTTACATATTCAATATTACCATCAAATAAAGTAATTACTTAACATAGTCAACATGCAACACCATGACAAATACACCAAAAATTACCAAAATATCATAATAATTAATTAAATAATTAAATTACGAAATCAGGGCATTACAGTCACAAACTCAACTTATGGACATATGATTTTGAAACACTAAAGTGTGACTCTAAGGGTCAGTCTTCTTATCTAAGAGTTAATGACATGTTATGAATAATGATGTGTAATAGCCACCATTTTTATTTCCTCTAAGAAAACTTGAAATACCTAGGTATCAACCTATGGCTTTCTATCTTAATGACATTGTTTCTTAGGCGTTTGATCTATTTCTTTCACTCCCTTTCTCTGGCCTTTTATTGATTCTTACGCTTGCATTCTTACTCATTAATTCGTTGTCTTAACTTGACTTCCTAGAATTAAGTTTTTCTCATCAAATCTCATTTATTTTGTTGATATTATTCTCATTTTTCCTCTTAGAGCTCACATATTGCCTCCAACAACTGAGCTAGTTATGAATGATAGTTTTTTTATAACATAAAATAAGGCTTGGTTCTTGAGGGTCTACCTCTTTCCATGGTGATTATTTGATTGAAAAGAGACTATGTCATTAATTTCTTAACCTCATCCCCACGATGGGCACCTAATTTTATGTATGTAAATACAAGATACATTAAGTTAGTTATCCTATGAAGTAACCTAAAAGGAACTCTAAGAATATTCTAAAAATGCCCAAGGTAAAAATACAATGTTTAAGCTTGAATGAATGTTCATAGTCTTTCCTTTTAGCTGTTTCCTTTTATAATCCTCATCTCTTGTCCTAATGTCCCCCTCCTTGTACTTCCAATCTCATTAAATTACACATTTTAGATTCCCACAACTTGTTTGTAAAAGACTGATAAGTTTGTAAAATGAGTTATTTTCCAAAGTATAATCAAGAAAATTATTAACTTAAATTGATAGAAAATAGATATTTTTTTTCTAAAATTGCTATGCTGGTAACAATTGTTACTACATATGATTGGCAAAATTTTATGGCAACATGTGAAGCAAAATGTTATGACAAGTTGTGAGACATCCTTGTTAGAACAATATTTGTTCTTGACTTAATTCTATTTAGTTTTGATGATAACAAAGTATAAACACAAACAATGGTTTATTTGAGGTATGTTTTATTTATTCCAGGTTCTACATCATTGTACATAAATAATTGTAATATGTTCTACATAAACACACTTGAGAGTTACATCATTGCTAGCTTCTAATGGCAGAAAATAAAGAATAATTACTAGTGTGATTGAACATAGACTTTGAATTGAAGGCCTCAACATTTAGATGAGTGATTACACTTAGTTATTATATATTAACTTCTGGTACCATTCAAAGTTAGTGATAAAATTGTGGTTGCTAGTACTACTATAAGACATGCTATATTGTCTTATCAGCTTGTCATCTAGAGTCTAATTGGTGCAAGACTCAAGAAAAGCTGAATAGTACTATGGATGATTGTTCTCAACAACTCTATTAGTAAAAATCCTCTAGAAGACTCAAAGGTTAAAAGGATTATCCGCTGGATTCAAAATCTGTTGTGTATCCATCTTCAACGGCTCTTGTACTATGGAGGAAAACAAAGTCACTTGATCAAGTTTCTGCAGGTTGTTATAAATATGTTGAAGATTCAAAGCTTGGATTTCTAACAGGTTTCTAGACGTGAAGGAGTAGTAAAAACAAGAAATTATTAACTCATTGAAATATGCAGAATTTCTGTAGGTAGTTGTAATTATAAAAACCTTAAGATTTATTACTATTGAATATCTTAGAAATCTTAAGTGCTTTACGTATTTGTTATAGTGATCTCCAGTACCTATGATACCTATATCATGTACACCTTTTTCTTTATTCTTCTGAGCTTTCAATAGTTTAGATCAAAGACTCTTACTATGTGCTTGAGAAGAAGTCTTGAGCCAGGATGCTTAAGCCATGTAAATCTAATTGCTTGAGTGCTTGAGTTGTGAAAGTATTATTCAGCTAGTCTGATTGAGCAAGAAGTCTCGGGTGTGGACCTGAGCAGAATAAGACTAAGTCTGGATGACAAAAAAAGTAGGAGGCTCGGTCAAAGGATGAGCAGTTAGCATTGGACAATCAATTTATGCAAGGGAAATTTTAGACATGTGCTCTAATAAAAGTGAATTCTATGCCCTGAGATCTTGAAGCAGGATGCTTGGATCAGAAGGTGTGAGCAAGGGTAATTCTTAGACATGTGTTCTAAGCAAGGAAAGTCTCAGACAATGGTCTGGGAAATTGTAAAGACTTGTGCAGAAGCACAAGCGATTGTAATATGAGTGAGTTTTATTGAAAAACTCTTGTGAATCTAGGAGAATGGATTACTCTCAAATAAGGGAGGAACCAGGATAAATATTTGTGTCTTCTACTAATTATTTACTTTACTTCTATTATGTATCTGCTACAAATGAATTAGAAAGAATCAGAACACCAGTTATGATTCTGTATCTCTGATTAGAAGTGAACTTAAAGAAAAGCGAAACACAATTCAATCCCCTTTCTTGTGTAATTTTCACACCTTTAATTGGTATAAGTAGATGAAGAATCAAATGCTGCTTGCAATTGAAGGGAATCATTCTCGGTACTCATAGAGCTCTTAGTGTTTTATGATATTTTAGAGGAATTATGACTCTCAGTTGGGGATTCCATTTCCTTAAGAAGTTGTTGATGAAAGTAGATTATGAGTGTAGCATTTTATAATGGATTATATGGATACTAATAGACGGTTATTAATTCTTCCTTGATTTTTGGAAGTGTAACTACCACTAAGGTTTAAATGCGTGCATCGTAGAAACCATAATTACCCTAATTGCTTGATTTGTCTTCTCCTTGGAAACTGATAAAGTAATGATGTTTTGTATTTAATTAATTGGGTAATTTTATTTTCTTCTCTTTCCTTATTCTTTAATTCCTTTTTTATTTTCTTTCTTTCTTTTTGTTTGTGTCTTTTTGATGTTACAAAAGGGGGAGAAAATAGTAAGTATTTAAAGTGGAAACTAAACCCATTGAATATCCATTTAAGTTGTATATATTGGTCATTTATTTTTTTCTGTATTGGTGATTGCATACCCGAGCACATAATTTTAACCTTCTTGTACATAAGTCTAAGTATGGGCTTACAAACCTCTAACTTTACTTATCAGACCCAGAAGGAGCTTACAAACCTTAGATTCTGGTTTTGCTTAAAAGGTTAAAATAGGAGATATATTTTAACTCCCCTGTACATAGTAATATGTAAGAGCTTAAAAACCTCTATCTTATTTTATGATACTCAAAATAAGCTTACAAATCTCTTATTTTGTTGTTGCTAAAGGAAGTTAAAATGAGGTCATTTGAGTTTTCTTAAATATGGAACTAAGGGGGAGCTTACAACCCTTAACCTTGGGACTATTTGACTCAGGGGGAGCTTAAAAACCTCAGACTCTGATGTTACTAAGAAAATTAATTTATTTTCTTAAAAAGTAGTTCTTAATAATGATCTAGAAAACTCAGCTATGAACTAGAAAACTCAAGGCCTCAACATTCAGATAAGTGATTACACTTAGTTATTGTATATTAGTTTCTGGTAGCATTCAAAGTTGGTGATAAAGATTTGGATTCTTGTACTACTGAAAGACAGGTTGTATTGTCTTATCAGCTTGTCAGCTAGAGTCTACTTGGTGCAAGACTCAAGAAAAGCTAAACAGTTCTACGGACGACTGCTCTCAACAACTTTATTAGTACAAATCCTCTTGAAGACTCAAAGGTTAAAATGATTATTCACTAGATTCAAAATCTTCCGGGTATCCATCTTCAATGACTCTTATACTACGGAGGAAAGCAAAGTCACTTGATCAAGTTATCTTCTCAATGACTAGTTTCTATAGATTGCTATAAATATGCTGAAAATTCAAAGCTTGGATTTTCAATAAAGTTTTTAGACGTGAAAAGTAGCAAGATCAAGCAATTATCAACTCATTGTAATATGCTAAATTTCTTTAGGTAGTTGTAATTATAAAAGCTTTAAGATTTCTTAATATTTAATATGTTAAAATATTATGTGCTTTAGGTCTTTGTTATGGTTATCTCTAGTACCTCTGATACCTATATCATGTATACCTTGTTCTCTATTCTATTGATCCTTCAATAGTTTAGATCAAAGTCTCTTGCTATGTGCTTGAGTAGAAGTCTTGAGCCAAGATGCTTAAGCCACAAAAATCTCATTTCTTGATTGCTTGAGTTGTGAAAGTCTTATTAGTATGATTGAGCAAGAAGTCTCAGGTGTGGACTTGAGCAGGATAAGACTCAGTCTGGATGACCAAAAGAGCAGGAGGCTCAGTGAGAGGATGATCAGTTAGCCATGGATAGTCACTCTATGAAAGGGAACTCTTAGACATGTGTTATATGTAAGAAAAAGTATCTACCCGAAGATCTTGAAGTAAGATGCTTGAATTAGAAGGTGTGAGCAAGGGTAAGTCTTAGACAGTCGCTCGAAACAAGGAAAGTCTCAGACTGTGGGTCTGATCAATTTTAAGGACTTGTACAAAAGCACAAGCGTTTATAATTTGAGTGATTATAATGAAAAACATTTGTGAATCAAGGGGACTGGACTACTCTCAGTTAAGGGAGGAATCAGGATAAATCTTTGTGTCTTCTACTGATTATTTACTTTATTTTTGTTATGTATCCGCTACAAACGAATTATACAGAACCAGTTCTGATTCTGTATCTCTGACTAGAAGTGAACTTAAAGAAAATTGAAACACAATTAAACCCCCTTCTTGTGTACTTTTCACACCTTCAATCCTATCTTTTTGGGATCAAGTAAGGAAGCAACATGTTAAACATAAGGTTCATCAATCTATGAAACATCATGTATCACCCAGAGTAGCTTCCCGCTGAGTGATTCTCACGCTGTTTAAGGACTTGTTTCCTTGTTAATCTAATTATTTTTTAATTTTTTTATGTGATTTTTGGAATAGGGAAATTTTCAAAGATCATTACGAGCAATACTAAAATTGAAAATTTTGGATATGATCAAGATTTAATCAATCAAATAATTTCAATCAACAAAATGGAAGATTGGTTGTTTGTGCTTTAAGGATCTTCAATCGTGTTCAAAGAAAGAAAAAAACTCTAATGGGCTTTTATTATAAACCTTGTTGCTATTAAGGAGGAGTTCTCAATTGTAAAGACTCATGCCTTGAAAAATAAAGCTAGTTGTGTTCTTTTGTTTTGTTTAGTAATAATATATTCTAGACTCTAATTCCTATGTTAAAAGAATATAGTATTTTGAGTTGTAATTCCATTTCATCTTTCATAAACACTTGTAATGGTCCAAACACTAAGGATAATGTTTGAGTGAATGTAAGAGGGGTCCCATAATGAGGGGGTCCTAGATAGAAATTCATGGGCAATATTAGGAAAAACCATTGAAATATGAGAGTTCGAATTAACCCAATTTGTACTTATGACTATTAAGAGTAGATTTCATTTCCTTGGGTTAATGCCCTCTAGACGTAAGTGGCTTTGCACCAAACTCGGATACCAATTCATGTGCTAATTTATTTATTACCTTTACTTTCATGATTAAATGTCACACTTGTCATACACATTGTTACAACACTGTGTTTGACATCTTCCCATCTGAAGAAAACAATTTCAACAATATCAATTTATGTGTTTTGATGTTTGCGGTATTATGTTTTGATCACATTTGAGTCCCTTACATTAATTCCATCCCACACTCCTAGGTTGAAAATGGGTTTTCATGCATAAAATTGAACCATTTAACTTAAGTAAATGCAATTTAATCAAATCAAAGATATGTATGATTCAAATCAAGTATTAATATTCAACTTAATTTGAGCTTTGGGTAACTTTGATTTGAATCATGAGCTTTCAAGATTTCCCTTTTTTGAGTTTGGGAAACATAAATCGAATCATGGTCCCATCTGATTTGAATCATGAATTTTTTTTTCTAAAATGATTAAAGGCTATAAACATGATTCGAAACAAGGTTTGGTATGAACCGAATCACCTGACTCGAATCATGAATTGAATCATACATTTAATATTTTAAATTTTGTTACTCGATTCGAAATTATGAATGCTTTCAAGATAGAAAATTAGGTTGTGAATTTATTTTAGAGATCTCTATTGAAGAAGAATAAGAAGTCTTCTCTTGATGTATTTTGAAGTTTCTAGCATTTGTCACAAGGTCAAAGACTCAGAAAGGGTAAAGGCTAATAGAATCATGTGAAGATTGATGCATAATGGAGAAATGCTTGAGATCAGTGAAGGTGAATTAGCTCAAAGTTATGGATCTTGGAGTGTTTGGAAGTCCTGTGAGTTGTGTGCACTTGAAGAAGAATCAAGAATTAATTTCTCTAGCTTAGTAGTTATTTCTAAGTATTTCAACATTTTGTTTTTCTATTCATATCTACAAAATAACAATGTAAATTTTAGAGTGGAAGATGTCGTAATGCGAAAAATAACCGACGAAAAAATAAACAGAAGAGTCGCCACCGATACATTATTTATCATGGAGAGGAAAGGAAAAGATCGAAGAAAACCCTGGGGGGAATGAAAGATGAGGTCAACAAAACCAAGTTCGGGCTCGGGAGTCGGTATCATGAAGGGAAGGTATTCGCACCCCTTCACGTCCATCGTACTCGATGGGATCTACGCTTGTTGTTCGGCTCATAGGATGTGGTCATCTGAATGCTCCATCTGCTTCTAACTAGAGGAAAGAGAATGAGAAACAGGGAGAAATGAGAAGGGAAGGGGTGAAAGAAGGAAGTTGACTTGAGAGGATATCGCATCCGATCCTTAACGTATGTTGTCGGGAATGAGAATAAGAGCACCATAGTTCGACTCACTATAGGTAATGGAACATGATATTGTAGGAAGTTTGCTCGCCAGGCATCGCACATATGCCTATATATCTCATCAGGAATGAGAATCATAGCACTATAGTTCGACTCACTATAGGTAACAACCTTGTTTGTTGGTGTTTTTTAAGATTGAGAGTGTCAATGTTCACATTCCAGTATAGGTATTGTTGCTCGCTGAATTGAGACTCAGGCATTACCTGCTTGCGGTAGAACGAAATTGACGAGTCATTACGTCTTCATCAGAGTGAGATGAGAAGAGAAAATACGTGTGAAGTTATTTATTGTCTTTTATAGAAGTGTTTTCATTGATTTTTTTTGTCATATGTGTAGAATTAAAGTTTATGACAATAGGAACAAATACTTTTCATAGTGATTCAGGCGTCTCACACACAAAGCATCCTAGAAGAGGTAAGGTAATCACTCGTTCATCATTTCACATGTACTTAAAACTCATGTAATACTACACATGCCATAGTTATTAAATGTTTTTGCTTTTGTCTTTGAAGATGAGAAGAGATACTCAAGGTGTAAAATAAACAACTAAGGGGAAACTAACCTTTGTCCTAGGTGTTATCATGAAAAGTTAACCCTATGATTGATTTTCTATCTTAATACAAACTTAATCGGAGATTAAGTTTAACTAAGTACATATCTTCTATCTTATTCCAAACTTGATTAGAAATAAAGTTAGAACAAGTGTTCCTAAGGAAACATGAAAGAAGAAATGACGTGAAATAAAAGATGAGATAAGAGAAAGATAAAGGAGATTGAGTAAGTAAAGAGAACGAAAGAGGTTAAGTAAGCAAATTAACACTTAAACCAAATGAACTTACCATACATACAAGCTCAACTAACACATGGTTCAATGATGATACAATACAAGCTTTAACTACTAAGTAATTTGAAAATTTATGCAACCTAGTTCTTAAAACTAATGCAAGATGTCATAGAATGCTATAAATGATCACACCAATCTATCATACTAGAGGAAATGGATTCTAAAGGGCTAATATGTCATACAAGTCAGTTCCTAAACCTAAATTGGATCACATACATGAAGAAAAGAAAAACACAAGAAAGGGGGTTTGAATTGGGGTTTTCGAAAAATAAAACAATATGACACGTTTGGTTATCCTAGTTCATTTGAACTCAAACTAATCTAGTCCACCCACCAAGGTGATTTCACCTCTCTTAAGCGAGTTTTTAATCCACAGTTCAAAAAAATTTACAACACAAAGACAAAATATCAATGTCTTCTTGAGTCTACTGACTAAACCCTAGTCACTCAAGGAAATTACAAGAATAACAATAAATAATGTGTGTATAATAGTGCTTCTAATAAGATATATCACTACTGTGATGTTTACATAAAATAAAATCAAAGTGATAACTTGTTTTTAAAAAATGTTTTGTATGCGCGCAAGTGTGTATTATCCTTCCATGAACCCCTTTATATAGATGAAGCATTTTGGATCCGTTGGAGACACAAGAAGTTATTTTTGGAGGTTGATAAAGGTTGTTTAATGCACTTTCCAAAAATATAGATCTTGTCTAGTTCTAGCTATTACTACTTGATTCTCATTTAATGATTTGTATTGCATCAGAGTATGCTTTCAAGTTCTGGATCATCATAGTCTTTTGATCTTGCATCTTTGGTGCTTGAGCGTGATACATGACATCAGAGCTTCTTAACGGATCTTCTTACGCTTCTATCTCAGAACTTGTGATATTACAATTAAGCTTGTTCTAATCTTCTTAACAGATCTTCTAAACATAGATTTGTTTGCCGACTTCTTATGCCTCTATATCAAAATTTCTCTGCATGTCAAAATAAATAATTAGAAAGCATATTTGTTCTTTACCAATATTGTGTATTTGTTATCATCAAAACTATTAGAGAATGTATAATCAAAATCTTGTTCTAACAATACATGTTAGAGACTCAAGGAAGTTCAAACAAAATGAAACTAGTTCCTAAATAATCATACAAAACAAGTTATTTGCAAACTATGCATGAATTGACCTCTAATGGTCTTATGAAATGAATTAAGTCACATACATAAAACAAAGTCAGTAGCTAATAAAAGGGTTGGAATTGGGTTTTCAAAAATTAAAGGCAAACAACACTTTGAGTTATCCTGGTTCATTTGAACTCAAACTACATCCAATCCACCCGCCAAGGTGATTTCACCTCTCTCAACGAGGTCTTAATCCACTATTTAAAAGTGATTAAAACACTAAGACCTACTATCAAAGTCTTCTTGAGTCTACTAACTACACTTAGTCACTCAAGGGATAATATAATGATAAAAGATAAAATGTAACAAGAGATTGCTTCTAATAAGCTATTATCACTACATTGAATGTTTTTACAATTGAAATAATAGTAATGAATTTTGGTTTGTAAAAGATTCACGCGAGAGTGTGAGAGAGAGCCCAAAATTCTTCAATGACTCCTTTAAATAGATTTACAAGAAAAGATCTGTTGGAGACATCTTGTGCTATTTTTGGTTGTTTGATGAATACCATTAAAAACTTCCAAAATTAAAGATCTTTGTCTTCAGCCGAAATTCTGATTCTTTAATAAATGCGTCTGATTCTAAGAATCGGAACTTGTAGTCCATGTATTAGAGTATTTGTTTAGCATCTGATCTTAGCGTTTTTATGTCTGAGATCTTCTAAGTTCTTTTGCTAGATCTTCTCATAGTAGCTTCTCCGCTTTTGTATAGAAGATGCTTGACTTAGAATTTCCTTCTTCTTTTCAAGAACTTCTGATTCTGCACAAATAGACAATAACATTTTTAGGTATCATATTTTGTTCTTAAAGTATTTGTTATCATCAAAATTAATTAGAGAGGTAGAATCAAAATCTTGTTCTAACAAAAAGAAGTCAAGACATTCATGCTAAAACATCATCAAAAGTTAAGGCAAACTAGCACCAAAGTATGCGACTTAGGATGCAACAATCATGAGTGAAAGGTAATGGTGTTTAAGAAAAGATGAAATTCATCTGTGAATGATTCAAATCAGAACCCAATTCATATTTTTATGCATCAAAATGTCCCTAAGTTACATTAGAACTATATGCTATGACATCCCTAAAGATCATACAAGTATATGCACACATGTCTCATTTTAGATGCAATCAAACAAGTTAATCAAACAAGAGCACAAGTAAGGGTTGAAGTACATATATGAAAGGAACAAGTCATAAGTGAAATAATACTTGGACACATAAGAATGACCTATAATCATCTTACAAGTTTCATGTTATTTTATTTCTAGGAATTATGACAAGACAAGCACGAAACAACTCTTAAATGCCTCATAAAATTTGCAACTAATGGGCCAAGCAATGAATGGGAATCATGAAGAACATACACATACATGGATGACTATGTTAGTAGGTTATTATCTATAATATATCATGTTAAATGCTTATGTAAGGCACACAAAAGTTAGATGCAAAAGAGTTACACAATTTGGCAAACAATGATGCACTAAGATGATGTTAGCCTAAATCATGTTATTTGAAAATATGCAATGCAATTAGGGGTCACCAAGTTATGTCCAAAGGAGCATTCACATTTTTAGATCATTTAAGATGCACTCAAACATGCCTCAAAGTAAGTACAGTAAAACAAACTTAAGGATCAAGCAAGCAAAGACAAGTTCTAACCCTAATTCAACTTCTAGAAGTCAATGCAAATTCCAACATGCCAAGATGAATTATAGGTCACATACAATAAACACCAAACATCATAGATCAATACCTATACCATATAACATCACATTCACAAATTCAAACAAGGAATGGCAAAAGTAAGGACCTCAATGGCATAAGAAGTAAGCAACTAAGTTGATGCAACATGATGTTCAAACTCCAAACGTTTTCATGCAAGTTATGAACATACAAAGATGGTTTGAAAAATATTATGGGACCTCTAGACATATAAAGGAAATACAAGACCCCAATTATGGCATAAATTCCTCGTCTCAAATGCCTAAGAATCAAACATCTATCCACACATGATAACACCCAAAGTAAGGTACAATGAAAAATAGTTGTAGACATGAAAAAGAAGTGATATTTGAACCAAAATAGTATGAGATCAGTGTCTAATCATGTGTAAAAGATATGGAGTTAAAAGTGTTCCTAAGGACCAAAACAAGTTCAATATGCATGCAAAGCAAAGATTCAATCCTCAATTTAGTCCCTTCCAAAAAGATGATTCAAAGACCTATCAAGCATCAAGTTATGAAACAAAAATGATCATCACAAAATCATATATCCAAACACCTATCAACATGCAAAAAATAGAGGCTAATTATTTGCAAAAAAAAGTCATTTTTGATACCTAAAACCAAGACTAGGTCCATTTTACATGCTCTTGAAAGAAAATTCTTGAAAAAAATAAAATTCCATAAATCAACTACAAAAAATTCTAAAATTCAATTACCATGTAAAAGAATGTTTGTGAGTTAATTTGGAATTTTTGGGAGTTTCTTAGTTTGAAGAAAATCAAAATCAAAATCAAAAGGACCAAGAAATATGCATGTGGGTGGGGCAAAAGTAAAAAACAAGGTGGGCTCTGAAAATAGGGTGTGCAAATAGCATTTTTGGCCCATAATACATTTCAAAAACTCAGCAAACAAAACTCCAAATGAAACGACGTGTTTCATTAATACAACCTCGTTCCAAATTACACGCAAGCAAAGTCAATGAAATATAAACCAAAGAAAACACCATGCAAGCATGCGCTGACCAAAACTTACTTAACCATATCAGACGTCAGAGCCCTAACTCTGGTCATCTTCTCCGGTTACACACGCCAGAAACAACTGTAAAATGCATCAAAAATCATAAACCCCTATATCAAATTGAAGCCCTGACTGTAAGGATTATGAATATGTCTTTCATTTTTATTTATAATTCCTTTAACCCTATTAAATCTAAGCATGAATTCTTGGATCTAAAATTGAAAACAACACAATATTGCATAACACCATATTCAATCAATGCCTACCTTCCATAGGACTTCAATACAACTCCCATCCACCATTTCTAATGCATAAAACTCCATAAATAAGAAAAATGGAAAACTTCTATAGCCTGCAATGGATAGCTTCTCCTGATCTTCAAGAAACCCAAAAAACCTTCTTGCTAGCCTTCTAATCAACCCTTAGTAAAAAAAATAAATGCACTAATCCACTTGAATCTTGCTGGATTTTGAGATTGATGATGATGGAGTCCAAAATAGAATCTTATGTTAGAATTCACACAACTTCAAAAACCTTGCATTCATAGTCATTGTTGAAGCATATGGATGATGATTATGAAAGAAAAATGGAGAGAATCCCTTTGTGGAAAGAGATTCGAAGAAGGGAGTAAAAAGAGTAAAAAAATGGAAACTGGTGAATTCTGTTTCTAACTACTCTTAACTCAGGTGATTATGTGCTTATATACATGTTATTAAGAGTTAACTAAGGTTGGTTAACATTTAGCACCAAGATTAATTGAGTTTAGTGAGAAAATTCAAAAATGGCAAAAGTGAGGTTATGGTGATATGTGACGTGCATGGGGGCTGCATGACAACTTTATGGTACCATCTTATTTTAGAACTTAGAAAAAATTCTAAGTTAAAGAATTTTGACAACTTTATGGTACCATCTTCAATCCATCATAACTTTTGATTCACTAACCTAATGAACTTGGTTCTTTAATGGTTGGAAAGCTTGGAAAAAGTTCTACAACTTTCCTGTTTGGGCCATAATGAAATGGAGATGCTATCTTGCTTGAAATTGCCTTTGAAAATGGACAAATGAACCATAAAAAATTTTCCAAAATGGAAAATTTAATTTATAGACCATTTTCCATTTTTAGTAACTTTCAAAACAAGTCTTGATTCTTGATGATTTACACATTCCTTGATCAAATTCCATAAAATGAACACATTTGACATGTCATGGAAAATTTGACCTCTAAAAGTCAGGAGTTGACTTTTGGTTGACTTTTGTCTACTCACTTGATTCTTGATGACTTTATCCACTAAAAACCCCTCTGAACACAATCAATGGCTAATCTTGCATCCATGAACACTTGAGAACATATAGAAGACCATGGAATCAAGTCTTGGCCCAAGAGTGAGAAATAAATTGATCATGGGCAAAATCCTAGTTTTGACCAGTTGAAGGATGAGTGTTGACCAGAGGTCAAAACCCTAGCTCTCTTGGGAATGATTGAGAATCCTTTGATTCAAGATGTTATATGTACCAAGATAATTTTGAGACTTCACACTTATTTTCTCATGAAGGTATCTCTTCTTTTGTCTAGCAAAACCCTAATTTGAAGGCTTCATAAGGAGGAAGTGATCCTCTAGCATTTTCTTCCAACTCATCAACCACTTGAAGTTAAGGTGAACCATGTGAGATGTCTTTAAGGTGGAGTAGTGCTTCATGAATTTGATGATTTGTTTTCTTTTTGAATGATGATCCCATGCCTTAGAGGATCAATGATGCATGTATGATGTATTATGACCTAAATGCAAATGAATGGAGCATAAGCTACTTGTTGGTTAGTAATAAATATGAGGACAAATTTTGGGGTGTTACAGCTTCCCATATTCAATCAGCTTTACACATGAAGTGATGAGAGCAACGTCTTTCAGATATTCGAGGTATGGAGTGATTGAATACCAAAATGGCTGGAAAATTTGCACTCTGTGGGAAAAATCGAAAAATATGAAAAGTTACTGAATCTACTGAGGGTGGAGGATGAACATGATTCACCTGTTAAAAAAACAAACTCCAAACGAAAAATTGTCTTTTAGTGAAGCCAGACGACATACTGACTACTAGATGAAAAACTGGATTTTAGAGACAACCTGATGAATCTATAGCCAAGAAATAGGATCTCCGGATCCACAAAATGACAGGTGAGACTCTATCAAGGAACACAATGAAGAAGATTAACTGTTATAAAGACACAAACGGAAATGGTTTGAACCTAACCATGGTTCAAACTCAAAGGTAGCCTACTGTTATGGCAAAGAAAAGTGATTGGAACCTATCCCTGGTCCAAACACAAAGGTTGCCTACTGTTACATCAAAGGAAAGTGGTTGGAGCCTATCTATGGTCTAAACACAAAGGTAGCCTACTGATATGGAAAAGGAAAGTGATTGGAACCTATCCCTAGTCCAAACACAAAGGTAGCCTACTGTTACAACAAAGGAAAGTGATTGGAACTTATCCCTGGGCCGAACAGAAAGGTACCCTACTGTTATGGAAAATGAAAATGATTGAAACCTATCCCTGGTCGAAACACAAAGGTAGCCTACTATTACGGCAAAACAAACATATTGGAACCTATCCCTGGTCCAAATACAAAGGTAGCCTACTATTACGGAAAAGGAATGTGGTTAGAACATATCCTTGGTCCAAACACAAAGGTAGCCTACTATTGCAAAAAAGGAAAGTGATTGGAACATATCATAGGTCTAAACACAAAGGTAGCCTACTGTTATGGCAAAGGAAAGTGATTGGAACCTATCCCTGGTCCAAACACAAAGGTAGCCTACTGTTACGGAAAAGGAAAGTGATTGGAACCTATCCCTGGTCCAAACATTAAGGTAGCTTACTGTTACGACAAAGGAAAATGTTTGGAACCTACCCCTGGTCCAAACAGAAAGGTAGCCTACTGTTACGACAAAGAAAAGTGATTGGAACATATCCTTGCTTCAAACACAAAGGTAGCCCACTTTTACGGCAAAGGAAAATGATTGGAACCTATTCTTGGTCCAAACACAAAGGTAGCCTACTGTTATGGAAAAAGAAAGTGATTGAAACCTATCTAGGGTACAAATACAAAGGTAGCCTAATGTTACAGAAAAGGAAAGTGATTGGAACCTATCTCTGGGCCAAACATAAAGGTAGCCTACTATTACGATAAAGGAAAATGATTGGAACCTAACCCTAGTCCAAACACAAAGGTAACCTACTGTTACGACAAAGGAAAGTGATTGGAACATATCCCTGGTCCAAATACAAAGGTTGGGAGTATGATCAAAAGATATACAAACCTAAATACAAGACTGCAATGAGGATTTCCATAAGGAATAAGGAAAACTGGTCTGACACCCAAACAAAGGGTGACATTAAATGGAACCAACCGACCCGCCACCAAGGAAGAGATGACGTAATATCATCTGCTGGGATTCTTCATTCTGATCGAAGAAATATGGTTTTAGACTTTTCGTGCTAGGTTCCAAAAGTAGCTTATGCTTCGTATAGATATGTTTGAATTTTTTCGTTTCGTAATGCTCCATAATGATAGAAATTCTACGCTTATGAGAGGATGCACATGTAATCGATACTATATGAAAATGCAAGGGAGACCTCCTGCCGAGAAAGTAACAGGTAACCATGGTGGGGCTAGTGACCACTTATCTGATCTTCGAAACCCCTATGGGGGATAACATCTATGCCGGGAAAATGTCAATAACACACTAGCTATGAACTGCCACCTTTGCCAAAAATAAATTGGACTTAGGGAATGATGAGGAACGATGACCCTGTTGGGGAGATTTTATCTGACCTGATTCTCTTTGGGGAGAGACTATAACCATAGAAATGCACTAGGGGATGAAAACCTTCTGACTTGGCTGAGGAATCGACTCTCAATAATCTGTTGTGGAGAAACCTTGTTGGGGAATCAATAAGGAATAAGTCCTCCAATGGGAATATATGCCAATGAAGATTGGGCTTTGAGTTGTGAAGAATAATGATAATTGTCAGTCATTAACTTGGGAGGAATGAAATAAATATTGGACTTTAATCCATGAAGCATTATTACCACGAACTCTCGAGAAAGGGAACATTTTGACTTCTCGTCATCTTCGCTGCTGTTGGGGAATAAGGAATTCTCTTATATTGCTAGGGATAAGAAGATCCTTATAAGAGGCATATCTCCACTGGAGGATGATTCTTTGCTCGAGGATACGAAACTCACAATACACTACTAGAAAAGAGTAATCCACCGGGATCTGTTGAGGAAGAAATCATCGATGCCTTTTGGTGGGGATAACCCTTTGAACTTCAAATTTACATATTGGTGATTGTGACCGCTATTTCCTGCAAAAAGGGTTAGACAAGCACATGTGCCTTGAGTATATGGTCTGAGTTTACCATCTCAGACACTCAACATTCAAAGCAAATTTCAAATGTTTTAATATTAAGCATGTATTATAGAGCCTTGATGCTTTCAAATGCAATATTTATCAAAATATTCAGACGTCTTTTGCAATTGAAACAATAAAATGGAAACAAAAATAGGAAAAGCTATTTGACTGAGATTCATTTTTATTGATTGGAAAGGTGGTCCGTAAATAAGGCGTTACATCAGGAGGCAATTCCTGGAAAAAGATAATTGCACAAAAGAGAAAAAGAAACTATCCTAATGGAAATGCGAAACTGAATTCCCACGAGTTTAAACCCTGCAATGACTCATATGACCTCAAGAACCTCCATATACTGCACTTTCTGAGGAAGATGATTAGACTGATTCTTATCCTTCGAGATTTCTAGTAGTTGTAGATGAGATGAAATCACAGATCGTGCAGATCATAGTTGTTCATTTTAATCCCTTTTTTTTATCGACCGCCCTTTACGGGTTTTTAATCCACCGGGATACTCACTTTTGCCTAAGTTGCCCTTGCGGGTTTTCAACTTACTGGCTGTACCTTTCTTTTCGTTTTATATGCCTAATTTTTTCATGAACCTTTTTTCCTTTTTTGTGGTTCGCCGAAATACCTTTTTTTGCATGGACCTCTCTTTTTACTGTCCAGCGGATCTCTTTATACGAAGTATTTTTTAACTGTGTTTGCATTTATAGGGGATGTAAAATATTCACCATCCATCATTGTAAGCATTAAGGCTCCGCCCGAGAAAACTTTCTTAACAACAGTTGGACCTTCATAGTTGGGAGTCCATATGCCCCTGTGATCTATTAGAGGAGGAATGATATTTTTCAACACTAAGTCGCCGACCTGATAACATTGGGGATGCACTTTCTGATCAAATGTCTGTTTCATCCTTCTCTGATACAATTGCCCGTGACATACATCTTCCAACCTCTTCTATTTGATGAGACTTAAATCGTTGAACCTCGTTCGAATCCATTCAACTTCATCAGGGAAGGATATGCACGAGATGTTTCATTGAACCTCGTTCGAATCCATACACAAGTGAGAAGGGGGTTGCCCTAATCTATGTATGCACAAAGGTTTGGTACCCATGCAAAGCGAAAGGAAACATCTCATGCCAAACCTTATACGTCACCACCATTTTCTGCACAATCTTCTTGATGTTCTTATTAGCCGCATCAACAACACCATTCATCTTCGGACGATATGGAGAAGTGTTGCGGTGTTCGACTTTGAAGTTCTGACATAATTTTTCCATCATATTATTGTTGAGATTAGAACCATTATTAGTAATGATCCTTTCAGGAACTCCATAGCAACAAATGATGTCCTTCTTCAGAAATCAGGCTACCCTCTATTTCATGACATTTGCAAACAAAGTCGCTTCCAAACATTTGGTGAAGTAGTCAATGGAGACCAAGATGAAATGATGGTCATTGGAAGTAGTGGGTTCAATCTTCCTAATCATATAAATTCCCCATATTGGAAAGGGTCATGGGGAGGACATGCCACTCATAGGATTCAAAGGTGCATGCACTTTATCAGTATACATATATATGGCCTTTATGACATTTACGTGCATATTTTCAAAAATCAGACTCCATAGTCATCCAATAATACCTTGATCTCAATAATTTCTTGGCCATACCATGCCCGCCGACATGGGTACCAAAAGAAACTTCGTGAACTTCTTGCATTAACATGTCTGCCTCGTGTCTATCCATGCATCGAGCAAAACCATGTCGAAGATCCTTTTATAAAGCACATCATTCTGGTTCAAGAAGAAGCTACGTGACAGTCTCCTCAGTTTCTTCTTATCATTATTGAATGCCCTTGATGGGTATTATTGGATCTTCGAAAAACACCCGATGTCATGGAACCACATCTTATACTTGGCGACCACATCGGTTGCAAACACAAAAGTAAGCCTATCAGGTTGCATCACTTCGATTTTTGGCACGTGATTACATTGATTCACTTTGATCATTGAAGATAAAATTGCCAAGGCATCGACCATCTGATTTTCGTCACAAGGTATGTGATAAAGAATTAGATGGTCGATGGTTGATGCCTTGGAAACTGTCTTCTCGTATAGTTTTTATAAGGAATCATATGAGGCTGGTGAGTATGCCATTTTCTGTTAACCTAGTTAATCACCAAAGCTGAATCTCTGAATATGTGGAGGGTCTTAATTCGTAGATTGATCGCTTCTTCAATACCCATAATACAAGCTTCATATTCCGCTTCATTTTTTGTGCATTTAAAAGTCAATCGGGAAGTAAAAGGCATATGAGTCCCTTTCGGAGAACTGCCCCAACTCCACTACCATTCATGTTAAGAACCCTATCAAACATCAAACTTCAGTTGGATTCAGGGTCAGGCCCCTCCTTCGGGAGTAGTTCCTCACAGTTTTTAGCTTGAAGGAACACGATGTCTTCATCAGTGAAATGTATTGAATATTAAGTCAAGAGTGGTTGTTAGGTGCGATAAGAACCGGGAAATGTAGTTCAATCTTCCTATGAAACCACGAAATTTTTTTTCTATTCTAGGCTCAGACATTTCTTGTATTGCTCTCACTTTTTCTAGATCAAATTCGATCCTTCTTTCAGTGACAATGAACCCTAACAAGTTACCGGAACGTACCCCAAAAGTACACTTATTTGGATTTAGCCTCAGTCTGAACTTTCTCAACCTCTCAATTTTTTTGCTAGATTCACCAGATGCTCTTCTCCAGTCTGTGACTTTGCAATCATGTCAACAACATAGACCTCGATCTCCTGATGAATCATATCATGAAAGAGAATCACCATAACATGTTGATACGTTGCCCCAACATTTTTGAGACCGAACGATATCACTTTGTAGCAGAAAGTACCCCATGGGGTGATGAATGTTGTCTTCTACATGTCCTCTCGCAACATCTTAATCTGATTGTACCCAGAAAAACCATCCATGAAGGGGAATACAGAGAATGAAGCAGTTTTATCAACCAATACATCGATGTGAGGTAGCGGAAAATCGTCCTTCGGACTAGCTCTATTTAAATCTCAATAGTTCACATACATCCATACCTTACCATCCTTCTTCGGTACCAGAACGATGTTGGCAACACACAGAGGGTAGCTGGTGACAACCAAGAACCCAACATCAAACTGCTTATGAACCTCTTCCTTAATCTTCACTACCATGTCAGGACGAGTCCTATGAAGCTTCTGCTTGACCGGTGGGCAATCTTCCCTGAGCGGTAGTCTGTGTAATACAATGTTAGTATCAATCCCTGGTATATCTTGATACAACCCGGCGAAGATGTCAACATACTCACGAAGCATATCAATCAGCCTTGTTTTCACACTCTTCTAAAGCGACCCCAATTTTGACTTCTTTTCTGGCGGCTTCAATTCCCAGATTCACAACTTCCACTAACTCTTCATGTGGCTGAATCACTCTCTCCTTTTGCTTAGCAACCTGGCTAGCTCTTCAGGTAGTTCAAAATCTTCTTCACCTTCCTCGTTGGCATGGTAAATCGGATTGTCGAAGTCATATTGAGCCATATCAAAGTTGTTATCGATGCAACCCAATAGGGCGTATCTGCATGAATGATGATTCATGCTTTGTTTTAGAATGGATGTTAAAGAATGAAACATACATTTGCATTTATTATTATTTAAAAATAAAAATGAAAGAAAGGGAACACTATGTTTGAATGCAAAATACGTACTTTTATTAATGATTAACATTGAAAATGAAACATATGGGGCCCTTACAATGAACCAATACACTTAGGGCTAGGGTTGTCATAAAACAATACAAAACAAAAGATATTTACTTTTCATGCAGAGTAACATAAATGATCTTTTCGGCTGACCAATTATTGAGCTCCGCACTCGAGACACATGGTCGTATCCAGCTATCCAGTTCACACTCACTATTAGCATCATCATTATTGATTGCAATAATTCGGTTGTAATCCATTATTCCCACACCCGTGAAAGTAATAGGACCCCGTTAGCTTTTGACTATTGGCGCTGCTGTACGAGCGGGCTGATATCCAATCCCGAACATATTCTCTTTAACCGCTAATTCAATCATTTTCCCCATCCTTCCACATTACCAAATTGTATCACCTCCAACGCTTGCTTATTACATGCAATATAACCCTTTGCTTCTTCTTTTCCGGTGGCGAGGCCTCTTCAATATTCATTGTTTCAGAGGCTTGACATAACATCTCATGGATCTCCCCGTCCATTTCGAAGTACTTAAAAGATGACAAGTGGCTAATGAAAATATCTTCCTCTCTATACACCATAACAATCTACCCATCCATTATAAACTTGACCTTTTTATGTTATGTTAACGACACTGCCCTAACTGCATATATCCATGGACAGAACAACAAGCAGCTATACTTTGGTTGGATATCCATGACATAGAAAGTGGTATTGAAGACTTGTGGGGCTATTTTGATAGGTAACTCTACCTCTCCAAATACATACCTTTTAGACCCATCAAATGCTCGCACAACAAGATCACTAGGCCGGAGTACCATACCATTATATTCCAACTTGATCAATGTTTTCTTAGGAAGCACAATGCTCCCTTGCACTCCATGGAAATATGAAGAGAAAAATTATGATTCCTTCCCTCATAAGTCGAATCAAAGTCGGTGAATCCTAGCGCATGACCAACATTAACATTAGACACTACCACTTCAAGTTGGTTAATGGAGATCTCTTGTGGCACGTAAGCCATATTCAATATTTTCAGCAATGAATTCCTATGAGCCTTGGAACATATCAGCAGAGATAAGACAAATATTTTAGTGGGAGTCTTGTGAAAGTGATCTACTATCTTATAATCACTCTGTTTAATTATTCTAAAAAACTCTTTCGCATCCTTCTCGAATGATACCTCAGGCATCGACCTCATTGCAGGAGTATCTGACACTACTTGTTTTCCATTGGCCCTTGCCAAGGCTTCAACTTCCATATTATGTGAAGTATCGCCATTCCTTAAGATCGTAGGAGCAAATAATCTATCACTCCACGTGAAACCACCAATGCCAACATTTTCATCTTGAGGGTCTGTGACATTTGGAGCTTTAACATCTTGCTTTTGATCATTGCAGTACACCTCAGCACCATAGTTCCAAGGAATAGCTTTCTCATTATCAAACGAGATTGGTTCTGGCATAGTGATAGTGATAAGAGTTGGCCTCAGCGGTACAAGGATCTCTACAGGTGTGTAAAAGATGGTTATAGTAGAAACATCATTGTTACTATTAGAAACTCGATCAATATGTAGACTTCCGTCATCGATCAAATCTTGAACACCCTTCCTCAAATTGTCACAACCATTTGCAAATACCAAACAATATGAGCAATCTCTACCACATCCAAGGAATACATCTCTCTTCAACATACATACTTCACTTTCACAAGAGGAGTTTTCACGGAATCTACATTGAGTACCAAGTTCGGACTTTGGCCTTCTTCGATGGAACCAATAGTTTCTCCTCCATGCTTCGACATGAGGTTTTGGATAATGTTGGGAGATTGAGAAAAATTGAGGGCTTTAGAGTCAACCAAGTCTTGGACTACATGCTTGAAACCTTTGCAATTTTCAATAGTATGACAGGGGGCCCAGAGTGAAAATAACACTTTACATTAGAATCATATCCCACCGGTATTCGTCCCACTGGCAGAGCCAATGTCCTTAACTTTATCAATTCCAGGCTAAGCAGATGTTGGAATAACTGTGCATATGGCACGGGCACATGATCAAAATGTCAAACATTCATTCCTTGCCTTGCTGAATAATTCTTTCTAGGAGCCTGTTGTTGGAAGCTTTGCTGATGTTACTTTTGTTGAGGTTGCTATTGAGACTGATTATTCGTAACCAGAATGATCACATCGGCTGTTTGATGATATATAATATGGTTCCCTTTTTCCGTCTTTCTTTGTGATGACATGGCACCAACTTCTCCTTTATGCCTGTTCTACCCATTTGTGAACGATTTCTTCGTACCAGACATCGATTCCCCACTACTCTGAATCTTTCCCAACTTTAACAAATTCTCAATCCTTTCACCAGTGATCACAATATCTGAGAAACTTGTCGATGGACATCCATCAAGATGTTCTAGAAAAGGACCTTGAAGTGTCCCCATGAACATATCTGCCATCTCTCTATCCAGCAAAGGAGGTTGCACTTTCGCAGCCAATTCACGCCATCTTTGCACATACTCTTTAAATTGTTTACTATTCTTTTGTGCAAGACTTTGGAGTTGTGTACGATTCTATGACATGTCGATATCATACTGGTATTGCTTTAAGAAATCCTCACCAAGCTCCTTCCAGATTCTTACGAAAGCACGTTCCAAATTCATGTTGCATTCTAGAGAGGCTCCTGACAAGCTATCTTGAAAGAAGTACATCCATAGTTTCTCAACGCGTGTATAGGTGAAAATCTTTCTGAAGTATGCTTGGAGATGCGTCTTGGGACAAGAATTTTCGTTATACCGGTCAAAAGTAGGAGCTTTTCATTTAGGAGGAATCATGCCCCCCTGGACTCATCCCATATCGGCAACATCAATCCCTATGGTATTTTAGAAATCTAGGGCTCATACCTTTTTAGCAAGCAACTGGTAATTACGGTCACCAAAGTCAAGGTTTGAATTAGGAAAGTAGTTAAAGTTTGAAAACAAAGAAGTTTTGAAAAAAAGGAAGAAGTGGGAAGAGATGAAGACGCTATCCTAAAAATAAATAAATGAGATAAATGAGGAAAGATCTAACCAAACTTGATGATACTTCCAAACATAAGCACAAAAGTTCCATACTTAAAAGCATAAGCTAGAAAATGGACAAATAAAGGCTAAAGTACCAATTCCATGATGAACAAAGCAAAGGGAAGGATTCCTAGAATCTAAGTCCAAAAATCCAATTTCAATGCAAATGATAGTAACCATAGTCCAAGATCAAGATCATAAGTTTTTTAAATGTTTAATCCTTTATTAATATTTTTGCGTCCAAGTGGACAGAGAAAAATATATAAACATAAATATAAACATGATAATGAATGATAAAGCATAATAAAAGTATAATAAAAGTAAGAGAGATAAGGGAGCAAAAGGAAATTAAAATGTTAGTATAGTAATAGTAGTGATAATAATATATATATATATAATAATGGTATGGTGAACTTAATCATCCATAACCAAGAAAGTAACAAGGAAAAAAGTGCCAAAATCAATAAGGCAACTGATTCTGCTTAGTATCTTACACTATAGTGATTAATCAATTTCATTAGACCCAAATTCGATGAAACTTGAAAGACGATTAGGATACCCAAAGCAATTACACATCAAACTTCAAAAGTCGTGGATCTAACGCAAATGATTAACCACTTTAGGATGACACGACCAACACGATGTCCAGTCTACAAAAGTGCAAATATCCAATTGGATTTTTATTCCAAAGTAGGGACACATTTAGGTATATGTTAAGCAATGGTTGAGTAATTTACGGAGCAATTACCCTACAAATGAGGCCGGCCAAAATCAATTAAGGTTAACGATATTAGTGCTAATACATGCGAGATAAACGATATGTAAATTGCTATCCAAACGGCATGCCGCACAAAAATAAAGATGAATACCAAATTGAATTACACTTATGGTATTCTTTCATCTTTAAGTTCAATCACTCCTTTTGGTGGATTCAAGTATGAAAATATCTCACTAATATAAAGTACCTAAAGTGAATTAAATAATTCACTTAAAGGTAGATTTTAACTAGTATAAACCACTCTAATATACACCCAAAGTCCATTGAATTTAAAGAGAAATTAGTCCCAAAAATGTCTCCCAAGGTAAAAATAAGAGGAAAGCGAAGAAGAAGCAAAAGGAACCAAAAATAAGTAAAAAAACAAACCAAAAATTGCTACTAGAGCAGTGTTAATCGATTAACACATGAAAATTTGAATTCTGGCGCAAAAATACATTGGTTAACTGGTTAAGCATTTTGTACTGAAAATGGTTAATCGGTTAACACATGAATTGAATTGACATGAATTTTAAACTGAAAAAATCAGTAGAATTCCTGCAATCAAACAATAATTTATGATCCAAAGGTTCAACAACCAATAGCACCAAAGATCTACATCTTGAATGATGGTGATGAAGGTGTAACAATGGAGGAAGATGAATTACCAAGAAAAAAATATCAAATTACTCCACTAGCAAGCTTGATCTACTGAAATTGATGAAGAAAAATGAAAAGGATGAAGGTTTACATCAAGTTATTCAAGAATTTAATGCTAATTCTAGATAACTTTCAAAGGAAGAAAATGAGCTTTAGATGATTTTTGTGGTTTGAGGATGTATTTTGAAAGAGATTTTTTGGCTATCAAAAGCTTTAGAAATGAATGAGAAAAGACCTTTATTTAAAGAGTTTAGGTATGGGAATTTGGTGAAATGAAGATTGCTTTGGAAAATCAAAATTAGGCTTGAAAATTAAATTTGGAGGGAAATTCATAAAAGAGTGGTGATTAGTGAAGGTATATGGTGGGAAATGATAAAAGTGATGTAGAGGAATAAAAATGGAATGAATATAGAATATTCCAAGTGATATCAAGGGCTAGATGTGTTGAATTTGAACAAATTATTCAAATTTCGCACTGGTTAATCGGTTAACATATTGGTTAAGCGGTTAACTAAGTCAAAATTTGAATTTTTTGTTCTCTTTTGATTGCTTGGTTATTTCGGCTCGATTCTTTTGCTTGTCAAAGAAGGCATGGAAATAAACATATGATCCTTGGAATTCATTTAATAAATCAATTAAAACTCGGGAATACCTTGATCAGATGAATTTAAATTATTTGCGGATCAACTTCGACTTTGTTCAGATGAAATTCGTTCGAGCTGAGGAACTGTTATTTTTGGCATTTTGACCTGTTCTTCCCCTGAAAATGTTAATAACAGAAAACAAAATAATTTTTTTATTTTAATTAATGGTTAGTAAACATAAACAAACAAAAGCAATGGTGATACCCTATGAGATATAAATCTGCGACCAAAAAGGATATATGAACTAGTGTGTGATCTTGCTTGTATGTAAAATGCAAATGAAAATATGAAAAGTCGCAACGCAAAAAAAAAATCGGCGAAAAAATGAACAGAAGAGTCTCCACCGATACATTATTTATCCCGAAGAGGAAAGGAAACGATCGAAGAAAGCTTAGGGGGAAAGGAAAGACGGGGTCAACGCAACCAAGTCTGGGCTCTAGAGTTAGTTATGTAAAGGGAAGGTATCACACCCCATCACGTTCATTGTACTTGATGGGATCCATACTTGTTGTTATACTCAAAGGGTGTGGTCATATGAATGCTCCATCTTCTACTAACTGGAAGGAAAGAGAACTGGAAACAGGGAGAAACAAGAAGAAACGAAGGGGTGAAAGAAGGACGTTGACTCGAGAGTATATCATATCCCAACCTTACATATCTCGTCAGGAACGAGAATTAGAGTCGACGTAATCCTAAACAGAACGAGAAATTATGGGAAGCATGCTCTCTAGGAATCGTGCATGTACATATGTATCTCATCAGGAATGGGAATCATAGCGCCATAGTTTGGCTCACTATGGGTAACAACCTTGTTTGTTGGTGCTTTTTTAAGACTGGTAGTGCCAATGTTCGCATTCTAACGTATGTGTTTTCGCTCGTTGAATCGAGTCTCAAGCGTTACCTACTTGTTGTATAACGGAATTGACAAGTCATTACGTCTGCATCAGAGTGATATAAGAAGAGAAAAGACACGTGAAGTTGTTTATTGTATTTTTTAGAAGTGTTTTCATTGATTTTTACTTTTTATATGTGTAACATTAAAGTTTATGACAATAGGAATGAATACTTTGCATAACGATCCAAGCGTCTCGCATACAAAGCATCCTAGAAGAGGTAAGGTATTCATCCGCTCATCATTTCCCATGTGCTTAAAAATCATGGCATACTACACACACCTTAGTTAAAGTGTTTTTGCTTTTATCTTTGTTCTATATGTTATCATGCAAAGTTTACCCTATGATTGAGTTTCTATCTTAATCAAAACTTAATCAAAAGGTTAATTTGAACTAAGTACCTAGCTTCTATATTATTCCAAACTTGATTAGAAATCAAGTTAGAACAAGTGTCCTAAGGAAACATGAAAGAAGAAATGAAGTGAAATAGAAGATGAGATAATAGAAAGATTAAGAATATTAAGTAAAGATAATGAAAGAGGTTAATTAAGAAAATGAACACTCAAACTAAATGAATTTACCATACATATAAGCTTAATCAACACATGGTTGAATGATGATGCAATACAAGCTTCAACTACTAAGTAATTGAAAATTTATGCAACTAGTTCCAAATATTAATGCAAGATGCCCTAGGAGGCTCTAAATGATCACACCAATCAATCATACAAGAGGAAATGGATTCTAAAGGGCTAAGATGTCATATAAGTCAGTACCTAAACCGAAAATGGATCATATGCATGTTAGAGACTCAAGGAAGTTCAATCAAAATGAAATTAGTTCCTAAATAATCATACAAAACAAGTTATTTGTAAACTATGCATGAATTGACCTCTCAAGGTCTTATTTGCAAAGTATGTCAGTTAGGGTGCAACAATCATGAGTGAAAGGGAATGATGTTTAATCAAAGATGAAATGCACATATGAATGATTTAAATCAGAAATCAATTCATATTTTGATACGTGAAAATTTCCCTATGTTACATTAGAACTATATGATATGGCATCCCTAAAGATCATATAAGTTTATGCACACATGGCTCACTTTAGATGAAATCAAACAAGTTAATCAAACAAGAGCACAAGTAAGGGTTAAAGTACATATATGAAAGGTAGAAGTGAAAGTATACTTGGACACCTAAGAATGACCTATAATCATATTACAAGTTTCATGTTATTGCATGTTTAGGAACTATGACAAGACAAGCACAAAACAAGTTTCAAATGCCTCCTAAGATTTGCAACTTATGGGTCAAGAAATGAACGGGAGTCATGAAGCACATACACATACATGAATTCCTAGGCCAGTATGTTATGACCTATAATATATCATGTTTAATGCTTATGTATGACACACAAAAGTTGGATGCAAAAGAGTTAAAAAATTTGACAAACAATGATGCACTAAGATGATGTTAGCCTAAATCATGTTATATGAAAATATGAAACACAATTAGGGGTCACCAAGTTATGTTAAAAGGAGTATGCACATGTTAAGATAATTTAAGATTCACTCAAACATGCCTCAAAGTAAGTACAACAAACCAAACTTAGGGATCAAGCAAGCAAAGACAGGTTCTAACCCTAATTCAACTTCTAGAAGTCAATGCAACTAAGTTGATGCAACATGATGTTCAAACTCCAAAAGTTTTCATGCAAGTTATGAACATACAAATATGGTTTGAAAATGATAATAGGACTTCTAAATATACCAAATTTCAAGTATATAATGGAAATACAATAACCCCAATCATGGCATAAATGCTTCATCTCTAATTCCTAATAATCAAACATTTATCCACACATGATAACACCCATAGTAAGGTACAATGAAAAATAGTTGTAGACATGAAAAAAAAATGTGAGATTTGAACCAAAATAATATAAGATGAGTGGATAATCATGTGCAAAATATTTGGACTTAGAAGTGTGCCTAAGGACCAAAACAAATTCAATAAGCATGCAAAGCAAATATCCAATCCTCAATTTAATCCCTTCAAAAAAGATGATTCAAAGACCGATCAAGCATCAAGTTATGAAACAAAAATGATCATCACAAAAACATATATCCAGACACCTATCAATATGCAAAAATTCAGAGGCTAACTATTTGCAAAAAGTCATTTTCGAGACCCAAAACCAAGACTGGGTCCATTTTACATGCTCTCAAAAAAAATTTCATGAAAAAATAAATAAAATTCCATCAAAATCAATAAAATATCTAAAATTCAATTAACATGTAAAATAATTTATTTGAATTAATTGGAATTTTTGGGAGTTTCTTTGTATTTTTAATAATGCATTTGTTTGAAGAAAATAAAAATAAAAATCAAAAGGACCAAGAAATATGCATGGGGTGGGTCGAAAGTAAAAAACAGTCGAATACAAGGTGGGCTCTAAAAATAGCGTGTGTAGATAGAATTTTTTGCCCATATCACGTTTCAAAAACTCATCAAACAAAACTCCAAATGAAATGATGTGTTTCATTAATACAGTCACGTAACAAATTACACGCAAGGAAAGTCAATGCAATCTGAACCAAAGAAAATGCCATGCAAGCATGCGCTGACCAAAACATAATTAACCACAACAGACGTCATAGCCCTAGCTCCGATCGTCTTCTCCGGTTACACATGTCGGAGACAACTGTAAAATGCATCAAAAATCACAAAACCATACATCAAATTGAAGCCCTGACTGCAAGGATTATAAATCTGCCATTCATTTTTATTTATAATGCCTTTAACATTATGAAATCTAAGCAAGAATTCTTGGATCTAAAAATGAAAACAACACAATCTTGCACAACACAACATTCAATCAATTCCTACCCCCGTAGGACTTCAATATAGCTCCCCTCCACCATTTCTAATGCATAAAACTCCATAAATAAGAAAAGTTAGAAGCTTCACTAACCTGCAATGGAGCACTTCCCCTGATCTTCCAGAAACCCAAAAAACCTTCTTGTTAGCCTTTTAATCAAACCTTAGTGCAAATAAATGCACTAATCCACTTGAATCTTGCTGGATTTTGAGATTGATGATGATGGAGTCCGAAATTGAATTTGATGTTAGAATGCACACATCTTCAAAACCTTGCATTCATAGCCTTTGTTGAAGCTTATGGATGATGATTATGGAAGGAAAAAAAGGAGAGAATCCCTTTGTGGAAGGAGATTCAAAGAAGAAAGCAAAAAGAGAGAAAAATGGAAAAAAGTGAATTTTGTTTGTAACTACTCTTAACTCAGGTGATTATGTGCTTATATATCTGTGATTAAGAGTTAACTAAGGTTAGTTAACAGTTAGCACCAAGGTTAATTGATTTTAGTAAGAAAATGCAAAATTGGCAAAAGTGAGGTTATGGTGATATGTCACGTGCATGGGGCTGCATGATAGGTATTATGGGCTTCCATTTGATATAGTGTTGAGATTTAATACCGAGTTTTATTGAATCTTGCTTGGAAAGCTTCTTTTTGAATATTTTGGCTATGTGAAGTAAACATGAGGCATGATGCATATGGTGTAAGAGATGCTTGTACATTTGTGGTAAACATGACATGTGATGAACATATGATGCACATGGCTTGGATTTATAATGAGAAAATATGATTTTATGAAAAAATGACATGTATTGCATTCTTGAAAAAAGCCTTGGGCTGATGACTTTGATGAAGGATATCTTGATGAACACATGAGATATGGACATGGTTTCAAGCATTTTGGAAAAAGGAAGTTTGATACTACATGGTTTGTGTTTGGATTTTTATCATATGGATTCTTAAAGTGTGAGAAAAGTTGGTTTAAAGTGATGCACATGATATCTTATTTTAGAACTTAGACAAAATTCTAAGTCAAAGAATTTTGACAACTTTATGGTACCATCTTCAATCAATCATAACTTTTGATTCACTAACCCAATGAAGTTGGTTCTTTAATGGTTGAAAAGCTTGGAAAAAGCTCTACAACTTTCATGTTCGGGCCATGACGAAATAGAGATGCTATCTTGCTTGAAATTGCCTTTGAAAATGGACAAATGAACCATAAAAAGTTTCCCAAAATGGAAACTTTAAATTATATATCATTTTCCATTTTTAGTAACTTTCAAAACAAGTCTCGATTCTTGATTATTTCCATATTCTTTGATCAAATTCCATCAAATGAACACATTTGACATGTCATGGACCAATTTAACCTCAAAAAGTCAGGAGTTGACTTTTGTCTACTAACTTTATTCTTGATGACTTGATCCACTAAAAACCCCTCTGAACACAACCAATGGATAATCTTGCATCCATGAACACTTGAGAACATATAGAAGACCATGGAATCAAGTATTGGCCCAAGAATAAAAAATAAATTGATCTTGGGCAAAACCCTAGTTTTGACCAGTTGAAGGAGGAGGGCTGACCAAAGGTCAAAACCCTAGTTCTCTTTGGAATGATTGAGAATCCTTTGATTCAAGATTCCATACGTACCAAGATAATGTTGAGACTTCACACTTCTTTTCTCATGAAGGTATATCTTCTTTTGTCAAGCAGAACCCTAATTTGAAGGCTTCATAAAGAGGAAGTGATCCTCATGCATTTTCTTTCAACTCTTCAACCACTTGAAGTCAAGGTGAACCATGGGAGATGTCTTTGAGGTGGAGTAGTGCTTCATGACTTGGATGATTATTTTTCTTTTTGAATGATGATCTGATTCCTTAAAGGATCAATGATGCATGTATGATATATTATGACCTAAATACAAATTAATGAAACATAAGCTACTTGTTGGTTAGTAATAAATATGAGGATGAATTTTAGGGTGTTAAATAAGCTACTTGTTGGTCAGTATAAATATCGACATACAACCTCACTTTCTTTTTTTTCTTTTTTTTCTGTTTAGATTCTACATGATCTTTTTATCATTTTATTAGTTTGCATGTTGTTATATTTATTTCTTGTTTAAAGAGATTAATTATTTAAGTGTAGGTCTGTTTAGATTTAGTCTAGTAAAATTTATTTTTTAATGGTTATGCTAAAATTTTAATATTCTAGAATGTTTAGTTAGTTAATCAAATTAGATTCAAATTTATATGTTTGAATTTAATATGATAAACTCTAATGTCTTTATTAGTTTTGTTTTGTGCGAGAATAAGATCATGATCATAAGGGATGATCTGGATATCGGGTGGAGGCGGATCTTTGGTTCCGGTGCGATGGATGAAGATAATATGCGAGGTTAGCACTCCAAATCTCAAGTTAATGTATGAGTAAACAAGTAAATTTTAAAATGGGATTGAAGTAACCTTACAATGGTGCACTTTGTTTCCTATATAGAGGAGTTTGTTTGTAACTTAAATATAAAAGAGCTTCAAAAAATATAAATGGCCATTGGATCAATCTCATGGTTATGATCTCTTCGTCCACACTCCATCCAATATTCATGAATAGTCATTTGATACATATTTGATGTGTTTGGCTCCTATGGACTTTAGGATTTGCTCTATACTAGGCTTTTAAGGTATGCCAAGAACAAGTCCAATTCATAATTAATTTGCAATTCTTTAGGATTTCTATTTGTTTATTTATCCAATCATGTAATCTCAACTCTTTTAAAAATATTTTTTTATAAGAGAAAGGTTTATTCAACCCCCCTTCTAGACTATTCTACGCCCATATTAAACTAACATTCTCCAATTTTAGTATTATGTAAGTTTAATCATGAAAATGTTATTGTCTAGGCCAACACACATCACATTAAGGTATGGGAAACCTAAATTTAATTGATAAGAACCAATCAAGGGGATATACTTTTCCAAGAGGCACATAAGATTGAGGCCACTCATCCATAATGGGTCATTGGATGCTGTCGCTCCCCAGACTTACGTCCCGGTGCAAACGCGAATCGTCGGTGAAAAGAGAAAGAGGTTGAATTGAATAGAGTCTCCAGCTAGGCATTTTTATCCCGAAGGAGAGGTAATGCTGCATAAACCCGGAAAGATATGGATAAGACGGTTGCGAACCAGAGAAACTGAGAAAGGGGGTTGGTTACGACCTAGGAAGGTATTAGCACCCAGATCGTCCGTCGTACTCGACGGGATCCACGCTTACAAGATTGTGTTTAAAAGGGGTAAGTGTATGTGCTATCTGTGTGCAAAAGCTAAAGAAAGAAAGTACAGGTGTCAGTGCAAAAATGGTGAATTACTCAGGAACTGAGGCTTTAGAAAGAATGATGAAAGAGGGGGAAGACACAGAGACTTTTGTTGGATAACTGTAAAGTTATTCCTACGTATACTCTCGTGCAATGAGGAAGTCAGAACACCGTAGTTCGACTCAAAGAAACTGAAAAGTAAATTGACTGTGAACTGCTTGCTTGTCTATGCTCAAGTGTATGACTCGTCTGGCTCGAGTGCTAACTGTCTTGCATTAGACGGAAGAAGTGAGTTCCCGTTTATGAATGAGTATGATGAGAAAAGAATCCCAGAGGAGACGATTATTGTTTGTTTTTGTGTTTTCAGTTTTTTATTGTTTTTTTATGTTTTGCATAGGATTATGAGCTTAAGCCTAAATCAAGGGTTGTAAACTCATTATATCCTCCCTGATTAGGGATAATGAGCCTACTTAAGTATGAGATAAACATCTCAACTTAATTACCATGATGATGTAGGATTAAGATCATTAACCTACTTGTGATTAGTTAGATGTTTTTTGGGTTTTTGTTTAGTGTTAAGTAATGAGTTTAATCTCTAATCACAGATTAGTGAACTCATTACACCATCCTAATAGAATGATAATAGATGCGAGCACTTAAGCTGAGGAAGATACCTCAACTTAATCCATGGTTAGGGATTAAATTCATTATATAACAAGCCTTTATTAAATGGATTTTAATTAAAGGGTGAGATTAAGAAGTGGATTTTATGGTTTGTAAGACAACTTGAGGGGGACTTGTCCATTAAACTCTAGGGTTAGTCCCTTTTAACCATATGGAAGAGATAGAACCCTAATATAAGGCCCAAGTTACAAGATAAGGTCTTATTGATTATTAATGTTTTGATTAAGAGGTGTAAACAAATTAAAGGTTTAACACTAAGGATTAAAGTTATACACTCCATCCTAAGATAAGGATGCAAGCATAACCCTAATTCAAAGTCCTAAAGCTGTAAGAGTTTAGCCTCTGATTATTGAGGTGAGAAAAGAGACTCAAGGAGACTCAAAGGTAAAATGTTAGGGGGGACTACACACAACCATAAAAATTATCATGCTTGGATATCATATGGTTTGTGAGGCTTAAGAGAAAAGATCTTCAAGAAGACCACCATAGAAGAAGCAGGTGAAAATAGAAGGAGGAAGAAGAATAAGTTACTTACTTCCTGAAGAAGATAAGTAACTTAGGAGAAAAGAAATGAGCAAGAGAGACATAAGTGAAGCAAGTTCACTTCAAAGACAAATAAATATGCATATGAAGAGATGATAAGAGGTGGGAGGTGAAGGCAAATCCACCTCCCAGATAACTTACCAAAAGTACCTGAAATCTTAGTATGAATGCATAAGTAATAAAAGCAAAAGGAAATGAGATGAAATGAGATGCAAATACCAAAGTCAGAAGTGAATGTGCAATGTAAATGGCATGTGAGATGATGCAAAGTCATACAAGATACATATGAATGATCATACAAGGATGAGATGCAAAGGAGGCATGCTTAGAAGCATGAAAACACATGGATGTTCATGAAATGTAATGAATGCAAAGCATAGCAAATGAATGAAGAAATGATAAAGCAATGTTTCAAACATGTCCTAAGATGTCTAAGATGACATACAAAGGAATGGAATGTCATGACAAGTTCATATGATGATGATATGCAAAGATGAATGCAAATGAACATGAGAAATTAGGGTTTTAAGACAACATGAGATGCATATGACAAAAATAGAAGCAATCACCATGATAAATAATTGAAATTGAGCTCAAACAAACCCTAAACCTATACAAGATCACACCCCAAAGGAGAAGGTCAGAAGCTTAACCTAGTGGGAGTTATGAAATTTCTAAGTTTGCTAGGATTTTTGTGCCTCTAAAGGGAAAATGCAAATCAAATTGAAAATGCAAGATAAACATATGAGATAAATAATCTAGAAACTATATGCAATATGTGAAACAATGCAAGAAGAACCAAGTTCAAACTCATCATAGTTAGGCAGAAATGAATTTTTCAAGTTAGGGTTAAAAAATATGAAATTTAAGAACCCTAATCCAAAGAAAATTGTGAAAATGAGATCAAACCTAAAAAGAAATTTGTATGGTGAGTTTGAAAATGTTTCTAAATGTTTAAGGATGCTTCATGATTTTTTTGGTGATTTTTAGAAACCTAAATGCATATTAAATTAATTGAAATCAATTAATTAATTAAATAAAACATTTAAATATTTTAAAAATACCATTTTAATTCAAAAAATAAAATAAAAAATGTTTTTAGGTTAAGAAAAATATTTAAAACAAAAATGCAAAGTTTGAGATTTTTTTGATGATTTTTGCTATTTTAAATAAAATGAACAAAAGAAATGAAAATAAAATGAATTAAAATTAAATAAAATGCAAAGTATGAAAATCCAGTGGTCCAGATTCAAATGTGAGAGAGATTGGTTGATTGCGCGCGCGTTTCAAGGGTTGGGATTCATTCTGGGGAATCTTAATTAATTAAACCTAATTAACTAATTAATTAGGGATTAAATCTTAATGGAGCAATCTGAGCCATCCATATGCGCGATAAGTAAGGATCCAAGGGCTGACATTCAAACCTGGCTAAACCCTAATTAACAAACCCTAATTCTCTCAGGTGACCGGAGCAAGCTCCGGTCATCTTCTCCGGCCAACCCTCCAACCTAACTTCTTCCCTAGGCTATGAAACATCACTAAAATCTCCAGAAATGATCATCAAACAACATAGAACAAGAATCCATCATCAAAATTCATTTATGTTCCATCAAAATCATGAATCGAAGCAAAACGAAAAAATACACAAAAATTTCAGAAACTAAATACATGCTTGATACTCAGCCATTTTGAAAATTAAACACATCATCATGATCAGAGAGACATATAAAATCATTTAAGAACTTAAAATGGAGGTTCTGGAAAAATTGTTCTTGATGATACCTGAGATGAAGCTTTCTCAATCTGAGCTTTCTGGACATCTCATTGGTGCAAATCAACTCCATTGGACCTCCTGAGGATGTTGTGATGCTTAGAACAAGTTTATGGTGGATGGTTTATGAGCTTCAGTTCTGAATATGCAGAAATCGTGTTTGTGTTTGGGCTTGTTTCAGACCATGGCAAGGGGTGGGAAATGATCCTTAGGTTATGTGGAGTTGAATGGTGAAAGAAATTTGGAGTTTGAGTGGCTGAGGAGTGAGTTTCGAAAGCTTGAAGGTTTTGGGGATTTTTGGTGATTCTGAGTTGTGGGGGGATTCAGGCTCCAAGATCATATGAAATGAGGTCCATGATGCTTGTATGTGATGTCTTGATTGGTCAGAAGGTTGGTGGTGGCATAGTGTGATTGGTATGGGCAAATTGCAAAAAAGTCAAAAGTTTTGTACCACAAGCATGGGCCATGGAAGAAGCTGTTTCAAGGGGTGTCTGGCCTCAGCTGAGTTCATGGATGGCCCTTGGATTGAAACATGTGAGTTGTAACAAGTGGATGAAGAGTTTCAATAGGTTTTGCAAATTTCCAACTTTGAGAATTTTGTGAAAATGGCTTAGTGAAACTTGCAATCCAAGGCACAATTCTGGTCCAAATGCATTGTAATATGTTTGTATGATGTTTAGAAGTCAATTAGAGGTCATGAAATGGCTTGAAACTTGATTTTGCAAAAATCCCTCTTTGGCATGAACTTGAAAATTATAGTATTTTTGCCAACTTTGAAAGGCCATATCTTGAGTTATAGGATGAATCAAGACATGTTCTTGTACTTTTTGAAAATGGGAAGACATAATCTAATACTTTCATGTCCAAGAATATTTCATTTGAAATATTTTTGGTCATGAAAGAATAGGTTGAATATCTTTCCCAAAATGGAAAGTTTCCATTACAAGTCATTTCCAAAAATAGCAAGTTTGCATTTGGCTCAAAATTCTTCAATCTTGTGAACTTCTAACCACTTCTAAGATCAAATAAAGATCATAGAACCTCAAAATGATGAATGTGACCCTTTGGTACCATTGTTGGGGGGCCTCAGATGCCCTGATTTTGACTTTACTTGCTCAAGAAGTTACCCAATGATCAGATGACTTCCACAGTGAATTTCTTCATCAAATTTGGTACACATGATCCTTATAACATATTAAGACCATTAGAAACAAGAATGACCAAAATTTTTGGGATTAAGGCCTCTGAAACCAAAACCCTAATTTTAGGTCATCTGTGTAGGAAATCTTCAGTATGCCTCTATGCCTTTGCCATTCTTTGTGATCCTTTGACTTTTATGAACTTTAGGGAGCATGTTATGATCATGGAACACACATGGACCCTCTTGGTAAGCTTCAAGACCTTTGGGATGGCTCAGATCACTTCTTGGATTTCTCAGATCACAAACCCTAGATGCAGATGAAATGGACTATGCAGATGAAACAAATATGCAATATGAGATGGTATGCCTATGCTTATGCAAAAATGAAAGATCACAAGCCATGGTGTTAGAAAAAGTGAGGGCAAATTTGGGGTGTATACAGCTGCCCCTATTCAAGCATGAGTTATCTGAGCAGGATGTAAGCTCCTAGCTTAACAGACAAACAAGATAACTTGTGGTTGAATACCAAAGACAGTCCGAAATTTGCACTCACTGGGGAGAAAAAGAAAAGGGATATAAATTGTAAAAGATAGTATAGTATGATTATCAAATGAAAGCGATGGAGGACGACCATCGAGCAAAGGACGTCTGCTGGGGGTAAAATGGTAAGCAAAGAAATGACGGGGACGACCATCATGCCGGGATATAAAGAAACCGCGACGGAGACGGCCATCGGGTAGGGAAATAAAATTCTCTGGGGATTGAGAAAAGCATCGATGGGGACGACCATTAGGCTTGGAAAGTAAAGTAAACAACGATGGGGACGACCATCAGGCTAAACTAATGAAGGACGATCACCAGGAAAAGGAAAAGGGACCACGACGGGACGACCGTCAGGTTAAAGAATAAATGAAATAATTGATGAGGGACGGTCATCAAAGGTGAAGGACGATCACCTAGCAGGGGACGACTGCTCTTTATCACGACTTAGGACGAATGTCGGATAGAATAGGTCAATGATGGGGACGGCCATCGGATAAGCATGATGAAGAACGATCATCGAGAGGTGAAGGACGATCACCTAGCAGGGTACGACTGCTCTTGGGGATTATCGCGGCATAGGACGAATTCCGGATAACAAGATCAATGACGGGGACGACCATCGGATAAATGATGAGGGACGATCATCAAAAGGTGAAGGACGATCACCTAGCAGGGGACGGCTGCTCTTTATCACGACATAGGACGAATGTCGGATAGAAGGTTCCAACAATAGGGATTTCCACTGGGGAAAGGATGAGGGACGATCACCTGGCCGGGGACGGCTGCCGAAAATATCACGACATAGGACGAATGCTGGATAGAAAAAGTTGTTTTGTTTCTGCGGGGATGTAAACACGGATGAGTGCTTACGCTTAAAAATAGAAGGTATAAGTGTTTGACAGTGTGTATAGATCAAAGATGCGGACAAGCATCCTTAGTACCATGATACGCACGAGTATCGATAGAAACAAACGCTGACATGAGTTTAAGGGTGATGATACGGACGAGTATCAATCGGTTAAGCAAGGAACATGGACGGGTGTTGAATCTGCTGAGGGGTGATATATGCAAGATACAGACGAGTATCGAAGACTTCTGTATAAGTATGTACGAGTATGATCTGCTGGTGAAGTATGTGCAAGACACGGACGAGTGTCGAAAGATTGAGCAAGGGACACGAACGAGTGTTTGACTTGTTGGGAAAATATGACATGGGTGAGTGTCAGAAAGGATATGTACAAGTATGAACAAATATCTGTATTGAGAATGCAGAAGGTATTCTGGCAACTTTACTGGGGGAAAATGACACGGACTAGTGTCGAAAAGAGCAGGCATTTGTACTTGAGAGGGCAAAGGGGATGCTTTGGCTTTTATCTTCAGGGGAAATGACTTTTATATATTAATGATGAAGTGATGATGGTATTTGCATGTGACTGGCTCGAACCTGGCTTATGATCATGCAAATGTTTGATTTTTGCCGTAATGCTCCGTATTAGACGGAATGCTACGCTTATTTTGGTGAATATGATGTGAATGCTATGATTATGCAAATGAGAAACCCGATCTGAGATCTGGTTTATCTGTCTGGAGGGAGAACTCAGTTGGGAAAGAGATCATTGGCTGATCTGTCAGGAGGGAGAACTCCGTTGGGGATGAGGAAGTTTCAGCAATTCCGCTGGGGAAGTACTTCAGGCATTGCTCTACTGGGGAGAGAATGGCAACTCTAGGGAAGCGATTCCACCCACTCTACTGAGGATGAGAGAATCCTGGAAAATCTAATGGGGAATAGAAAGTTTCCTAACCACATTGCTGGGGAAAAATAATCAGGCATTGCTCGGGAGACCCCTGCTTGGGGAGGGAAATATCTTCTGGGAAGTAATTTGCTGGGGATTGATGAATTCCACAAGGGATCCTCTGGGGAGATAACAGCTTCGCGAGGAAATCCTGTTGATGACGTGATTGCTAACTTGGATGGGGAACAATGCTTGATATTCCCCATGTTGTGAAAGATTGTCTGCCTTGAGTACCTGCAACCTGTTAAACAAAGGAAACGCACAAGTGTCCCAAGGTATCCTTAACCGGATTCCGTCATAGGAGTTAGATTTGTCTGAGAACAACACATTTCTTGCAAGCATTTATTAAAATGGCTCATATGTTTTTTTTTATGCAAGTATTGTATTATGAACTTTGGACATTTTGCAAACGTAAAAAAAATATACAAAACAAAGTGTGACTGAAAATTATGATTTTATTGATGTGTGTGCCCTGAATAGGCAAGTACAGTCAAAGAAGCGAATCCCCTGAAAGGAGGAGATTGCTGTAAATTGAGAAAATAAAAAGTGTTGGCAATGTTGAAGATGACGCTCTAGTGAGCTTCCTTTGCTATGACCCGTATGACCTTGACGTTCTTCTTATCTTGCTTTCTGAAGAAGGTTGATTCTGACCGACGCTGTCTTTTTGAAGCTTGCCATGTTGTGAGTGATACAGACGAATTCAGAATACAGTTGTTCGCTTATTACCTGATTTTGCGTGGATCGCCCTTTCGGGTTTTCAATCCACCGGGATACCCATTTTTTCCTGAGCTGTCCGATGTGGCTTTTCAACTCAGCGGGTGTACATTTTTTTTTAATTTTCCCTTATTTTTGCCAGAGTCTTTTATTCTGTTTTTGACTCGCCAAGATGCCCTATTTTTTCCTGGACTTACATTCTGTTTTTATGTCCAGCGGGTCATTTTATGTGAAGTATTTTTTAACTGCATCTGAATTCGCAGGAGATAGGAAGTCCTCGCGATCCATAGGTGTGAGCATCAGTGCTCCACCAGAGAAAACTTTCTTTACTATGAATAGGCCTTCGTAGTTTGGCGTCCATTTGCCCCTGTGGTCTGTATGGGGAGGAAGAAGTTTTTTCAGCACCAGCTCTCCCACTTAGTATTCTCGAGGTCTGACTTTCTGATCGAAGGCTTTCTTCATTCGCTTCTGATATAGCTGCCCATGACAGATGCCTGCTAATCTCTTTTCTTCAATCAGATTCAGTTGATTGTATCGAGATCGGACCCATTCTGCTTCATCCAGTTTCACATCCATCATTACCTATAAGGAGGGTAATTCAACTTCATCAGGTAGGACAGCTTCCATACCATATACAAGCTGATAAGGTGTTGCCCCAGTAGATGTTCTGATAGAGGTTTGGTACCCATGCAAGGCAAACGGTAGCATTTCGTACCAGTCTTTGTAGGTGACTACCATCTTCTGCACAATCTTCTTGATATTCTTGTTAGCGGCCTCAACAGCGCCATTCATCTTTGGCCTGTAAGGAGAAGAGTTGTGATGATGAATTTTGAAGTCCCGACAAAGTTCTGCCATCATCTTGTTGTTCAAATTGGAACCATTATCAGTAATGATTCGCTCGGGAACTCCATATCGACACATGATATCCCATTTCAGAAATCGAGCTACCACTTGCCTGGTGACGTTTACATACGAAGCTGCTTCAACCCATTTGGTGAAGTAATCAATGGCTACCAGGATGAATGTGTGACCATTTGAAGCAGTCGGTTCAATATTTCCAATCATATCAATTCCCCACATGGAAAAGGGCCAAGGTTAAGATATTATATTCAAAGGATTCGGAGGCACATGCACTTTATCTGCGTAGATCTGGCATTTGTGGCATTTTATGGCGTAAGCACAACAGTCTGCATCCATTGTGATCCAGTAGTAACCCGATCTTAACAATTTATTTGCCATTGCATGTCCCCCGACATGGGTACCGAAAGAACCTTCATGTACTTTGTGCATCAGGAGGTCTGCTTCCTTCTTGTCAACACATCTGAGCAAGACCATGTCGAAGTTTCGCTTGTACAAAGAGCCATCAGTATTGAGGAAGAAACTGCCGGCTAGCCTTCTTAATGTCTTCTTATCATTTGACAATGCCCCAGGTGGGTATGTCTGAGTTTCCAAGAAGCATTTAATGTCAAGGTACCAAGGCTTGTTGTCAGTGGCAGTGTCCACAGAGAATACATATGTCGGTCTGTCCACTCTGGATACCAGAATCCGAGGTACATAATTAGCAGCTTGTACTTTGATCATGGATGAAATGGTAGCCAAAGCGTCTACAAACTGATTCTCATCTCGAGGGATGTATTCAAGCTTAACTTTTGTGAAGAAGGTTAATAATCTCCTCGTATAATCACAGTAG
This sequence comes from Lathyrus aphaca, assembly GCA_963966055.1. Classification (NCBI taxonomy): domain Eukaryota; kingdom Viridiplantae; phylum Streptophyta; class Magnoliopsida; order Fabales; family Fabaceae; genus Lathyrus; species Lathyrus aphaca. The sequence continues at coordinate 101,358,668 of OZ014519.1, read as the reverse complement.
GGAATCAGATGCTTTTGATGAGTGTACCACTTGCCGTTGCTCTGATTGATTACCAAAGCTGAATCTCCGAATACATTCAAGGTTTTGATCCTGAGGTCAATGGCTTCCTCAAGACATATGATAGAAGCTTTGTATTCTGCTTCGTTGTTAGTGTAGGCAAAGGTGAGCTTTGCTGAGAAAGGCATATGGACTCCTTTGGGTGTAATAAGCACTGCACCAACCCCACGACTGTTGCAATTAACTGCCCCGTCAAACATCATAGTCCATGCTTCTTTTGGGTCAGGGCCTTCAGTATGAATAGGCTCTTCATAATCTTTTGCTTTCAAGAACATGATATCTTCATCAGGGAAGTCAAATCTCATAGGCTATTAATCATCAATGGGTTGCTCAGCCAAATATTCAGACAATACACTGCCTTTGATGGCCTTTTCAGATGTGTATTGAATGTCATATTCTGTTAGAATCATTTGCCATCTTGCAACCCTTCCGGTAAGTGTTGGCTTCTCAAATATGTACTTGACTGGATCCATCTTTGAGATCAATAAGGTAGTATGAGTCAACATATAATGTCTTAGTCGGTGTGCAGCCTACGCTAAAGCACAACAAGTTTTCTCGAGCAGTGAATAATGTTGTTCACAGTTGGTAAACTTTTTGCTTAGGTTATATTGCATACTCTTTTCGACCAGACTCGTCATGCTGGCCCAACACACACCCCATTGACTCTTCTAATACTGTCAGATACATGATTAGAGGTCTTCCTTCAACTGGAGGCATGAGAATTAGAGGTTCTTGCAGATATTCTTTGATCTTGTCAAAATCTCTCTGACAATCGTCGTTCCACCTGACTGTTTGTTCCTTTCTTAGCAGTTTGAACAAGGGTTCGCAGGTTGCGGTGAGATGAGATATGAACCTTGAGATGTAGTTCAATCTACCTAAGAACCCTTGAACTTCTTTCTCAGTCTTAGGTGCAGGCATTTCCTGAATAGCTTTCACTTTGTCGGGATCAACCTCAGTTCCTTTTTCACTTACAATAAAACCCAGTAGCTTACCAGAACGTACCCGTAATATGCACTTGTTGTGGTTCAACTTCAACTGATACTTCCTCAGACGCTTGAATAGTTTCAGTAGATTTACCAAATGATCTTCTTCTATTTGGGACTTGGCAATCATATCATCCACATAGCACTCGATTTCCTTATGGATCATATCGTGGAATAATGTTACCATAGCCCGTTGATATGTTGCACCGGCGTTCTTCAGACCAAACGACATTACCTTGTAGCAGAAAGTGCCCCAAGGTGTGATGAAAGTTGTCTTCTCCATGTCTTCAGGTGACATCTTAATCTAATTGTATCCAGAAAATCCATCCATGAAAGAAAATACCAAGAACTGAGTTGTGTTATCCACTAATACATCAATGTGAGGTAATAGGAAATCATCCTTTGGGCTAGCTCTATTCAGGTCCTGGTAATCCACACACATACACACCTTGCCATCCTTCTTAGGCACGGGTACAATGTTAGCAACCCACGATGGGTAACTAGTTACAGCAAGAAAACCGGCGTCCCACTGCTTTTGTATTTCTTCTTTAATTTTCATGGCCTTGTCTGGGCGAGTATGGCGTAGCTTCTGTTTGACTGGCGTACAATCTTCTTTCAGTGCCAATCTGTGCATGACAATATCCATATCTAGACCTGGCATATCTTGATAGGACCAAGAAAAGACGTCAACATATTCCTAAAGCATACTGATGAGCTGTTCTTTCACTGGAGCTTGCAGACTGGCCCCGATCTTCACCTCTTTCACATCTTCCTCGGTACCAAGATTGATAGTTTCAACCTCCTCCTGATGAGGAGAAATCACTTTTTCCTCTTGCCTCAACAACCTAGTCAACTCTTCAGGAAAATCATAGTCCTCATAAACCCCTTCATCTGCTTGATTAATTGGATTGTCGAAGTCATACAAGGTCATAGCAGTGTCGTTGTCGGTGCAATCTGGAGGATTATCTCTGCAAGGGTTGAGATTTGTTCATTTTAGTGATTGATTTTATTCTTGTTTAGAAAAAGTGTGGATGGAGTTTATTATTGAAAAACATTTCCATTTATTGCTTTGTGCAAAAATAACAAAAATGAAAGATAGTGAGCGAAAAAAGATCATTTGCAAAAGATGTCCATTTGTTCATTAATCATTCATTTGCACAAAATACAAATATGGCCCTATTACAAAATGAGTCCTAACACCTTGGGCAAGATGCAGGACTTGATGCATGCTTAAACAGGAAATAATAATTACTCTGCAGAAGTAATCCTTATAATTTCCTGGGAAGACCAGTTAAGGACTTGCTGGCCTGGGACCCTCGGACGAATCCAGCTCTCCAGGTTGAAGTCACTTTCAGCCTCGTCTTCCACATTTTTGATTGCATCCGGGGTTAGCATTCCCCTACTGATAAACTTGACAGCTTTAGCAGCCTCCTCTTGGACCTGTCGGGATGGTTTGTAACCCAACCCGAACTTGTCTTCCTTGATCTGAACTTGCAGCAGCTTGCCCCAGCCCTGGGCATTCCCGTCTTCAACAACCTTCTGAGCTTGCTTATAAGAGGAGATTGAAGTACCAGACACTTCAGTTGTTGCATCATTGACATTGAGGGCCTCAAACCCTTGGCTCATTATCTCATGGATTTCTCCGTCCATCTCAATATACTTGTAAGAAGCTAAATGACTGACGAAAATATCCTCCTCCCCACAGATTGTGATGACTTGGCCCTCCCATTTGTATTTTAACTTCTGGTGAAGGGTCGACGTTACAGCGCCAGCGGCATGAATCCATGGCCGACCCAACAAACAGCTATACGAAGGCTGAATGTCCATCACGTAGAAGATAGTTTTGAAGATCTGTGGGCCAATCACCACAGGCAGCTCAATTTCCCCAAGAACCGATCTTTTAGAACCGTCAAAGGCTCTCACCACCAGGTTACTTGGATGCAGTGCAAGACCATCATATTCCATCTTGAACAAGGCTTTCTTCGGAAGAACATTGAGTGAGGACCCAGTGTCAACCAAGACGTGAGAAAGAACAACACCTTTGCACTCCAAGGTGATATGCAAAGCCTTATTATGGTTATGGCCCTCCGTAGTTAGATCAGCATCGGTGAACCCTGATCCATGACTAATATTAACATTAGAAACCACCATTTCTACCTGATTAACTGTAATCTCTTATGGCACATAAGCTGCGTGCAGGACTTTGAGAAGTGCATTCCTGTGGGCTTCGGAACACATTAGCAGTGATAGAATAGAGATTTTGGAGGGTGTCTGATGGAGCTGGTCCAACACCTTATAGTCACTCTTCTTGATTATTCTCATGAACTCGTCTACATCCTGGTCAAAGAATGTCTTCTGAGCTTCCTTGGTAATAGGCTCTTCAGGCACCACACTCTTGCCCTTAGCCTTGGCAGCAGCTTCTGCTTCAGCATTAGTTCTTGGGAATTGTGAGGCAAAGAGACGTCCGCTTCGAGTGAAGCCTCCGCCTCCCCCCACATTATCAATCTGTGGTATAGAAGTGTCAAGAGTGACTTTATTTCCGTCGCAATACAAATCTGAGCCATAGTGCTAAGGCACAACACTGCTACTATCATATGGAACTGGTCCAGGTATTGTGATAGTAACCAGACTGATTACTGCGGAAGAAGGAATTGAGACAGTGTGAGGTTCATAATAAATTGTGACAGGAGGTCTGATTGGAGATGGTGCTGGTGATGAAGGTTGCTGCTGCTGATGAATATGTTGATGTGAATCTGGAACGTGGATTGTTGCAGGATCATAGTAAATAGTAAATGTGGAAATGTCTTCATTGATGGTTGTTGTTGTTGTAGAAGGATGTGTTGAACTGATGTCTGTTGAAGTTGAAGAATGGATGATTGTTGATGTTGTAGAAGAATCCGTTAGAATGATTGTTGCTGAAGTTGTAGGAGGAATGGTTGTTGATGTTGTAGGAGGAATGGTTGTTGATGATGTAGGAGTTGGGACTGTTGAAGTGATCTGTAAGGTGCCTTCCTTGATAAGATTGTTGATACCGGTCTTCAAATCTGCACAACCGTTGATAGTAGTCTTGCAAGCTTCACAATGGGCCTCACAACCCAGGAACACATGGCACTTTAAAAGCTGGGCTTTAACCTCGGCCAGAGGTGTTTGAATGCTTGCAACACTGTCAATTTGGTTCATTGGTTGATCCTCCTCATTGGAATTTATCCTAGGCCCACCATGGCTAGGCATAGGATTCTTGGTAACACTTGGACGGGGTGCAAAGTTGACTACCTTAGAATCAATCAAATCATGAACCTTCATGTGCAAAGCTCTGCACTTCTCTGTAGTATGGCCATGTGCATTTGAGTGGAAGGCACACCGGGAATTAACATCATAGTTTCTTGGAAGGTTCTGGGGATCTGGTGGGGCCAGAGGCCTCAATTCAATCAAGTTGAGCTTTAATAATTGTGGAAGTAAGGCAACATAGGGCATCAGAATGGGATTGATAACCCTGTTGATTTGTGAGGTCCTCTGTAGAAACGGACGCTGTTGCTGATTGTTATTGTTGTAAGATCTCTGTTGAGGAAATTCTTGTTGCGGTGGGAAGTGTTGTGATTGTGGAGGATACTGTTGTTGAGGTCTGGAGTTGGAATGGTCACAGCAGCTACTGATCTTGGCATGTATTGAGGCATACCTCTGCCCATGTGCACTGAGTTGGTCTCACCTGTCCTACGAGGTCCTGAGAAAGGTTTCCTTGTATTGCTGGAACTAGCACCGTTGTCTGAAATGTTGCCCATCTTCAAAAGACTCTCAATTCTCTCACCATATATAACTACATCATAAAAGTTAGTGGACAAGAGAGAAGTAAGTCTATCAATGTATGTCCTCTGTAGGGTGTTCATAAACATGTCGGTCATTTCTCTCTCAGACATTGGAGGCTGGACAGCAGCAACAAGTTGTCTCCATCTTTGGGCATATTCCCTGAAGCTTTCTCTTGAAGACTGTGACATACCCATTAGGAGAGTCCTGTTGGGAGCCATATCCAAGTTATATTGATACTTGCGTATGAAAGCTTCGGCCAAATCCTTCCAGTTTCTGACTGTTGCTCTGGACAGGTGAGAATACCATTCACGGGATGCCCCGGTCAGACTATCTTCGAAGTAGAACATCCACAACTATTCGTCCATGGAATAAGCTTTCAGACTCCCCAGGAAGGACTGCAGGTGAGTATGTGGACAGGAGGTACCATTATATTTCTCAAAGCAAGGAGGCTTGAATTTGTTAGGAATCCTGACTCCCTCAACTAAACCCATGTCCATAACATCAAATCCCAAAGAGTTTAAGGACTCTAAAGATCTCAGCTTCTCTGTTATTTCATACAGACGACGATCATATGCTTTATCCCCAGCATCAATTACTATAAACTGTTCCTCTTGAGGGTCCTTTTGCAAGGCTCGACCTCCAGTGTTTCCTTGAGTATTTCTGATAGCATTGACTTCAGGATTGAGGTGAGGCCCAAACTCTGGCGTATCTGTTTGTGGCTGCACGTGATCATTGTTACTAGTACCTCCTGTACTTGGATGATTCTCTTCTGGAGTTTGCCGCTCGAATAAATCTCTTAATCTTTCTTGGCTCTGAGCCAACCTAATCATTACTGCCATGAACTAGTTCATCTGAGCCCTCATCTCAGTTCTCTCATTAGTCATCTGAGTTCTCACGTCAGTCAAATCTTGTTGAACTTGGTCCATCTGTAAACTCGGAAGGTTGTTTCTTGTAGGATACCGGTGAACTCTGTTGATGGGGAAAATTCTCCTACGAGCAATGTTTCCTAAAACAACAGCAAAGTGAGAAAACAACAACAAAAATACCTACAAAACAAAGAATGAAGTTAGTATGCAATGCAGTATGTCTATTTGTCTTCCAAGGGTATCCGATTTGGTTCTTTGGTTTTGACCTTCCAGACCTCTGGGAATGAAGATGTTGAAGAGAAAAGAAGCCCAGGAAGAAAATCCAGGTAATACATAAACCATACATTTCAAATGCAAAAGATACATAGTTTATGATTACAACAAGTTCCCATGGTAGGTCAAAATACAACAAAATCATCATAAAGTACAACCAAAATAAAATACAAATACAGAGAAATCAAACATCCAGCCCAAAGTCATCCTCCTTGACTTCCTTCAGGAGAGCATCAGTCACTAGTCCAATGGGATGTTCTGTGATAATCCTGATAAGAAGGTTACTGGTGGCAAGGGAACTTGTCAACTTTTGGTGCTTGTCTTGGTCTTTTGATCTCTTCAACCCCGCTTGGAGTTTCAACTCGGAGATTTCCTTCTGTGCTTCTAACAAGGCTTCCTGACTCTTCTTCTCATTAGCTTCCAACTTCTCTATCCTAGCTTGTGTCTTCTGATCCTTTTGCACACGAGCCTCAGTGATCCTGATCCACCTAGCCTGTCTCTCCTCTAAGTAATGCTCAGATCTGGACTTTTGAATCTTAGCTTCTTTGAAAGCATTCTTCAATACCAACTCCCCTGCTCGGGCTTTTCTGATGTAATCGTCAGTTTTCTCAATCTTAGTCATATGCTCGATACGAAGCTTCATTAACCTTTCATTGTCCAGACGACTATCATTCCTTTCCCAGAGGGTCTTCTTTAAAGCTTCAGAAAGCTGAGCATTCCTCTCTTTCAGCTTCTCAAACTCCTCTAAACTGACTGTAGTTACAGGCTCTACTGCTGATGGCCCTGGCACATCCTCCAGGGTGAATGGCATGTGGGTGATCTATCATATGATGCGAGACCAATCAATGTACTGAGCTGAAGCTATGTTGTTACACTTGCCAATAATAGCAGTCCCTTTTGTCTATATGTTATCCCAAGCCCAGGCTGCTTTTCGGATGATGGCATGATTATTCTGAACATCACAGTAAAGGGTCTCTGCTAAATCATGCTCTCTTGGTGGATGTACTAAGGCATACCCTATCTGCCTTTTGAAAAGCAAAGGATTGTAGTTGATGCAACCCTTCACTCCAATAAGAGGTACATTGGGATACTGCCCACAACTTATAATTATATCCCTGCCCTTGGTGCTCTAAGTACACTACCTGATGTCTTCTGAAGTCAGAGAAATCATTCTCTTAGCCCAATTTTTTGACTGATGAGGATTCAGGAAAGCTTCTGTCTTTGGCAGGTGTCTCAACAACCAACAGTAGAAGAGAGGTGCACAACATCTGACCAGTCTTCCCCTTTGCTTCTCATTTCTCTGATGCACTGAGTAGTAGAAATCCCCTAGCAAGTTAGGAACTAGATTCTTCAGCAGGAAGATGTGGATAGCATTCTTGCTTACAAACTTAGGCTCGTCTGCAAACAAGATGATTCCATATACACTAAGAGCCATGAGAGCACAAACAGTTTCCCACTTCCCTGCTGCAGCATGACTGGTGGCCTGAGTGATCAAGAAGTCCAAATGGAGGCCTGGGATTCCAGCCTTGGTGGTCATATGTTGATCAATGATGGTGGTTTCCAAATACAAAGCCTTAGCTATGTCTTCATTCCTAGGAGCAGTCATCTCAGGGTTGAAAGGAATTACCCTCCTGATAGGGACACCCAACAACATGGAAAACTCTTCCAACAAAGGACCCATTTGAAAGTTTGGGAAAGTGAAACATCTGAGAGGAGGATCATAAAACTGAAGGCAAGTGTGAATCATGCTCCTCTGTGATGCATCCAAGTCCATGATACTACCATAATGTTCCCTGAATAAAGAGACATGATCAGGAGTAATAAGTGCCTGAATCTGCCTGATGCCTGCTAGGGAGGGCTCAAAGAAATGATAAGTAATGTTGCTCTTCCTGGATGAGTCCATACTAACAATGGATGCTGATGAAGATAACTGAGGAGAAATACTGATGAAGACAACTGGTGAAGATATCAGCTGAAGAAGATCTCTGAGGAAGATAACTGATGAAGATGAACAGTCAAAACCAAACCAATGATGATGTGGATACCCTGTAAAACAAATAGACAAATGTTAAAATGATGCAAAATTATGTATGCAGAATGATGTAAGGGTTTGTGATCAGGTGTTGGATTTGTTATCTGCTTTGATAGGGTTCATGTGTCTTCATAAGTTCAGATGAAGGCTAGAGAACCAGTAACTAGGTGGGGGACTCAAATAAAGAGTCACAAGTCCAGGGTTTCGTAGAATCAGTCCAAAGTAGTGTAACCTTAAAACAATATCAGTAACATGGTATGTTGAGGCCAAGGGTTCCTGCAAACCTGTAAACATCCCAACCCCCTCACAGGTATTATTCTAGAACAAGGATCCTCAGACTTGGATCTATTATGAGAAGTGTAAAAACTTCTAACCCGGAGGTACATTGTTTACATTAATCATAAAGGACCCTCCTCTAATTCACCTCAGATTCTGAAGGTCATCTAAAAAGGTCATCTAGACTTAGCAGGCTTCCCAGATAGCCCTAGTACTATAGGAAATCTGTAGCACAAAGTTCTCAAGAAGAAACCCATGTCTGAACCGTGTTTCATATTCCCGCACCAGATTAAAATGGAATGGGAAAGAATATGAAGCCACTTTAATCCTATGTTTCACTCAGGCTCCCGGTGTGAAACCTTGCTCACTGAAATACCCCTCCCACCAAGGCAAAACAACAAATCCAGCACATGATATGATGATAACAATATGAAATGCATAAATAGTAAATTAAAGCAATAAATAAAGCTGTATAGAAAGCAATAAATAAAGCAATAATCAAAAAGCACACATAACACCCCCATAAACACAAATCAAACAAGCACTATGAGAAACCCACAAAAAGAACCAGAAGCTCTGGTTACAAGATAAGTCCCCAACAGAGTCGCCAAGCTGTCGCTCCCCAGACTTACGTCCCGGTGCAAACGCGGATCGTCAGTGAAAAGAGAAAGTGGTTGAATTGAATAAAGTCGCCAGCTAGGCATTTTTATCCCGAAGGAGAGGTAATGCTGCATAAACCTGGAAAGAGATGGATAAGACGGTTGCGAACCAGAGAAACTAAGAAAGGGGGTTGGTTACGACCTGGGAAGGTATTAGCACCCAGATCGTCCGTCGTACTCGACGGAATCCACGCTTACAAGATTGTGTTTAAAAAGGGTAAGTGTATGTGCTATCTGTGTGCAAAAGCTAAGGAAAGAAAGTACAGGTGTCAGTGCAAAAAGGGTGAATTGCTCAGGAACTGAGGCTTTAGAAAGCATGCTGAAAGACGTGGAAGACACAGAGACTTTTGTTCGATAACTGTAAAGTTATGCCTACGTATCCTCTCGTGCAATGAGGAAGTCAGAACATCGTAGTTCGACTCAAAGAGACTGAAAAGTAAATTGACTGTGAACTGCTTGCTTGTCTATGATCAAGTGTATGACTCGTCTGGCTCGAGTGCTAACTGTCTTGCATTAGACGGAAGAAGCGAGTTCCAGTTTATGAATGAGTGTGATGAGAAAAGAATCTCGGAGGAGACGATTATTGTTTGTTTTTGTGTTTTCAGTTTTTTATTGTTTTTGATGTTTTGCATAGGATTATGAGCTTAAGCCTAAATCAAGGGTTGTAAACTCATTATATCCTCCCTGATTAGGGATAATGAGCCTACTTAAGTATGAGATAAGCATCTCAACTTAATTACCATGATGATGTAGGATTAAGATCATTAACCTACTTGTGATTATTTAGATGTTTTTTGGGTTTTTGTTTAGTGTTAAGTAATGCGTTTAATCTCTAATCACATATTAGTGAACTCATTACACCATCCTAATAGAAGGATGATAGATGAGAGCACTTAAGATGAGGAAGATACCTCAACTTAATCCATGGTTAGGGATTAAATTCATTATATAACAAGCCTTTATTAAATGGATTTTAATTAAAGGGTGAGATTAAGAAGTGGATTTTATGGTTTGTAAGACAACTTGAGGGGGACTTGTCCATTAAACTCTAGGGTTAGTCCCTCTTAACCATATGGAAGAGATAGAACCCTAATATAAGGCCCAAGTTACAAGATAAGGTCTTAGTGATTATTAATGTTTTGATTAAGAGGTGTAAACAAATTAAAGGTTTAACACTAAGGATTAAAGTTATATACTCCATCCTAAGATAAGGATGCAAGCATAACCCTAATTCAAAGTCCTAAAGCTTTAAGAGTTTAGCCTCTGATTATTGAGGTGAGAAAAGAGACTCAAGGAGACTCAAAGGTAAAATGTTAGGGGGGACTATACACAACCCTAAAAATTATCATGCTTGGATATCCTATGGTTTGTGAGGCTTAAGAGAAAAGATCTTCAAGAAGTCCACCATGGAAGAAGCAGATGAAAAGAGAAGGAGGAAGAAGAATAAGTTACTTACTTCCTGAAGAAGATAAGTAACTTAGGAGAAAAGATAGAAGAAAGAGAGACATAAGTGAAGCAAGTTAACTTCAAAGACAAATAAATATGCATATGAAGAGATGAGAAGAGGTGGGAGGTGAAGGCAAATCCACCTCCCAGATAACTTACCATAAGTACCTGAAATGTTAGTATGAATGCATAAGACATAAAAGCAAAAGGAAATGAGATGAAATGAGATGCAAAGACCAAAGTCAGAAGTTAATGTGCAATGTAAATGGCATGTGAGATGATGCAAAGTCATACAAGATGCATATGAATGATCATACAAGGATGAGATGCAAAGGAGGCATGCTTAGAAGCATGAAAACACATGGATGTTCATGAAATGTAATGGATGCAAAGCATAACAAATGAATGAAGAAATGATCAAGAAATGTTTCAAACATGTCCTAAGATGTCTAACATGAAATACAAAGGAATGTAATGGCATGACAAGTTCATATGATGATGATATGCTAAGATGAATGCAAATGAACATGAGAAATTAGGGTTTTAAGACAACATGAGATGCATATGACCAAAACAGAAGCAATCAACATGATAAAAAATTGAAATTGAGCTCAAACAAACCCTAAACCTATACAAGATCACACCCCAAAGGAGAATGTCAGAAGCTTAACCTAGTGGAAGTTATGAAATTTCTAAGTTTGCTAGGGTTTTTGGGTGCCTCTAAAGGGAAAATGCAAATCAAATTTAAAATTCAAGATAAAAATATGAGATAAATAATCTAGAAACTATATGCAATATGTGAAACAATGCAAGAAGAACCAAGTTCAAACTCATCATAGTTAGGCAGAAATGAATTTTTCAAGTTAGGGTTATGTAAACACCCCAAATTTGCCCTCACTCTTCATCACACCATGGCTTGTGATCTTTCATCTTTGCATTAACATAAGCATACTACCTCATATTGCATATTTGTTTCATCTGAATAGTTCATGTTCATTTGCATCTAGGGTTTGTGATCTGAGCAATCCAAGATTCCATCTGAGCCATCCCAAAGGTCTCAAAGCTTTCCAAGAGGATACATGTGTGTTCTATCATCATATTATGCTCCTCAAGGTTCATGGAAGTCAAGGGATCACAAGAACTAGCAAAGGCATGGAAGTAGAGCTAGGGTTTTCACTACACAGATGACCAAAATTAGGGTTTTGGTTTCATAGTCCTTAACTCCAAATGTTTGGGTCATTATTGTTTCTAATGTTCTTAAGATGTTACAAGGATAATATGTACCAAGTTTGATGAAGAAATTCATTGTGGAAGTCATTTGTTCACTAGGTAACTTCCTGAGCAAGTTAAGTCAAAATCAGGGCATCTAGGGCCCCCAACAATGGAACCAAAGGGGTATTTTCATCAAATTCAAGTACTATGATCTTTATTTTATCTTAGAAGAAGTTAGAATTTCACAAGATTGAAGAATTTTGAGCCTATTGCAAACTTGCCAAAAATCGAAATGACTTGAAATGCAAACTTTCCATTTTAGGAAAGTTTTTCAACCTCCTCTTTCTCAACCAAAAATGCTTCAAATGAAAAATTCTTGGTCATGAAAGTTGTAGATTGGATCTTTCCCTTTTCAAAAAGTACAATAACATGTCTTGATTCATCATAGAACTCAAGATATGGCCTTTCAAAGTTGGCAAAAATCCTAAAATTTCAAGTTTCATGTCAAAGAGGGATTTTGCAAATTGGCATATTCAAGCATTCTAATGACTTCAAATGGACACAAACATTTCATAATATGTCAATTGGACCTCTAAACATCAGAATTGTGCATTGAATCATGTATTTTCATGACTTCAACTTCAAGAAATCAAAAAGGGCCAAAACTTTCAAGAATTGCAAAATGGTATGAAACTCTCCATCCACTTGTGCCAGCTCATGCAATCTGATTCTATGGCTCTCCACAAAGTCAGCTGAGGCCAGACACCCCAAGAAATCAGACCTGCCATGGTCCATACCTCAAGTACACATAAGTTGACATTTTTGCATTTCCTCCCATACCAATCACACTAGGCCACAACAACTCTCTGAACCAATCATAACACCTTATACAAACCCTAAGGAACACATTTCATAACACACAAGCAGCTGAATCATCCAAGAACTCAAAATCCACAAAATTTGTCAAAAACTTCCCTTCTTCGAAACTCAAAAACCAACCACTGAAACTTTAATTTTCTTTCACCAATCATCTCCACATAGCCTAAGGATCACAAAGCACCATTCACCATAGCCTAAAAGCCACTAAATCAGAAATACGATTTCTGCAACTTCAGAAACAAAACCTTCAAAATAGCCATCACAAGCTTGCTCTAAGCTCATCTTCATCATCAGGAAGATCATTGGAGTGGATTTGAACCAAGAGAGAGGCCAGAAAGCTCAAGAACACAAAGCTTCAACTCAGGTAGCTTCATGAACTTTTTTTTCCAGAACTTTCTATTTAAGTTTTTAAATGAATCTACATGCTTCACTGATCATCCCGATATGATTTGTTTTGAAAATGGTTAAGAAATGAGCATGTATTGAACTTATGAAAGTTTTGATATTTTTCACGATTTGCTTCGAATCTTGTTTTTGATGAATGATAAATGTGTTTTGATTATGGATTCTTGGTGAGGGAGGTTAGTAGATCATTTTTGGAGCTTTAGAGCTTCTGATTTTGCCTAGGGAAGAAGTTGAGGTTTTGGTGTGGCCGGAGAAGATGACCGGAGCTTGCTCCGGTCACCTGAAAGTGGTTAGGGTTGGGATTAGGGATAATCTCCCCAGTTTGAATCTCAGCCCTTAGATTTAGGTTAGCGCGTGTTTCAGTGGCCAGGATCATTTCACTTAAAACCCTAATCTTAATTAATTAATTAAATCAGTTAATTAGCCAGTTTGAATATGGGTCGTCCAGATGCGCGCGTGGTCAATTCGCTCCAACCCCAGTTTAAATCCCAGCCACCAGATCAGCATACTTTCATTTTAATTCATTTTTATTTCATTTTAATTGCATTTTCTTGCATATTTAATTTAAAATACCAAAAAGCATCCAAAAAATATTTTCTTTTGCATTCTGACTTTAAATATTTTTCTCATTCCAAAAATGATTTTTATTTTAATTTTTGCATTAAAAAAGCATTTTTAAATTATTTAAATGTTATTTTTAATTAATTAAAGTCTTTTAATTAATTAAAAATACATTTAGGTTTCTATAAATCACCAAAAAAATCATGAATCATTCCAATGCATTGAGAAACATTTTCAAACTCTTCACACAAATTTCTTTTAAGGTTTGATCATAATTTGTGCATGTTCTTTGAATTAAGGGTCATAAAAATCATATTTTCGAACCCTAACTTTAAAAAATCATTTCTGCCTAACCAAGAAGTGTTTGAAGTTGATTCTTTTTGCATTGTTTTGAATATTGCATGTTGTTTATAGGTCATTTATCTCATAAATTTATCTTGCATTTTCAAATTGATTTGCATTTTTCCCTTTGAACCACCCAAAAAACCCTAGAAAACTTAGGAAATTCATAACTTTTGATTGGTTAGACTTCTGACCTCCTCCTTTGGGATGTGACCTAGTATGGGATTAGGGATTGTTTGAGCTTGATTGCAATTTTTTATCATGTCATATGCTTCTATTTTGTTCATTTGCATCTTGCTTATCCATAAAACCCTAATTTTATGTCTTCACTTGCATTCACCTAGCATATGCATCAATACATGAACTTGCCATGACATTTCTTGCATTCATATGTCATCTTAGACATCTTAAGACATGTTAGAACCTTGATTGATCATTTCTTCATTAATTTTCCATGGTTTGCATTCATTTCATTTCATTAACTTTCATGTGTTTTCAAACTTCAAAGCATGCTTCCATTTTGCATCTCATCTTTGTATGATCATACATATGCATTTTGTATGCCTTTGCATCATCTTACATGACATTCACATTGCATAAACACTTCTGACTTTGGTCATTTCATCTCATATCATCTCTTCATGCTTTATACTTTATGCATTCATGCTAACCTTTCAGGTGGTAAGTCATTTTGAGAGGTGGATTTGCCTTCACCTCTCACTTCTTCTTATCTCTTTCATTTGCATTTTAATATGTCTTTGAAGTGAACTTGTTCACTTATGTTCCATCTCTCTCACTTTCTTTCTTTAAGTTACTTATCTTCTTCAATGAAGTAAGTAACTTATTCATCTGCTTCCACCTCCATTCATCTGCTTCTTCCATTTGAGGCTTCCTTGAAGATCTTTCTCAAGCCTTACAAACCATAGGATATCCAAGCATGATAATAATTAGGGTTTTGATTATTCCCCCTTAGCTTTTTACCTTTGAGTCTCCTTGAGTCTCTCTTCTCATCTCAATAATCAGAGACTAAACTCTTAAAGTTTTAGGACTTTGGAATTAGGGTTATGCCTGCATCCTTCTCTTAGGATGGAGTGTATAACTTTAATCCTAAGTGTTAAACCTTTAATTTGTTTAAACCTCTTAATCAAATCATCTTAATAAATCACTAAGACTTCATCTTGTAACTTGGGCCTTACATTAGGGTTCTAATTCTTCCTTTATGGTTAAGAAGGACTAACCCTAGTGTTTAATGGACAAGTCCCCCTCAAGTTGTCTTACAAACCATAAAACTCATCTCTTAATCTCATCCCTTAATTAAAATCTACTTAATAAAGGCTTTGTTATATAATGAATTTACTCCCTAACCATGGATTAAGTTGAGGTATCTTCCTCAGCTTAAGTGTTCTCATCTATTATCCTTCTATTAGGATGGTGTAATGAGCCCATTAATCTGTGATTAGAGATTAAACTCATTACTTAACACTAAACAAAAACCCAAAAACATCTAAATAATCACCAGTAGGTTAATGATCTTAATCCTACATCATCATGGTAATTAAGTTGAGATGATTATATCATACTTAAGTATTCTCATTATCCCTAATCAGGGAAGATATAATGAGTTTACAAGCCCTTGATTTAGGCTTAAGCTCATTAACTTATGCAAAACACCAAAAACAATAACAAAATTGAAAACACAAAAACAAACAATAATCGTCTCCTTCGGGATTCTTTTCTCATCACACTCATTCACAAACGAGAACTTGCTTCTCCGTCTAATGCAAGACAGTTAGCACTCGAGCCAGACGAGTCATACACTTGAGCATAGACAAGAAAGCAGTTCACATCCAATTTATCTTTCAGTCTCTTTGAGTCGAACTACGGTGTTCTAACTACCTCATTGCTCGAGAGGATACGTAGGCATAACTTAACTGTTATCGAACAAAAGTCTCTGTATCTTCCCCCTCTTCCAACATTCTTTTCCAAGCCTCAGTTCCTGAGCATTTCACTCTTTTGTTTTCACTAAAACTTGTATATTTATTTTCCAGCTTTTTGCACATAGATAGCACATGCACCTACCCCCTTTAAACACAAATCTTTTAAGCGTGGATCCTGTTGAGTACGACGGACAATCTGGGTGTTAATACCTTCCCAGGTTGTAACCAACCCCCTTTCTCAGTTTCTCTGGTTCGCAACCGTCTTATCCATCTTTTTCTAGGTTTATGCAGCATTACCTTTCCTTCGGGATAAAAATGCCTAGCTGGCGACTCTATTCAGTTCACTTCATTTCTCTTTTCGCTGACCGCTCGCGTCTGTACCCTATCTGACCTTGGTGTCTTTTCAAGGGAGCGACAGCTTGGCGACTCTGCTGGGGATACTTATCTTGCAACCAGGGCTTCTGGTTCTTTTAGTGGGTTTCTCCTAGCGCTTGTTTGTTTTGTGTTTACGGGGGTGTTATGTGCTACTTGTGCTTGTTGTTTATTGCTTTATTTTTTTCTGTACAGCTTTATTTATTGCCTTTATTTACTGTTTACATGCATTTCATACTATTATCATCATATCATTTGTGTTGGATCTCTTGTCTGCTTTGGTGGGAGGGATTATTGAGTGATTAAGGTTCCATACCGGGGACCTGAGTGACACATAGGATAGAGTGGCTTCATATTCTTTCCCATTCCATTTTGGTCTGGTGTGGGAATATGAAACACGGTTCAGACATGGGTTTCTTCTTGAGAACTCTGTGCTACGGATTTCCTATAGTTCTAGGGCTATCTGGGAAGCCTGCTAAGTCTGAATGACCTTTTTATGACCTTCAGCATCTGAGGTGAATTAGAGGAGGATCTTTTATGGTTATTGTAAACATTGTACCTCCGGGTTAGAAGTGTTTACACTTCTCATAAACTGATCCAAGTTTGAGGATCCTTGTTCTAGAACAATGCATGTGAGGGGGTTGGGATGTTTACAGGTTTGCAGGAACCCTTGGCATCATCATACCCTTGTTACTAATGTTGTTTTAAGGTTGTATCATTTTGGACTGTTCTTGTGAAACCCTGGACTTGTGACTCTTTATTTGAGTCCCCCACCTGGTTACTGGTTTTCTAAGCATCCATCCGGACTTATGAACACACATGGACCCAATCAAGGCAGATAACAGATCCAGCACTTGATCACAAACCCTTTGCATATCATTCTGCATACATCATTCTGCATCATTTAACATTTGTCTATTTGTTTTACAGGGTATCCACATCTTATCTTTGGTTTGGTTTTGACCTGTTCTGCTGCTCAGATTCCTTCAGCTATCTGCATCAGCTACCTTCACCAGCTATCTTCATCCGAGATTCTCTACAACTCTCTTCACCAGTTGTCTTCATCAGAGACTCTTCTTCAATACCTTCTCCAGTTATCTTCATCAGTTTTCAGCAGTTACCTTCATCAGTGCTTCTCCTCAGTCTTCTTCATCAGCATCCATTGTCAGCATGGACACATCCAGGAAGAGCAACATCACATACCACTTCTTTGAGGCCACTTTGACAGGCATTAGACAGATTCAGTCTTTCATCACTCCTGATCATGTCCCATTATTCAGGGAACATTATGGTGGCATTATGGACATGATCATGGACCTGGATGCATCCCAAAGGAGCATGATTCACACATGTCTACAGTTCTTTGACCCTCCACTCAGATGTTTCACTTTCCCAGATTTTCAGCTAGGACCATTGATGGAAGAGTTCTCCATGTTGTTAGGTGTCCCTATCAGGAGAGGGATTCCTTTCAACCCTGGGATGGTTGCTCCTAAGAATGAAGATATAGCTAAGGCTTTACACTTGGAGCCTACCCTTATTGACCAGAGCATGACCACTAAGGCTGGAATCCCAAGCCTTCACTTGGATTTCTTGGTTACTCAAGCCACCCTGCATGCTGCAGCAGGAAAGTGGGAAACTGTTTGTGCTCTTCTGGCCCTCAGCATATATGGAGTTATCTTGTTTGCAGACGAGCCAAAATTTGTAAGAAAGAGTGCTATTCACCTCTTCCTGTTGAGGAATCCAGTCCCTACCTTGCTTGGAGACTTTTACTACTCAGTGCATCAAAGGAATGAGAGGCAGAGGGGAAGACTAGTCAGATGTTGTGCACCCCTTTTCTACTATTGGTTGTTAAGGCACTTGCCCAATTCAGACACTTTCTTGAATCCTCATCAGCCAAGGAACTGGGCTAAGAGAATGATTGCCCTTACATCAGAAGACATCAGATGGTGCACTCAGAGAACCAAGGGCAAGGATATCATCACCAGTTGTGGGCAGTATCCCAATGTACCCCTAATTGGAGTAAAGGGTTGCATCAACTACAATCCTTTGCTTTTCAAAAGGCAATTATGGTATGCCTTGATACATCCACCAAGAGGGAAAGACTTGAAAGAAACCCTCTATTGTGACATCTAGCACAACCTTGCCATTGTCAGACAGGAAGCCTGGGCTTGGGACAGTATTCAGACTAAAGGGACAGCTATTCTTGGCAAGTGCAACAATATAGCTTCAGCTCAGTACCTTGATTGGTCTCGTGTCAGGGGACAGATCACCCGTATGCCATTCACCATAGAAGATGTGCCTGGACCATCAGCAGTGGAGCCTGCAGCTACTGTCAGTTTGGAGGAGTTTGAGAAATTGAAGGAAAGGAACACTCAGCTCTCTGAAGCTTTAAAGAAGACCCTTTGGGAGAGGAATGATAGTTGTCTGGATAATGAAAGGTTAGAGAAGCTCCGGATTGAGCACTTGACCAAGATTGAAAAGACAGATGATTACATCAAAAGGGCTAGAGCAGGGGAGTTAGTACTGAAGTATGCTTGCAAGGAAGCTAAAACTCAGAAGGCCAGAGCTAAGCATTATTTAGAGGAAAGCCAGGCTAGGTGGATCAGGATCACTGAGGCTCGTGCACAATGAAAATAAGAGTCATTAGGCCTTGTTGGCTTCACAGAAGGACATCTCTGAGTTGAAGCTCCGGGCGGGGTTAAAGAGATCAAAGGATCAGGATAAGCATAAGAAGTTGACCAGTGCCATTGCCACCAGGAACCTTCTCATCAGGACCATCACAGAGTACCCAGTTGGCCCAATGACTGAGGCTCTCCTGAAAGAAGTCAGAGAGGATGACTTTGGATAGGATGTTTGATTTCCTTGTATCTCCTTTTGTTTGTACTTTTGATTTTGTTGTTGTATTTTGACCCATCATGGGAATTTTGTTTTAATCAAACTATGTATCTTCACATTTTTGTAATATATGGTTTGTATTATTTCATGGGCTTTTTATCTCTCTACAACATCATCATTTCCTCGAGGTCTGGAAGGTCAAAACCAAAGAACCAAACCGGATACCCTTGGAAGACAAATAGGCATCCTGCATTGCATACTAACATCATTTCTTTGTTTTGTAGGTTTTTGTTTTTTTTTTGTTTCTCACTTTGTTGTGAACTCAGGAAACATTGCTCGTAGAATAGTGTTCCCCGTCAATAGAGTGCACCGGTATCCGACAAGAAACAACCTTTCGGGATTACAAATGGATCAAGTTCAACAGGATTTGACTGATGTGAGGACCCAAATGGCCAATGAAAGGACAGAAATGAGGGCCCAAATGAATCAATTTATGGAAATGATGACTGGTTTGGCTCAGAGCCAAGAGAGAATAAGAGAGTTAGTCAAGCGGCAAACTCCCGAGGAAAACCATCCAGGTACAGGGGGTACCAGCAACAACGATCACATACAGCCTCGTATTGATCCCCCAGAGTTTGGACCTCATCTGAACCCAGACATCAATGTTATAACGAACACCCAAGGCAACACTGGAGGGAGGGCCTTGCAGGAGGACCCTCAGGAAGAGCAATTTAATGTGGTTGGGGCTGGAGATGAAGTTTACGATCGTCGATTGGATGAAATAGCAGAAAAGCTAAGGTCTCTTGAATCCCAAAACTCTCTGGGTTTTGATGTCATGGACATGGGATTAGTGGAGGGGGTTAGAATTCCTCATAAGTTCAAACCTCCCTATTTTGAAAGATACAATGGCACATCCTGCCCACGTACCCATCTCCAATCTTTCCTGGGGAGATTGAAAGCCTACACCATGGATGAGAAACTGTGGATGTTTTACTTTGAGGATAGCTTGACAGGGGCATCCCGGGAATGTTACTCCCACTTGACCAGGGCCACAGTAAGGAATTGGAAAGACTTGGCAGAAGCTTTCATTCGTCAATATCAATATAATTTGGATATGGCTCCAAACAGAACCCTTCTGATGGGAATGTCACAGTCTTCCCGAGAAAGCTTTAGAGAGTACGCCCAAAGATGGAGGAACCTAGCTGCTGCCGTCCAACCCCCGATGTCAGAAAGGGAGATGGCAGATATGTTCATGAACACTCTCCAGGGTACTTATATTGACAGATTGGTTGCATTTTCTTCCACCAGCTTTGGACATGGTTATAGTTGGGGAAAGAATTGAGAGCTTACAGAAGATGGGAAAGATTTCTGACAACGGTGCCAATTCAAGCAGTGCAAGGAAGCCATTTGCATGACCCCGCAGATCCGGTGAAACAAATTGTGTACATGTGGGAAGAGGGAGACCCCAATATTTGCCAAGATCAGTTGCCGCCGTCACTATTCCTACTCCACCTCCTCAATATACTCAACAACCGCAGCACTTTCCTCAACAGCCACAGTTTCCTCAACAAAGATCCTACAACAACAATAACAACAACCAACAACAACGCCCTTTTCAGCAGCGGCCATCTCAGATCAATAGGGTGATTGACCTTATACCAATGCCATATGCCACATTGTTGCCACAACTCCTAACACTTAATCTTGTCAAGTTAAGGACATTGGCTCCACCGAATCCTCAGAACCTTCCGAGAAATTACGACGTCAATGCCCGGTGTGCTTTTCATTCTAACGCACCTGGTCACTCCACAGAAAAGTGCAGGGCTCTGCATATGAAGGTCCAGGATCTGGTAGATTCAAAAGCCCTTAATTTTGCACCACCTCCTAATGTCACGAAGAATCTTATGCCCAACCATGGTGGGCCAAGGATTAATGCAATAGAGGAAGGCTCACCCATGAGTTTGATTGAGGATACTGCAAGTATTTAGACGCCTCTAGTAGAGGTTAAAGCTCAACTTTTGAAATGCCAAGTGTTTCCAGGTTGTGAGGCCTGTTGTGAATCTTGCAAGGTTTCCGAGAACGAGTGTGCAAGCTTGAGGAATGGCATCAATAGCCTGATCAAAGAAGGTATTCTGCAAATAACCACAACAGCTTCTACAACACCAGCAACTCCTTTTTCAACAACAAGTATTTCTCCTACAACTGCAAAGACAGTTGTTCCTACAGACTCGTCTACAAAATCAGCAATCACTTCTTCCATCACTTCAACAAACAACAGTTCCATTTCATCTACTTCTACAACTACAGCAACCACCAACAACGACGTCTCCACGGTTACCATCTATTATGACCCTACAACGGTCCCGGATTCCAACAATTATCAGCAACAATCTCAGCAACAGTTTCAACAACAATCTAGCTTCAATCAATCGCCACCAACATCCACCAGAAGTCTTGTCACCATTTTCTATGATCCACATACAATAACGGTTCCAACCTCTATCGTAGTTAGCCCAGTCACCATCACGGTACCAGGGCCCATTCCATATGCTAAAGACAGTGCTGTACCATGGCATTATGGTGCAGACCTTTACTGCAATGGAGAAAAAGTCCTTCTTGATTCTTCAGTTCCTACCTCACAAGTGGATAATGTCGGGAGAGGCGGAGGCTTCACCCGAAGCGGACGCCTCTTCGCGTCACAAGCTCCAAGAACTAATACTGAGGCAGAGGTTGTTGCCAAAGCCAACGGAAAAAGTGTGGTACCTGAAGAACCCGCACCAAAAGAGACTCATAAATCATCCTTTAACCAGGATGTGGATGAATTTATGAGGATAATTAAAATAAGTGACTACAAAGTTGTGGATCAGCTCCACCAGACTCCTTCCAAGATCTCCATCTTATCCCTGCTGTTGTGTTCCGAAGTTCATCGGGATGCACTACTTAAAGTCTTGCACGCTGCCTACTGTAAACACCCCAAATTTGCCCTCACCCATTCACACCGTGGCTTGTGATCATCCTCATATGCATAAACACAATCATATCATCTCATATTTCATTTTTGATTCACTGCATTGGTTCTGAGTCATTTGCATCTAGGGTTTGTGATCTGAGCAATCTCAGGGCATCTTGGGCCACTCCAAAGGCCACCAATCAACTCAAAGGGGTCCATGTGTGTATTTATATCATATTCCATCTCCTCAAAGTCAAAATTGCAGAGGAATCACAAGAGCTAGGGTTTGAGTGGATGCAGAGCCAGGCTAGACTGCACAGTTGACCTCAAATTAGGGTTTTGGTTTCAGAGGCCATAACTCCAAATTTTTTGGTCATTCTTGTTTCCATTGATCTCTATATGGTATAGGGAGTATGCATATCAATTTTCATGAAGAAATTCCATGGGGAAGTCATCTGATCAAGGGTTGACTTTTCAAACAAGTCAGTGTAAAATCAGGGCATCTGAGGCCCCCAATGATCCAACCAATGGGTGATCTTCATCATTTTGAGTGTATATGATCTTTATTTGATCATGGAAGAAGGTTGAAGTTCATAAAAATCAAGAATTTAGGGTTTTTGCAAATGTTGACTTTTTGGGCATAGTTGACTTTTCAAGAATGCATCATTTTAGGTCATTTTTCAAGCCATGATTCTTGATCCAAAAAGGCTTCAAATGGAAAAACTTTGGTCATGAAAGTTGTAGATCTCATCTTTCCCTTTTCAAAAAGTACAAGAACATGATCAAACTCTTCTTGGATCAAAAGTTATGGCAATGCAAAGTTGGCTAAAATCATTGATTTTCAAGGCATGCTTCAAATGGAAATTTTGCAAAGTCTTGAACCAATGCATTATGTGACCTCTAATTCATTTCAAACCAGCACCCAAACATTCTCTAAGTCATAAAATTCAGGTTTGAACCAAGAATGCCCATGGTTATGGTTCATGTAACAAGATTTTTCACATGTGAACCAAAGTTACAACAAGTTGCAAAACTCATGATCATGCTTCCTACAACTTGCAGCCTTGGATGCTGAGCTTTGCTAGCCCCTCACCTCACCTTGATGCGCCAGCCCATGCCCATGTACTTGCCTAGACCTTGAGCCATGCTTCTCTTACACATTATTTGACTTTATGCAAAAGTAAACTTACCTATCACCACAGGCCATGTCACATCTTCTGGCCACTTGGATTAAAATAATATATCAATTTGCAAGCCATTTCATGTACAAAGCAGGCCTGAAACATCCTCATTCACAACATTCACAAAAACACACCACATTGCATTTTCTATCGAATCTGCTTACACAGCCATCAAACACTCAAGCTAACTTCACCATTCAACTCACCTTGCTCCATAGACCACCCAGCACCAAGAACACAAGCCTAAAACAGCCTGAACATCTCACTGCCATTTCTCACTTCATTTTGCAGTTTCAATCGAATCTCCTTCCACAAACCACAAACACACAAACAAACACCACAGACCTTCTCCATTCATCCTCAGGATCACAAACAACCATTCACCATGACCTGAAGCTCTCTATTTCACCATTGCCATTTCTGACCAAGCTTGAGCAGAAGCTTTCGAATCTCACTATCCAGCCAGCTTAAACTCTCATTGAGCATTCAAACATCTTCTGGGGACCAAGTGAAGGAGTTTGCATTGAAGGAAGTGGCCAGAAAGTCTTCAAACTGAAAGCTTCAAATCTCAGGTAGCTTGAAAATTATTTTTCCAGAAATCGTTTTTCTTGTTACAAACTTGTTCTTTGTGTTGTCCTGATCATCCTGATGTCTTTAGTTTTTGAAATGGCTTTGTTTTGAGCATTTAATTTGTATCTGAACTTGCGTGCCCTAGAACTCATTTTCTTCGATTCAGCTTGTTTATGAAAAATAAATTTGTTTTGAGAGAGGGGTTTGATTCGTGAGAGGCTGGAGATCATTTCCCAATTCATAGATTTTGTTTTTGTTACGATTTGAGGGGTTTTGAGGTTTCTCAGGTGAGAGCTGGCCGGAGAAGACGACCGGAAGTCTTCTCCGGCAGCCTGAAGGTAATTAGTGAGGTTAATTAGGATTAGGGCAAAGTTTGAATGTGAGCCACTGGATTTCATCTCCCGCGCGTGTACGAAGGGTCAGGATCATTTCATTAAGTGATAATTATGGATTAAGATTTAATTAATTAAGATTAGGCAGGTTTGAACCTGGGCCGTCCAGATGCGCGCCCAGTCAAACAATTTTAACCCAGATTGCATCTGAGCCTTCCATCCTGCATACTTCTTATTTTATTTGATTTTTATTCATTTTCTTTTCATTTAATTTGCACATTTATTTTAAAATAGTAAAAAATTCTTAAAAATTATGAAACTTTTTCTTTAAAGTTTTATTAATTTTTAAGACCCAAAAATATTTTTATTTTATTTTTCATCATTAAAAAAGTATTTTTAAATATTTAAAAGATTATTTTTAATTGATTAATGGAAATTAATTAATTAAAAATACTTCTAGGTATTTAAAAATTACCAAAAAATTCATGAAATGTTCTAAGACATTTAGAAACATTGTCCAACCTTCAAACCAAATTTCTTTTTTGATCTTGATGCACTTTAAGAATTTTTCATTGAATTAAATCATATTTTGTGCATTATTTTGATCACAAGTTCAAAAATTCATTTCTGCCTATTGGAGAAGGTTGAGACATTGATTCTTCTTGCATTGTTTTATGTTTAGCATGTAGTTTCTAAGATAAAATAGCCATGATTTGATCTTGCATTTTCCATTTGTTTGGCATTTCTTTTGTTAAGAACCCTAAAAAACCCTAATAACTTGTAAAATTCATATCTTGAGTTTGGTTGAGAGTTGAGAGCTCCCCTTTGGGCAGTGGTTCATTATAGGTTTAGGGTTTCTTTGGGTACCATTTTCCATTTTTTATCTTAGGATTTGTTTCTGTTTTGGGTTTTTGTTTGATGTTTGATCCATGAACCCTAATTTGGGCTTTCTCTTGCATCCTTCTTGCATTTCCTTGCATAACTTGACTTGTCATTGCATTTTGTGCATTCTTGTGATTCATTTGACATCTTAAGACATGTAGGAAGCATGTTTGACCATTTCATTACATATTTGCCATGTCATTTGTCTTGTATGATTCATAACTTTCCATGCTTGTTCATGCTCCTTAGCTTGCATCATTTGCATTCATGATCTTGTATGAACATCTCCATGCCTTGCCTCATGTTTGCAGCATCTCATAGCATCATTTTCATCATCAACATGATTCTGGTTTTGTGTAGCATCATGTCATTTCATTTCATTTAGCACTGCATTGCATTTCTTTCTAACATTTCAGGTGGTAAGTAAACTTGGGAAGTGAATTTGCCTTCACTTCTCATAACTTTTCTTTTCATCTCTCTTGCATCCATTGCTGCATTCTTATATGTGTTTGAGATTGAGCTTGCTCATTCTTCTTCCTCCCACTTTCTTTCTTCAAGTGACTTGACTTCTTGAATGAAGCAAGTCACTTTGCTTCTCTTGATCTTGTTCATCTGCTTCCTGGTGGCTCCTTTGAAGATTATTCTTGAAAACCTCACAAACCTTAGGAACAACCAAGCATGACAATGAATTAGGGTCTTGATTAGTCTCCCCTCATAGTTTTACCTTTGTGTCTCTTTGAGTCTTCTCTTCTCATCTCATAATCAGGGACTAAACCCTAAAGGCTTTAAGGCTTTGTGATTAAGCTTATGCCTGCATCCTTCTATTAGGATGGAGTGTATAACTTTAATCCTAAGTGTTAAACCCTTAATGTGTTTAAATCTCTTAATCAATTCACATAATAATCATCAAGACATCACACTTGTAACTTGGGCCTTGCATCAGGGTTCTAATTCTTCCTTAAATGGTTAAGAAGGACTAACCCTAGTGTTAATGGACAAGTCCCCCTCAAGTTGTCTTACAAACCATAAAATTCACTTCATCATCATATCATTAAATAAAATCCACCTAATCAAAAGGCTTGTTTTGTCATGGGTTTAATCCCTAATCATGGATTAAGTTGAGGAGCTTTCCTCAGCTTAAACTTTCTCATCTATCATCCTTCTTTTAGGATGGTGTAATGGGTCTGTTTAATCCATGATTATGGCTTAACCTCATTACTCAACACTAAACAAAAACACCAAAAACACCTAAATAATCACAAGTAGGTTAATGATCTTAATCCTACACCAAAGGTGATTAAGTGTGAGAATCTGACTTCACACTTAAGGTATTCTCATTACCCCTAATCAGAGGGAAGATGTGATGAGTTTACTAAATCCATTGGTTTAGACTTAAGCTCATTATCTTATGACAAACTTCAAAAAGCAATAAAAGACTGAAAACTCAAAAACAAACAATAATCGTCTCCTTCGGGATTCTTTTCTCATCACCTTCACTCACAAGCGAGAACTTGCTTCTTCCGTCTAATGCAAGACAGTTTGCATCTGTGCCAGACAGATCATACACTTGAGCATAGGCAAGTAAGCAGTTCACAAGTCAATTCATCTTTCAGTCTCTTTAGGTCGAACTACGGTGTTCTGACTTCCTCATTGCACGAGAGGATACGTAGGCATAACTTAACAGTTATCGAACAAAAGTCTCTGTTTATTCCCCCTCTTTCTAGCTTTATTCTTTAAGCCTCATGATCTTGAGCATCTCACTCTTTTCTTTGCACTGACACTTCCATACTTCATATCACTTATACACTTTACACTGACACCTGTACATCCTTTCCCAGCTCATTTATACACAGATTGCACTGACACTACCCCTTTAAAACACAAATCTTTTAAGCGTGGATCCCGTCGAGTACGACGGACAATCTGGGTGCTAATACCTTCCCAGGTTGTAACCAACCCCCTTTCTCAGTCTCTCTGGTTCGCAACCGTCTTATCCGTATCTTTCTAGGTCTATGCAGCATTGCCTTTCCTCCGGGATAAAAATGCCTAGCTGGCGACTCTTTTCATCTCCATTGAGTTCACGGCTGTGTGTTCTCACTGTTCCCTTCGCCGACCGTTCGTGCTTGTACCAGGATGCAAATCTTTTGGAGCGACAGCTTGGCGACTCTGCTGGGGACCCTTATACTGCAACCAGGGCTTCTGGTTCTTTTTGTGGGTTCCTCCTAGCGCTTGATTGATGTGTGTTTACTGGGGTGTTATGTGCTTGTTTGTGCTTATATTTATTTTTGTTTATTGCTTTATGTACAGTTACTTTACTGCTTTCTTTACTGCATTTATATATCATATTGTCATTGTTGCTGGCTGGATCTGTTGTTTGCCTTGGTGGGTGGGTGATTCATTGAGAGTTAAGGTCCTATACCTGGGACCTGAGTGACACCTAGGCTAGAGTGAATCATATTCTTTCCCATTCCATTTCGGTCTGGTGTGGGAATATGAAACACGGTTCAGATATGGGTTTCTTCTTGAGAACTCTGTGTTGCAGATTTCCTGCAATGCTAGGGCTATCTGGGAAGCCTGCTAAGTCTGGATGACCTTTTAGTATTGACCTTCAGAAACTGAGGTGAATTAGAGGAGGAATTGTTATGGTTATTGTAAACACTGTACCTCCGGGTTAGAAGTGTTTACACTTCTCATAACTGATCCAAGTCTGAGGATCCTTGTTCTAGATCATCACCTGTGAGGGGGTTGGGCTGTTTACAGGTTTGCAGGTACCTTGACCTCAGAATACCCTGTTACTTTGACTTTGTTAAGAATGCTCCATGTTGGACAGTTCTTGTGATTCTAAAACCTTGGACTTGTGGCTCTTTATTTGAGTCCCCCACCCTGGTTACTGGATTTTTAGACCTCCATCTGGATTTCTTGAACACACATGGATCTACACCAAGGCAGTTAATCAGATCCAGCTCAGTCACAAACCCTTGCATTTCATTTGCATACATACCCATTGCATCATATTAACATTTGCTTATTTGTGTTTCAGGGTATCCACCTTCATCTTTGGTTTTGGTTTTGACCCCATCTGCAGTTTTGACCTATCTTCACCAGCACTTGCTTCAGCCTGTCAGCCATATACTTCAGTTACTAGCACTAGCCAGCCAGTGGCCCACTCCTCAGCATCTTCATCAGCACTTATCCTACTCAGTCTCAGCATCATGGCTCCAAAGAAAAGCAACATCACCTATCATTTCTTCCAACCAGACTTATCAGACATCAGGAGGATCCAAACCTTGATCACTCCAGATCACGTACCTTTGTTCAGGGATCATTATGGGGATATACTTGACTTGGTCATGGATCTGGACCCATCTCAGAGAAGCCTGATCCATACCTGTATTCAGTTCTATGACCCCCCATTGAGATGTTTCACCTTTCAAGACTTTCAGTTGGGTCCTCTTTTGGAAGAATACTCATCATTGATTGGTTTGCCTATCAAGAAGGAAATCCCTTTCAACCCTGAAATGGTCTTTCCCAGCAATGGAGAGGTGGCAAAAGCTTTGCACCTGGAACCTGCTCTAATTGAGCAGCATATGACCTCTAAGGCTGGGATCCCTGGTTTTCATCTTGACTTCCTGATTTCCCAAGCTAGTCTGAAGGCCTCCCTGGGGGAGTGGAGAGCTGTTTGTGCTCTGTTGGCCTTAAGTGTATATGGAATTGTGTTGTTTGCAGATGAGCCTCGATTCATCAGCAAGAATGCAATCCATTTGTTCATCCTGAAGAACCCAGTGCCAACTTTGCTAGGAGATCTCTATTACTCAGTACATCAGAAGAATGAGAAGCATAGGGGAAGGCTAGTGAGGTGTTGTGCTCCATTATTCCATGCTTGGCTTCTTAAGCATCTACCCAGGACAGATGCATTCCTAAATCCTCATCAGCAAAGCAACTGGGCTAAGAGGCTCACTACTCTCACTTCAGCAGACATCAGACGGTGTGCTCAAAGCACCAAGGGCAGAGATATCATTACAAGCTGTGGGCACTTTCCCGATGTGCCTTTAATAGGGGTCAAGGGAAGTATCAATTACAACCCTCTGCTGTTCAGGAGGCAATTAGGCTATGCACTGGTCCATACTCCCAGGGAGCAGGACTTGGTTGAGACCCTCTACTGTGAGAACAAGATTAGTTTGGCAACTGTTAGGCAGGCTGCCTGGGCCTGGGATCATGTTCAAACCAAGGGAATCACCATTCTGGGGAAGTGTAATAACGTGGCATCAGCACAATATCATGAGTGGTCCCGTGCCAGGGCCCAATTCTCTGGAATGCCCTTCACCATAGAAGACATGCCTGAGTCATCTTCAACACCACCCCCTGCCACTATCAGTTTGGAGGAGTTTGAAAGTTTGAAGGAAAGAAATGAGAAGTTAACCCAGGCTTTGCAGAAGACCCTCCGGGAGAGGAGTGAAGGTGTGAGGGAGATTGAAAGATTGGAGAAATTGAGAGTGGAACACTTGACCAAGATTGAGAAGTCTGGAGATTATATCAACAAGTCTAAGGCTGGTGAACAGATTCTGAAGAACGCTTGTAAAGAAGCCCAGTTCCAGAGAGCAAGAACAGACTTGTACCTGAAAGAGAGTCAGGCCAGGTGGGTCCGGATCACTGAGGCCCGTACTCTGGAAGACAAGAGAGTTCAAGACAAGATGGAACAGATGGAAAAAGCCCTGGCAGCAGCCCAGAAGGAAATATCAGAGCTAGAAATCAGAGCTGGAGTGAAGAGGTCTAAGGACCAAAGTCAGAACAAGAAGTTGACTGCAGCTGTTGCAACAAGAAACCTTCTCATCAGAAGTCTCACGGAGCATCCGGCTGATCCTGTGACCGAAGCACTTCTTAAGGAAGTTCGTGAGGATGAGTTTGGCCTTGGAGTTTGATCATTTGCTTGTTGTTGTTCCTATTCCATGTACTTTTGTTTTTTGTGATGTATTTTGACCCCTTAGAGGGCTGGTGTTGTAAAATGAACAAATTGTGTTATTTCACCTTTGTAATATATTTGTGTTAGTTTCCATCTGGGTTACTTCAAAAGCAACTTCAACAGCAGCATCTTCAAGGGTCTGGAAGGGTCAAAACTGAAGGCCAAACCGGATACCTTGAGAACAAATAAGCATAACTGCATTGCATGCTAACCCTTTTGTTTGTTTTGTAGGTTTTTGTTTTGTTGTTGCTAACCTCTGTTGTGATCTCAGGAATTATTGCTCGCCGCCGGGTATTTCCTCTCAACAGGCCACACAGGTACCCAACTAGAAACAACCTTCCGGGAATTCAGATGGATCAGATGCAGCAGGACCTTACGGAGGTCAGAAACCAGATGGCCAACGAAAGGTTAGAGATGAGAACGCAGATAACACAGTTCATGGAAGTGATGAACAATTTAGCTCAAAGCCAGGAGAGGCTCAGGGCTTTGGTGGAAGGGAGGAATCAAGAGGAGCCCCATGTGGGAACTGCCGGCACAAGTAACAACGAGAGGGTCCAACCTCATGTCAATCCCCCAGTTTTTGGACCCCATCTCCATCCAGAGGCCAACATCCCAGTCAATATACAAGGGACTGCCACAGCAGGGAGAGTACTTCAAGAAGATCCTCAGGAGGACCAATTTACAGTAATGGGTGCTGGAGAGGAAACTTATGATAGACGATTGGAGGAAATAGCTGAGAAGTTGAGATCACTGGAGTCTCAAAATTCTTTGGGTTTCGACGTCATGGACATGGGATTGGTAGACGGGGTCAGGATCCCCCATAAGTTCAAACCTCCTTGTTTCGAAAAGTACAATGGGACTTCATGCCCCCGAACTCATCTACAATCATTTCTGGGAAGGCTGAAGGCCTATACAATGGATGAGAAACTTTGGATGTTCTACTTCGAAGATAGCTTGACTGGAGCATCAAGGGAATGGTATTCCCATCTGACAAGAGCAACTATAAGATGCTGGAAGGACCTGGCAGAGGCCTTCATCAGACAGTATCAATACAACTTAGACATGGCGCCCAACAGGACCCTCCTAATGGGAATGTCACAGTCTTCGAGGGAGAGCTTCAGAGAATATGCTCAAAGATGGAGGCAACTGGCTGCTGCTGTTCAACCACCTATGTCTGAACGGGAAATGGCAGATATGTTCATGAACACCCTTCAGGGAACGTATATTGACAGGTTGGCTGCCTTCTCATCTACCAGCTTTGCAGATGTTGTTATAGCCGGGGAGAGAATTGAAAGCCTGTTAAAAATGGGAAAGATCTCAGACAACGGTGCAAGCTCGTCCAGTAGTACAAGAAAGCCTTTTGCAGGCCTGAGAAGAACTGGCGAGACCAATGCCATTCACACCAACAGGGGTAGGCCCCAATATGTTCAGAGGTCAATAGCAGCAGTCACTATCCCTGCTCCAGCTCATCCTCAGCCAGTCTATCAACCTCCTCAACAAAACTTCCAACAACAACCTCAGTATCATCAGAATCAGTACCCTCCAAGAAACTACAACAGCAACAACTCCAACAACAACAATCAACAGAGGCCATTCCAACAAAGGCCATCCCAAGCTAACCGAGTGATCGACCCGATCCCAATGCCGTATGCTGCCTTGCTGCCACAACTTCTGAAACTCAACCTAGTTGAGCTAAGAACGTTGGCACCTCCGGATCCCAACAGTCTACCAAGAAACTATGACTCTAACGCTAGGTGTGCTTTTCATTCAAACGCACCTGGTCACAGTACAGAAAAATGTAGGGCTCTGCATATGAAGGTACAAGACTTGGTAGACTCCAAGGCTCTGAATTTTGCACCTCTGCCCAATGTCAATAAAAACCCTATGCCAAACCATGGTGGTCCCCGAATTAATGCTATTGAAGAAGACCAACCGTCTTATTTAATAGCCAGTGTGGATCAGATCAGGACGCCATTGGTGGAAATCAAAGCTCAACTCCGAGAAAACCAAATATTTCCGGGGTGTGAACTAGGGTGTCCCTATTGCAATATTTCATGGAATGGGTGTGAGGACCTGAGGAATGGCATTGACAGCCTTATTCAGAGTGGCCTGCTACAGATCACTACATCATTCCCGACAAACCCAACAACTTCATCAGCAACGGTTCCAGAACCTCCTACAAATGCAGCAACTATTGTTCCCGACAATTCACAAGCAACATCAACAAATACTTCACCTGTCCTTCCAAATGATCAGACTTCAACAGTTTCTCCTGCTACAACTTCAGCTTCATTCCATTTCGAATCTCCATCAACAACAACATCAGTCCTTCCAACAATACCTCCTACAACACCAGCAATCAATCATGAAGATGTCTCTACTGTTACCATATTCTACGATCCTGAAAATAACTCCGCTTACCATTCAGAAGGTGCTGCTCCCACCAGAGCACCAGTTACAATCTTTTATGATCCACAAACAATTACAGTCCCTTCAGCAGCAGCAATCAGTCCAGTCACCGTCACGGTGCCTGGACCAGTACCATATGAAAGCAATAGGGCCATCCCTTGGCACTATGGCTCTGACGTGTACTGTGAAGGGAAAAGGATCACTCTTGAAACATCAACACCTGCACCACAAGTAGATAATGTGGGGGGAGGCGGAGGCTTCACTCGAAGCGGACGTCTCTTCGCCTCACAAGTTCAAAGACCTACTGCCGAAGCAGAAGCTGCTGCCAAGGCAAAAGGAAAGAGCCCGGTGCAGGAAGATCCAGCTGCCAAAGAAACCCTGAAAACTCCATTCGATCAGGAAGTTGATGAGTTTATGCGGATCATCAAAAAGAGCGATTATAAAGTTGTGGATCAGCTTCACCAGACGCCATCCAAAATCTCTATCCTCTCACTGCTTATGTGCTCCGAAGCCCATCGGAATGCACTACTTAAAGTCTTGCACGCAGCTTACGTGCCTGAGGAAATTACTGTCAACCAATTGGAAACCGTGGTTGGGAATGTTACTGCTAGCAATGGGCTAGGGTTTACCAATTCTGACTTGACAGCGGATGGCCGCAACCACAACAAAGCCTTGCACATAACCCTGGAATGCAAAGGAGTTGTCCTTTCTCATGTGCTGGTGGACACAGGTTCTTCCCTGAATGTCTTACCAAAGAAGGCTCTGGTGAAGTTAGAATATGATGGATTGGCATTGAGACCCAGCAACCTGGTGGTAAGAGCCTTTGATGGTTCGAAGAGATCGGTTCTAGGAGAGATTGAGCTGCCTGTGACAATTGGCCCACAGACCTTTAAAACTATCTTTTATGTGATGGACATTCAGCCCGCCTACAGCTGTTTGTTGGGTAGGCCCTGGATTCACGCCGCCGGCGCAGTAACGTCTACCCTTCACCAAAAGTTAAAATTTGAGTGGGAAGGTCAAGTTGTCACAATCTGTGGGGAAGAGGATATTTTCGTTAGCCATCTGGCTACTTACAAATACATTGAGATGGATGGGGAGATCCATGAAACAATGAGCCAAGGTTTTGAAGCCTTGAACGTCAATGAAGCATCTGCTGTGTCAGGGATCTCCATGTCATCTTACCAACAAGCCCGGAAGGTTGTTGAAGAAGGAACTGCCCTAGGCTGGGGCAAGGTATTAGCTGTGGAGGAGAAGAAGGACAAATTTGGGTTGGGTTACAGACCAACTCAACATCAAGCAAAGGCTGCTGCAGAGCCTGGTTTTGTCAGTGGGGGGATGCTTACCCCCGATGCTATCAACTGTCTGGAAGACGAGCTGGAAGAGGAGCGCAATCTGGAGAATTGGATTCGTCCAAAGATCCCGGGGAGCAGTGTCTCGAACTGGTCTTCCCAGGAAATTATAAGAGTTACTCATGCAGAGTAATTATTATTTCCTGTATTTTTCATAGCATGCATCCAAGTCTTGCATCTTGCCCAAGATGACAAGACTCATTTTGTAACCAGGGCCATCTGTACTTTTGTGCAAACAAGATTAAATTAATGAAATATCAGACATCTTTTTGCAAACGAGTCTTTTTCTTTTCTGTTCACTGTTTTTCCATTTTTCTTTTTGTACAAAAATAAATGGCGGTGTTTTCAAAATGATAACTTCATTTCACTTTTTTCTAAAGCAAGATTAAAATCAATCACTAAAATGAACCAACTTAACCCTTGCAGAGAGTGCCTTCCTGACAGCACCGACAACAGCACGACTATGACATCGTATGACTTTGACAATCCAATCAATCAAGCTGATGAAGGGGTTGAAGAAGAATATGAGCTTCCTGAAGAGCTAGCCAGGTTGTTAAGACAAGAGGAAAAGGTTATCACTCCTCACCAGGAGGAAGTTGAAGTGATTAATCTTGGTACATATGAAGACGTGAAAGAAGTTAAAATCGGGGCCTGCCTACAAGACTCAGTGAAGAGACAACTGATAGATCTGCTTCAAGAGTATGTTGATGTGTTTGCTTGGTCGTATCAAGACATGCCAGGGTTGGATACCGACATTGTTGTGCACAAGCTGCCTCTAAGGGAAGAATGCCCACCAGTCAAACAGAAACTGCGCCGAACTCGCCCAGACATGGCTATGAAAATCAAGGAAGAGGTACAAAAGCAATGGGACGCCGGGTTCCTTGCTGTGACTAGCTATCCACCGTGGGTTGCTAATATAGTACCTGTGCCTAAGAAAGATGGCAAAGTAAGAATGTGTGTTGATTACCGGGATCTGAACAGAGCCAGCCCGAAAGATGACTTCCCATTACCTCACATTGACGTATTGGTGGATAACACGGCTCAGTTCTCGGTATTCTCCTTCATGGATGGATTTTCAGGGTATAATCAGATCAAGATGTCACTTGAAGACATGGAGAAGACAACATTCATTACACCTTGGGGCACGTTCTGTTACAAGGTGATGCCATTCGGACTGAAGAATGCTGGTGCCACATATCAACGGGCTATGGTGACATTATTCCACGATATGATCCACAAGGAAATTGAATGTTACGTGGATGATATGATCGCCAAGTCCCTTACAGAAGAAGATCACCTGGTGAATCTGCTGAAGTTGTTCAAGCGCCTGAGGAAGTACCAACTAAAGTTGAACCCCAACAAATGCACATTCGGGGTGCGATCCGGTAAGCTGCTAGGCTTTATTGTAAGCGAGAAAGGGATTGAGGTTGACCCTGATAAAGTCAAGGCTATACAAGAAATGCCTGCACCGAAAACTGAGAAAGAAGTTCGAGGGTTCTTAGGTCGATTGAACTACATTTCACGGTTCATATCTCACCTCACGGCAACCTGTGAACCTTTGTTCAAGCTGTTAAGAAAGGAACAAACGGTCAGGTGGAACGAAGATTGCCAGAAGGCTTTTGACAAGATCAAGGAGTATTTACAAGAACCTCCAATCCTCATGCCGCCAGTTGAAGGAAGACCTCTAATTATGTACTTGACAGTATTAGAAGAGTCGATGGGGTGTGTGTTGGGCCAGCATGACGAGTCTGGTCGAAAAGAGTATGCAATATACTACCTAAGCAAAAAGTTTACCGACTGTGAACAGCGTTATTCACTGCTCGAGAAAACTTGCTGTGCTTTAGCGTGGGCTGCTCGCCGACTGAGACAGTATATGCTGACCCACACTACCTTGTTGATCTCAAAGATGGACCCAGTTAAGTACATATTTGAGAAGCCAGCTCTTACCGGACGGGTTGCAAGATGGCAGATGATTCTCACAGAATACGACATACAGTACACATCTCAGAAAGCCGTCAAGGGCAGTGTACTATCTGAATATCTTGTTGAGCAACCCATTGATGACTACCAGCCTATGAGGTTTGACTTCCCTGACGAAGACATCATGTTCATTAAAGCAAAAGATCACGAGGAGCCTATTCACACCGAAGGGCCTGACCTGGAGGAAGAATGGGCTATGATGTTTGATGGGGCTGTTAACATGAATGGCCGTGGTGTTGGTGCAGTACTCATTACACCTAAAGGAGTTCACATGCCTTTCTCGGCAAAACTCACTTTCAACTGCACTAACAACGAAGCTGAATACGAAGCTTGCATTATGGGTCTTGAGGAAGCTATTGACCTCAGGATCAAGACATTGACCGTATTCGGAGATTCAGCTTTGGTAATCAATCAGACCAATGGAAAATGGTACACCCACCAGGATCATCTGATACCATACAGGGATTATACAAGGAGGTTACTGACTTTATTTACAACAGTCAAGCTTGAGTATATCCCTCGAGACGAGAATCAGTTTGCAGATGCTCTTGCTACCATTTCATCCATGATCAAAGTTCAAGCTGCTAACTTTGTACCTCAGATTTCAGTATCAAGACTTGATAGACCAGCATATGTATTTGCAGCGGATGTTGTAAAAGATGATAAGCCTTGGTTCCATGACATTAAGTGCTTCTTGGAGGATCAGACATACCCACCTGGGGCATCTTCCAATGATAAGAAGACTTTAAGAAGGCTTGCTGGTAGTTTCTTTCTGAACACTGATGGGTCTTTATACAAGAGGAACTTTGACATGGTACTCCTCAGATGTGTTGACAAGACGGAAGCAGATTTGTTGATGCATGAAGTGCACGAAGGATCTTTTGGTACCCACGCAGGAGGGCATGCCATGGCTAAGAAATTGCTAAGATCAGGCTATTACTGGATCACAATGGATGCAGACTGTTGTGCCTATGCTAGAAGGTGCCATAAATGCCAGATCTACGCAGATAAGGTGCATGTGCCTCCCAATCCTTTGAACATCATGTCTTCACCATGGCCCTTTACCATGTGGGGCATTGATATGATTGGCAAGATTGAGCCAACTGCTTCAAACGGCCATAGATTCATCCTGGTCGCCATCGACTATTTCACCAAGTGGGTTGAAGCAGCCTCATATGCAAATGTTACAAGACAAGTGGTAGCCAGATTTCTGAAGAGAGATATCATATGTCGATATGGGGTTCCCGAGCGAATCATTACTGATAATGGTTCCAACTTGAACAACAAAATGATGGCAGAGCTGTGTCGAGACTTCAAAATCCAACATCACAATTCTTCTCCTTACAGGCCAAAGATGAACGGCGCTGTTGAGGCAGCAAATAAGAATATCAAGAAGATTGTGCAGAAGATGGTAATTACATACAAAGACTGGCATGAAATGCTACCGTTTGCCTTGCATGGGTACCGCACGTCAATCAGAACATCCACTGGGGCAACACCGTATCAGCTTGTGTATGGTATGGAAGCAGTCCTACCTGTTGAAGTTGAACTACCCTCGTTACGGGTATTGATGGATGTTAAACTAAGTGAAGCAGAATGGGTTCGGTCCCGATTCGAACAATTGAGTCTGATCGAAGAGAAAAGATTGGCTGCAATCTGCCATGGGCAGTTATATCAGAAGAGAATGAAGAGGGCCTTCGATCAGAAAGTCAGACACCGAGAGTACCAAGTAGGGGATCTTGTGTTGAAAAGAATCCTCCCTCCTCATACAGACCACAGGGGCAAATGGACTCCAAATTATGAAGGACCATTTGTTGTAAAGAAAGTTTTCTCCGGTGGAGCACTGATGCTCAGCACCATGGATGGTGAAGATTTCCCATCCCCTGTGAATTCAGATGCAGTTAAAAAATACTTCGCATAAAATGACCCGCTGGACATAAAAACAGAATATAAAGTCCAGGCAAAAATAGGGCATCCCGGCGAGTCAAAAACAGAATAAAGGACTCGGGCAAAAATAAGGGAAATAAATGAAAAAAATGTACACCCGCTGAGTTGAAAAGCCGCATTGGACAACTCAGGCAAAAATGGGTATCCCGATGGATTGAAAACCCGAAAGGGCGATCCATGCAAAATAGGGGAATAAGCGAACAACTGCATTCTGAATTCGTCTGTATCGCTTACAACTTAGAAAGCTTCGACGGAATCAAGCTTCAATCAGAATCAACTTTCTCCAGAAAGCAAGACGAGAAGAACGTCATTGTCATACGAGTCATAGCAGGAGAGGAAGCTCCTTGAAAGCATCGCCAACACTGCCGGCATTTTGTTTCTCAATTTGTAACAATCTCCTCATTTCAGGGGATTTGTTTCTTTGACTGTATCTCGCCAATTCAGGGCATATGAATCAATAAAATCAGATTTTTCAGTCATGTTTCGTCTTGTACATTTTTATTTACAAAAGATGTCTGATGTCTCTAAAAAAACTAATTGCATAAGTACAGATGCTTTTCTCCCAAAAGTAATAATAATAAAACACATGCTTGCAGGGAATATACTTACTCTTGAGAGTGCTTGATTCCTATGACGGAATCCAGTAGAGGATACCTCGGGACCTTTTGTGCGTTTCCTTATCTTTGCAGGATTGCAGGTATCCAGAACGCAACCTGGGGCATGCAAGTTACGTCTTAGCAAGAGGGCGAATCGTTATCAACTCGGTCTATCTTCCACGTGGCACTGGAAGGTGCCCATTTCCCCAGCGAAGTTGCCAAATCAACATGCACTCAATCTTAGCATCTGAAATGCTCTATCCCCAGCTGAGTTGCCTCTTGTTGCTCTCCCCAGCTGAGTTGCCTCTCACAATTCCCCAGCCGAGTTGCCATGTCATCCTCAGCTGAATACAGAAATCAGGGGATCATATCCCCACAGAATCTTCAGCCTCTATCCAGAAGAGCAACGCATGAAGAGATCACAACAGAGTGAAGAAAGCTTCTACAAACCCCAGCTGGGTCCCGTATTACAAGGATATGTCAACCAGTGGCCTATATCCCCAAGCAAATACATCATTAGATCTACCAATGATCTCATCCCCAGCTGGGATGTTCACTTCAAACAGATCAGCCGGAAATCTTCGCAGCAATAGGATCCGAATCCCAGTGTGGTATCTTTGCATAATCATAGCATTCGCATCATACTATCCCCTCAGAGCGTAGCATTCCGTCTAATACGGAGCATTACGGCAAAAAAAAATCAAATGCATAGCATAATCATAAGCCATGTTATGAATTAACACTTGTGAATAATAACCGTTCATCAACATACGGAAGGAATATCCCCACCAGAATCCCAGCAAAAACAGTTGCCTCAAATCACAAATACCAGCATATTTCCTTTTGGCACCCGTCCATGTCATCACTCCCCAGTAAGGTTGCCTGAATACACTTTACAAACAAAATCACCCGTACTACAGGCACTTCCTGACATCCGTCCGTGTCAAGTCACCAGCAGAAGGCCAAAGACATCCTCTTTGCACTCACATATACTTATATATACACTTTCTTGACACCCGTCCGTGTCATGTTCCCAGCGCAGTCGCTCACTGTCATCAACCCATATACTTGTTAATATTATACTTTTCTCTTTTGACACCCGCCCGTGTCACTCTCCCCAGCAGTTAAAACACTCATCTATACAATACAATACTCACCACTCATGGTATACTTATACAGATACTCGTCCGTATCTTGTATACATCATCATCTATATCCCCACAGATTCGACAATAGTCCTTGTTCTTTGTTAACCAGTTGGTACTCGTCCGTATCATCATCTCAGAACATTGCGTCTAATGTTTGTTTCTACATGATGCTCGTCCGTATCATAGTCTTAAGGATGCTCGTCCGCATCTTTAATCCATGCACTGTGTCCAACGCTTTTGTCTTCTTGAATATAGACACTCGTCCGTGTCTACTATCCCCCAGAAGAGTCCCTTCAGATCCAACACTCGTCCGTGTTCTTTGTTAACCCGTTGATACTCGTCCGTATCATCATCTCTGAACATGTGTCAGTTTGTTTCTACATGATACTCGTCCGTATCATAGTCATAAGGATGCTCGTCCGCATCTCTAATCTATACACAATACCAAACACTTATACCTTTTGTTTCTTGGATGTGAATACTCGTCCGTGTTTACTATTCCCCAGTAGATCACCAACAAATTTTCTTTTTTATCTAACACTCGTCCTGTGTTATGATACCTTTGAGAGCAGCCGTACCCTGCTGAGTGGTCGTCCTCCACTTCTTGATGGTCGTCCTCCATCATGCTCATCCGATGGCCGTCCCCATCGTTGATATTTTAGCAGCCGTCCCCTGCTAGGTGGTCGTCCTCCACCTCTTGATGATCGTCCTTCATCAACTTTATCCAATGGCCGTCCCCATTGTTGATTTTGGTTATCTGGCATTCGTCCTATGTCATGAGAAACCTCGAGAGCAGCCGTACCCTGCTGAGTGGTCGTCCTCCACTTCTTGATGGTCGTCCTCCATCATGCTCGTCCGATGGCCGTCCCCATCGTTGACCCTTTTCTATCCGATGGCCGTCCCCATCGTTGATATTTTCGGCAGCCGTACCCTGCCAGGTGGTCGTCCTCCACCTTTGATGGCCGTCCCCATCATATTTTCTTTTAGACCCAACAGAGCAGCCGTCCCCTGCTAGGTGATCGTCCTTCACCTTTGATGGCCGTCCCCATCATCTGTTTATTTCATTTATTCTTTAACCCGATGGCCGTCCCCGTCGTGGTCCCTTTTCCTTCTAGCCCGATGGCCGTCCCCATCGTTGGTTACTTTACCTTTATGAGCTTGATGGCCGTCCCCGTCATGTTTCATTAATCCCCAGAAAATTTTACAGCTTTATCTTGATGGCCGTCCCCATCATAATTTCTTTTCTTTTCCCAGCTAGTCGGCCGTCCCCGTCTTAGCTTTACCTTTTATCCCCAGCATGTCGGCCGTCCCCGTCATTGCTTTATTTTTCTCACCTTCCCAGCATGTCGGCCGTCCCCGTCATTGCTATTTGCCCAGCAGTCGTCCTCTGCTCGACGGTCGTCCTCCGTCGCCTACACCTTACAATATACTTTATTTTCCTTTTGCAATCTATATCTCTTTTCTTCTTCATTCTGTGAGTGCAAATTTTGGACTGTCTTTGGTATTCAACCACAAGTTATCTTGTTTGCCTGTTAAGCCGTCGCTTACATCCTGCACAGCTAACTCATGTTTGAATAGGGGCAGCTGTAAACACCCCAAATTTTCCCTCACCCATTCACACCGTGGCTTGTGATCATCCTCATATGCATAAACACAATCATATCATCTCATATTTCATTTTTGATTCACTGCATTGGTTCTGAGTCATTTGCATCTAGGGTTTGTGATCTGAGCAATCTCAGGGCATCTTGGGCCACTCCAAAGTCCACCAATCAACTCAAAGGGGTCCATGTGTGTATTTATATCATATTCCATCTCCTCAAAGTCAAAATTGCAGAGGAATCACAAGAGCTAGGGTTTGAGTGGATGCAGAGCCAGGCTAGACTGCACAGTTGACCTCAAATTAGGGTTTTGGTTTCAGAGGCCATAACTCCAAATTTTTTGGTCATTCTTGTTTCCATTGATCTCTATATGGTATAGGGAGTATGCATATCAATTTTCATGAAGAAATTCCATGGGGAAGTCATCTGATCAAGGGTTGACTTTTCAAACAAGTCAGTGTAAAATCAGGGCATCTGAGGCCCCCAATGATCCAACCAATGGGTGATCTTCATCATTTTGAGTGTATATGATCTTTATTTGATCATGGAAGAAGGTTGAAGTTCATAAAAATCAAGAATTTAGGGTTTTTGCAAATGTTGACTTTTTGGGCATAGTTGACTTTTCAAGAATGCATCATTTTAGGTCATTTTTCAAGCCATGATT
The DNA here is from genome assembly GCA_963966055.1 of Lathyrus aphaca. Classification (NCBI taxonomy): domain Eukaryota; kingdom Viridiplantae; phylum Streptophyta; class Magnoliopsida; order Fabales; family Fabaceae; genus Lathyrus; species Lathyrus aphaca. Next base: position 101,317,160 of record OZ014519.1, on the reverse strand, counting down.
CTTGATCCAAAAAGGCTTCAAATGGAAAAACTTTGGTCATGAAAGTTGTAGATCTCATCTTTCCCTTTTCAAAAAGTACAAGAACATGATCAAACTCTTCTTGGATCAAAAGTTATGGCAATGCAAAGTTGGCTAAAATCATTGATTTTCAAGGCATGCTTCAAATGGAAATTTTGCAAAGTCTTGAACCAATGCATTATGTGACCTCTAATTCATTTCAAACCAGCACCCAAACATTCTCTAAGTCATAAAATTCAGGTTTGAACCAAGAATGCCCATGGTTATGGTTCATGTAACAAGATTTTTCACATGTGAACCAAAGTTACAACAAGTTGCAAAACTCATGATCATGCTTCCTACAACTTGCAGCCTTGGATGCTGAGCTTTGCTAGCCCCTCACCTCACCTTGATGCGCCAGCCCATGCCCATGTACTTGCCTAGACCTTGAGCCATGCTTCTCTTACACATTATTTGACTTTATGCAAAAGTAAACTTACCTATCACCACAGGCCATGTCACATCTTCTGGCCACTTGGATTAAAATAATATATCAATTTGCAAGCCATTTCATGTACAAAGCAGGCCTGAAACATCCTCATTCACAACATTCACAAAAACACACCACATTGCATTTTCTATCGAATCTGCTTACACAGCCATCAAACACTCAAGCTAACTTCACCATTCAACTCACCTTGCTCCATAGACCACCCAGCACCAAGAACACAAGCCTAAAACAGCCTGAACATCTCACTGCCATTTCTCACTTCATTTTGCAGTTTCAATCGAATCTCCTTCCACAAACCACAAACACACAAACAAACACCACAGACCTTCTCCATTCATCCTCAGGATCACAAACAACCATTCACCATGACCTGAAGCTCTCTATTTCACCATTGCCATTTCTGACCAAGCTTGAGCAGAAGCTTTCGAATCTCACTATCCAGCCAGCTTAAACTCTCATTGAGCATTCAAACATCTTCTGGGGACCAAGTGAAGGAGTTTGCATTGAAGGAAGTGGCCAGAAAGTCTTCAAACTGAAAGCTTCAAATCTCAGGTAGCTTGAAAATTATTTTTCCAGAAATCGTTTTTCTTGTTACAAACTTGTTCTTTGTGTTGTCCTGATCATCCTGATGTCTTTAGTTTTTGAAATGGCTTTGTTTTGAGCATTTAATTTGTATCTGAACTTGCGTGCCCTAGAACTCATTTTCTTCGATTCAGCTTGTTTATGAAAAATAAATTTGTTTTGAGAGAGGGGTTTGATTCGTGAGAGGCTGGAGATCATTTCCCAATTCATAGATTTTGTTTTTGTTACGATTTGAGGGGTTTTGAGGTTTCTCAGGTGAGAGCTGGCCGGAGAAGATGACCGGAAGTCTTCTCCGGCAGCCTGAAGGTAATTAGTGAGGTTAATTAGGATTAGGGCAAAGTTTGAATGTGAGCCACTGGATTTCATCTCCCGCGCGTGTACGAAGGGTCAGGATCATTTCATTAAGTGATAATTATGGATTAAGATTTAATTAATTAAGATTAGGCAGGTTTGAACCTGGGCCGTCCAGATGCGCGCCCAGTCAAACAATTTTAACCCAGATTGCATCTGAGCCTTCCATCCTGCATACTTCTTATTTTATTTGATTTTTATTCATTTTCTTTTCATTTAATTTGCACATTTATTTTAAAATAGTAAAAAATTCTTAAAAATTATGAAACTTTTTCTTTAAAGTTTTATTAATTTTTAAGACCCAAAAATATTTTTATTTTATTTTTCATCATTAAAAAAGTATTTTTAAATATTTAAAAGATTATTTTTAATTGATTAATGGAAATTAATTAATTAAAAATACTTCTAGGTATTTAAAAATTACCAAAAAATTCATGAAATGTTCTAAGACATTTAGAAACATTGTCCAACCTTCAAACCAAATTTCTTTTTTGATCTTGATGCACTTTAAGAATTTTTCATTGAATTAAATCATATTTTGTGCATTATTTTGATCACAAGTTCAAAAATTCATTTCTGCCTATTGGAGAAGGTTGAGACATTGATTCTTCTTGCATTGTTTTATGTTTAGCATGTAGTTTCTAAGATAAAATAGCCATGATTTGATCTTGCATTTTCCATTTGTTTGGCATTTCTTTTGTTAAGAACCCTAAAAAACCCTAATAACTTGTAAAATTCATATCTTGAGTTTGGTTGAGAGTTGAGAGCTCCCCTTTGGGCAGTGGTTCATTATAGGTTTAGGGTTTCTTTGGGTACCATTTTCCATTTTTTATCTTAGGATTTGTTTCTGTTTTGGGTTTTTGTTTGATGTTTGATCCATGAACCCTAATTTGGGCTTTCTCTTGCATCCTTCTTGCATTTCCTTGCATAACTTGACTTGTCATTGCATTTTGTGCATTCTTGTGATTCATTTGACATCTTAAGACATGTAGGAAGCATGTTTGACCATTGCATTACATATTTGCCATGTCATTTGTCTTGTATGATTCATAACTTTCCATGCTTGTTCATGCTCCTTAGCTTGCATCATTTGCATTCATGATCTTGTATGAACATCTCCATGCCTTGCCTCATGTTTGCAGCATCTCATAGCATCATTTTCATCATCAACATGCTTCTGGTTTTGTGTAGCATCATGTCATTTCATTTCATTTAGCATTGCATTGCATTTCTTTCTAACATTTCAGGTGGTAAGTAAACTTGGGAAGTGAATTTGCCTTCACTTCTCATAACTTTTCTTTTCATCTCTCTTGCATCCATTGCTGCATTCTTATATGTGTTTGAGATTGAGCTTGCTCATTATTCTTCCTCCCACTTTCTTTCTTCAAGTGACTTGACTTCTTGAATGAAGCAAGTCACTTTGCTTCTCTTGATCTTGTTCATCTGCTTCCTGGTGGCTCCTTTGAAGATTATTCTTGAAAACCTCACAAACCTTAGGAACAACCAAGCATGACAATGAATTGGGGTCTTGATTAGTCTCCCCTCATAGTTTTACCTTTGTGTCTCTTTGAGTCTTCTCTTCTCATCTCATAATCAGGGACTAAACCCTAAAGGCTTTAAGGCTTTGTGATTAAGCTTATGCCTGCATCCTTCTATTAGGATGGAGTGTATAACTTTAATCCTAAGTGTTAAACCCTTAATGTGTTTAAATCTCTTAATCAATTCACATAATAATCATCAAGACATCACACTTGTAACTTGGGCCTTGCATCAGGGTTCTAATTCTTCCTTAAATGGTTAAGAAGGACTAACCCTAGTGTTAATGGACAAGTCCCCCTCAAGTTGTCTTACAAACCATAAAATTCACTTCATCATCATATCATTAAATAAAATCCACCTAATCAAAAGGCTTGTTTTGTCATGGGTTTAATCCCTAATCATGGATTAAGTTGAGGAGCTTTCCTCAGCTTAAACTTTCTCATCTATCATCCTTCTTTTAGGATGGTGTAATGGGTCTGTTTAATCCATGATTATGGCTTAACCTCATTACTCAACACTAAACAAAAACACCAAAAACACCTAAATAATCACAAGTAGGTTAATGATCTTAATCCTACACCAAAGGTGATTAAGTGTGAGAATCTGACTTCACACTTAAGGTATTCTCATTACCCCTAATCAGAGGGAAGATGTGATGAGTTTACTAAATCCATTGGTTTAGACTTAAGCTCATTATCTTATGACAAACTTCAAAAAGCAATAAAAGACTGAAAACTCAAAAACAAACAATAATCGTCTCCTTCGGGATTCTTTTCTCATCACCTTCACTCACAAGCGAGAACTTGCTTCTTCCGTCTAATGCAAGACAGTTTGCATCTGTGCCAGACAGATCATACACTTGAGCATAGGCAAGTAAGCAGTTCACAAGTCAATTCATCTTTCAGTCTCTTTAGGTCGAACTACGGTGTTCTGACTTCCTCATTGCACGAGAGGATACGTAGGCATAACTTAACAGTTATCGAACAAAAGTCTCTGTTTATTCCCCCTCTTTCTAGCTTTATTCTTTAAGCCTCATGATCTTGAGCATCTCACTCTTTTCTTTGCACTGACACTTCCATACTTCATATCACTTATACACTTTACATTGACACCTGTACATCCTTTCCCAGCTCATTTATACACAGATTGCACTGACACTACCCCTTTAAAACACAAATCTTTTAAGCGTGGATCCCGTCGAGTACGACGGACAATCTGGGTGCTAATACCTTCCCAGGTTGTAACCAACCCCCTTTCTCAGTCTCTTTGGTTCGCAACCGTCTTATCCGTATCTTTCTAGGTCTATGCAGCATTGCCTTTCCTCCGGGATAAAAATGCCTAGCTGGCGACTCTTTTCATCTCCAGTGAGTTCACGGCTGTGTGTTCTCACTGTTCCCTTCGCCGACCGTTCGCGCTTGTACCAGGATGCAAATCTTTGGGAGCGACACCTACGTGCCAGAGGAGATCACAATGAATCAGCTTGAAACGGTAGTGTCCAATGTTAATACTAGCCATGGGATAGGTTTCACCAATGCTGACTTGACAACGGAAAGACGTCACCACAACAAAGCTTTACACATCACTTTGGAGTGTAAAGGAGATGTGCTATCTCATGTTCTTGTTGACACTAGGTCCTCACTCAATGTCTTGTCGAAGAAAGCTCTTGTCAAGCTCGAATATGATGGTATAGCTCTCTGACCAAGCAATCTGGTGGTCAGGGCTTTTGATGGCTCCAAGAGGTCTGTTCTTGGAGAGGTGGAGCTGCCTGTGATAATCGGTCCACAGGTCTTTCAGACTACTTTCTATGTGATGGACATTCAGCCGACCTACAGCTGTTTGTTGGGTCGACCATGGATTCACGCTGCTGGCGCAGTTACGTCGACCCTTCAGCAGAAATTGAAATATGAGTGGGAAGGACAGATTATCACCATCTGTGGTGAAGAGGACATCTTTGTTAGCCATCTGGCTACATACAAATACATTGAGATGGATGGTGAAATCCATGAAACTATGAGCCAGGGATTCGAAGCACTGAACGTCAATGAGGCGACAACTGAGGTATTTGCTGCATCCCAGGAGGATAGGATGGGTACTTCAATTTTCTCCTATCAGCAAGCCCGGAAGGTTGTTGAAGATGGAAATGCCCAAGGCTGGGGAAAGCTGCTACCGATGGAGAAGAAGGAGGACAGATTCGGTTTGGGTTACAAACTATTCTGACAAGATCAAGAAGAGGCTGCTAAAGATCCCAAGTTCATCAGTGGGGGGATGCTCACCCCAGATGCTGTTAACAACCTGGAAGACGAGGCGGAAAGCGACCTCAACCTGGAGAGCTGGATTCGTCAAAGGATCCCGGGTCACCAAGTCCTTAACTGGTCTTCCCAGGAAATTATAAGGGTTACTCCTGCAGAGTAATTATTATTTCCTGCTTTTTTCAGCATGCATCAAATCCTGCATCTTGCCCAAGGTGTCAGGACTCATTTTGTAATAGGGCCGTATTTGTAATTTTGTGCAAATGGAATATCAATGAATATCGGACATCTTTTGCCAACAATTCTTTCTTTCGCTCACTGTCTTTTCATTTTTCACTTTTGTACAAAACAATAAAATGACAATGTTTCAAAATACCAATTTCATTTACACTTTTTCTAAACAAGATTAAAATTGATCACTAAAACGAACAAATATCAAACCTTGCAGAGATTATCCTCCAGAATGCACCGACAACAGCACTGCTATGACCTTGTATGACTTCGACAATCCAATTAATCAAGCTGACGAAGGGGTTGAAGAAGACTATGAGTTACCTGAAGAGTTAGCTAGGTTGTTGAGGCAAGAAGAGAAAGTGGTTACTCCTCATCAGGAGGAGGTTGAAATAGTTAATCTTGGCACCGAAGAGGATTTGAAAGAAGTGAAGATTGGGGCCAGTCTGCAGGCTTCAGTAAAAGAACAGCTCATCGACATGCTTCGAGAATAAGTCGACGTCTTTGCTTGGTCCTATCAAGACATGCCAGGTCTAGATACGGATATTGTTATGCACAAGCTGCCATTAAAAGAAGATTGCCCTCTAGTGAAGCAAAAGCTACGTTGTACTCGCCCATATATGGCCATGAAGATTAAAGAGGAGGTACAAAAACAGTGGGATGTCGGTTTCCTTGCTGTAACTAGTTACCCGCCGTGGGTAGCTAACATTGTACCAGTTCCTAAGAAGGATGGCAAAGTACGTATGTGTGTAGACTACCGGGACCTGAACAGAGCTAGCCCGAAGGATGAATTCCCATAACCTCACATTGATGTATTGGTGGACAACACAGCTCAGTTCTCAGTATTTTCTTTCATGGATGGATTTTCTGGGTATAATCAGATCAAGATGTCACCCGAAGATATGGAGAAAACAACCTTTATCACACCTTGGGGCACATTTTGTTACAAGGTAATGCCTTTTGGACTGAAGAATGTTGATGCGACTTATCAACGGGCTATGGTAACATTGTTCCACGATATAATCCACAAAGAAATTGAATGATGCGTGGATGACATGATTGCCAAGTCCCTGACTGAAGAAGACCATCTGGTAAATCTGATGAAGTTGTTCAAGCGTCTTAGAAAGTATCAGCTGAAGCTAAACCCCAACAAATGCACATTCGGGGTACGTTCCGGTAAGTTGTTGGGATTTATTGTAAGTGAAAAGGGAATTGAGGTTGATCCCGACAAAGTCAAAGCCATTCAGGAGATGCCTGCATCTAGGACTGAAAAAGAAGTTTGGGGATTCTTAGGTAGATTGAACTACATATCAAGGTTCATATCTCATCTTATTGCAACCTGTGACCCCCTTTTCAAATTGTTAAGAAAGGAACAAACGGACAGGTGGAACGAAGATTATCAGAAGGCTTTTGACAAGATCAAGGAGTGCCTACAAGAACCTCCAATTCTCATGCCTCCGATTGAAGGAAGACCTCTGATAATGTACCTGGCAGTATTAGAAGGATCAATGGGGTGTGTGATGGGCCAGCATGACGAGTCTAGTCGAAAAGAGTATGCAATATACTACCTAAGCAAAAAGTTTACCGACTGTGAACAACGTTATTCACTGCTCGAGAAAACTTGATGTGATTTAGCGTGGGCTGCTCGCCGACTAAGGCAGTATATGTTGACTCACACTACCCTGTTGATCTCAAAAATGGACCCCGTCAAGTACATATTTGAGAAGCCAGCACTTACCGGAAGGGTTGCAAGATGGAAAATGATTCTGACAGAGTATGACATTCAGTACACATCTCAAAAGGCCATCAAAGGCAGTGTACTGTCTGACTATCTAGTTGAGCAACTGTCGCTCCCGACAAATGAAAATGGATCAAATGAAGGTACAGACGCGAACGGTCGGCGAAGGGAACAGTGAGAACACACAGCCGTGAACTCACTGGAGAATGAAAAGAGTCGCCAGCTAGGCATTTTTATCCCGGAGGAAAGGTAATGCTGCATAGACCTAGAAAGAGATGGATAAGACAGTTTGCGAACCAGAGAGGCTGAGAAAGGGGGTTGGTTACAACCTGGGAAGGTATTAGCACCCAGATTGTCCGCCGTACTCGACGGGATCCACGCTTAAAAGATTTGTGTTTTAAAGGGGTAGTGTCAGTGCTATTTGTGCATAAAAGAGCTGGAAAAGATGTACAAGTGTCAGTGTAAAGAAATGTGATGTGTATAAATGTACAGTGTCAGTGTGAGATCAGGAATGAAATGCTCAAGAATATGAGGCTAAAGAATGAAGCTGGAAGGAGGGGGAATGTACAGAGACTTTTGTTCGATAACTGTTAAGTTATGCCTACGTATCCTCTCGTGCAATGAGGAAGTCAGAACACCGTAGTTCGACCCAAAGAGACTGAAAGGATTGACTGGTGAACTGCTTGCAGTCTATGCTCAAGTGTATGATCTGTCTGGCACAGATGCAAACTGTCTTGCATTAGACGGAAGAAGCAAGTTCTCGGTTGTGAGTGAAGATGATGAGAAAAGAATCCCGAAGGAGACGATTATTGTTTGTTCTTGTGTTTTCAGTCTTTTATTTCTTTTTGGAGTTTGTCATAAGATAATGAGCTTAAACCTAAATCAATGGATTTGGTAAACTCATCACATCATCCCTCTGATTAGGGGTAATGAGAATTACCTTAAGTGTGAAGTCAGATTCTCACACTTAATCACCTTTGATGTAGGGTTAAGATCATTAACCTACTTGTGATTAATTAGATGTTTTTGTGATTTTTGTTTAGTGTTAAGTAATGAGGTTAAGCCATAATCAGGGATTTAACAGGCTCATTACACTATCCTAAAAGAAGGATAATAGATGAGGGTGTTTAAGCTGAGGAAGGATCCTCAGCTTAATCCATGATTAGGGATTAAACCCATGACAGAACAAACCTTTGATTAAGTGGATTTTATTAATGATATGATGATGAAGTGTTTTTTATGATTTGTAAGACAACTTGAGGGGGACTTGTCCATTAACTTTAGGGTTAGTCCTTCTTAACCAATTAAGGAAGAATTAGAACCCTAATGCAAGGCCCAAGTTACAAGTGTAATGTCTTGATGATTATTAGATGGATTAATTAAGAGAGTTCAACACCTTAAGGGTCCAAGACTTAGGATTAAAGTTATACACTCCATCCTAAAAGAAGGATGCAGGCATGATCTTAATCACAAAGTCTTAAAGCCTTGAGGGTTTAGTCCCTGATTATGAGGTGAGGGGAGATGACTCAAGGAGAGACACAAAGGTAAAAACTATGGGGGAGACTAATCAAAACCCTAATTCATTATCATGCTTGGTTGGTCCTAATGTTTGTGAGGTTTTCAAGAACAATCTTCAGATGAACCACCAGGAAACAGATGAACAAGATCAAGAGAAGCAAAGTGACTTGCTTCATTCAAGAAGTCAAATCACTTGAAGAAAGAAAGTGGGAGGAGGAAGAATGAGCAAGCTCAAACTCAAACACACATAAGAATGCAGCAAGGTATGCAAGAGAGATGAGAATAGAGGTTATGAGAAGTGAAGGCAAATTCACTTCTCAAGTTACTTACCACCTGCAATGTTAGAAAGAAATGCAATGCAATGCAAGAGGAGATGAAATGGCATGAGGCAAAGCACAACCAGAAGCATGGTGATGATGATTATGATGCCATGAGGTGCTGCAAACATGAGGCAAGACCTGGAGATGTTCATACAAGGTTATGAATGCAAATGATGCAAGCTAAGGAACATGAACAAACATGAAATGTTATGGAACATACAAGACAAATGACATGGCAAATATGCAATGCAATGATCAATGATGCTTTCTACATGTCTTAAGATGTCAAATGAATCATAAGAATGCACAAAGTGAAATGACAAGTCAAGTTATGCAAGGAAATGCAAGAAGGATGCAAATGAAAGCCCAAATTAGGGTTCATGGATCAAACATCAAACACAAACCAAAAACAGAAGCAAACCTTAACCTAAAAAATGGAAAATGGTACCCAAAGAAACCCTAGGCCTATAATGAACCACTGCCCAAAGGGGAGCTCTCAACTCTCAACCAAACTCAAGTTATGAATTTTGCAAGTTATTAGGGCTTTTTAGGGTTTGCAACAAAAGAAATGCCAATCAATTAGAAAATGCAAGATCAAATCATGGCCTTTTTATCCTTGAAAGTTCATGCTAAATGGAAAACAATGCAAGAAGAATCAATGTCTCAACCTTCACCAATAGGCAGAAATGAATTTTCAAACTTATGAACAAAATAATGCATCAAAAATGATTTAATTCAATGAAAAATTCTTAAAATGCATCAAGATCAAAAAAGAAATTTGGTTTGAAGGTTGGACAATGTTTCTAAATGTCTTAGAACATTTCATGAATTTTTTTGTAATTTTTAAATACCTAAAAGTATTTTTAATTAATTAATTCTCATTAATCAATTAAAAATAATCTTTTAAATATTTAAAAATACTTTTTTAATGATAAAAAATAAAATAAAAATGTTTTTGTGTCATAAAAATTAATAAAACCTTAAAGAAAAAGTTTCATAATTTTTATGATTTTTTAACTATTTTAAAATAAATGTGCAAAATAAATGAAATAAAATGAATTAAAAATCAAATAAAATGGGAAGTAAACAGAATGAGAGGCTAGGATGCAATCTTGGTTCAAAAACGTTGACTGCGCGCCAGAATGAGAGGCCCAGATTGTTTCTGATTAAATTAAATAAAAAATGATTAATTAACCCTAACACGTGGATTAGGGTTAATCAAAGAGATCCTGGCCTTTCCCTTGCGCGCGTAGTCAACGAGTCAGCGGCAATCAACGGCTCAAATTCAAATTAACATTAATTATGGGATTAAGCCCTAATCACACTCGGGTGGCCGGAGAAGACTTCCGGTCGTCTTCTCCGGCCAGAAGCTCACCTGAAAAATCCCAAAACCTCTCAAAACGTAATATAAATGAAACCTAAGACATGGGAAATGATCTCCATCACCTCACGAGCTAAACCCCTCTCCCAAAACAAATTTATCTTTCCTAAATCATCTGAATCGAAGAAACTAAGTTCTAGGGTTCGTGAGCTTCAAACAGAAATTAAATCCCTAAAACGCAACCATTTCAAAAACTAAAGGTACCAGAATGATCAGTGCATCATGAAGAACAAGTTTGTAACATAAAAAGAGATTTCTGGAAAAATTATTTTTGAGTCACCTGAGATTTGCAGCTCTTGATTTAGGAACTTTCAGGCCACTTCCTTTGATGCAAGCTGCTCCACTTGATCCCCCAAAGGTGCTTGAATGCTCAAATGGAGTTTAGATTTGCTGGATAATGAGATTCGAATGCTTCAGCTTCAGTTCAGTCAAAAATGGCAGATGAAATTCTGGCACTTTCAGGTCATGGTGATGGGGTGTTTGAGGTCCAGAGGATGTGTAGAGATGATCTGTGGTGTTGGTTTGTGTGTTTATGAGCTAGGATGAGAGATTCGATAGAATCTGCAGCTTGAGGTGAATGATGGCAATGGAGTTTTCAGGCTTGTTTCAGGCTTATGCTTGGGGTGTTTCTTGTCTATGAGGTGTGGTGAGTTGAGTGATGATGAGAGTTTAAGTGTTTGAAGACTGTGGAGAGTGATTCGAAGGAACTTGCAATGAGGTGAGTTTTTGTGTAAGTGATGAATGTGTCTGTTTCAGCCTTGCTTGAGGTTATGTTTAGCTTGCAAATGGATACAATAAACAATTCTGATTGGTTGTTTGATGTGACTTGGCCTGCTATGATAGGTGTGGCTACTTTTGCTCATAATCCACTTTTGTGTAAGATAGGGCATGGCTCAAAGTCAGACAAGTACAAGGCATGGCTGGCGCAGCAAAAGGTGAGGGAGAGGCTAGCCCAAAGTCAGCTTCCAATGCTGCAAGTTGTAGGAAGTGAATCATGAGTTTTTGCAACTTGGCTAGCTTATGTTTCACATGTGATCCTTTGCATAACCAAACATGAAACCAAGGGCAAACTTAGTTCAAATCTGATTTTGGTAACTTGGAGAATGTTTACATAATGGTTTGACATGAATTGAAGGCTGCATAATGCATTGGTTCAAGACATTGCAAAATTTCCATTTAGTGCATAACTTGAAAAACAATGATTTTTGCTAACTTTGCATTGCCATAACTTTTGATCCATGAAGAGTTAGATCATGTTCTTGTACTTTTTGAAAAGGGAAAGATGAGATCTACAACTTTCATGACCAAAGTTTTTCCATTTGAAGCCTTTTTGGATCATGAATCAAAGCTTGAAAATGGCCCTAAAATGGTGCATTCTTGAAAAGTCAACAAAACCCAAAAAGTCAATTTCTGCACAAACCCTAAATTCTTGATTTTTATGAACTTCAAACTTCTTCCATGATCAAATAAAGATCATATACACTCAAAATGATGAAGATCAACCATTGGTTGGGTCATTGGGGGCCTCAGATGCCCTGATTTTGCACTGACTTGTCTGAAAAGTCAACTCTTGATCAGATGACTTCCCCATGGAATTTCTTCATGAAAATTGATATGCATACTCTCTATACCATATAGAGACCAATGGAAACAAGAATGACCAAAAAAATTGGAGTTATGGCCTTTGAAACCAAAACCCTAATTTTCAATCAACTGTGCAGTTCATCCTGGCTCTGCATCCACTCAAACCCTAGTTCTTGTGATCCCTCTGCAATTTTGACTTTGTGAGGATGTAACATGATATAAGAACACACATGGACCCCTTTGAGTTGATTAGTGGCCTTCGGAATGGCTCAAGATGCCCTGAGGTTGCTCAGATCACAAACCCTAGGTGCAGATGCCTTAGAAACTATCCAGTGAAACCAAATGAGACATGAGATGATGTGATTGTGTTTATGCATATGAGATGATCACAAGTCATGTGTGAATGGGTGAGGGCAAATTTGGGGTGTTTACAGCTGCCCCTATTCAAGCATGAGTTAGCTGTGCAGGTTATAAGCGGCGGCTTAACAGGCAAACAAGATAACTTGTGGTTGAATACCAAAGACAGTCCAAAATTTGCACTCACAGAAATGAAGAAGAAAAGGGATATAGATTGTAAAAGCAAATAAAGTATATTGTAAAGTGTGGGCGACGGAGGACGACCGTCGAGCAGAGGACGACTGCTGGGTAAACGGGGACGGCCGACATGCTGGGGAAAGTGTGTAAAATAAAGCGATGACGGGGACGACCGACATGCTGGGGATAAAAGATAAAGCTAAGACGGGGACGGCCGACTAGCTGGGAAAACTAAGATAATATGATGGGGACGGCCATCAAGATAAAGTAGTAACATTCTCTGGGGATTGGTGAAACATGACGGGGACGGCCATCAAGTTCACAAAGGTAAAGTAACCAACGATGGGGACGGCCATCGGGTTAAAAAAGAAAAGGGACCACGACGGGGACGGCCATCGGGTTAAAGAATAAATGAAATAAACAGATGATGGGGTACGGCCATCAAAGGTGAAGGACGATCACCTAGCAGGGGACGGCTGCTCTGTTGGGCATAAAAGAAATATGATGGGGACGACCATCAAAGGTGGAGGACGACCACCTGGCAGGGTACGGCTGCCAAAATATCAACGATGGGGACGGCCATCGGATAGAAAAGGTCAACGATGGGGACGGCCATCGGACGAGCATGATGGAGGACGACCATCAAGAAGTGGAGGACGACCACTTAGCAGGGGACGGCTGCTCTCAAAGTTTATCATAACACAGGATGAGTGTTAGACAACTAAAATCAACAATGGGGACGGCCATTGGATAAAGTGATGAAGGACGATCATCAAAAGGTGGAGGACGACCACCTAGCAGGGGACGGCTGCTAAAATCAACGATGGGGACGGCCATCGGATGAGCATGATGGAGGACGACCATCAAGAAGTGGAGGACGACCACTTAGCAGGGGACGGCTGCTCTCAAAGTTTATCATAACACAGGACGAGTGTTAGATAAAAAGGAAATTTGACTGCGATCTACTGGGGATATAGTAAATACGGACGAGCGTTTACATCCAAGAAACAAAAGGTATAAGTGTTTGGTATTGTGTATAGATTAAAGATGCGGACGAGCATCCTTAAGACTATGATACGGACGAGTATCATGTAGAAACAAACTGACACGTGCTCAGAGCTGATGATACGGACGAGTATCAACTGGTTAACAAGGAACACGGACGAGTGTTGCATCTGAAAGTATCCTTCTGGGGAATAGTAGACACAGACGAGCATCTATATTCACGAAGACATAAGTGTTTGACACGGTGTATGGATTAAAGATGCGGACGAGCATCCTTAAGACTATGATACGGACGAGTATCATGTAGAAACAAACATTAAACGCAATGTTCTGAGATGATGGTACGGACGAGTACCAACTGGTTAACAAAGAACAAGGACTACTGTCGAATCTGCGGGGATATACATGGTGTATATAAGATACGGACGAGTATCTGAGTAGGTGTACCAATGAGTAGTGAGTATATAATGTATAGGTGAGTGTTTATCTGCTGGGGATATGACACGGACGGGTGTCAGGAAAGTGTATATACAAGTATAGGCGACCACGCTGGGGATATGACACGGACGGGTGTCAAGAAAGTGTATAGGTATATGTAAGTGCAAAGAGGGTGTCTTTGGCTTTCTGCTGGTGACACGACACGGACGAGTGTCAGGATGTATCTGCAATACTGGTGATCTTGGTTTGTAAAGTGTATTCAGGCAACCTGCTGGGAAATGATGATACGGACGGGTATCAAAAAGGAGATATGCACTGGTGTTTGTGATATGGGGCAACTGCTTTTGCTGGGACTCTGATGGGGATGTATTCTGTATGCCGACAGATTGTCAATATTTACAAGTGTTCAAATCACAACATGACTTATGATTATGCTATGCATTTGATTTTTTTGCCGTAATGCTCCGTATTAGACGGAATGCTACGCTCTGGGGGTGAATATGATGCGAATGCTATGATTATGCAAAGAGGCACCGATCCGGGATTCGGATCCCGTTGCTGCAAAGATCTCTGATCGATCTGCTTGAAGTGAACATCCCAGCTGGGGATGAGATCATTGATAGATCTGTAGTTGTATCTGCTTGGGGATATACGTCATCGATTGACATATTCTTATAATACGGGACCCAGCTGGGGTTTGTAGAAGCTTTCTCTCTCTCTGTTGTGACTTCTTCGTGCGCTGCTCTTCTGAATAGAGGCCTGAAGCTCTGTGGGGAGATGATTCCTCGATTCTCGCATCCTGCTGAGGAATAATGGTTGGTATTACAGCTGGGAGATGCTGTTGGTAATTCAGCTGGGGCGAGCAATGGGAAGCAACTCGACTGGGGATAGAGCATTTCGGATGCCGATATCTTTTGTAGATTTGCCAGCTTGCTGAGACGTAACTTGTATGCCCCAAGTTGTGTTCTGGATACCTGCAATCCTGCAAAGATAAAGAAACGCACAAATGGTCCCGAGGTATCTTTTACTGAGATTCCGTCATAGGAAATAAGTACTTTCGAGAGTAAGTATATTCCCTGCAAGCATGTGTTTTATTTTTAGAGAGAGGCATCTGTACTTATGCAATTGTGTTTTTAGAGACATCAGACAACTCTTTGCAAAACATAAATGTAAAAAACGAGACATGACTGAAAATCTGATTATATTAATTCGTGTGCCCTGAATTGGCAAGATACAGTCAGAGAAACATATCTCCTGAAATGAGGAGATTGTTACAAATTGAGAAATAAAGTGCTGGCGGTGCTGGCGATGCTTTCAAGGAGCTTCCTCTTCTGCTATGACTCGTATGACAATGACGTTCTTCTCGTCTTGCTTTCTGGAGAGAGTTGATTCTGATTGCAGCTTGATCCCTTGGAGCTTACCAAGTTGTAGGTGATACAGACGAATTCAGAATGCAGTTGTTCGCTTATTCCCTTATTTTGCATGGATCGCCCTTTCGGGTTTTCAATCCATCGGGATACCCATTTTTGCCTGAGCTGTCCAATGCGGCTTTTCAACTCAGCGGGTGTACATTTTTTGCTTATTTCCCTTATTTTTGCCCGAGTCTTTTATTCTGTCTTTGACTCGCCGGGAGGCCCTATTTTGCCTGGACTTACATTCTGTTTTTATGTCCAGCGGGTCATTTTATGCGAAGTATTTTTTAACTGCATCTGAATTCACAGGGGACGGGAAATCTTCACCATCCATGGTGCTGAGCATCAGTGCTCCACCAGAGAAGACTTTCTTCACAACAAATGGCCCTTCGTAATTGGGAGTCCACTTGCCCCTGTGGTCTGTATGAGGAGGGAGGATTCTCTTCAACACAAGATCTCCCACCCGGTACTCTCGGTGCCTGACTTTCTGATCGAAGGCTCTCTTCATTCTTTTCTGATATAGCTGCCCGTGACAGATTGCAGCCAATCTTTTCTCTTCGATCAGACTTAGTTGTTCGTATCGGGCCCGAACCCATTCTGCTTCGTTTAGCTTAACATCCATCAGTACCCGTAGGGAGGGTAGTTCAACTTCAACAGGTAGGACTGCTTCCATACCATACACAAGTTGATACGGTGTTGCCCCAGTGGATGTCCTGATTGATGTGCGGTACCCATGCAAGGCAAACGGTAGCATTTCATGCCAATCTTTGTAAGTGACTACCATCTTCTGCACAATCTTCTTGATATTCTTATTTGCTGCCTCAACAGCGCCGTTCATCTTTGGCCTGTAAGGAGAAGAATTGTGATGTTGGATCTTGAAGTCCCGGCACAGCTCTGCCATCATTTTGTTGTTCAAGTTGGAACCATTATCAGTAATGATTCGCTCGGGCACTCCATACCGACAGATGATATCTCTTTTCAGAAATCTGGCTACCACTTGCCTTGTGACATTTGCATATGAGGCTGCTTCAACCCACTTTGTAAAATAATCGATGGCGACCAGGATGAATCTGTGGCCGTTCGAAGCAGTTGGCTCAATTTTGCCAATCATGTCAATGCCCCACATAGCAAAGGGCCATGGTGAAGACATTATGTTCAGGGGATTGGGAGGCACATGCACCTTGTCTGCATAAATCTGGCATTTATGGCATTTTCTGGCGTAAGCACAACAGTCTGCATCCATTGTGATCCAGTAATAGCCTGATCTTAACAACTTCTTAGCCATGGCATGCCCTCCTGCATGGGTACCAAAGGATCCTTCGTGCACTTCATGCATCAACAAATCTGCTTCTGTCTTGTCAACACATCTGAGGAGTACCATATCAAAGTTCCTCTTGTATAAAGATCCATCAGTGTTCAGAAAGAAACTTCCAGCAAGCCTTCTTAAAGTCTTTTTATCATTGGAAGATGCCCCAGGTGGGTACGTTTGATCCTCCAAGAAGCCCTTGATGTCATGGAACCAAGGCTTATCATCTTTAGCAATATCTGCTGCAAATACATATGCTGGTCTATCAAGTCTCGATACTGAAATCTGAGGTACAAAGTTAGCAGCTTGAACTTTGATCATGGATGAAATGGTAGCAAGAGCATCCGCAAACTGATTCTCGTCCCGAGGGATATACTCAAGCTTGACTGTTGTGAAGAAAGTCAATAACCTTCTTGTATAATCCCTGTAAGGTATCAGATGATCTTGGTGGGTGTACCATTTTCCGTTGGTCTGATTGACTACCAAAGCTGAATCTCCGAATACGGTCAATGTCTTGATCCTGAGGTCAATGGCTTCCTCAAGACCCATAATGCAAGCTTCGTATTCAGCTTCGTTGTTAGTGCAGTTGAAAGTGAGCTTTGCCGAGAAAGGCATGTGAACCCCTTTAGGTGTAATGAGTACTGCACCAACACCACGGCCATTCATGTTGACAGCCCCATCAAACATCATAGTCCATTCTTCTTCTGGGTCAGGCCCTTCAGTGTGAATAGGCTCTTCATGATCTTTTGCTTTAATGAACATGATGTCTTCATCGGGGAAGTCGAACCTCATAGGCTGGTAGTCATCAATGGGTTGCTCAGCAAGATATTCAGATAGTACACTGCCCTTGATGGCTTTCTGAGATGTGTACTGTATGTCGTATTCTGTGAGAATCATCTGCCATCTTGCAACCCGTCCGGTAAGAGCTGGCTTCTCGAAAATGTACTTAACTGGATCCATTTTTGAGATCAATAGAGTAGTATGGGTCAACATATACTGTCTCAGTCGGCGAGCAGCCCACGCTAAAGCACAGCAAGTTTTCTCGAGCAGTGAATAACGCTGTTCACAGTCGGTAAACTTTTTGCTTAGGTAGTATATCGCATACTCTTTTCGACCAGACTCGTCATGCTGACCTAGTACACACCCCATCGATTCTTCTAATACTGTCAAGTACATAATCAGAGGTCTTCCTTCAACTGGAGGCATAAGGATTGGAGGTTCTTGCAAATACTCCTTGATCTTGTCAAAAGCTTTCTGGCAGTCTTCGTTCCACCTGACCGTTTGCTCCTTTCTTAACAGCTTGAATAAGGGTTCACAAGTTGCTGTAAGGTGAGATATGAACCGTGAAATGTAGTTCAATCGACCTAAGAACCCTCGAACTTCTTTCTCAGTTTTCGGTGCAGGCATTTCTTGAATAGCTTTGACTTTATCAGGGTCAACTTCAATCCCTTTCTCACTTACAATAAAGCCCAGCAGCTTACCGGATCGCACCCCGAATGTGCATTTGTTGGGGTTCAACTTTAGTTGGTATTTCCTCAGACGCTTGAATAACTTGAGCAGATTCACCAGGTGATCTTCCTCTGTAAGGGACTTGGCGATCATATCATCCACATAACATTCGATTTCCTTATGGATCATGTCATGAAACAATGTTACCATAGCCCGTTGATACGTTGCACCAGCATTCTTCAGTCCGAATGGCATCACTTTATAACAGAACGTGCCCCAAGGTGTGATGAATGTTGTCTTCTCCATGTCTTCAGGTGACATCTTGATCTGATTGTATCCCGAAAATCCATCCATGAAGGAGAATACCGAGAACTGAGCCGTGTTATCCACCAATACATCAATGTGAGGTAATGGGAAGTCATCTTTCGGGCTGGCTCTGTTCAGATCCCGGTAATCAACACACATTCTTACTTTTCCGTCCTTCTTAGGCACAGGTACTATGTTAGCAACCCACGGAGGATAGCTAGTCACAGCAAGGAACCCGGCGTCCCATTGCTTTTGTACCTCTTCCTTGATTTTCATAGCCATGTCTGGGCGAGTTCGGCGCAACTTCTGTTTGACTGGTGGGCATTCTTCCCTCAAAGGCAGCTTATGCACAACAATATCGGTATCCAACCCTGGCATATCTTGGTAGGACCAAGCA
Source organism: Lathyrus aphaca (assembly GCA_963966055.1). Lineage (NCBI taxonomy): Eukaryota > Viridiplantae > Streptophyta > Magnoliopsida > Fabales > Fabaceae > Lathyrus > Lathyrus aphaca. The sequence goes on along the minus strand of OZ014519.1, from coordinate 101,298,312 downwards.
AACACATCAACATACTCTTGAAGCAGATCTATCAGCTGTATCTTCACTGAGTCTTGCAGGCAGGCCCCGATCTTGACCTCTTTCACATTTTCCTCCGTACCAAGATTAATCACTTCAACCTCCTCCTGGTGAGGGGTAATGACCCTTTCCTCTTGCCTTAACAATCGGGCTAGCTCTTCAGGAAGCTCATATTCTTCATCAACCCCTTCATCAGCTTGATTGATCGGATTGTCAAAGTCATACGATGTCATAGCCGTGCTGTTGTCGGTGCTGTCAGGAAGGCACTCTCTGCAAGGGTTAGGTTGTTCATTTTAGTGATCTGATTTTAGTCTTATTTAGAAAAATGAAGTTGTCATTTTGAAAAACACTGCCATTTATTTTTGTACAAAAAGAAAAATGGAAAAACAGTGAACAAAAAAGAAAAAGACTCGTTTGCAAAAAGACGTCTGATATTTCATTAATTTAATCTTGTTTGCACAAAAGTACATATGGCCCTGATTACAAAATGAGTCTTGTCATCTTGGGCAAGATGCAAGACCTTGATGCATGCTTATAAAAATACAGGAAATAATAATTACTCTGCTCGAGTAACACTTATAATTCCCTGGGAAGACCAGTTCGAGACACTGCTCCCCGGGATCTTCGGACGAATCCAATTCTCCAGGTTGCGCTCCTCTTCCAGCTCGTCTTCCAGACAGTTGATAGCATCGGGGGTAAGCATCCCCCCACTGACAAAACCAGGCTCTCCAGCAGCCTTTGCTTGATGTTGAGTTGGTCTGTAACCCAACCCAAACTTGTCTTCTTTCTTCTCCACCGGTAGTAGCTTGCCCCAGCCTTGGGCAGTTCCTTCTTCAACAACCTTCCGGGCTTGTTGGTAAGATGACATGGAAATCCCAAATACAGCAGAGGCTTCATTGACATTCAAGGCTTCAAAACCTTGGCTCATGGTTTCAACGATCTCCCCATCCATTTCAATATACTTGTAAGTAGCCAGATGGCTAACAAATATATCCTCTTCTCCACAGATTGTGACAACTTGGCCTTCCCACTCATATTTTAACTTTTGGTGAAGGGTAGACGTTATTGCGCCAGCGGCGTGAATCCAGGGTCTACCCAACAAACAGCTGTAGGCGGGCTGAATGTCCATCACATAAAAGATAGTTTTAAAAGTCTGCGGGCCAATTGTCACGGGCAGCTCAATCTCTCCCAGAACCGATCTCTTTGAGCCATCAAAAGCTCTAACCACCAGGTTGCTGGGTCTCAATGCCAATCCATCATATTCTAACTTCACCAGAGCCTTCTTTGGTAAGACATTCAGGGAGGAACCTGTGTCCACCAGCACATGAGAAAGGACAGCTCCTTTGCATTCCATAGTTATGTGCAAGGCTTTGTTGTGGTTACGACCATCCACTGTCAAATCAGAATTGGTAAACCCTAGCCCGTTGCTAGCAGTAACATTCCCAACCACCGTTTCCAACTGGTTGACAGTAATCTCCTCTGGCACGTAAGCTGCGTGCAGGACTTTCAGTAGTGCATTCCGATGGGCTTCGGAGCACATGAGCAGTGAGAGGATGGAGATTTTGGATGGAGTTTGGTGAAGTTGATCCACAACTTTATAATCACTCTTCTTGATGATCCGCATAAACTCATCAACTTCCTGATCAAATGGAGTCTTCAGGGCTTCTTTGGCAGCTGGATCTTCCTGCACCGGTCCTTTACCCTTTGCCTTGGCAGCAGCTTCTGCTTCGGCAGTGGGTCTTTGGACTTGTGAAGCGAAGAGACGTCCGCTTCGAGTGAAGCCTCCGCCTCCCCCCACATTATCAACTTGTGGTGCAGGTGATGATGTTTCCAGAGTGATTCTTTTCCCTTCACAGTACAAGTCAGAGCCATAGTGCCAAGGGATGGCCCTATTGCTTTCATATGGTACAGGTCCAGGTACCGTGACGGTGACTGGACTGATTGCTGCTGCTGAGGGGACTGTTATTGTCTGTGGATCATAAAAGATTGTAACTGGTGCTCTAGTGGGAGCAGCACCTTCTGAATGATAAGCGGAATTGTTTTCTGGATCGTAGAATATGGTAACAGTGGAGACATCTTCGTGATTGTTTGCTGGTGTTGTAGAAGGTTCTGTTGGAAGAACTGTTGTTGTTGTTGATGGGGAGTCGAAGTGGACTGAAGCTGAAGTTGTAGCAGGAGAAACTGTTGAAAACTGATCATTGGGTAGAACAGATGAAGTACTTGCTGATGTTGCTGATGAATTGTTGGGAACAATTGTTGCTGTATTTGTAGGAGGATCTGAAACCATTGCTGATGAAGTCGTCGGGTTTGCCGGGAATGATGTAGTGATCTGCAGTAAGCCACTCTGAATAAGGCTGTCAATGCCATTCCTCAAGTCTTCACACCCATTCCAAGAAATATTGCAGTATGGGCACCCTAGTTCACACCCCGGAAATATATTGCTTTCACGGAGTTGAGCCTTGATTTCCACCAATGGTGTCCTGATCTGATCCACACTGGTTATCAAATAAGACGGTTGGTCTTCTTCGATAGCATTAATTCGGGGACCACCATGGTGTGGCATTGGGTTTTTGTTGACGTTGGGCGGAGGTGCAAAGTTCAAAGCCTTGGAGTCTACTAAGTCTTGTACCTTCATATGCAGTGCCCTGCATTTTTCTGTACTGTGACCAGGCGCGTTTGAGTGAAAAGCACACCTAGCATTAGAGTCATAGTTTCTTGGTAGACTGTTTGGATCCGGAGGTGCCAACGTTCTTAGCTCAACCAGGTTGAGTTTCAGAAGCTGTGGCAGCAAAGCAGCATACGGCATTGGAATCGGGTCGATCACTCGATTAGCTTGAGAGGGCCTTTGTTGGAATGGCCTCTGTTGATTGTTGTTGTTGGAGTTGTTGTTGTTGTAGTTCCTTGGAGGATATTGGTTCTGCTGATACGGAGGTTGTTGTTGGAAGTTTTGTTGAGGAGGTTGATAGACTGGCAGAGGATGTGCTGGAGCAGGGATAGTGACTGCTGCTATGGACCTTTGAACATATTGGGGCCTACCCCTGTTGGTATGAATGGCATTGGTCTCGCCAGCTCTTCTAGGGCCTGCAAAAGGCTTCCTTGTACTGCTGGACGAACTGGCGCCATTATCGGAAATTTTACCCATTTTTAACAGGCTTTCAATTCTCTCCCCAGCTATAACAACATCTGCGAAGCTAGTGGACGAGAAAGCAGCCAACCTGTCAATATACGTTCCCTGGAGAGTGTTCATAAACATGTCTGCCATTTCTCTCTCAGACATTGGTGGTTGAACAGCAGCAGCCAATTGCCTCCATCTCTGGGCATATTCTCGGGAACTTTCCCTTGACGACTGTGACATTCCCATTAGGAGAGTCCTGTTGGGTGCCATGTCTAAGTTGTATTGATACTGTCGGATGAAGGCCTCTGCCAGGTCCTTCCAGCATCTTACAGTTGCCCTTGTCAAGTGGGAATACCATTCCCTTGATGCTCCAGTCAAACTGTCTTCGAAGTAAAACATCCAGAGCTTCTCATCCATTGTATAGGCCTTCAGCCTTCCCAGAAACGATTGCAAATGAGTCCGGGGGCATGAAGTCCCATTATATCTTTCGAAACAAGGAGGCTTGAACTTATGAGGGATCCTGACCCCCTCTACTAAACCCATGTCCATGACATCGAACCCCAAAGAATTTTGGGATTCCAAAGACCTCAACTTCTCAGCCAACTCATCCAATCTCCTATCATAGGTTTCCTCTCCAGCACCCATGACTGTAAACTGATCCTCCTGAGGATCCTCTTGAAGTACTCTGGCTGCAGTGGCTGTTCCTTGAACGTTTGCAGGAATATGAATCTCAGGATGTAGGTGTGGACCAAATATAGGGGGGTTAACATGTGGTTGCACCCTTTCATTGTTACTGGTGCCAGCAGTTCCCACATGGGGGTCATCTTGAGTTCTCCCCTCTACCAGAACTCTAAGCCTCTCCTGGCTTTGAGCTAAATTATTCATCACTTCCATGAACTGAGTTATTTGGGTTCTCATCTCCACCCTTTCATTAGCCATCTGGGTTCTGGCCTCATTGAGGTCTTGTTGCATCTGATCCATCTGAATTCCCGGAAGGTTGTTTCTTGTAGGGTACCTGTGTGGCCTGTTGAGAGGGAATAGCCTGCGGCGAGCAATAATTCCTGAATGTCACAACAGAGGTTAGAAACAATAAAACAAAACCTACAAAACAAACAAAAGGGTTAGTATGCAATGCAGTATGCTTATTTGCTATCAAGGTATCCGGCTTGGTCTTCAGTTTTGACCCGTCCAGACCCTTGAAGATGATGCTGTTGAAGTTGCTTTTGAAGTGAACCCAGATGGAAACAAACACAAATATATTACAAAGGTAAAATAATACAAATTGTTCATTTTTTACAACACTAGCCCTCTAAGGGGTCAAAAATACATCACCAAAAAGCAAAAGTACATGGAAAAGGAACAACAACAAGCAAATAATCAGACTCCAAGGCCAAACTCATCCTCGCGAACTTCCTTAAGAAGTGCTTCGGTCACAGGATCAGCCGGATGCTCCGTAAGATTCCTGATGAGAAGGTTTCTTGTTGCAACAGCTGTAGTCAACTTCTTGTTCTGGCTTTGGTCTTTGGATTTCTTCACTCCAGCTTTGATTTTTAACTCTGAAATTTCCTCCTGGGCTGCTGCCAGGGCTTTTTCCATCTGCTCCATCTTATCTTGAACTCTCTTGTCTTCTAGAGTACGGGCTTCAGTGATCCGGACCCACCTGGCCTGACTCTCTTTCAAGTACAAGTCTGTCCTTGCTCTTTGGAACTGGGCTTCTTTACAAGCATTTTTCAGAATCTGCTCACCAGCTTTAGACTTGTTGATATAGTCTCCAGACTTCTCAATCTTAGTCAAGTGTTCCACTCTCAGCTTCTCCAATCTTTCAATCTCCCTTACACCTTCACTCCTCTCCCTGAGGGTCTTCTGCAGGGCTTGGGATAGCTTCTCATTTCTTTCTTTCAAGCCTTCAAACTCTTCCAAACTGACAGTAGCAGGGGGTGGTGCTGATGATGACTCAGGCATGTCTTTGATGGTGAAGGGCAATCCTGAGATTTGGGCCCTAGCATAGGACCACTCATGATATTGGGCTGATGCCACATTATTGCACTTCCCCAGAATGGTGATTCCCTTGGTTTGAACATGATCCCAGGCCCAGGCAGCCTGCCTAACAACAGTCAAACTGATCTTGTTCTCACAGTAGAGGGTCTCAACCAGGTCTTGTTCCCTAGGAGCATGAACCAGTGCATAGCCTAATTGCCTCTTGAACAGCAGGGGGTTGTAGTTGATACTTCCCTTAACTCCTACCAAAGGTACATTGGGAAAGTGCCCACAGCTTGTGATCATATCTCTGCCCTTGGTGCCTTGGGTGCACCATCTGATGTCTGCTGCAGTGAGAGTAGTGAGCCTCTTAGCCCAGTTGCTTTGCTGATGAGGATTCAGGAATGCATCTGTCCTGGGTAGATGCTTGAGAAGCCAAGCATGGAATAGTGGAGCACAACACCTCACTAGCTTACCCCTCTGTTTCTCATTCCTCTGATGTACTGAGTAATAGAGGTCACCCAACAAGGTTGGCACTGGGTTCTTCAGGATGAACAGGTGGATGGCATTCTTGCTGATGAATCTGGGCTCATCTGCAAACAACACAATTCCATATACACTCAAGGCCAACAATGCACAAACAGCTTTCCAATCCCCCAGGGAGGCCTTCAAACTAGCTTGAGAAATCAGGAAGTCCAGATGAAAACCAGGGATCCCAGCTTTAGAGGTCATATGCTGCTCAATCAAAGCAGGTTCCAGGTGCAAAGCTCTTGCTATCTCTCCATTGCTGGGAAAGACCATTTCAGGGTTAAAAGGAATTTCTCTCTTGATAGGCAAACCAACCAAAGATGCATATTCTTCTAAGAGAGGTCCCAACTGAAAGTCTTGAAAGGTGAAACACCTCAATGGGGGGTCATAGAACTGGATGCAGGTATGGATCAGGCTCCTCTGAGATGGGTCCATGTCTATAACCAAGTCAAGTATATCCCCATAATGCTCCCTGAACAGAGGTATGTGATCTGGGGTCATCAGGGTTTGGACCCTCCTGATGTCTGACAAGTCTGGTTGGAAGAAATGATAGGTGATATTGCTTTTCTTTGGAGCCATGATGCTGAAGACTGGGTAGAGTGCTGATGACAATGCTGAAGTAGAGAAAACCACTGACTGGCTGGTGCTGAAGCAGACAGCTAAACTGAAGCAGATGCTGGTGAAAATGGGTCAAAGCTGCAGATGGGGTCAAAACCAAAACCTGATGAAAATGGATACCCTGAAAAACAAATAAGCACATGTTAATATGATGCAATGAGGATGTATGCAAATGATATGCAAAGGGTTTGTGACTGAGCTGGATCTGGATAAACTGCCTTGGTATAGATCCATGTGTGTTCAAGAATTCCGGATGGAGGTCTATAAATCCAGTAACCAAGGTGGGGGACTCAAATAAAGAGCCACATGTCCAGGGTTTTAGAATCACAAGAACTATCCAACATGGAGCATTCTTAACAAAGTCAAAGTAACAGGGTATTCTGAGGTCAAGGTACCTGCAAACCTGTAAACAGCCCAACCCCCTCACAGGTAGTGATCTAGAACAAGGATCCTCAGACTTGGATCAGTTATGAGAAGTGTAAACACTTCTAACCCGGAGGTACAGTGTTTACAATAACCATAACAATTCCTCCTCTAATTCACCTCAATTTCTGAAGGTCAATACTAAAAGGTCATCCAGACTTAGCAGGCTTCCCAGATCCCCCTAGCACTACAGGAAATCCGTAGCACAGAGTTCTCAAGAAGAAACCCATATCTGAACCGTGTTTCATATTCCCGCACCAGACCGAAATGGAATGGGAAAGAATATGATTCACTCTAGCCTAGGTGTCACTCAGGTCCCAGGTATAGGACCTTGGCTCTCAATAGAACCCCACCCACTAAAACAAAACCAGATCCAGCACAGACAGCATGACAGTATGATATATATAAATGCAATAAAGAAAGCAGTAAAGTAACTGTACATAAAGCAATGAATAAAAATAAATACAAGCACAAACAAGCACATAACACCCCCAATAAACACAAATCAATCAAGCGCTAGGAGGAACCCACAAAAAGAACCAGAAGCCCTGGTTGCAGTATAAGGGTCCCCAGCAGAGTCGCCAAGCTGTCGCTCCCGACAAATGAAAATGGATCAAATGAAGGTACAGACGCGAACGGTCGGCGAAGGGAACAGTGAGAACACACAGCCGTGAACTCACTGGAGAATGAAAAGAGTCGCCAGCTAGGCATTTTTATCCCAGAGGAAAGGTAATGCTGCATAGACCTAGAAAGAGATGGATAAGACAGTTTGCGAACCAGAGAGGCTGAGAAAGGGGGTTGGTTACAACCTGGGAAGGTATTAGCACCCAGATTGTCCGCCGTACTCGACGGGATCCACGCTTAAAAGATTTGTGTTTTAAAGGGGTAGTGTCAGTGCTATTTGTGCATAAAAGAGCTGGAAAAGATGTACAAGTGTCAGTGTAAAGAAATGTGATGTGTATAAATGTACAGTGTCAGTGTGAGATCAGGAATGAAATGCTCAAGAATATGAGGCTAAAGAATGAAGCTGGAAGGAGGGGGAATGTACAGAGACTTTTGTTCGATAACTGTTAAGTTATGCCTACGTATCCTCTCGTGCAATGAGGAAGTCAGAACACCGTAGTTCGACCCAAAGAGACTGAAAGGATTGACTGGTGAACTGCTTGCAGTCTATGCTCAAGTGTATGATCTGTCTGGCACAGATGCAAACTGTCTTGCATTAGACGGAAGAAGCAAGTTCTCGGTTGTGAGTGAAGATGATGAGAAAAGAATCCCGAAGGAGACGATTATTGTTTGTTCTTGTGTTTTCAGTCTTTTATTTCTTTTTGGAGTTTGTCATAAGATAATGAGCTTAAACCTAAATCAATGGATTTGGTAAACTCATCACATCATCCCTCTGATTAGGGGTAATGAGAATTACCTTAAGTGTGAAGTCAGATTCTCACACTTAATCACCTTTGATGTAGGGTTAAGATCATTAACCTACTTGTGATTAATTAGATGTTTTTGTGATTTTTGTTTAGTGTTAAGTAATGAGGTTAAGCCATAATCAGGGATTTAACAGGCTCATTACACTATCCTAAAAGAAGGATAATAGATGAGGGTGTTTAAGCTGAGGAAGGATCCTCAGCTTAATCCATGATTAGGGATTAAACCCATGACAGAACAAACCTTTGATTAAGTGGATTTTATTAATGATATGATGATGAAGTGTTTTTTATGATTTGTAAGACAACTTGAGGGGGACTTGTCCATTAACTTTAGGGTTAGTCCTTCTTAACCAATTAAGGAAGAATTAGAACCCTAATGCAAGGCCCAAGTTACAAGTGTAATGTCTTGATGATTATTAGATGGATTAATTAAGAGAGTTCAACACCTTAAGGGTCCAAGACTTAGGATTAAAGTTATACACTCCATCCTAAAAGAAGGATGCAGGCATGATCTTAATCACAAAGTCTTAAAGCCTTGAGGGTTTAGTCCCTGATTATGAGGTGAGGGGAGATGACTCAAGGAGAGACACAAAGGTAAAAACTATGGGGGAGACTAATCAAAACCCTAATTCATTATCATGCTTGGTTGGTCCTAATGTTTGTGAGGTTTTCAAGAACAATCTTCAGATGAACCACCAGGAAACAGATGAACAAGATCAAGAGAAGCAAAGTGACTTGCTTCATTCAAGAAGTCAAATCACTTGAAGAAAGAAAGTGGGAGGAGGAAGAATGAGCAAGCTCAAACTCAAACACACATAAGAATGCAGCAAGGTATGCAAGAGAGATGAGAATAGAGGTTATGAGAAGTGAAGGCAAATTCACTTCTCAAGTTACTTACCACCTGCAATGTTAGAAAGAAATGCAATGCAATGCAAGAGGAGATGAAATGGCATGAGGCAAAGCACAACCAGAAGCATGGTGATGATGATTATGATGCCATGAGGTGCTGCAAACATGAGGCAAGACCTGGAGATGTTCATACAAGGTTATGAATGCAAATGATGCAAGCTAAGGAACATGAACAAACATGAAATGTTATGGAACATACAAGACAAATGACATGGCAAATATGCAATGCAATGATCAATGATGCTTTCTACATGTCTTAAGATGTCAAATGAATCATAAGAATGCACAAAGTGAAATGACAAGTCAAGTTATGCAAGGAAATGCAAGAAGGATGCAAATGAAAGCCCAAATTAGGGTTCATGGATCAAACATCAAACACAAACCAAAAACAGAAGCAAACCTTAACCTAAAAAATGGAAAATGGTACCCAAAGAAACCCTAGGCCTATAATGAACCACTGCCCAAAGGGGAGCTCTCAACTCTCAACCAAACTCAAGTTATGAATTTTGCAAGTTATTAGGGCTTTTTAGGGTTTGCAACAAAAGAAATGCCAATCAATTAGAAAATGCAAGATCAAATCATGGCCTTTTTATCCTTGAAAGTTCATGCTAAATGGAAAACAATGCAAGAAGAATCAATGTCTCAACCTTCACCAATAGGCAGAAATGAATTTTCAAACTTATGAACAAAATAATGCATCAAAAATGATTTAATTCAATGAAAAATTCTTAAAATGCATCAAGATCAAAAAAGAAATTTGGTTTGAAGGTTGGACAATGTTTCTAAATGTCTTAGAACATTTCATGAATTTTTTTGTAATTTTTAAATACCTAAAAGTATTTTTAATTAATTAATTCTCATTAATCAATTAAAAATAATCTTTTAAATATTTAAAAATACTTTTTTAATGATAAAAAATAAAATAAAAATGTTTTTGTGTCATAAAAATTAATAAAACCTTAAAGAAAAAGTTTCATAATTTTTATGATTTTTTAACTATTTTAAAATAAATGTGCAAAATAAATGAAATAAAATGAATTAAAAATCAAATAAAATGGGAAGTAAACAGAATGAGAGGCTAGGATGCAATCTTGGTTCAAAAACGTTGACTGCGCGCCAGAATGAGAGGCCCAGATTATTTCTGATTAAATTAAATAAAAAATGATTAATTAACCCTAACACGTGGATTAGGGTTAATCAAAGAGATCCTGGCCTTTCCCTTGCGCGCGTAGTCAACGAGTCAGCGGCAATCAACGGCTCAAATTCAAATTAACATTAATTATGGGATTAAGCCCTAATCACACTCGGGTGGCCGGAGAAGACTTCCGGTCGTCTTCTCCGGCCAGAAGCTCACCTGAAAAATCCCAAAACCTCTCAAAACGTAATATAAATGAAACCTAAGACATGGGAAATGATCTCCATCACCTCACGAGCTAAACCCCTCTCCCAAAACAAATTTATCTTTCCTAAATCATCTGAATCGAAGAAACTAAGTTCTAGGGTTCGTGAGCTTCAAACAGAAATTAAATCCCTAAAACGCAACCATTTCAAAAACTAAAGGTACCAGAATGATCAGTGCATCATGAAGAACAAGTTTGTAACATAAAAAGAGATTTCTGGAAAAATTATTTTTGAGTCACCTGAGATTTGCAGCTCTTGATTTAGGAACTTTCAGGCCACTTCCTTTGATGCAAGCTGCTCCACTTGATCCCCCAAAGGTGCTTGAATGCTCAAATGGAGTTTAGATTTGCTGGATAATGAGATTCGAATGCTTCAGCTTCAGTTCAGTCAAAAATGGCAGATGAAATTCTGGCACTTTCAGGTCATGGTGATGGGGTGTTTGAGGTCCAGAGGATGTGTAGAGATGATCTGTGGTGTTGGTTTGTGTGTTTATGAGCTAGGATGAGAGATTCGATAGAATCTGCAGCTTGAGGTGAATGATGGCAATGGAGTTTTCAGGCTTGTTTCAGGCTTATGCTTGGGGTGTTTCTTGTCTATGAGGTGTGGTGAGTTGAGTGATGATGAGAGTTTAAGTGTTTGAAGACTGTGGAGAGTGATTCGAAGGAACTTGCAATGAGGTGAGTTTTTGTGTAAGTGATGAATGTGTCTGTTTCAGCCTTGCTTGAGGTTATGTTTAGCTTGCAAATGGATACAATAAACAATTCTGATTGGTTGTTTGATGTGACTTGGCCTGCTATGATAGGTGTGGCTACTTTTGCTCATAATCCACTTTTGTGTAAGATAGGGCATGGCTCAAAGTCAGACAAGTACAAGGCATGGCTGGCGCAGCAAAAGGTGAGGGAGAGGCTAGCCCAAAGTCAGCTTCCAATGCTGCAAGTTGTAGGAAGTGAATCATGAGTTTTTGCAACTTGGCTAGCTTATGTTTCACATGTGATCCTTTGCATAACCAAACATGAAACCAAGGGCAAACTTAGTTCAAATCTGATTTTGGTAACTTGGAGAATGTTTACATAATGGTTTGACATGAATTGAAGGCTGCATAATGCATTGGTTCAAGACATTGCAAAATTTCCATTTAGTGCATAACTTGAAAAACAATGATTTTTGCTAACTTTGCATTGCCATAACTTTTGATCCATGAAGAGTTAGATCATGTTCTTGTACTTTTTGAAAAGGGAAAGATGAGATCTACAACTTTCATGACCAAAGTTTTTCCATTTGAAGCCTTTTTGGATCATGAATCAAAGCTTGAAAATGGCCCTAAAATGGTGCATTCTTGAAAAGTCAACAAAACCCAAAAAGTCAATTTCTGCACAAACCCTAAATTCTTGATTTTTATGAACTTCAAACTTCTTCCATGATCAAATAAAGATCATATACACTCAAAATGATGAAGATCAACCATTGGTTGGGTCATTGGGGGCCTCAGATGCCCTGATTTTGCACTGACTTGTCTGAAAAGTCAACTCTTGATCAGATGACTTCCCCATGGAATTTCTTCATGAAAATTGATATGCATACTCTCTATACCATATAGAGACCAATGGAAACAAGAATGACCAAAAAAATTGGAGTTATGGCCTTTGAAACCAAAACCCTAATTTTCAATCAACTGTGCAGTTCATCCTGGCTCTGCATCCACTCAAACCCTAGTTCTTGTGATCCCTCTGCAATTTTGACTTTGTGAGGATGTAACATGATATAAGAACACACATGGACCCCTTTGAGTTGATTAGTGGCCTTCGGAATGGCTCAAGATGCCCTGAGGTTGCTCAGATCACAAACCCTAGGTGCAGATGCCTTAGAAACTATCCAGTGAAACCAAATGAGACATGAGATGATGTGATTGTGTTTATGCATATGAGATGATCACAAGTCATGTGTGAATGGGTGAGGGCAAATTTGGGGTGTTTACAGCAACCCATTGATGATTACCCGCCCATGAGATTTGACTTCCCTGATGAAGACATCATGTACCTAAAAGCAAAAGATCATGAAGAGCCTGTTCACACTGAAGGGCCTGACCCAGGAGAAGAGTGGACAATGATGTTTGATGGGGTTGTCAATATGAATGGTCGTGGAGTTGGTGCAGTGCTCATTACACCTAAAGGAGTTCATATGCCTTTCTCGGCAAAACTCACTTTTGCCTGCACTAACAACGAAGCTGAATACGAAGCATGTATCATGGGTCTTGAGGAAGCCACTGACCTCAGGATCAAGACATTGAATGTATTCGGAGATTCGGCTTTGGTAATCAATCAAACCAACGGCAAATGGTACACTCACCAGAGCATCTGATTCCATACCGCGACTATATGAGGAGACTATTAACTTTCTTCACAACAGTCAAGCTTGAGTACATCCCTCGAGACGAAAATCAGTTCGCAGATGCTTTAGCTATCATTTCCTCCATGATCAAGGTTCAAACTTCCAATTATGTGCCTCGGATTTCGGTATCCAGACTAGACCGACCAGCATACGTATTCTCTGTGGACATTGCTAAAGATAACAAGACTTGGTTCCATGATATCAAAAGCTTCTTAGAGGATCAAACATACCCACCTGGGGCATTATCCAATGATAAGAAGACATTAAGAAGGTTGGCCGGTAGTTTCTTCCTTAATACTGATGGTTCATTATACAAGCGAAACTTTGACATGGTTCTGCTCAGATGTGTTGATAAGAAAGAAGCAGACTTGCTGATGCACGAGGTGCATGAAGGATCTTTCGGTACCCATGCCGGAGGACATGCAATGGCTAAGAAATTGTTGAGATCAGGTTACTACTGGATCACAATGGATGCAGACTGTTGTGCCTATGCCAGGAAATGCCACAAATGCCAGATCTACGCGGATAAAGTGCATGTGCCTCCAAATCCTTTGAACGTGATGTCTTCACTTTGGCCCTTTGCCATGTGGGGCATTGACATGATTGGAAAGATCGAATCGACTGCTTCAAATGGCCACAGATTCATCCTGGTAGCCATTGATTACTTCACCAAATGGGTTGAAGCAGCTTCGTATGAAAACATCACCAGACAAGTGGTAGCCAGATTCCTGAAAAGAGATATCATTTGTCAATATGGAGTACCCGAGCGAATCATTACTGATAATGGTTCCAATTTGAACAAAAAAATGATGGCAGAACTGTGTCAGGACTTCAAAATTCAACATCACAACTCTTCTCCTTACAGGCCAAAGATGAATGGCGTTGTTGAGGCAGCTAACAAAAACATTAAGAAGATTGTGAAAAAGATGGTGGTTACATATAAAGACTGGCATGAAATGCTACCATTTGCTTTGCATGGATACTGAACCTCAATCAGAACGTCCATTGGGGCAACACCTTATCAGCTTGTGTATGGTATGGGGGCAGTCCTACCTGTTGAAGTTGAGCTACCCTCCTTACGGGTACTGATGGATGTAAAGTTGAATGAAGCAGAATGGGTCTGATCTCGGTACAATCAACTGAATCTGATCGAAGAAAAAAGATTAGCTGCAATCTGTCATGGGCAGTTATATCAGAAAAGGATGAAGAAAGCCTTCGATCAGAAAGTCAGGCTTCGGGAATACCAAGTGGGAGATCTTGTGCTGAAAAGACTTCTTCCTCCTCATACAGACCACAAGGGCAAGTGGACTCCAAATTACGATGGTCCATTCATAGTAAAGAAGGTTTTCTCTGGTGGAACACTGATGCTCACTACTATGGATGGTGAAGATTTCTTATCCCCTATGAATTCAGATGCAGTTAAAAAATACTTCGCATAAAATGAACCGCTGGACATAAAAACAGAATGTAAGTCCAGGCAAAAATAGGGCATCCCGGCGAGTCAAACACAGAATAAAAGACTCAGGCAAAAATAAGGGAAAATTTAAAAAAAATGTACACCCGCTGAGTTGAAAAGCCGCATTGGGCAGCTCAAGCAAAAATGGGTATCCCGGTGGATTGAAAACCCGAAAGGGAGATCCACGCAAAATCAGGGAATAAGCGAACAACTGCATTCTGAATTCGTCTGTATCATTCACAACATGGAAAGCATCAGTCAGAATCAACCTTCTTCAGAAAGCAAGATGAGAAGAACGTCAAGGTCATACAAGTCATAGCAAAGGAAGCTCACTGGAGCGTCGTCGTCAACATTGCCAACACTTTTACTTTTCTCAATTTATAACAATCTCCTCATTCCAAGGGATTTGTTTCTTCAACTGTATTTGTCAATTCAGGGCACCCAGATTAATAAAATCAGAAGTTTTCAGTCACACCTCGTTTTGTACATTTTTGTTTCGTTCGCAAAATGTCCAATATTCATGATACAGTACTTGTATAAAACAAATGAGCCGTTTTTAATAAATGCTTGTAGGAAATAAATTTACATTCAGGAAAGCCTAACTCCTATGACAGAATCCGGTAAGGAATTCCTCGGGATACTCGTGCATTTATTTTGTCTTAACAGGTTGCAGGTATTCAATACGCAACATGGGGCATGTCAAGCACCGAATCCCCAGCATGCTACTTCCCTAAGCAGGATCTCCCAAGAAATATCTGAACTGCTTTTCAGCGAAGTTGCCAAAGCCTCCTCATCCCTAGCACAAGTCTACTCAACAGGAGCTTCCCCAGCCGAGATCCCCACCAGAGTGCCAGATCTCATCCTCAACAGTTTAAAAGAACTGTCTCCCCACAGAGTTTCCATCCTCTCCCCAGAAGAGCAATGCCTGAAACTCTTACCCAACAAAGTGACGAACGTTTCCTTTTCCCCAGCTAAGTTCTCCTTACGGGTAGATCTGCAAAAGATCTATTTCCCCAAACAGAGCTATATCTCCAGACAGATCCAACAATCCCTTCCCCAGCCGGGGCATTCTTCCAAGCAGATCAGCCGGAGATCTTTATCCCGGTAGGATCCGAGTCCCGGATCAGTTTCTCTTTGCATAATCATATCATTAGCATCACATTCACCAAATAAGCGTAGCATTCCGTTTAATACGGAGCATTACGGAAAAAATCAAACATTTGCATGATCACAAGCCAGGTTCGAGCCAATCACCTGCAATTTCCATCAGTATTTCATCAGTAGTGTATATAAAAACTCTTATCCCCTGCAGATATAATCCAAAGCGTCCCCTTTGCACTCTCAAATACAAACACAAATACATGCTTTTTTTGACACTCGACCGTGTCATACTTCCCCAGCAAGGTTGCCAGAACACCTTCTACAAACAGATACTTGTTTATACACGTCTTTTCGACACCCGTCTGTGTCATCCTATCCCCACAGAAAGCCAAAACATATCCCTTACATTCTCAAGACAAATGCTTGTTTATATATAGTACAAAATTTGACACTCGTCCGTGTCATACATTCCCCATCAAGTCGAATACTCGTCTGTATCTTGCTCATACTTCACCAACAGATCAATAGTCACTCATACTTATACAGAAGTCTCTAATACTCGTCCGTATCTTGTATATATATCACTCCTCAACAGATTTGACACTCGTCCGTGTTTTTTGTTAACCAGTTGGTACTCGTTCATACCATCATCTCTAAACACGCGTCAGCATTTGTTTCTACCGATACTAGTCTGTATTATGGTCCTAAGGATGCTCGTCCGCATCTTTAATCTATACACAACGTCAAACACTTATACCTTTTATTCTTAAGCGTGAACACTCGTCCGTGTTTACCATCCCCCAGTAAGTCATCAACAGAACAACTTCCTCCTATCCGACATTCGTCCTATGTCGTGATACTTTCGGCAGTCGTACCCTGCCAGGTGATCGTCCTTCACCTTTGGATGATCGTCCATCATCCCTTTCCCCAATGGAGTCCCCGTTAGTGGAACCTTTTTCTACCCGACATTCGTTCTATGTCGTGATAAAGAGCAGCCGTCCCCTGCTAGGTGATCGTCCTTCACCTTTGTGATGACCGTCCCTCATCATTTTATCTGATGGTCGTCCCCATCGTTGATACTGTTATCCGACATTCGTCATATGTCGTGATAAACCCCGAGAGTAGTCGTACCCTGCTAGGTGATCATCTTTCACCTCTTGATGATCGTCCTTCATCATGCTTATCCGATGGCCATCCCCATCATTGACCTTTTTTTATCCGACATTCGTCCTATGTCGTGTTAAAGAGCAGCCGTCCCCTGCTAGGTGATCATCCTTCACCTTTTGATGACCGTCCCTTATCATTATTTCATTTATTCTTTAACCCGATGGCCGTCCCCATCGTTGCTTACTTTACTTTCCAAGCCTGATGGTCGTCCCCATCATTGCCTTTACTTTAATCCCTAGATAATCTTGTTTCTTTACCTGATGGTCATCCCCGTCATGGTCTCTTAATTTCCCCAACTTGTCGGCCGTCCCCGTCATTGCTTGGTTTACCGTTTATCCCCAGCATTCGTCCTCTGCTCGATGGTCGTCCTCCGTCGCCTTCATTTGATAATCATGCTATACTACCTTTTACAATTTATATCCCTTTTCTTCTTCTATCCAGCGAGTGCAAATTTTGGATTGTCTTTGGTATTCAACCACAAGTTATCTTGTTTGTCTGATAAGCCAGGCGCTTACATCCTGCACAAGTAACTCATGTTTGAATAGGGGCAGCTATAAACACCCCAAATTTTCCCTCACTCTTCATGACACCATGGCTTGTGATCTTTCATCTTTGCATTAACATAAGCATACTACCTCATATTTCATATCTATTTCATCTGCATAGTTCAAGTTCATCTGCATCTAGGGTTTGTGATCTGAGCAATCCAAGATTCCATCTGAGCCATCCCAAAGGTCTCAAAGCTTTCCAAGAGGGTCCATGTGTGTTCTATCATCATATTATGCTCCTCAAGGTTCATGGAAGTCAAGGGATCACAAGAACTAGCAAAGGAATGGAAGCAGAGCTAGGGTTTTCACTCCACAGATGACCAAAATTAGGGTTTTGGTTTCAGAGGCCTTAACTCCATATTTTTGGGTCATTCTTGTATCTAATGTTCTTAAGATGTTACAAGGATCATATGTACCAAGTTTGATGAAGAAATTCATTGTGGAAGTCATTTATTCACTGGGTAACTTCCTGAGCAAGTTAAGTCAAAATCAGGGCATCTGAGGCCCCCAACAATGGAACCAAGGGGGTATTTTCATCAAATTCAAGTACTATGATCTTTATTTGATCTTAGAAGAAGTTGGAAGTTCACAAGATTGAAGAATTTTGAGCCAATTGCAAACTTGCCAAAAATGGAAATGACTTGAAATGCAAACTTTCCATTTTGGGAAAGTTTTTCAACCTCCTCTTTCTCAACGAAAAATGCTTCAAATGAAAAATTATTGGTCATGAAAGTTGTATATGGATCTTTCCCTTTTCAAAAAGTATAAGAACATGTCTTGATTCATCATAGAACTCAAGATATGGCCTTTCAAAGTTGGCAAAAATCCTAAAATTTCAAGTTTCATGTCAAAGAGGGATTTTGCAAATTGGCATATTCAAGCATTCTAATGACTTCAAATGGACACAAACATTTCACAATATGTCAATCGGACCTCTAAACATCAGAATTGTGCATTGAATCATGTATTTTCATGACTTGAACTTCAAGAAATCAAAAAGGGCCAAAACTTTCAAGAATTGCAAAATGGTATGAAACTCTCCATCCACTTGTGCCAGCTTATGCAATCTGATTCTATGGCTCTCCACAAAGTTAGTTGAGGCCAAACACCCCAAGAAATCAGACCTGCCATGGTCCATACCTCAAGTACACATAAGTTGACATTTTTACATTTCCTCCCAAACCAATCACACTAGGCCACAACAACTCTCTGAACTAATCAGAACACCTTATACAAACCCTAAGGAACACATTTCATAACACACAAGTAGCTGAATCATCCAAGAACTCAGAATCCACAAAATTTGTCAAAACTTCCCTTCTTCGAAACTCAAAAACCAACCACTGAAACTTCAATTTTCTTTCACCAATCATCTCCACATAGCCTAAGGATCACAAAGCACCCTTCACCATAGCCTAAAAGCCACTAAATCAGAAATATGATTTCTGCAACTTCAGAAACAAAACCTTCAAAATAGCCATCACAAGCTTGCTCTAAGCTCATCTTCATCATCAGGAAGATCATTGGAGTGGATTTGAACCAAGAGAGAGGCCAGAAAGCTCAAGAACACAAAGCTTCAACATCACGTAGCTTCATGAACATTTTTTCCAGAACTTGCTATTTAAGTTTCTAAATGAATCTACATGCTTCACTGATCATCCTGATATGATTTGTTTTGAAAATGGTTAAGAAATGAGCATGTATTGAACTTCTGAAAGTTTTGATGTTTTTCACGATTTGCTTCGAATCTTGTTTTTGATGAATGATAAATGTGTTTTGATGATGGATTCTTGTTGAGGGAGGTTAGTAGATCATTTATGGAGCTTTAGAGCTTCTGATTTTGCCTAGGGAAGAAGTTGAGGTTTTGGTGTGGCCGGAGAAGATGACCGGAGCTTGCTCTGAACACCTGAAAGTGGTTAGGGTTAGGATTAGGGCTAATCTCCCCAGTTTGAATCTCAGCCCTTAGATTTAGGTTAGCACGTGTTTCAGTGGCCATGATCATTTCACTTAAAACCCTAATCTTAATTAATTAAATAAATCAGTTAATTATCCAGTTTGAATGTGGGCCATCCAGATGCGTGTGTGGTCAATTCCCTCCAACCCCAGTTTAAATCCCAGCCACCAGATCAACATACTTTCATTTTAATTCATTTTTATTTCATTTTAATTGTATTTTCTTGCATATTAAATTTAAAATACCAAAAAGCATCCAAAAAATATTTTCTTTTGCATTCTGACTTTAAATATTTTTCTCATTCCAAAAATGATTTTTATTTTATTTTTTGCATTAAAAAGGCATTTTTAAATTATTTAAATGTTATTTTTAATTAATTAAAGTCTTTTAATTAATTAAAAATACATTTAGGTTTCTAAAAATCACCAAAAAAATCATGAATCATCCCAATGCATTTAAAAACATTTTCAAACTCTTCACACAAATTTCTTTAAAGGTTTGATCATAATTTGTGAATGTTCTTTGAATTAAGGGTCATTAAAATCTTATTTTTGAACCCTAACTTTAAAAAATCATTTCTGCCTAACCAAGAAGAGTTTGAAGTTGATTCTTTTTGCATTGTTTTGAATATTGCATGTAGTTTATAGGTCATTTATCTCATAAATTTATCTTGCATTTTCAAATTGATTTGCCTTTTTCCCTTTGAACCACCCAAAAAACCCTAGAAAACTTAGGAAATTCATAACTTTTGATTGGTTAGGCTTCTGACCTCCTCCTTTGGGGTGTGACCAAGTATGGGATTAGGGTTTGTTTGAGCTTGATTGCAATTTTTTTATCATGTCATATGCTTCTGTTTTGTTCATTTACATCTTGCTTGTCCATAAAACCCTAATTTTATGTGTTCACTTGCATTCACCTAGCATATGCATCAATACATGAACTTGCCATAACATTTCTTGCATTCATATGTCATCTTAGACATTTTAAGACATGTTAGAACCTTGCTTGATCATTTCTTCATTCATTTGCCATGTTTTGCATTCATTTCATTAACTTTCATGTGTTTTCAAACTTCAAAGCATGGTTCCATTTTGCATCTCATCTTTGTATGATCATACATATGCATTTTGTATGCCTTTGCATCATCTTATATGACATTCACATTGCATAAACACTTCTGACTTTGGTCATTTCATCTCATATCATCTCATTTCATTTCATCTCTTCATGCTTTATACTTTATGCATTCATGCTAACCTTTCAGGTGGTAAGTCATTTTGAGAGGTGGATTTGCCTTCACCTCTCACTTCTTCTTATCTCTTTCATTTGAATTTTAATATGTCTTTGAAGTGAACTTGTTCACTTATGTTCCATATCTCTCACTTTATTTCTTTAAGTTACTTATCTTTTTCAATGAAGTAAGTAACGTATTCATCTGCTTCTTCCTCCATTCATCTGCCTCTTCCATTGGAGGCTTCCTTGAAGATCTTTCTCAAGCCTTACAAACCATAGGATATCCAAGCATGATAATAATTAGGGTTTTGATTAGTCCCCCTTAGCTTTTTACCTTTGAGTCTCCTTGAGTCTCTCTTCTCATCTCAATAATTAGAGACTAAACTCTTAAAGTTTTAGGACTTTGGAATTAGGGTTATGCTTGCATCCTTCTCTTAGGATGGAGTGTATAAATTTAATCCTAAGTGTTAAACCTTTAATTTGTTTAAACCTCTTAATCAAATCATCTTAATAAATAACTAAGACTTCATCTTGTAACTTGGGCCTTACATTAGGGTTCTAATTCTTCCTTTATGGTTAAGAAGGACTAACCCTAGTGTTTAATGGACAAGTCCCCCTCAAGTTGTCTTACAAACCATAAAACTCATTTCTTAATCTCATCCCTTAATTAAAATCCACTTAATAAAGGCTTTGTTATATAATGAATTTACTCCTTAACCATGGATTAAGGTTAGGTATCTTCCTTAGCTTAAGTGTTCTCATTTATTATCCTTCTATTAAGATGGTGTAATGAGCCCACTAATCTGTGATTAGAGATTAAACTCATTACTTAACACTAAACAAAAACCCAAAAACATCTAAATAATCACCAATAGGTTAATGATCTTAATCCTACATCATCATGGTAATTAAGTTGAGATGCTTATCTCATACTTTAGTATTCTCATTATCCCTAATCAGGGAGGATATAATGAGTTTACAAGCCCTTGATTTAGGCTTAAGCTCATTAACTTATGCAAAACACCAAAAACAATAACAAAACTGAAAACACAAAAAAAACAATAATCTTCTCCTTTGGGATTCTTTTCTCATCACACTCATTCACAAACGAGAACTTGCTTCTCCCGTCTAATGCAAGACAGTTAGCACTCGAGCCAGACGAGTCATACGCTTGAGCATAGACAAGCAAGCAGTTCACAGTCAATTTATCTTTCAGTCTCTTTGAGTCGAACTACGGTGTTCTGACTTCCTCATTGCACGAGAGGATACGTAGGCATAACTTAACTGTTATCGAACAAAAGTCTTTGTGTCTTCCCCCTCTTCCAGCATTCTTTTCCAAGCCTCAGTTCCTGAGCATTTCACTCTTTTTTGCATTGACACTTGTATATTTCTTTTCCAGCTTTTTGCACACAGATAGCACATGCACCTAGCCCTTTAAACACAAATCTTTTAAGCATGGATCCCATCGAGTACGACGGACAATCTGGGTGCTAATACCTTCCCAGGTTGTAACCAACCCCCTTTCTCAGTTTCTCTGGTTCGCAACCGTCTTATCCATCTTTTTCTAGGTTTATGCAGCATTACCTTTCCTTCGGGAAAAAAATGCCTAACTGGCGACTCTATTCAGTTCACTTCATTTCTCTTTTCGCCGACCGTTCGCGTTTGTACCCTATCTGACCTTGGGGTCTTTTCGGGGGAGCGACAGGTTAAAAATACGAAATTTAAGAACCCTAATTCAAATAAAATTGTGAAAATGAGATCAAATCTAAAAAGAAATTTGTATGGTGAGTTTGAAAATGTTTCTAAATGTTTAAGGATGTTTCATGATTTTTTTGGTGATTTTTAGAAACCTAAATGCATATTTAATTAATAGAAATCAATTAATTAATTAATTAATTAAATAAAACATTAAATATTTAAAAAATACTTTTTTAATGCAAAAAATAAAATAAAAAATGTTTTTAGGTTAAGAAAAATATTTAAAACAGAAATGCAAAGTTTGAGAGTTTTTGATGATTTTTGCTATTTTAAATAAAATGAACAAAAGAAATGAAAAGAAAATGAATTAAAATTAAATAAAATGCAAAGTATGAAGATCTTATGGTCCAAATTCAAATGTGAGAGAGATTGGTTGATTGCGCGCGTTTCAAGTGCTGGGATTCATTCTGGGGAATTTTAATTAATTAAACCTAATTAACTAATTAACTATGGATTAAATCTTAATGGAGCAATCTGAGCCATCCATATGCGCGCTAAGCAAGGATCCAAGGACTGACATTCAAACCTGGCTAAACCCTAATTAACAAACCATAATCCCCTCATGTGACCGGAGCAAGTTCCGGTCATCTTCTCAGGCCAACCCTCCAACCTAACTTCTTCCCTAGGCTATGAAACTTTCACTAAAATCTCCATAAATGATCATTAAACAACATATAACAAGAATCCATCATCAAAATTCATTTATGTTCCACCAAAATCATGAATCGAAGCAAAACGGAAAAATACACAAAAATTTCAGAAACTTAATACATGCTTGATACTCAACCATTTTTAAAACTAAACACATCATCATGATCAGAGAGACATATAGAATCATTTAAGAACTTAAAATGGAGGTTCTGGAAAAATTGTTCTTGATGATACCTGAGATGAAGCTTTCTCAATCTGAGCTTTATGGACCTCTCCTTGGTGCAAATCAACTCCACTGAACCTCCTGAGGATGCTGTGATGCTTAGAACAAGTTTATGGTGGCTGGTTTATGAGCTTCAGTTCTGAATATGCAGAAATCGTGTTTGTGTTTGGGCTTGTTTCAGGCCATGGCAAGGGGTGGGAAATGATCCTTAGGTTATGTGGAGTTGAATGGTGAAAGAAATTTGGAGTTTGAGTGGCTGAGGAGTGAGTTTCGAAAGCTTGAAGGTTTTGGGGATTTTTGGTGATTCTGAGTTGTGGGAAGATTCAGGCTCCAAGATCATATGAAATGAGGTCCATGATGCTTGTATTTGATGTCTTGATTGGTCAGAAGGTTGGTGGTGGCATAGTGTGATTGATATGGGAAAATTGCAAAAAAGTCAAAAGTTTTGTACCACAAGCATGGGCCATGGAAGAAGCTGTTTCAAGGGGTGTCTGGCCTCAGCTGAGTTCATGGATGGCCCTTGGATTGAAACATGTGAGCTGTAACAAGTGGATGAAGCGTTTCAATAGGTTTTGCAAATTTCCAACTTTGAGAATTTTGTGAAAATGGCTTAATGAAACTTGCAATCCAAGGCATAATTCTGGTTCAAATGCATTGCACTATGTTTGTATGATGTTTAGAAGTCAATTAGAGGTCATGAAATGGCTTGAAACTTGATTTTGCAAAAATCCCTCTTTGGCATGAACTTGAAAATTATAGGATTTTTGCCAACTTTGAAAGGCCATATCTTAAGTTCTAAGATGAATCAAGACATGTTCTTGTACTTTTTGAAAATGGGAAGACATAATATACAACTTTCATGTCCAAGAATTTTTCATTTGAAGCATTTTTGGTCATGAAAGAATAGGTTGAATATCTTTCCCAAAATGGAAAGTTTCCATTACAAGTCATTTCCAAAAATAGCAAGTTTTCATTTTGCTCAAAATTCTTCAATCTTGTGAACTTCTAACCAGTTCTAAGATCAAATAAAGATCATAGAACCTCAAAATGATGAATGTGACCCTTTAGTACCATTGTTGGGGGCCTCAGATGCCCTGATTTTGAATTTACTTGCTCAAGAAGTTACCCAATGATCAGATGACTTCCACAGTGAATTTCTTCATCAAATTTGGCACACATGATCCTTATAACATATTAAGACCATTAGAAACAAGAAGGACCAAAAAAATTGGGATTAAGGCCTCTGAAACCAAAACCCAAATTTTAGGTCATCTGTGCAGGAAATCTTCAGTCTGCCTCTATGCCTTTGCCATTCTTTGTGATCCGTTGACTTTTATGAACTGTGGGGGAAAATTTTATGATCATGGAACACACATGGACCCTCTTGGTAAGCTTCAAGACCTTTGGGATGGCTCATATCATTTATTGGATTGCTCAGATCACAAACCGTAGATGTAGATGAAATGGACTATGGAGATGAAACAAATATGTAATATGAGATGGTATGCCTATGCTTATGCAAAAATGAAAGATCACAAGCTATGGTGTGAGAAAAAGTGAGGGCAAATTTGGGGTGTTTACAGATGCCAAGATATTTTAACGAGTACAACAACCATTGCGCTTCACATGAGGATCTTGTAATGACTTTGTATTTGGATTTAGAGGATGATCGAGAAACAACTTATTTGTTCTTAATCTAGCAGCTTATTAGTGATGATAAAAAATAGAGACACAAACCAAAAATTTATCATCTAGCTTCATTGAAAGGTATCCATCAAAGTCACTAAAACCAGTGATTCTAAGTTTAGATTCTGTTTTAAACAATAGGCCCAATGCAAGCACATATTTGAGGTAACACAGAATGCAAAAACCTGCATTAAGATTTGTTTCTGACAGGTATAGACATGTTTTGACTTAACCAACAAATAGTAAAGCATATCTCAGGTCTTAATTTAGTCAAATACAATAGTCTACCGATTAAACTATGAAAAATTGAAAGATCTGCTAGAAATTTGTCATATATATTGTGATGATTTTGGACTGGTTCCATTGGTGTGAAAGTCAATTTAATAGCAAGGATTCTTAAATCTTAAATGAGGTCGAGAGTGTATTTCCTTTGGGATAAGGAAATTCCCTAAGAAGATCTAGCAAATTCAAAATTGAGGCAATACTTAAAATTTCCAAGGTATTTAATAGTGAAAGATTGGTCTAGCAATGTTTTGATTTGGTTAACTTTTGATACATTTTTTCCTATAAGCAACAAATAATCCATATAGACCAGAATGCATGTACAATTATAGTTATCATGTTTAACAAATAAAGAGTAATCAAATTTTCATTGAGTAAAACCAAGAGTAACGAGAGATGATGTTAGGTTATGATTCCACTATCTAATGGTCTGTTTTGAGCTATAGATGGATTTTTTTTTTAATTTACAAACAATATTTTTAGATGAAACTTCTAATCTAGAAGGACATTTCATATAAACTTGTTCATCTAAATTGGCATGTAAGTGTTGCATGGTTTTTGTGACATGTATCACTAAACTCCTTTGATATACAATGTGGTTTTGAAGCACTATCAATGGTCAACAGTTCGATTCGTTTTTTATCCTATGAAGCTAATTAAGGAAGGGTAATAGAAATTTCCAATTAACCCTGCTTGTAAATTGAGTTTAAACAGTCAAAATTGTTGGTTTATAGATGCTATCGAAAGTGAGGGTCAACTTTAGCTTAATTCACAATAGGTTTAGGATAATATATATTTTTCTTGATATCTGGTGGTGTCTTGAATTTGGGATTGAGAGTGTGTTAAGATGAGGTAAGATAAGTGAAATTTGTGTTTTTGGTATTTTGAGGATTTTCTGATGTTTTTGGATAGGTATGAGAACCTATTGTTGTCTTTTGTTTAGTGTGCTCGCAAAGATCTTACGACCTTTTGCCTACATACCCCAAAAAGAGAAGTGAGGGATCAAAACATTATAGTTCCTCCTAAGGCTAAGGATAAGAGGAGGGCTAATTTGTATCTTGGTTAAAGCATAGGATGATGATGCTCAAATGATTTGTATTTGTGTCTTGGTCAAAGCCCAAGATTGATGCTGAAAAGTTTGTTGTAACTGATAGGGGTGCTTGAATTGCATAATACAAGGCATAAGCTGAATCTGGTATCTTGATTTGCATAACTCAAGAAAGGATGAATGGGTACCCTGAATTGCATAGCTCAAGGAGGACTGAATGTTGACCTGAATCGCATAGCTCAGGAAAGCTGGATTTGGGTGGAGATATGACTGGTGGAAAATGATCTTAGTTATAGTCCAAGTGTATGAATTAAAAGATTAGCTTAGTTAGAGTCTAAGACTGTGACAGTTGATTTGGGGATTAACTTAGTTAAAGTCCAAGACTATGACTGTAATGTTGAATTAGCTTAGTTAAAATCTAAGACTATGATTGGAATTGAATTAGCTTGGTTAAAGTCCAAGACTATGATTGAAATTGAATTTGCTTAGTTAAAGTCCAAGGCTATGACTGTAATTGGAATAGCTTAGTTAAAGTCCAAGACTATGACTTTATTAATTAACTTAGTTAAAGTCCTAGACTATGACTGTAATGAATTATTGACTGGTAAGTGTTTGACTTTTTGTACCTTGATTAAAGCCCAAGGTTGAAGCTAAAAGAGACTCAGTAGAGAGAATTTGTCATCTCTAAAGAGGTAAAGGTTGATTTATATGTGCCTTGATTGAAGCCCAATGTTGAAGCTAAACAAAGAAAACTGAATCTATGGGGAAAGTTTATTTGTATCCTGATTTAGAAGCCTAGGTGTGAAGCTTATTTGTGGAGAGACTGACTCTTAATTTATATGTATCTTGTATGAAGCCCAGGATGGTAGGCTTACTTTTGATGGGAGATTAACTCTGTAGGGAAGAGTGTTTTGTCTATTTGTTTGATAAAATATTTGAGGTTATCAAACATTCCTTTGTATGGGAGGTTCAATTGTACAAATCCCAAAAGGAGGTTATCCTGGTCATCCAACGGGGAGAGGGAGACTATTTTTATATTCTAAAGATTTGTTCTTATGCTTTTAGGAAGCCTTTGAGGGTCCTTGTGTTTTAGCCCAGGAGAAGGGTAGGTTACCTTTAAGAGGCCCATGGGTCCTTTAACAAAAGTCCAAGAGGAGGATGGGGATGGTTTATAAAAAAACATTTCATTGGGAAACTTCTTATCTCTGTAAATCCCTAGTAAGTTGTAAAGAAAAATACTAATTGTTTTGAATGGTGTATCTGTTTGGATGAAGATAACCTAACTACTTAGAGATTCTAGCAAAGATGCAAATATATACAGATAAGATGCACGCAGACAAATAAACCTGTTAGTGAATGTGTTGAACATTTTTTAGTATGCAATTGCTATGGTTTGAGTATTCTGAAGTGATTTTTAAGGATAATGTTGGGAGTTACACTGGGAAGTAGAGGCCCAAAATCCTGAGGGAGAGATATTACATATATATATATTTTATATTGTATCATCTTTGATGATTAAGAAGTGTTTTATTATCTTAGATTTAGTATGAGATAAAGAAAGATAGATTTAAACAGAAACCCCTAATCTAACAAGCAAACAATAGTTTAAGAAAACAACGAGAAGTTAGAAAACAACGAGAAGTTTTCCCAGAAATTTGATTTTTGCAAAATCTACCTTATCTCAGTGATTACTCAATGAAAATGAATGAAATAAACATCAAAATCACTCAATTTTAACTCACGAAGGACATGGTAACAAATAATTTCATTTATTTTAAGTGTAGTGAGAGAAATCAGTGATGAACACTGAAGAACCCTAATTTGGCCTAAGCCTCATGAAATTCTACATGATGATGTTTCTATGAAATTGATTGAGGGAAAAAACTTAAAATATAATCCTGCACTCATGATAAAAAGATAGGTTGAGAAAATATGCATGGATGATGAAATGGCCAAGTTTTAGGCTTACTTGAGCTTGGAGCTGCATTAGAAATTTGATCTTTGAGCTGAGGTTTTACAGAAGAGTTGTGATGACATTAATAGCTTCCCTACACCAAATTGGAGTGTGCTTGATCACTTGGACTTGATGGCAAGTGGCTGGATCAAGTTATGGTCTTCAAGTTACAAAAATAAGGTTTCTTTGAGGTTTTGAAGAGTGATTTTGGGTTGGAGGTGTTTCTGGGTTGGTTCAAGTGTTTTAACACCTCAGATACATCATATGTGATGTGTTTGGGCAATTAGATTGAGTTGATAGTGGCCACAACTCAAAACCCGATAGTGGTTGCTCAAAATGTCATGTTTTGAGTCTTAGAGAGTAAAGAAGAGAAAGCTTATGATTAAGAGGATTTGGAGTGATTTTTATGATCTATTGAGGTCTTTATTTATAGGTAGAAATGTTAAGATTACTTAGCCTCTAAGTCTTAAAGAGATGAGATCATAAACTATTGATCATTACTTGCCATAATATCTCTTACAATGTAAATGATGAAATTTCCAAATAGCTCAGCTATGCAGCAGCTAAATTCACATTCTTCAGATATTATAATTGTTGTTTATGAGCACATGTTGCTTGTTGATCAAGAGATTCTCGGATATGCCTTTTTGGAGGATCATGACCCTTGGATCAAGTGCTTAGGTGTTGAAATTCATGATGCCATAAATGGAAATTCCTTGCTGCAATCATGAATTTGCAGGTTAATCAGGTTTCCAATTATTACTTTGATGCTCTTGACCATCTGATCTTATCCTTGACTCATAAAATCTCAATTTCAAGTCTTGGTCCAAAATCTATTATTGAAAACAATTGTGACATGGTATGTTTGACAAGATATTTCTTCATGCTCAAGCAAGATCTTTTCATGCCAATTGGTTCTTTGAATTGTTGGTAACATTTGTGATAACATTGGGGTTTTCACAAGGATCTGAATCAGCTTGGAACCATGTGAAAAAGCCTCCATTTTGATGTTTTGACTGATTTTGTACTTAGGCATATTATGTCTAATTGTTGAAATTTCCAATATTTTCTCTATTTTGATTAATCTTCAATTTAAAATCCATGATGAATTGGAGTTTTGTGTAGTTGAATATTTTGTAGTTTGTGGAAAAATATTTCATTTGAGCTTTGTTTCACAAAATTCTGATGTTTGGATCACAAATTATGATGCTTGAAAGAAGGGTACATGCACACTTTTTTCATAACTTAAAATTTTTTCCAAATTTGTTTAAATTTTTTTCCAATTTTTTTTCCAAATTATCTTTAAATTATTGATTTTTTGTGATAAAATTCATCAATGAACCATATATTCTTGTAATATAGGTCATGGGGATCATTTTAGGTCAAAAAAGTCAAACTTTGACTTTTTTGGTTCAGATGAAAATTACACTAGATACCACTGATTTGTTATTTTTTGACTGGGCATCCTCTGAGGTATTTTAAACTTATGAATGGAATTCCATGATGCACATGAGCTATTTAAACCATTCCTTATGGTATTGGCTCATGTCCAATTGAGAATTTCAACTTTGGGTTCCCAATCAGTTAAAACCCTAATTAGGCACTATGAAACCCTAATTTGGGGATTCCTGATCTCTGCATCCTTTGATCTTGATTCAAACTAGTAAATGGTCCATTAGGTTTGTATTAAGCTCATTGGATGACATGTGGATGTTCTATCTCATTTTCCCATGAAAATACTCTTCTGGAGGGCATTGTCGACTGAAAACCCTGATTTGTG
Source organism: Lathyrus aphaca (assembly GCA_963966055.1). Taxonomy (NCBI): domain Eukaryota; kingdom Viridiplantae; phylum Streptophyta; class Magnoliopsida; order Fabales; family Fabaceae; genus Lathyrus; species Lathyrus aphaca. The sequence goes on along the minus strand of OZ014519.1, from coordinate 101,268,664 downwards.
ATTTTGAGGCCTCGAGGCTTAAATCACTGAAAACTTGTGCAATCTTTGCATGAATTCCCAGCATTTAAGATTTCTTAATCCTTTGAGGATGTTTTAAAGGTTAAAAATCTTAGGAATTTATAATTGATCCTTTACCTGAATCCTCTGAGAGACTCGGGAATCATTCACTACGGGGATGTGACCCGGTAAACTTCAAAATTGTTCAATGAACTGGTGGGTATGTGGATATATTAGGGTCAAAATTTAGGGTATGACAGATGCCCCTTTTTAATCTTCTTGGACCCGAAGATAAGAATGGTGAAAGCATTGGAAGATTTAGGGTATAAAAGGATTAAATATCTAGAATACCCAAAATTTTGATACGAAGATGCCAGGTTGTTGCATTGTTGTAGAGGTTTAATTTATCAAAGCTTGAGGAGTGACATTTTGTCCAGGAAAGAACTGGAGAGAAGACTCTAAAGAAACGATAATTTGATTATGCAATATACAAATGCAAATATAATTATGTATGAATTAATGTGTATGCTGACAAAACAGACACGACACACAGGAAGATAAGATAGACAAAGAATATTGGGTCGATCTGTAAATGGAGTATTATTGTGACCTGGCTGGATTACTCATTGTAGAGGGGAGCTCATGTTATTGCTTCGAAATTCTGAGGATACGACTCCGCAGGGAGACACAAGTTTGTCCTCTCAGGATTTTCCAGAAGTTGGTCGCATTTGGAGCAACTGAATGTTTCATTTTACGTTCACAGACCAAAGGAAATAACCGTTTTATTTTGAAAGTAAAAGCAAAGTAAATTCATTTTATTTCAAGAAAAGGCACATTAATTTAAAAATTATCATTTTGTGAAGCGAAATAAAATAAGAGTTGCAAACAAATGGGCAAATGCTCAAATTTTCATATAAAGTGTGGTAATCAGTCGAAGGCGTGATTCTACATAGTATTTACAAAGTAGAACATGGTAATTTATAGGGAAAAGGGCTACGTTGAAACATAATGATCCTTATCCTTATACTAATTCTAAGTTCGGAGTCTTTAGAGCTTCCGTTGATAATGACTTTGATGAATGGCATTCTTTTGATGATCCAATCTGGTTGGATGCAGTTACTAGCCATGAATCCATAACATTTTGCCAAGATTTTAAAGCGGGATATTTTTTGAATTGTCTCTAATTTTTTCCTGGACCGCCCTTTCATTTTTTTAGGCGATGTATTTCTTGACTGCATAAACATTTGTAGGATAAGTGAATTCCTCACCGTCCATTGTTGCGAGTATCAGGGCACCGCCTAAGAAGGCTTTCTTGACCATATAGAGGCCGTCGTAATTCGGAGTCCATTTTCCCCGAGAGTTGATGAAAAAAGATTGGATTTTCTTGAGCACAATATCTCCTTCTTTGAAGACACGAGGGTGAAACTTTTTGTCTAATGCTTTCTTCATCTATTGTTGGTATAACTGACCGTGACATAGGGCAGTAATTCTCTTTTCTTCTATCAGATTGAGCTCATCGATTCTTCTTTGGCACCATTCAGCTTCTGTGAGTTTGGTCTCCATTAATATCCTTAATGATGGGATTTCAACTTCTATGGGGAGCACTGCTTCCATGCCATATACTAGTGAGAAAGGGGTTGCCCTTGTTGAAGTGAGAATGGAGGTTCGATATCCATGAAGCCCGTAAGGGAGAATATCGTTCCAGGTCTTGTATGTCACTCTCATACCCTAAATTTTGACCCTATGATATATACTTCATCAAATGAATTCCACTTACCTAAGGACTGTGCCAGTCTGGTTTAAACAGTATCCCTGTAAAGGATCAGGATTCCTGAGTCCCTCAGAGGATTCAGGAAAAGGACCAATCATTAATACATAATATTATCAACCTTTCAATCACCAATCAAAGGGTTAAGTAATCTCAAATGATGGAAAATATTTCAAGAACTGTACAAAAATTTCAGTGATCTGGGCCTTGAGCCATCATAATCACTAATTAGGGTTTCAGTCATTTGAGCCCTCCAAATGAAACTTTTCATGGGAAAAGGAGCCAAGTCCTCCACATATCATTAATAAAGGTTTACATGAATTTGACAAGCCATTTACAAGTACAAGAGGTGCATAGATCATAGACTGCAAGATTAGGGTTTCATAGTGCCCAGATTAGGGTTTTTGACTAATCGGGGAACCAAAAGTCAAGATTTTCATCTGGACAAGAGCCTATACCATATGGAATGGTTTAAATAGCTCATATACATCATGGAAGTCCATTCATAAGGTCAAAATACCTCAGAGGATGTCCAGTCAAGAAATCAGAAAACCAGGGGTATCTAGTGTAATTTCCATATAGACCAAAAAGTCAAAGTTTGACTTTTCACCCAAAATGATCCTCATGACCTATATTACAAGAATATATGGTCCATAAATGCATTTGATCACAAAAAAGCAGAAATTTGAAGACAACTTGTAAAACAAGCAATCTTTGAAACTTAGAATTTTTTCTAAGTTATGTAAAGAAGTGTTCAAGTGTCCTACTTCCAAACATCATAACTTGTGATCCAAGCATCATATTTTGGTGAACTAAATATCAAATGAAATATATCATCACAAACTACAAATGATTCAACTACAAGAAACTCCAATTCAGTATGGATTTTAAATGGTGATTGGATCAAAATCAAGAAAAATATTGATTTTCAACACTTAGACAAAATTTGTCTCAGTACAAAGTCAGCAAAACACCAAAAACTTGTTGGAATTTTTTATCAAGATCCAAGTTGATTCAGATCCTTCTCAAAACACCAATATTGTTGCAAATGTTGCCAACAATTCAAAGAACCAATTGTCATGAAAAGATCTTGCTTGTACATGAAGAAATCATGGATCAAAGTGACCATCCCAAACTGTTTTGCAAAAAAAAATATTCACAAACTTTTGAAATTTGATTTTTTGAAACAAAGGACAATGTCAAGTGGGTTTAAGCATCTAAACAATCATTACAAACCTGATTAAACCTGCAAATTCATGATTACACCATGGAATTCATCAAAATGACATTCATGAATTTCAACATTATGCATTTTGATCCAAGGGTCACCAAGCTCCAAAATGTCATATTGTTGGATCTATTGTTCAACAAGAAATAGGTGGACACAATCCAAGCATAAAACTTCTGAGGAATGTGAAGTTCGTTGCTGCAATAGCTGAGCTATTTGAGAAGTTCATCATTCCATGTGTAAGAGATATTTTCACAAAGCATGACTCACAATTGTGAGCTCATCTCTTCAAGACTTAAGGGCTAAGTAATATCAACATCTTTTCGTATAAATAGAGACCTCATTTGATCATAAAAATTACACCAAAGCCTCTGATCTCCAAGCTTTCTCTCCTTTGCTCCTAAAGACTCAAAACTTGATATTTTAAGCAATCACTACTGGTTTTTGAGTTGTGGCCACTATCAACTAAAACCAATATCTCAAACACATCACATATGATGTTTATGAGGTGTTCAAACACTTATATCACCTCTGGAACACTTCCAACCCAAAATCACTCTTCAAAACCTCAAAGAAGCTTTGTTTCTGCAACTTGAAGATCAGAAGTTGATCCAGTCATTTGTAATCAAGTCCAAGTGTTCAAACACACTCCATATGGTATAGGGAAGTTGTACAAATCCTCACAATATCTCTGTAACACCTTTAGCTCAAAATCACAACTTGGTCAATTCATGATCCATGAATATAAGCCTCAAACTTGGCCAATTCATGATCCATGAATATTTCCTCATACTATCTCTTTGCCTTTGTGTGTATCATATTCTAAGTATTTCCCCTCAATCAATTTCACAAAATCATAATCATGTAGAGTTTCATGAGGCTCAGGCCAAATTAGGGTCCAGTGTTCATCACTGATTCTTCACTCTCCACACAAAATAAATGAAATTAAATGGTTCCATTGTGTTCGTGGGATCAAAACACACGATTTTTATGTTTATTTCATCTCAAATGGATGCCTATTCTATGAGATACGATTGATTTTGCAAATTCTAGGCAAAACACCCATGGCGCGTGTTCTTAGCGCCCTTTTTCAAATTTTCAAATATTTGAATTTTTTGATTTTATTTAATTCAATCCAAAATTAATTTCTCTCAGATTATTGAGTTTTAAATTGATTCTTTTTTCATTAATTCTAAAAAATGTTTAAATATTTTATTCCATGAAAAAATCCCCAAAAAAAATATTTTTAATATATTTATTATTTTCATAAAGAATTAATTTTATTTGTTTCTAAACATTTTAAAATTCATTTCTTTCACTTAATTTTTCAAACATAAAGGATATTCAAGTTGTCTCATGGGTAAAACATAATTTTTCAAACATTTATCCAAGGTTTCAACTTGTTTTTTTTCAATCGTGTTTGAAGTTTATCAAAGATTTTAAATATTTTTATATTTAAAGTATCAAAAAATATCAAAAACTAGGGTTTCGATTTTAATCACCCTCAAATTGATTTTTATCACTCTTGGGCCTCTATTAGAGTGTAAGACCCATCCCTTTTTGAATAATGAGCCATTAGGTTTCATCTGATCTATTTTCAAAAATTCGGCGCGATCACCTTTTTCATCGCATTAAGTTTTCTTCTATTAATCTTTTTCTATTAAGTTTTCTTCTGTGAATATATTTACATATAACCATTTGTTTTCTAAAATGAATTGTCAAAATGTGTCATGATGAATCTGATCTGACCTGATCAGGAGGAACCTTCCAGTGATGAACGACTACGATGCAAAAACGAGGAGGGGGTGTACCTGCAAGGTACTCCGATGCCAAAGTCAGAAAGAAGCTATGGAGTGCGAGTACATAAGGTAATGAGAATTGGAATTAGAATAGAATACATGATCCTATAGTGAAAGAGGATATTTATATTGTTCCCCCAGCATCATGGGTTGGGTTAGCTAGGCCCAAGGAAGAACTGTCAAGGATTGCGTAGGAGCAGATAAGATATAGCGGGTGGTCTTGCCGTTGGTCCAACTATCCCATAATACTATGAGAAAATAAAGGGTAATTGACTGAATGGGACACGTGGGGGAAATTTTTTCCCCACGCCCTTATGTCTTAGGCCATGGGCCTGCGCCCGAAGGACAGAGACTCTGCCCGCACGTGTTGCATTGTCCCAATCCGAAACGGGAGTCCTTGAATCAGGTTATGGCCTTATGCCTGATGGATTGGGCATCTACCCAATATGTATTGTGTCAGCCCAATACAAAGCAAGAGCCCCCAAGTCGCAACTCCGGTGTGGAGTGATGACTTAAGGGTAAGTATGGTCGGGCATACAGGTTGCTGGTAATAAGATGGATGGATGTCGGGGACGTTTTCCTCGGCCCTCTAGAGTTTGTTTAAGGAGGTGCGAGCAAGCCTTCATTGGTTTCGACTTGTCGAGGAGGAATACATGTTCAAAGATAGTCACACACGATGCCCTTTGCGTTTCTGTGATGTCGAGGACGCACGTGCCCAGGTGGCTTGATGGCCTTTGGAGTTCCCAAGGTTGATGTGTCTGGTTTTTGTTCCTCATCATTATGGCCTTTAATGTGTCGCTTCATTTTACGTGTGATGGCGTATTAAATTCCTACGGTTGTCTAGGGGAATCTAGGCAGCCTAGGTAATAATGGCTAGGCATGCCTTTCTTTACGGGTCCTATAAAAGGGTTGGAAGTGAGGGTTTCCTCTCATTCCTTCTTTTCATTTATAAAATCTCCTTAAAAGTTGATCGAACGCTCTCAGGTTCTCACCGGAAAACTCATTGTCGCCGCTACAACAACTGTAACATCTCTGTCGGTGAATCATGTCAAGTAAGTTCCTTCCTATTTAGGTAATTAGTAGGTTTAATTGCATTTTTTCTTGGTAGTTTCATCCACCGGTGAGGTTGAGGGGGGCCCTCCTCGGTAAATTCATATGAATTTGCCGGTGGAAATTCCCTAAACACCGTCGAGGATGACCCTCCTCGGGTATAGATTAAAGGAATTCCGATGAATGTCCCGGGCATACTTTGAATTTAGGATGGATGTTCCGGGAATCTTTTGAATTTAGGATGAATTCTTCGGGCATCCTTTGAATTTAGGATGAATATGTCGGGCGCCCTTTGAATTTAGGATGTGTGCGTCGGGCGGCTACTTTCCTGACTCTACTCCTCGCCCTTTCACTTGAATTGCGGTGGAATGGTGGATTTGTTGTGACGTCAAAATCACCAATTTCCTCTGCTTTTTAGGTAACGTGGATCCGCATAGAAGAGCCGAGGATGTCGATGTGGATGACATCGACATAAAGGTGGATGCGAAGGAAGTGTACGTCCAAGAACGTGACATGGGCAGAAGTAGGTCCACTGCTCTCGGGGCACCTGATTTATCCTGGGTCGGGGAGGAACTGTTGTAAACAGGTTCATGCTTCGTGCAAGATCACTGTACCGTCCATATAGTCATCGAAGACTTGGCCTCAGAGCCTCTCAGAAATGGGAGTATTACCCCCTCTCCCCGAGCAGCAGATTTGCTCGACTTTTTGAGGAACGCACTTCCTTATGTATGAATTTGTTTTGAGGGGCGGGGCTTCGTCTTCCGTTCACTAGTTTCCAGGTGGGCATCTTCAGATGGCTCGACTTGCCCCCCCAACTGCATCCCAATGACATCGCGTTCATTTGGGTGTTCGAACTGGTGTTCCAGTACCTTGTAGTCGAATGCATGTTGCCTCTCTTCTTTCGTGTTTTCCATCTGCAGTAGTCGAGCGTGAACGAGCGACACAACTGGGTCTCGTTTAAGAAGTCGGGGAAGTTGTTTAAAACTTATGTTGACTCAGTCAGAAATTTCAAGGACAGGTGGTACACTGTAAAGCCTCTTACTGTATGGGCCTTGCACAATATCTATGTTGAGCAACGAGACGCCCGAGGGGAAGAGCGTCTTGTCTAGACCATCCCGCTCGAGTGGCAGCGAGCTCACTTCAATCGTGGCACCGATCAGTTTTTTGTGAAGCCAGAAAATGTGGGGCCCGAGGACAGGGAGGCCTACAATAAATTCGTCGCTTACGTCCAGAGTTTTACCCTTTCCCTCTGCGTGGATCGGGTGGACAATCCCGTCTTGTTTGATGACGGGGAACCCCTCTTTAAAACTTGGCTAATAAACACCAAGGCAGTGCTCAGCTGTAGGATGGACGAGGAGTCCCTCTGTCTTTTAGGTAGTTTATATTCGTCGTTCTTTTGTCCTCGACCATTTTATTCGATAAGTAACTTGTGTTCTTCTTTTTGTAGTTGCCATGCCTAGTCTCAAATACCATGTCCTGAAGTTGTCGAACAAAGGCACGTGCAAAGCTTCGAAGAGGTTGGCTAAGGGTCATGTCCGCCATGTCTCTACGGACGATGTGGTCGGTGGTTTGGGGACCCCTACAACTCCCACTCCTTCTCCTATCTAGATGAAGCCTGTCATCATGCCTTATGAGCAAGGGACACCACCTGTTAAACACCAGGATGGTGAAGGTTCGCCGATTGGTGCTGTTGCGAGCGAGGACCTATCCGAGAACCAAGGAACGTACCGCTTACCTTCCTGTCATCTTCAACGAGAGCTTTTCAGCGGGGAAGGTTCCATCAGGGTGTCAAGTGTTGAAGTTAACACGATCATAGATCTGGATAAGGTGACCAGACGGGCGAATTTGTCTCAAGACATTGCTTTCATGATCAGGGTTATGGAGACGGCCTTGGTCTTGTCCGACAACACTTGCCCGCTGTCTGAGATGAAGGTCGTGAAAGAGGTGCTGAAGTCGACGAAGATCAAGAGGGAGCAACTTGTAAATGACTTATTCAATTACCAAAAGAAGCATAAGCTCCATGAGGGGTTAATGATCAAGCTGGGTGAGGTTAGGCTCGAGTGGGATAGCTTTCTAGATGAGAACAAAAAGCTTCAGGATAAAGAGGTTGAGTTCAATGAGGCTGTCGAGGAAAACCAACACTTACGCTTGAGGGTGGTGGAGTTGAAGAACTTGGTTGCACCCGCCGACAAGGAGGGTAAAGATGATAGGGCCTTGAAGACCCGGGTCGACTTGATCGCCCGGATCCGGGAGCTTGAGAACGAATGCGTTCAAACCCTTAAGGTGGATTTTGAAAATGTTGTTGAGCAGCTGAAGGTCGTCAACCCTAGGGTGGACCTCGTGACCGAAAGGGATTGTTTCCAGGCCTACGTGTCGTTGTTATTTTGTTGGCCTACATGCCATTTTTATGTTGTTGGCCTGCGTGCCATTTCATTCTTGTACTTGGGCGCAGTCCCCTTCTTTTGTACTTTTTGTGTCGGCCAGTTTCTTGGCCGGCTTACTGAATGAAATGATTTTTGTTGTTGTTGTTACTCGACTTGATGGACTCATCGGTTTAGGGAACCGACGAGGTTGCGGGCTTTACATCCGCGGATCAGCGGGATGAGGACCGCGATCGAGGCCCTGATCCCACGACTTGGGCTTTTCCATCGCGAGCTGGGTGCCTTGTCGACGTGGTACTATGGCTGGGGATTTCGTTTGAAGTATCCTTTGTCGATGAGGGTCGTGCTCGTCTCTCTAGGTTGTGGGCCCTCCTTTCAATTGAGATGGAGAATCAATGTCATACCTTCCATGCTTTTGTAGCCGTGTTGTTGCCCCTAATCGGGTCGTGGTCGCATGAGTTGTCTAGCTATAATATTGCTTAAGTTTTCCGGTGTTCCAGGGTCGAGCAAGTTCTCCACCTTGTAGGTTTTCGAGGTAGTAGGCTCCGTTATCTATCTTGGCCCGGACTCGATACAGGCCTTCCTAATTCACGACCAACTTGCCTTCTTGTGGATTCTTTTGTTTTCGTCGGAGGATGAGGCTGCCGACCTAGAATTATCTTTTAATGACCCTTGCGTCGTGTCTCATAACCACCTTTTGTTTCAGGTATGCTTCTCAAAGAGCTGCCTTGGATCTTATTTCCTCGACGGGTTAGCGTGAATCTTCCTCCCGTCTATAATAACATTGTCTAACTTAACCCCCAATAGCCTTACGTCCTCCACTTCCCGGAATCAGGAAAATCTGAATCTTTTCCCCACCTTGTTTTGCCGAGGTGGTATTACTACCTCTACCACATTGCTTACACACCCGAAAAGAACAAAGACATCTCTTGCTCGAATGCGATCCGGAAACTCAGAGAAATAAAAAGAAGAAAGCTCTTCCTTTGAAGAATTCATCGCCCCTCCGTATGGGAATGTATCCCATTTGATAGTGTTTTTTTTGTATTCTACCCTTGTCCATTCCACACTTGCAATAAAATTGTCCACCACAATCTAGAGGGAAGTTAGAGACTCTCTCTCTAACATTTTTCTGAAATTTTTTTATATACATAAATATAGGGTCTGTTTGTTTCAGTTTTAAATGATTTGCTTTATATTTTTAAAAATAGATTTTACAATATCGTTTTTTAAAATATTATAATTTTTTTTATATTTGTTTTTTTAATTGAAAAATTAATTTTGATATCATATCATATAATATAAATATATTATTAAAGATCAAAAGAGGGTCGAAATCTCAATATTTTTGAAAATTTGTATTTGATAAATGATTTTTATAAAAATCTATTTAAAATAGTTTCAAAACTATGTGATTTTTTTTTAAAATTTTAATATTAAAAAAAAAAACTTCGATGACGAATGATCTAACATAGCATTTTAAGAATAATTATTCAAACTAAATTTTCATTTGAAGTTTTTAAAAAAAATTATAAGAAAAGTTTAACTATAGTTTCGATTTTCATATTTTAACTATTTTTACGAAACTAGTCTTCTATATCAAATTTAAATAGTTTTAGGTTCTTCTCCTCACATTTTTGTATTAAAAAATTAATGTAGGGTACAATTTAATAATGTGTCATTTATATATATATATATATATATATATATATATATATATATATATATATATATATATATATATATATATATATATATATATATATATATTAAGAAAAAAAAGAATATAAATATATGGATATTAAAAAGTTGATCTTAATGGCCTCACATGCCTTGTCACATGGGGCAATGGTAGTGATATGATAAAAGTTGACGATCATCTTTGCTGTCTTGAAGCTCAAACAAGAAGTACCTCTCCCTTTCGGTGACAGAAAGGCACATTTAAGTTCAAGGCACACGAATGCTTTAGTTTCATCACTATCAATTTACTAAATATTTGTGCCTCTACTCATCAGACTGAATTTATGGTTTGAAAACAAAAAGAAAGAGCCCTTATGCAAATTTATCATCACAGACTATTAATGTTAGAATACAAGGACCACATATAAAGCTTCTACATTTGTTGGTAAGTGCCTTTAAAGTTTATCTGATCATGATAGTACCTTTCGTTTATTTCAAAAAAATTCAATTACTGCTCACAAGAATTCAATTGCTCCCATGTGATTATTTCTATCCTGCTTTTTCATTATTATATGGGTCACATAATTCAGGAATCTATCTATTCTTAAAAAAGTAACAAATAAGCATGCTTTGAAGGGAAAAAAAATTAATTTTATTCAAGCTTAGATTCTACTTTTTTAATCTTTCACCAAATTTATCCTGCTTTTTTTATTCTAGTTTTTTTAGACTTTGTTTAGCTTGTATTACTATCGATATTCAAATAGTTGCTGATAAATATGTATTTATTTTAATTTTATATTTTTTAAATAAATTATATGTGAAAATATAGTTAATTTAGTTAATTCATATATAGTTGAAGTAACTATAATTTTGAAAATTAGAACTTCCTTAAATAAAATGTTTAATTTATAAACATCAACAATTTATTTATACTAATACATAAATATAAATATAAATAAATATGTCGTCAATTAAAATTTTATGTTTATTTAATTCAATTATTACACATCGCTTTAACTATCTTGCATGTCTCATTTACAATTAAAATAATTATTCACTCAACTGAATTAAGCATATTATTGGATATAAGCAACAAAAAGTTGTGAAGGATATAATTGTTATCCAAAGGCGTTTCTTGTGGGTTGGTGCTTCGAGTAAATTATTTATTTTGTGGATAAGTTGGAGCAATGTTTGTAAACCAAGAAACCATGGGGGGCTCGGAGTGAAACACGTTGGCCGGTTCAATAGAGTGTTGCTTGCAAAGTGGCTTTGGAGATTCTCTTGTGTCGGTAATGAATTATGGAAGTCTTTTCTTCTCGCGAGGTACAATAACTTGGAAGTTTGAGTTCTGATTCTTTATGGATGAAGGATGTCCTCTCCATTTCTCATTCGAGTACTAATGAGAAGTTTCACAACTTATTGGTAAGTTCAGTGGGTAACGGAGAAAATACAGCTTTTTAGCAATCTGATTGGATTGTTAATAAATCGTTGGAAAACTTATTCCCAATGGTTTTTGAGGGCTGCAGCTCTAAGGTGTGTGTTGTTAGTGAAATAGGAGTTTGAACCGAAGGTATTTGGCGCTGGAATTTATCTGTTACAGCAGCGCAACTAACAACATTATGGAAATTCAATTTCAGGATCTTCTTCAGCTGCTGGATATCGTTTCCCTTCAGTAGAATTCGAGTGATGTTTGGCCTTGGAAGGAGAACGTTGCTTTAGGGTTTTCGGTGATTTCATATTATGGCATTATTAGTTCTCATATGGGATCTTATTTCGTTGACGAGAATACTGCATCAGTATTATCTTCGGTTTAGAAGTCTTGCATTCCCCTGAAAATTCAAGTATTTGCTTGAAGGTTGGTTATCGATAGGCTCCCTATGAGAATGAATTTAGTTAAAAGGAAAATCATTGAAAACGTCCACGAGAAGGTATGCATGTTCTGTTTTCTATCCGAAGAAGATGCTAACCACTTATTCTTTACTTGTGAAAAATCTAAGATTTGGAGAAGAATTTGTGAATGGGTGGACATTGATTATATTTTAGAGTCAAATTTAGGTGTTCATGCTAACACTTGGAATATGCGCGTTCGTGGTAGATGTAAGGAGAGTAAGGTTAATTCTATTTGGTTATATACGTGTTGGAACATTTGGAATGCTAGAAACAATATTATGATTAATGATACTATTTGTAATGTAGACGACATAGTTTTCAATACTATTGTTTCTTCTTGGAATGACTTGGTTTTGGGTAGTCCTTCTAGGTTGTTTTGTAGTTTGTATGATTGATACAAATCTCCTTTTGATTTCTTGTAATTAACCTTCGGGTTGTCGGTTGTTATTCGTTGGTGTGAGATTTCCTTAATCTTATTTTAATGAAATTGTTTATAAAAAAAAGCAACAAAAAGTTGTCTATACATTTTTTTTCTAAAATAATATTAATTTGTTAGAGTAAATTCATGTGAATTTATATTTTGTGTATGAGTTTTAAATCTTATAATTGTTGAAAAAAATAAGTGTGAGTAGGGTGTAGAAGTCTCACATTGGTTAAAAATGTGAAGACTTGAACATTTAAATTAGCATAATCCACACATCTATCACCTTAAGATTTTGGGTGAGCATGTGGTGTGTCTCTCACAAATGTGTATTTACCTTAAAGAAAAGTTCTAAAATAAAAAAAATGTTCTCTCATGTTGATCCCTCGAAATGACCCAACTATGGTATCATGAGTCTTTGATGTTGGGGAGTCTGGAAGATTCAGAAGCACTAATGAGACCAATGCCCCAAGACCATAAGAGAGGAAGATGTCATATCTCAACCAAAAACCTTAAGTTTTTTGCTTGAGATGTTGTGTCTCCCTCTCTTTTGGTCCTGGAGCATTGGTCCCATTGGTGCTCCCGACTCTACCGGACTCCCCAATAGTGGTATCAGAGCCTTATTCGGTATTGTGGGAGAGCGGAAGTTGGATCCAGTGTTGGATCTTATTATTGGATGCAGGGGACTCACACTTGTTAGGAAGAATGTTGGGTGCAAGTGTGAGTGGTTAAAGTTTCACATTACCTATTAATGGGTGGAATGTTAGATTTATAAGAGAGACGACTCATTTACCTTACGCCTTAAGGTTTTGGGTTGAGATTTGGTGTGTGTCTCTCTTGTGGTCCTGGAGTATTGGTCTCATTGGTGCTCCCGACTCTTTCGTACTCCCTAACAGTGGTATCAAAACCGTGGTTCGACTTTGTTGGAAGCGAGAGACGGATCCAGTGTTGAATCCTATAAAACGATGTGGGGGAAAACACTTGTGGGTGAGAATGTTGGGTGCAAGTATGAGTGGTTAAAGTCTCACATTGCCCATAAATGAGTGGAATATTGGATTTATAAGAGAGAGAATACATTTACCTAACACCTTAAGATTTTGGGTTGAGATATGACATATTTATCTCCTGTGGTCTTGGAGAATTAGTCTCATTGGTGCTCCTGACTCTTCTGAACACCCCAACAGTGGTATCAGAATCATGGTTTGACTTTGTGGGGGACGAAGCTAGTTTCGATGTTACATCCTATTATAGGATGTGGGGGACTCACACTTGTGGGGGATGTTGAGTGCAAGTGTGAATGATTAAAAGTCTCATGTTGTCTATGCATTTACCTAACACTTTAAGGTTTTGGATTGAGATGTGGTGTCTCCTTCTCTTGTGGTCCTGGGGCATTGGTCTCATTGATGCTTCCAACTCTTCTGACTCTCTAACATTTTGTTTGAGTGAAAGGACCGACTCACTTGTATCAAAAGTATCCCCCTATGGTCGTGGATAGAGTGTCCCGTTGAAGAATGTCAACAACTGTACAAGTTTATGTGATTAAAAAAAGAGCTTTTATTTGAGAGGAATCATTATGGATAGACTCACATTTGAGGGGGAGTGTTGAGAAAAATAAGAGTGAGTAGTGTGTGGAAGTCTCACATTGGTTAGAAATGTTGAGACTTCAACATTTATAAGTGTGAGAATCCACAAACCTATCACCTTAAGGTTTTGGATGAATATGTAATCTATCTCTCACAAAGATGTCATAGTCATAAAGAAAAGTCTCAGAGTGAAAAATGCACATGTGTTAATCGCAACGATAATATCATGCAATGTTGAAAAAAAATTCATATAAGTATTTCATGTCAAAAATATAAGTGGGATAAGAATACTGAATTTAAAATAAATAAAAAATTACATTCACCTTCCATTAATCAAAAATAAATAAAAAATTACATTCACCTTCCATTAATTTGATTAAAAAAGATATCGACATTTTGTACAATTTTATAATATGCACTAACTTTTTTTGAATATATATATATATATATATATATATATATATATATATATATATATATATATATATATATATATATATATATATATATATATATATTGAAATTTTTAGTAAAAGACAAAAATTTGTAAGTAAATATATCTGTTATTAAAAATTAGAGAAGATATTTATATCATTTTAATATACCTCGATAAATATATTTATATATTTTCTAATTATAAAGAGTGTTAGTGTTATTTTAATAGATCTTTAAAAAATTGAATGTAATTTCACATAAAAATAAATATTTCGACGAGGTAAAATAAAAATTAAAGTCATAATTAAGTAAACAAAAAATAAATAAATATAATAAAAGGCGTGGAACTTGTATTAGTAAAATATGTTCACATGATGTGAATTACATCAAACAAATGCAACAATATAAATGAAAAAAAAAAGAAGAAGATAAATTGTTATGCACAGTTACTGCAAAAACAAGATAAATATTTATTTTTTAAGTGGTTAAGATAAAAATAAAAAATTTCAAACTAACACTGTAAAAGAAATTTATACTATCAATATATATCAATTAAATTCTAAATAAAATATGCATGAAAGAATACAAGGTAAATGTGTTCATTTGTATTGTTGCATTTATTTGATGTGATTCACATCATGTGAACATATTGTTGCATTTGTGTTAGTAAAATAATCTCTCACATTAGTCAAAGTGGTGTTTCCTTAATGAAAACTCAAACCATATAAAAAAACAAAAAACAAATTCATTTCATATGCATGAGTTTGCTTCTAATTTCAGAAAAGATTGTTCTGACAAAGATATATTTAAGAGTAATATATTTTCACCCATGAAATGGACCAATAGTTTGTTTCCTAGGAATTATATGGGTAATATCCTTTTTAAGCTATTATTGATTAAGAGGTTTTTGTGATCAAGTTGTAAGGAAAAAGACAAGAGACGTTGGTTGGCACGTTGTAATGGAGCTTATGAAAAGCAATTAGATTCTATTTGTTTGAGACGAAAGGAACCTCGTTAAGAAATATTGTTATTAAAGTTTTGGCAAATTCTCTCTTTTGGTGAACATGAAAGACCATTTATAAATAAAGACCCAAGAGTTTTCATTAAGACTCGTCATTATCGGGTTCAGGTGTCACATTTAAGGGCATATTCCATAAGCTAGAAATAATGGTACACAAAGGGAGGCAGAGAAATACCTCGGGGAAAGAAAACAATCTGGAGAAATAGAGGGGCACGAAGGAGTAAGGACCATCACAGAGAGATGTTAAATAGTTAAAATTATCGGATATCAACCAACGGCCTAGATTTGAAGAAAATCGGATATCAACCAACGGCCTTGGAAATATAAGTAAACTCAAGTACAGTTGAATGTCCTAACCTGCGAGCCTAAGACCATATGCATGAAAAGTCAGGAAAACGTCTCAAAAATGGTAAATACATTTATTGTGCTTGTTCCCAACTACTTTTGCAACTATATCATGACTTTCCCACTTTTCCTTATGGTCGGCCTTGGTAACGAGATGTCGACCTTAACTTTGAAAAACTTCCCGACTAATAAAACATCTGACAAGTCTTGGGGTAACTTTTATGGGCCGTTCACAAACCCATTACGGGTAAAATCCAAATATAAAGCCCAACAGTGCAAAACTCAAACACAATTATCCATCATATATAATAGACACTTATGAGACTTAAGGTATACTTTTCTGATCGCATAAGTTCACTTCACTCATCTTGGACTATGTAATCAACTTAGGCGTAGGAGTGTTAGCCTTGTAGCCCACCCCGCGATGTTGTATCAGAGATCAACATTATTGCATTAGGAGTCCATTATCACCAATCAATCACAATTCTAGTTCTAGTGTGAAACAATTACCTAAGCTCGTATCCTTATCATAAATAATTTCATTACCGTATAATGCCATGTTTCATGAAGGACCTTTGAAACTTTTCAAATAATAGACAAGCATTGCGAAGAATATTTGAGGATTTTTAACTATGAAGATTATGGTGTATCTACAATGTTTCTTTTCGGTTGTTCGGGTTTCTTCAACATAGGATCTACAAGTTCATCATAAGTAGTTCCACTTCGTAAGGAAATAGCATTATCATGCCCCTTGGGGTTAGGTTGAGGTTGTCTAGGAAATTATCCTATTGGTGTAGCTTGAGCAGCTTGTTATTGTGTTACTTGAGAGATTTGAGTTTCAAGAATCTTATCATGGGTTACCACAAAATCAACATTGATGCCTAATTGGGTAATCAACTCATTTATATGAATGTTTTGATTCATGAATTCTTTATTTTGCTGAGTCTGGTTTGAAATAATGATCTCCATGATTTTCTCAAGGTTGGATTTCTTAGGAGCAACTTGCATTGGTTGTGTCGGCCATTGGAAACTTAGCGGTCTTTGAGGTGTAAAGTTTTGAGTAGGATTATTGTTCTTATAGGAGAAGTTTGGTTTATTTCTTCATCCAGGGTTATAGGTGTTTGAATAAGGATTTCCTTGGACGTAATTGACCTGATTTGGGCTTGGTTCAGCTAAAAGACTACATTCGGCAATTATAGGTGCTTGGGTTCCACATATCTTGCATTCGGGTTATACTACAACTACAGTAGTTGTAAGGTTAATGGTTAAACATTCAACTTTTTGAGCTATGTTGTCCATTTTGGCTTTCATATGGTCTAGGCAGCTAACTTCGTATATACCTTATTTGGTTCCTTTCTTTTCTACTAATGCTTGTTTTGTCCCCATTAGGTAATGGTTTTGTGCCATATCTTCAATGAGCGCCTAAGATTCGGGGTATGGTTTATTCATCAGCGCACCACTGGTGGCAGCGTCGATGGTTATTTTTGTGTTATAAAGAAGTCCATTATAGAAAGTGTGAACAATAAGTCATTGTTCTAAACCGTGGTATGGATAAGCTCTTAATAGTTCTTTATACCTTTTCCAAGCATCGAAAAGGGATTCTCCATCATGTTGAGTGAATCTAGTTATTTGATTTTGTAGGACAACTGTTTTACTTGGTGGAAAGTACCTAGAAAGTAATACTTTCTTTAGGGTCATTTCAAGTGGTGATAGAATTGATTGGAAGGGAATGTAACCATGATCTGGCTCTATCTCTGAGGGAATAATCGTAAATGTATTGCCTCAAGAGAAGCTCCATTAGTTTTTAAAGTGTCACATAATTGGATACAAACTTTTAAATGTTGGTTCGGGTTCTCAGTGGGAGACCAACGAACTGGTTTTGTTTCACTATTTGCAACAAAATAGGCTTTAATTCGGTTGTGAATCAGATACCTTAGAAACAAAGTATAATTGGTTCCTTGATCAGTTAGGAAACCCATAAGGGTTAGGGTTTAGGGTAACCACGAATAAAAGTATTGGTTATAAACTTCTATTCTTTCCTTTCTCTTGAAACAAGATTACAAGTATACAAGAATAACAAATAACCTCTCTCACTTTTGAATTAGGGTTTTATCTTCCTATTTTCCCTTATACAAAATATAAGAGACTAGTATGCTATTTATAAGAAAACTAACACACTAACCTAATGGTTTTTTTTAACAATTACCCATTACAAGCTAACTTATGGTACAAGCTAACTTAAACAATTGGATCCATAACACAAGGCCCAATTAAATAGCAACATGTGAGCGGACTTCGACGACATGCTAACCCTAGAATTTGTTCCAATATCTCACAAATCTCCACCTTGGAACAAACTCTATAACAACAAGAAAACAAACTAGTTTTCACCATCCATGGCTTTCAGCCATTTAGTTTTATTTCGACTTCTCATATCTTCCTTATAGTCTCTAGGTTCTTCGTCTAGAACCTCACTTAAAGAGATTAAGGCATATGTTATAAGATCTGCATAACCAAGTCTCGGAGGTGGCTTAATGACTCTTCTCAAACTTTCTTTTGCCAGCAGGTAATCATTATCAATCTCCTCATCTTCGACAGCAGTTTCTACTTCTTCTTCTTTGAATTCACCTGGGTTATGCAATTCAACATCATTATGTTCCACGCCGACAGAAATCTCTTCTTGTTCCATTAATGCGCTGACGCATTCTGGAGCCTTAGATCAAAATGTATCCTACGAATATGTTATAAACTGGATAGAAATTAGGGTTTATGCCCTCAAATGAACGTCACTGTCCGGAGAAGATTCTGGTCATCTTCTTCGGCCATCCTCCGGTGGAATCAAAATTACAGGTCAACAAAAATGAGCATGTTATACATCAATCGAAAGCTGAAGTCAAGTAGAACATGGATCTAACCTCCAAATCAACATATCAATCATACGCAGCAAGAATCGAAGGTAAACATTTGCCCTAAATTCTTCAACTAAACACCTATGGTGCCTATCAACTAGCCAATGGTCACATTGCTCCTATTGAGTTATAATCAGCATGAAACAAGCTCAAAATTCATGAAACCAAAGCAAGAAAAATGGAGAAGATTCAAACTTGAAACTGAAGGATATTGAACCAAAAAAAAAAAATACCAGAGATACTTGCTTGATTCTGAGCTTCCAAAGAGAGAAAAATGCTCTTATTGCTTCAAATCTTGATGAAAACAGAGAGATTTGAAGCTGAGACTAAAAATCAACTTGAGAAATTGATCCTTCTTTAGACTTTTCTTGATCAAAGAAGCACCACCATGAGCAAATGATGAAGTTCATATTGGAATGTAGAAGAATTCGTGTGTGATCAGAGAGAAAATCTTGAGATGAAAGTTTGGTGAAAATTTGCAAAATGTGAGAAATGAAGAAGCTGAGCCAAATTCTATTATGGCTAGATATTTATATATGTGGTTAGCCTCTAACAATTATGGTTTATGGTTAGAACCAGAGTTAACTTGCTTTGGTTAAAGGTTTGTAAGAAAAATGGACTTCAAGTTTGAAACTACATGAAGGCGTGTGAAGGTCTTGGATTGGTTCAAATGTGATGCACTCACACTTCTTATGGTGAGGCCAATGATAGTATGAATGATGATGGAGTGATGAATGGCTGCTGCATAACCTTTACCTTGCCACATACTTATTTTTTTTGGACTTCCTATTCTCATGCATGAGATGTATCATGGCAATGTATTATGCCATGTATGTCGGACCAAATGAGGAAATAATATGATACATGCGTGTATGATTGAATCAGAGGCAACAATAATCACTTTGTTTCTACTTTTTCCTTTAAAGAACCAATGAAAATCATGAAGTTTAGTGATGATGTTCTTGATGATCATGTGATGAAATGAATTAGTTCAAGTTGCAAATGATAAAGGAATGATAATAGATATGTTTTGTTTTTGAAATGAAGTGAATCAAGGCTTAGAAATTGGTGGAAAATGATTTAGAATATCAAGGCATAAAACTGACTTTGGTGGGCAAGAGATTGCACCCATGGGGCAAGTATTCTAGGGCATATTTTCAGTTATGAGCATCCCTCTTTGATTCCCCATATGACCCTCATAACTTGTTCAATTGAAAAAAATTCAAAACATGAAAGTTGTAGAGAACATGGAAATTAACAACTTTCATGTTGGAAAGTTTTTCATTTGAAGCTTCCTTGATGGAGAAAACAAACTTGACAATTGGCACACCAATTGTTTAATGAAATTATGGCCTGGAGGCCTGAAATTGCTTGGTCATGACTTGTAATTGGCCTTGATTTTCCTCAACTTTGATTGATTATAACTTCCTCAATTTTGATCCAATGGAAGTGTTCTTGTTATGGATTTGAAGCTTAGGATGTAATATTTTGTTGCGGCCTGGTGGAATTTTCAATTGAGCCTTTAATTTTGAGAAATAATGCTCCAAATAGGGGTGTTAAAATGGCTAGAACTTACTATTTTAAGAAACCTTAATCATCCCAATTTGGAAACTTTGCACAAGTCTTTCTTTTTGAATCTCTTGACATTTCTTGATCAAATCTTCACCATTGATCATATTCAACTTGTGGACTATGAATTTGACCTCAAAAAGTCAGGAGTTAACTTTTTCCTCTACACATTTGATTTTTCCTCAATTTCTTGATTCTCAAGTAACTGATCAATTGGAAACCTTCTGAAATGATCCAATGGCCAATCTTCCATCCTTAGATACTTAATATCATATATAAACCCTTGTGATAAATTTTGAACCAAAATTTAATCAGGAGACTGCTTGAATCTCAAACCCTAATTTTGGACCATTTTTGTTAGGAGGTGATGCACTGCTTCAATTTATTGATCAATTCTCATCTTCAAATGGCTTATGGGATTAAATGAGGTGATTTATGGTATAAGAGACCCTTAAGAATTGTTGGGAGACACTTAGCTCTTGTTCTTTGGCTTTAGATGATCAAAACTTTGGAAATCACCTAAGCACATGCCCTAGGCTTCAACCAATGAAGTATGCTTATTTTATATGACTTGAATGCAATTCAATGCATGAAAGTGTATGCTAAATGATATGAAAATAAGAGGGAAAATTTTGGGGTGTTACACATTGTCCATATCGTCTTTCTCATACTAGGTATCTACTAAAAGGTTGGGGCAAACTTAAGAGGTCACATCACCTTTCCTTGAGTCTTGCACAACAGAACCCTAGTTGAGTTTTTTTCATAATCTGGCGTTTGACAAGGCTGGTCTGCTTTTAAGACTGAGTATGGATCAGAAGATGGACACCTTTAGTTGAGCTCTTTATAATCTGAGTTGTCACCAGAGGCTGGGATACCATGATCATGTTTTTATCCTTTAGAAGCTGATATTCACATTCAGAGTCATCAAATTATGATACTTTAGAATCTGAGTCACTTTACTTCTCTACATATGCTTTGATCAGGGTCAATTCAAAATTAAATTTTAAGCTTATGATCATGTACACTTCAACATATGTTAGTATACCTAATTGTTCTTTAAGTACTTTATTATCATCAAAACCTAATGGATATGAAGAATTTTGTTCCAACAAACCATAATGTCAATAATTGAAGGAAATACATCTCTAATTGACATGATATTATTATAGTATCATTTTCTAATTCATCTAATTTTTTGAAATCAAGTACTTTATTACATATAGTATTAAATAATTAGTATAATCTCCCTTAAATGTTTTAATAAGATGCCACAGAAGCCACTAGTTGAAGTTGTTGCATCAAGACATGAGAATCATGAGATTTTACGTCGATTAACTTGAGATCTTTTATTTATACAAGATCCTTGATGTTTGATGAGTACCATTCTGGAACTTTGATACCATGCAAACATTCACAAAACCTTTTCTTTTCCTTTTTAGAGACATGTTGTAGGCAAATAAGTTATTTTTTCCTAATTATTTAGGAGCCAATTATTGTCGTATACCCATCACCACCATATCTAGATGGGAATTCTTACAATCTTTAGTCTTTCCTTGAATGTTTAAAAGTGTTTAAATCAAACTCTTTCACACATTTTTCTTTACATGCATCACATCAAAACAAGGTTTTACATCGAGGCTATACCAATATGGAAGATTAAAGAACACAACCTTTTTTCCAAATAATTTTCTCAATGGGCCCTTTTTTATTCTTTCCAAAGACAACATTAATGTGTTCTTGTCATTTATAAACTTCATCCCTGTTTAAAGGCTTGGGAGTGACATCAAACTCCCGATCTCTGTTAAAAGCCTTCCGCATTATACGATATGAATGATTGGGTTTTAGAAATTTTTTATGCCCAAGTTAGATGTTTTTTTTTCAAACTAAAGTTGGTGTAAACACATATTAGATTCATATATAGGACACGCTTTATGTCCCATGAAATTGTATTCAACCAAATTATCATATGCAGGAAAATTGTTGATTGTGCAAAATAACATTTCACGCGTCTTACACTTTTCATCTGAATACTCATCATCAACGTCAACATCTTCATCCCACAAAACTTTTAAATATAAAATTAATGGACTTATATAAATGTCTATGTCGTTTACAGGTTGTTTTTGCTCCAAATCATCATAGATAACAACATATATTTGCGTTTCATGCACAACCAGGGAGATAGGTTGTAAATTGTGAAAAGAACATACCATAAAGTATGGTTAGTACTCAGATTACCAAAGGGATTCATTCCATTTTTGTCAAGTCTAAGCCTAATGTTTCTTGGCTCATGGCCAAAATCTGGAAATAATAAATCAATTTTTTCAATTGCAAAGAATCATCTCCATTGTGAATTTTCATCACATTTTCTTTCATCTGCATGTCATCTAATACTCTTTTCTTCAATCTTATTACCAAACAGACTCTTGAATCTTGGAATTATTGGCAGGTACCATAACACTTTGGCATAAGGACGCTTCTTGCTATCATCGTCATCACCATTGTTTCCCTTTATCTTATAGCGCGACTCACCATATTTTGCGTATTGATTCAATTTTTCATATTCTTTTATGTATAATATGCAATTAGTACAACATGCATATTTTTTATATACTTCAAATTCATTGGACATAATATCTTCTTGGCCTTATAACCGCGGTCCGACAAATTGTTATCTTCTAGTAGCATTTGTTTCAACAACTTAAGAAATTTTATGGAACTTTATTCGTCCACCCATTTTTTTCCTTCAAATTAAACAATTTTAACACCACAGACAATCATGTAAAACTTGTGCACCCCTTATATAACAACTCATCCTTGTCACTTCATAAAGTATCATAAATATGGGTTTTCCTAAAAGAATATTCTTCAATATCACATATCATATCTTCTAGTCGATCATCCATATATACATCGACCTCATGTTTTTGTGACGCCGCATTTTGTTTTTTTATCTACTTCACCATGCAATATCTATATTGTATAATTTTGACAAATTCCATCACAAAATAGGTGATGGAATATTACTTCGTCGCAGTTTATCTCTTTAAATTACCTCACAAGGACAATAAAAGATTCCATTATCTTCAGGTGGATTTTTTCCCGGTTATTCAAAGAATTCAAGAACTCATTTCTCATACATCAGACCTAATCTATCAATTTTCATCCAACTACATAAATATTGAAATTTATATCAAAAGTTGTAAAATGTTTCAACACATTACAATAATACAACAACACAACAACAACATTCTCAATACAATAACTTACTAAATCAATTTTCAACAACTACAACAACTATATATATCGTAATACAACAATAACAATATCAACAATACATTATCAATATCAATATAAAAACACAATAAGAATGAAACAACTACAACAACAATATATAACATTCTCAACAACACAAAATTAATCTCAATCTCACTAAATCACAACAACATATACCAATAAACAACAACAAAAATTTATAACTATCTCAACTAATAGCAAAAACCTAAAACTCAATATGAATGGTGATGAAATATATAATGTACCATAACGAGAAAATAAAGAGGAAGATTAATGATTTTTGTGTACGCTTCTTGAAGCAACTCCTTGATTTGAACCTGAAATGATGAAGTTTGCTTGGTCTTTGTTATCGCTTTCTTCTGTTCTTTTGCTAGGGCACTTGTGTTATGAAGGAAATCAACTAAAACATCTTATGTTTTAATTTTTAAGAATCACTTTTCACCACGGTTGACAAAATATAACCGTAGTGATATATTATACATATTACTATGATTTCCCTTTGTTAATTCTATGATTGGCATTATGTTTGGTAAAACTAATATGGCTGGAAAATGTTGAATAAGAAGTTCCTTATGTTAAATTAACATGGTATAGATTCTGGAAGAACATGTCAAACATGATGTCCTGACATGTTGGCATAGATAAATGTGGTTATAATAATTGGCAGATACTGAAGAAGATGTTGAAACATTTGCAAATGTCATGACAGAATTACTGTCATATGTTACAGACAGATGTCAAAGAAAATGTTGAAACATCTGCAAATGTCATGACAGAATTACTGTCATATGTTACAGTAAGATGTCAAAGAAAATGTTGAAACATCTGCAACTGTCATGACAGAATTACTGTCATATGTTACAAACAGATGTCAAAGAAAATGTTGAAACATCTGCAACTGTCATGACAACATTACTGTCATGTGTTACAGATAGATATCAAACCAGAAGATTGTGTTAGCCAAAAATTAGCCAAAAGGGGAGTTTGTAGATGTTAAGAATTGGCAGAATTTTTGACAAACAAGAAGTGTTGAACTTAGTTCAGGATGTCACACCAGATGTTGTGACATTGACAAACAGAGTAAAAGTTAATGAACTAAAGTCAAGACATCAGGATGTCACACCAGATGTTGTGACATCGTAAACCTGCAACCAGACTTAAATGATGCATAACAGAAGTGAGTAAATTCAGGAGAATTTATCTGGAATTAATTGTGAATAGATAAGCACTCCAAGGCGCATCTTTAGGGAGCTTAGTTATCTGACTTCAGTATAACAGAATAACTAACTCACCTTGAATCAAGGAGGTAACAAACTAACTAACCCTAATTCAAGGTGATGACAGTGGAATTTATCAGGTCTGGATAATTTGCAAAAAGCCCACAAACCAAGCAATATGTGGCGCTGATTTAAAGGGTGCTGATTTAGAAGATCTTAAAGACTCAATTTAAATTGAAGACAAATATTGAAAAATATAGAGTTTCTATATTTAGAGATATTTTAGGAGTTTTTAGATTTGAAGATCTTTTGGTATATTTGTAGCAAATTTTTTCTGCATATTTGTAGCAGCTATTGTTGTGATTGTTTAGGCCCAAATCTAGTTGGGAATAGGTTATAAAAGAAACCATGTAACCTAGTTTAGAATCAACCCAATCAACCGAAAATGTAAACATTATTAGGGTTGTGTTCTTGTGGCAGCCGTGCGTAACAAGGAACTCTATTATGGCTGTTTCACCTGTGATTCTCGAAGCTTGTAAGCAAGAGAAGTATTGTACTTAATTGAAGCTGCTAAGCAAGGTTAAGTTGTTGTCATGGAAGTATGGATTCTATGAATTGTTGTATAGGTATGAAGTCGTCAATATCAGCAACTGAGAGTTGAGAACTGTGAGACATCACTGAGGTGATTGGAAGTGAGGATGAGTTTCTCATATTTAGGAGTTCCTAAGTAGAAGTTGCATTGGTAGTGATTAAGTGAGAAGACTGTAAACTATAGGTGTTTGCTGAGAAGTCTTTGAATTGGAACTACATAGTGGATTTCCTTCCTGGCTTGGTAGCCCCCAGAGTAGATTGATTTGATCGAACTGGGTTAACAATTCTGTTGTGTTCTTTATATCTTTTCTGTTTTATGTTTTATGCAGTACCTGAACTGAATGTCCTATCAGATGTCACAACATCCTGAAGCATGTTTGACTCTGATATATCAGAATTATTTAAGTACTGATATGTATGCCTTACCATGTTTATAAGTAACAGATAAGATGTCTCAACATCATATTCGACATCTGAGTCTGTCATACCAGAATTTCAATTGGTATCAGAGCAGGCATCCTGGTCTGTTTCTGGATGAGATCTAAGGGGGATACTTTCTGGTTCATGGTAAAGGAAGAAGGATGATATAATGAAAAGCTGTTGGAACTTGAGAGGTTCATATTAGCGTTTGAATGGTCCCTAGAAGTGGAGGATGGACTATTCATCATATGGTGTATATTGGACCGGTCTGGTGTTATCAGGGCTAGAAATTTGCTGGTGAATTGCTGTGTAGCTATGATGTCAGACAGAATGTCCTGACATCTTGGTTCAGAGAATTCTATATTTGAAGGAGGCTTGTGTTTTGTTTTCTGCGAGGTTTGGTTTCAACTTCTGTACTGCTGCATGTGTCTCTAATATATTCTGAAGTTATACCAAGTTTGTGTGTTACTTGTATTAGATGCACTGTGGTTGGTAAATGTTCTGGTTGTTCTTGTATGGGGAGTTATATCTGTATCTGAATTGATGATCATACAATTTATAAGGAATACGGTATAATGGTGTTTTATTCACATAGGTTTGCTGATGTCAGATAAGATGTCTTGACATCGTGTTTCAATATCTTTTGGAGGATCTTACTGTGGAGGAGTTTATTTATCTCCAAGGAATTGCTCTATTATTTATGATGTGTTATGTTGTGTTTGATAGTGGTTCCCCAGTATTTCATACAAAGGCTGTTGTAAAGCTTCAGTTTATAATGTCAAGTTTGATGTTCTATCATGTGATTACAGAACTGGAGAACACTTAGTTCAGAATGTTGTGTTTCTTGATAATAGATTCCTGGTGAAAGAAGAGGTTAGAGCCAAAGCAAAAGAGTATAATTATCAAATCTTTCATGCGGGAGTGAAGATCTTGATAAGTTATTTCTTAAGCTTATTTATGGTGACCTAATTAGGATATTCTTCCTGGTTATGGTGTCCAATGTAGTTTAGGTATAGCTGAAGATAATTTCTCTTGTGAAGATACATGTTTCTGATTGTCTAAATCATGAACTGAAGGAAGTTTCATCAAGAAAGAAGCTGAGTTGATATGTCAATCCTAATGTCTTGACACCACGCTACACATCAGCAGTTTATGGTAAATGTTGAGTCAAAGACCTAAAAGATTGTGGTTTTTTTAAGGATCTCTGAAGCTATGAAGTTGAATACTCTTTGAGATGCTACTGACAATTGTATTTGTGCAAAGTATCTTTCATAATGTTATAGCGCTTCAGTTAGAGCTGATTGAAGAAAAGGTAGTAATCTTGAAAGCAGTAATGTTTCAGAACCAAGCTTAGTTTTGTGTTCCAGAAGAAGGAAACTGGTGTGATATCCTGCTAACATGATGGATGCTTTGGGTGCTAGACAAATGTGTGATGATCACATATGTTTGGAACCTACTCCTAACCTGGAAGAGGAGGCATCTATGCTATGTGTTGAAGGTCTCAAGTTTAAGAAAGTGGGAGTGTGTTGCTAATAACCATAGTTATTGGTGTATGATCAAGGGAATTCTTCATCAAGCTTAGGCCCAATTATGTGATGTCCCCGTATGAAGAGTATAATATGCAGACATGTTAATGGTATGTATCATGCAAGTCACTGCATGTATTTGGGTCTGATAGAAAAAGATGATTAACTTCTGGTGAATTCTCGTACCCTCTGCAAAGAGTTGTACATGGATTACTACTGTTGTTACCCCCAAAACCATAGTGAGTGTCAAATCAATTTGTTTGAGATTGTTGTCAGATCTGATGTTGGAACATCATCTCAAAAATGTTGAGTCTTTAACCAAGGAAGTGAGTTGTGCTCATGGTGGAATATCAGGTCAAGCCACTTACCTAATTCGAAGTGATAGGTGGTGTGGATTAATAAAATAGGGATTAGCAAGTACCACAAGTGTGCAGGAAATGAATGTGAGAAGGTTACCTTATCACATATGATAAAAACCTTGACAGAAGTTGAGTATTTGTCTGCTATTGATAAGGATATGCATCTAACCGATAGTGAATACTCTGACAGGAGCTAAATGTTTATCTGTCTCTGAAAGATGTTGTGCTTTCAACCAATGAGAAAATACATTAATGGAGGATTATGTATTTGTCTGATGTAAAAGTGCAGAACTACAGTCTAAACATCATAATTCAAGAAGTGTTGAGAAATTACTTTTCTCTTTGTGGCTGTATATTTCTCTTCATGGTGTTTTAGTCTGTGATGACCTGAATTAGCTACTGAAGGTGTGATCCTTAGAGATTGTCCTTGGAGCTCTGTGTTGAAGTCCTAAATGATATTGAAACAATCATGTCTATTGGTAGATAAAAGAAGCTTCTGAATATATCTACAAATATGTGTGATAAATGCATGACTTTGGTCATGATTAAAGCTAGCAATGTGACCAACAATTGCTAAGAGCAAGGGAAGAATGTCAGATTGGGAGGTCTGATCAGAATGGTTGTTGAACTGGTAGTTTCTTCTACTACTAGTCATGGATAGTGGCAGTATGAACCCTATGTAGCAAGCAAACTAAGAGCATCTGTTTTGGAATATAAAATCAAATGTGTCTTGTATGGATATATAAGGATATTTATCAGTTGTGCTCTTTGTGGTATTCTCAGAGAACTAGTGTATATGAATTTGTAAAACTCATGATTTTTTTGAGAGTATGTTCATCAGGGGTGTGAAGTTGAGAATTAGTGGAGTTTATGCTCAGCTGGAGTATTGTTTATCCATGACATGAGGAGATCTTGCCAATCTTATCTGGAGCTAACCTTAAAATCCTTCAAAATTAAAAGATTAGATTGTGTAGAACTATCTGATAGGGTTATTATACAAGGATTTAAGATCAATTGTTGTTTGTGGAGTTCAGTTATCTGACTTCAGTATAACAGAATAACTAACTCACCTTGAATCAAGGAGGTAACAAACTAACTAACCCCAATTCAAGGTGATGACAGTGGAATTTATCATGTCTGGATAATTTGCAAAAAGCCCACAAACTAAGCAATATGTGGCGCTGATTTAAAGGGTGCTGATTTAGAAGATCTTAAAGACTCAATTTAAATTGAAGACAAATATTGAAAAATATAGAGTTTCTATATTTAGAGATATTTTAGGAGTTTTTAGATTTGAAGATCTTTTGGTATATTTGTAGCAGATTTTTTCTGCATATTTGTAGCAGCTATTGTTGTGATTGTTTAGGCCCAAATCTAGTTGGGAATAGGTTATAAAAGAAACCATGTAACCTAGTTTAGAATCAACCCAATCAACTGAAAATGTAAATATTATTAGGGTTGTGTTCTTGTGGCAGCCGTGCGTAACAAGGAACTCTATTATGGCTGTTTCACCTGTGATTCTCAAAGCTTGTAAGCAAGAGAAGTAATGTACTTAATTGAAGCTGCTAAGCAAGGTTAAGTTGTTGTCATGGAAGTATGGATTCTATGAATTGTTGTATAGGTATGAAGTCGTCAATATCAGCAACTGAGAGTTGAGAACTGTGAGACATCACTGAGGTGATTGGAAGTGAGGATGAGTTTCTCATATTTAGGAGTTCCTAAGTAGAAGTTGCATTGATAGTGATTAAGTGAGAAGACTGTAAACTATAGGTGTTTGCTGAGAAGTCTTTGGATTGATACTACATAGTGGATTTCCTTCCTGGCTTGGTAGCCCTCAGAGTAGATTGATTTGATCGAACTGGGTTAACAATTCTGCTGTGTTCTTTATATCTTTTCTGTTTTACGTTTTATGCAGTACCTGAACTGAATGTCCTATCAGATGTCACAACATCCTGAAGCATGTTTGACTCTGATATATCAGAATTATTTAAGTACTGATATGTATGCTTTACCATGTTTATAAGTAACAGATAAGATGTCTCAACATCATATTCGACATCTGAGTCTGTCATACCAGAATTTCACCCTTAACAACCGTGGCGAAATTATTTAGGGATTTGTCTATAAAACTGAACAAGTGTGTCATTCAATTTTTTAATCTAACTCATTCCATTTTCAACCTGAATATTCCATTCTTCAAAATTTAATATAATATATTGAAAAATTTGGTTTAAATATTAATGTTAAGATTCACTTTATCAAGTAAATAATATGTTTGAATATTAACTTTGATATTTAATGTCAAATTTTCAATGTATATGAAAATGAATGAAGATATTGTCCAAAAAGGTATAGAAATATTTTCAACTATATTACTGTGAAAGTTAAACTCTTTGTGAGTTTATGAAAATTAAACTCAATGAGATTGAAAAAATGAACGCCACATATAACTACGTTTGGTAGAGATAACTGTGGTGAAAAAAATTATTTTGATATAAATATATAAATTAAGGGGACGATATTTTTGTAATGAAAATATAGAAAATTGTTGGTGCTGAGATTTGAAGTATGTAATCTTTCACCAGATGAAAGATTGGACCGTGATGAAATTTATTTTATTAAATAAATAAATAAGCAAGATGCCTAAATAATATTATTTTGATTTAAAGGCCAAAATAATAAAGTATTATAAAATATATATTTTATAGTAATGAAGAAAAGAAATCATTCTTATCAATTTAACAGTGATAATTAAAATTTAACAAACATTTTCTTCATATGCTTAATAAGCATATGTAGTTTTTCTAAACAATTAGTTGGATTAGAAACTACGATAAATGGAATTAAAAAGTGCTTATATTAGAACAATTTAAAATTCTAAATTTTGTTCTATGTGGTTAGTTAAATCTCCAAAAGTTTAAAAGAAAATATAAGCATAAAAACCTAAAATAAAACCTAAACTATATAAGGAGTAGAAAGTAAGGTTATGATCAAAATATAAAAAAAACAAAAAGCCACAAATCAAACTCAACATGCTTGTAGTTGCAGGGGATAGAAATAGGTTAAATTGAGGTAGGTTTTGTTAAACCTAAATCTGATCTATTAATAAAATGAAAGTTTGAGTGTGAATTGTAGTTTATCATAAATTTATTTTTAGGTTTGAATATGATATTTTTAAGATCCGAGATTATCCTATTAACCTACATAGAAACTTATTTATTATAAAGATATGTAAATAAACAATTTAAATAATATTTATATTGACTAATAAACTAAAAGAGCAATAAAACTAAAGATTGTTTGCATATACTTATTTTAATTTATTTATTAGTATAAATTTTGTAAGACTATTTGTTTAAGAAAATTTATGAAAATAACTTTTGATATTTTTTATAAGGTGTTTTTATCTTATTTTCATAAGTTTTCTGAAATAATCAAATTTTATTTATGTATTTTAATTAAAATTACAAAACATTATATGGTGATATTAAAATAGTTATTTATTTTTATTTAAATAGGTTAATCTAATAGATTTAAAAGATTTTTTTTATAGTTTGATGACTAACATTTGTAACTAAATAATCTTTTAAGAACTTTTTTATTATTATTATTATTATTATTATTATTATTATTATTATTATTATTATTGTATTAAAATATTAATAATAATTCGCATTTATCTAACATAGCTGATGAATATCAATTGAATTACTATATCCCTTAAAAATAAATATAAAATTATATATATTTAAGATTGAAGGTAATAAAAAAAATTTATTTTAATTCTTACAATACAACATTAATATTTGTTTCTAAAGAAAGAATATAGTATTTAATTTTTGATGTATAAAGGATGCAATGGATTAAATAATTAATGGATGTGTCTAGAAGTTAGGTTCATCTAATTTTGTCTTCCATTAGTTAAATGAAAGGGAAGAATATAGGAGTATAACCTTTATGCTGTTTAAAAAATAAATTAATTCAAGCAATTTTTGGTACATGACAGCCATGTTCTACTATTAATTATTCCGCAATTAGAACTTGCAGCACTAATTCTTCAAAACATAATGATAATTAAATAAGAATATACCACCTCCACTAAGCATTAAATTATCATTAGTGCTTTAGTTTGTGACTTAAAATCAATTGCTATTGGTTTATGCTTTATGAATTATGACTTATATTAAAGAATAGATTGCGTAATGGTTTTGGTTTTTATTTTATCATGTTTTAAATTTAGGGTTGGTAATGTATGTGATGTTGAAGATGGGAAATCTTTGTCCCATTTAACTGAAACATTAAGGTCTTAATTGCTTTCATAATGCTTCTCCTCATTTTTTCTATTGTCAATGCAACATATGATATTACAAGTTCTACCAGAAACGTCATGGTCTGGGGAATTATAATAAATCTTATTTTATTAAAATAAAAGTCATTGATTTATTGATTTCATAAGTATCAATAATTTTTTATATAATATATTACTCCATAAGATTAAAAAAATGTGATTGCTATGGATTGAATTAGGGATGTTCATTGGTTCGGTCAAATCTAAATAAAATCGGAATCTAAATCAAATCATGGTATTTGGGATGAGTATTTTTTTAGTTCGGACAAAAACTGAACCAAATAAATAAAATTCGATATTAATTAGTTCGAGTAACAGATTTTAAAAATTTTATCCGCGAGTCCGTCTAGCCGAATCAATTATATTAATTCATATAATCTATATCATTATCTTAGAAACTAAGATACAATATTCAATTTTAAGAAAGAAGAAAAATGAAACAGCATTTGTGACCTTCATAACCTATATAAAAAAACAAAAAACATAATATGTTTTTTATATTATTATAGAAAATTAGTTTATGTAAATTAGAAATATTTAAAAATATATTTGCATTAGTTTTTGATATATCCTATCAATCTAACTCAAACCATCTAATTATTTTTCAGTTTAGTTCGATTTGAGTTTTACAAAAAAAAAGTGAAAATTCAATCCAAATCAAACCATATATTTTTTATTAATTTAAACATCAAATTCTCTTAAAATCGAACAAAACCGGGTCGGAAACACACACCTACACACACTAAATGAACTGCAGATCAATAACTTACACTTATACACATTTTTCTTAATTAGTACATATAAGTTGAACTGCTCAAACCACTTTTATAATAAATATTTATGTTGTTTTAGAAAAACATAAGATACTCTCTATTAAGAATTTTTTTTCATTTTGGTTTTTTTATTTATTTATTTTTGTTTTTAATTTTGCTAATACAAGATTTTTTTATCAAAATTTAATAAGCATAAATATTTATATACAAAAATACGTTTATTGAAAATATCATTTTTTTATAAAAGTGATTGATGTATAAATATAATAATTTGATTACAAATAAATATTATCGGAAAAGATGAAACCATGAACCAACTGTAATATCCCGTAAATTTAATTAAAACGTTAATTAAGATTAAATGAGTTTCGGTGTGCTCTGAGAGTTTTTAACTTAAATAGTTAGAGCAATCAACAGACTCGAATTAAATAGTTAATATTATCTGACTCAAAAGTTTTGTTAATTAAGTGACTCAAAGACATTTTTGGATACGCTTTATTTGGACTCATTAGACTACAACATATGTTATATATATATATATGTATTGTTGCATTTTGTTTTCAAAGATAGAAAGAAAGGAAAGAGAAAGAAGAAAAAGGTGAAGAGAAAGAAGGAAAAGAGGAAAACTTGGAGAAGAAGAACTTTGTATCATCAAGCTTCATTATCCATCATTCATCTCACAATCTTCATCTCTAGAGGTGAGTCTAGTTAGAGACTTTTCTTATAAGTTTTCTAAATTTCTAGGTTTAGGTCAAATTTGATAAAAAATCCTACAAATTCTTGAATCTAACGCTAGAAATATGGGATTTGTCGGTTAGTAACATGTGTACCAAATCTATATGACCTATTTTACTGATCCTTGAAGTTTTAGTGATGAAAATGGGATTTTTGTTGGGATTTTTGGACTCTAGGAATAGCATTTTGATTCTGGTGTGAATCGCCGGGGGGGGGGGGTGCTTTGAGCGTCGGGCGGTGAAGCTTTGAACGCCGAGCGAAGTAGGAGGCGATGAGAGAAAAATCTTTGTCTTGAAAATTTTCTAAGATTGGGCTTGTGCGGCTGCGATCTGTTGGATTTATTAATTCAGCGTCACCCTTAGGGATTCGATGGGCTTAACATCCCAACCCATGGCGCTTAATAGGCGCAACCCCTTGAAAGACTCTATACTATAAGGAAATAAAGTTGCGCCTTCACTAACAACAATTGCTTTTAGTGCAGTGGTAAGCGCTTGATCCAACAAGTGGTATCAGAGCCAGGTCATGGGTTCGAATCCCCCCGGCTGACACTGGGGGGGAGCTTGTTGGATTTATTAATTCAGCGTCACCCTTAGGGATTCGATGGGCTTAACATCCCAACCCATGGCGCTTAATAGGCGCAACCCCTTGAAAGACTCTATACTATAAGGAAATAAAGTTGCGCCTTCACTAACAACAATTGCTTTTAGTGCAGTGGTAAGCGCTTGATCCAACACGATCGTCGGCGAAGCAGGAGGCGCGGAGTGTAACGCTTGTATTTAATTAAATATGTTCCGTATTTTTGTTGAATATGTTGAATAAGTTGTTTTGCGATGATAAGTTGATAATCGGGTAAATAGTCGATTTAGTTAAGAGAAATTAATATTAGAAATAATGTTAATTTTAGGAGAATATTAATTAAATTGGTTGGGTTAAGTTGTGTGTGCGAAATAGCAAATTAGGGGTATTATGTAGTAGGCCCAGAGGATTAATAAACACATTAATTATTACGTGATTAAAATGAGATAGTGGGGTTATGCAGCAAACAACATGAAGGCAGTTAGGTCACGTAGTTTTATCAAGCAGTTAGAACCAGGGGTTTGGAAGCACAAGGTTGGAAAAGAGAGATTACGAGAAGTTGCCATTGGAAAATCAAGTTTCAGATTCAATCGGAAATTCGAGCTACCTTCAATCCAAGGTAATGGTGGGGTTCGAATTTTATAACTGGGAATACGATAATTAATATGTAGGATTGGGATTATATAATTTTCTACTTTGTGGTGTTGTTTTGTGTTGAATAAATGTTATCATTTATGTGGAAGAATTGTGAAATGTTGATGTTTATGCTGAGGATCATTTTTCGTGGTAATCGGTTTTGTGAATCAGGAACTGTTAATAAACATGGAGGAATTAGATTGAATTTTAGGTGTAACACGTAGTCGAAAATAATACTGAAACCTAATTATGGAAAAATGGAAGAAGACTGGAATTCAGAGAGGAAACTGGAAATTTGGAAATTCGGTGACGGGGTCACGAAGGGGGTGGTACACGCCACTTAGGGGTGGCCACCCAAATTACTTGAAGGTGGCACAAGCCACCTGAAGGATACATAAAAATTGGCGCAAGCCACCATTTGGTAGTGAGAGCCATGAGAAAAAGTGGCGCAAGCCACATAATAAAGAGGTGGAAACCACTTGTTTTGTAACAACATAGGTTATACATGTGTGTCTAGTTATTTAATTAAATTGGTTGTTGGCATAAAGGAATAAATGAATTATTTAATTAGTTTATTTGTGAGTAGTGATTAATTAATTAATCAGTACATTATGTGAGTAGTTAATTAATAAGTAGCAGTAGTGGACTTGTATGAGAAAACAGAAAACGAGTAATTGGCCGATACTGGTATATTATAGTAGAATAGATTTTTGTGATAGCAGAAATAGTAACAAAAAAATGTGTTTATCAGTAAGTTGAAATTCAGCAGAATTAGTGGAATTTAGTAGTAACAGAGTGTAAAACAGTACCGATTTAATCGAATAAGTGAAATTAAGGGTAAGAAATTAGTTGTCTAGAATTAGTTGAAATTGGTTGAGGTAGTTCACATAAATTAGTAGGTGATTTTGGTTGGTTTATTTTGTTGAAATTTGATCAAATAGGTGGATTAAATAACTTGATTTGTCCCGATTTATAGGCATATTTGAGTTATAGGTCTGATGACCAGTGTTGATTTAAGTTGTTGCAGTTGATGCATAATTGTTGTTGTTAAGTTATGGGAGAAGATGAAGTGAAATGAATAGAGTTGCCAGCTAGGCATTTTTATCCCGAAGGAAAGGTAATGCTGCATAAACCTAGAAAAAGATGGATAAGACGGTTGTGAACCAGAGAAACTGAGAAAGGGGGTTGGTTACAACCTGGGAAGGTATTAGCACCCAGATTGTCCGTCGTACTCGACGGGATCCGCGCTTAAAAGTTTGTGTTTATAGGGGTAGGTGTATGTGCTATTTGTGTGCAAAAGCTGGAAATGAATGTACAGGTGTCAGTGCAAAAAGAAGTGAAATGCTCAGGAACTGAGGCTTAAAAGAGAATGCTGAAAGAGGGGGAAGACACAGAGACTTTTGTTCGATAATTGTTAAATTATGCCTACGTATCCTCGCATGCAATGAGGAAGTCAGAACACCGTAGTTCGACTCAAAGAGACTGAAAATAAATTGACTGATGAACTGCTTGCTTGTCTATGCTCAAGTGTATGACTCGTCTGGCTCGAGTGCTAACTGTCTTGCATTAGACGGAAGAAGCAAGTTCTCGTTTGTGAATGAAGATGATAAGAAAAGAATCCCGAAGGAGACAATTATTGTTTGTTTTTTGGTGTTTTGAGTTTTTTATTGTTTTTGGAGTTTGTCATAAGTTAATGAGCTTAAGCCTAAATCAAAGGTTGTAAACTCATTATATCCTCCCTGATTAGGGATAATGAGAATACTTAAGTATGAGATAAACATCTCAATTTAATTACCATGATGATGTAGGATTAAGATCATTAACCTACTTGTGATTATTTAGATGTTTTTGGTTTTTTTGTTTGGTGTTAAGTAATGAGTTTAATCTCTAATCAAGGATTAGTGAACTCATTACACCATCCTAATAGAAGGATAATAGATGAGCACACTTAAGCTGAGGAAGATACCTCAACTCAATCCATGATTAGGGATTAAACTCATGACAAAACAAGCCTTTATTGAAGTGGATTTTAATTAAGGGATAAGATTAAGAAATGAGTTTTATGATTGGTAAGACAACTTGAGGGGGACTTGTCCATTAAACACTAGGGTTAGTCCTTCTTAACCATAAAGGAAGAATTAGAACCCTAATGTAAGGCCCAAGTTACAAGTTAATGTCTTAGTGATTATTAGATGGATTGATTAAGAGGTTTAAATAGATTAAGGGTTTAACACTTAGGATTAAAATTATACACTCCATCCTAAGAGAAGGATGTAAGCATAACCCTAATTCCAAAGTCCTAAAACCTTAAAGGTTTAGTCTCTAATGATGAGATGAGAAGAGAGACACAAAGAAGACTCAAAGTTAAAACTAAGGGGGACTAATCACAACCCTAATTATTACCATGTTTGGATGTTCCTATGGTTTGTAAGGCTTAAGAAAGTTCTTCAAGGAAGCCACCAATGGAAGAAGCAGATGGAAGGAGGAAGAAGCAGAAGAAATAAGTTACTTACTTCATTGAAGAAGATAAGTAACTTAGAGAAAGAAAGTGAGAGATGAACATGAGTGATCAAGCCCACTCAAAGACAACTAAAAATGCAGAAAAGATGCATATGAAGAAGATGAAGATAAATGAGAAGTGAAGGCAAATCCACTTCTCAAACTAACTTACCACCTAAAAATGTTAGTACAAGATGCATAAGGAAAGAAATGAAATGGAATGAAGCATATGCAATTACAAAGATCAAAACCAGAAGCATACACATGATGAAAATGATGTTATGATATGATGCAAAGACATTCAAGATGCATATATGTGATCATACAAGAGAGTGAATGCATATGAGGCATGTGGGAAGCATGAAAACACATGGATGTTTATGAAATGAAATGGATGCAAAGCATAGCAAATGTATGAATAAATGATCAAACAATGTTCAAGCAATGTCTTAAGATGTCTAAGATGGCATACAAATTCTTGGAATGATATGACAAGTTCATATGTTCATGCAATGCAATGTAAGATGCAAGTAAAGATGGAAAATTAGGGTTACATGAAAGGATGAGATGCAAATGATCAAAACAGAAACATATTTCATGATAAAAAATTGAAAATTCACTCAAAGGAACCCTATACCTATATGATATCACACCCCAAAGGAGAAGGTCTAACTCTTAACCTAAAGAAAGTTATGATTTTTCTAAGTTTGCTAGGGTTTTAGGGTGCTTCTAAGGGAAAAAATGCAAATCAATTTGAAAATGAAAGATAAATTCATGCCAAAAATATCTTAGAAACTACATGATATGCACAAAACAATGCAAAAAGAATCATCTTCAAACTCTTCTTGGTTAGGCAGAAAAGATTTTTCTAAGTTAGGGTTCAAAAATAGGATTTAAATGACCCTTAATTCAAACAAAATTCTCAAATGATCATCAAACCTAAAAAGAAATTTGTGTGAAGAGTTTGAAAATGTTTCTAAATGCAAAGGGATGATTCATGATTTTTTTGGTGATTTTTAGAAACTTAAATGGTATTTTAATTAATTAAATTCAATTAATTAATTAAAATAAACATTTAAATATTTTAAAATACAATTTTTATGCAAAAAATAAAATAAAAATCATTTTCTGATTAAGAAAAATATTTGGAATAAAAATGCAAAAGGAAATATTTTTGGTATTTTTCTAACTATTTTTAAATAATTATGCAAGAAAATACAATAAAAATGAAATAAAAATCAATTTAAATAGAAAGTATGAGGATCCAATGGATGAGATTCAAAGCTGAGGGAAAAGTGTTGACTGGTGCGCAGACCAAGGGTTCGATTCCCACGGAAGGCAAAAACTCTACTAGTGAGGGGAGTAGAGAAGATCGTGAGGTGGCAGTGCCGAGATTGCCTTACGAGGGGCCCGGGCTGTTACACTAATCACCTTCAGACGACCGGAACAGTGGTTCCGATCGTCTTCTCCGGCGAGGCCAAACAACCAACTTCTTCCCTAGGCCATTTTAGGATCTCTAAAGCTCCAGATAAAATCCCCAAACCTCCCTGAGCATGAATCTACCCTCAAAACAAATTTCTAATGCAACATGATCAAGATACGAATCAAAACACAAAAATGGAAAAACTTTCAGAAGCACGATACAGGCTCAATACTCACTCATTTTCAAAACCAACAAGTACAGTGTGATCAGTGAAGCATGAAGATCATTTTAATAACTTAAAAAAAGGATTCTGGAAAATTTGTTCTTGATGATACCTGAGATGAAGCTTTTCAGTTTGGCACTTTCTGAACCTCTCCTTGATGCTAAACCACCTCACTTGATCCCCTGATGATGTTGCAAGGCTTTGAATGAGTTTAGAATGGCTGGATTGAGAGGATGAACTCTTGCTGCACCAGAATCATGTTTTGTGTAGAGGGGCTTTGAGGCTTGTTTAATGGTTGGGAAATGATCTATGGATGATGGTGAGTTGGTTTATGAAGTTTGTTTGAGGTTTGAGTGGCTGAGCAGAGAGAATCGAAAGTTTGAAGGTGGAGAGGATTTTTGTGAAACTTGCTCTATGGGATGATTCAGGCTCCAAGGTTATGTGAAATGGCCTACTTTTGGTCCACATAACATGTCTCTATTGGCCAGAGCGTTGTTGTGGCTGCAGCTGATTGATATGGACCAAGTTGCAAAAAGTCAACATTATGTGTACTTGAGGTATGGGCTCATGCAGGGGTGGTTCAATGGCATGTCTGGCCTCATCTTGGATCTAGGAGAGCCATGGAATTGAAATTATGCAGCTGGATGACTTGGAGGGAAAGATTTCATAGGTTTTGCAAGATTTTGCATTTTTGCCCCCTTTGAATTATCTTGTGATGCAAGGCATGAAAACAAGTGATTCCTTGGGCAATTCTGACCCAAATGAGTTGCACTATGATGTATGATGTTTAGAGATGCATTAGAGGTCATGAAATGGCTTGGCAAGTGGTTTTGCAAAAAATCCTCTTTGGTGTATACTTGAAAATTATAGGAATTTTGCCAACTTTGAAGGATCATAACTTGAGTTCCATAATGAATTAGAACATGTTCTTGTACTTTTTGAAAAGGGAAAGACCTAATTACAAGTCATTTCCATTTTTGGCAACTTTTGGTTTAGCTCAAATTTCTTCAATTTTGTGAACTTCCAAGCACTTCAATGATCAAATAAAGATCATATAACTTCAATTTGATGAAAATACCCATTTGGTTCCATTGTTGGGGGCCTCAGATGCCCTGATTTTGCTCTGACTTGCTCAAGAAGTTACCCAATGTACAAATGACTTCCACAATGAATTTCTTCATCAAACATGGTACACATGATCCTTATAAAATCTTAAGAACAATAGAAACAAGAATGACACAAAAATTTGGAGTTAAGGCCTATGAAACCAAAACCCTAATTTTGGTCATCTGTGTAGTGAAAACCCTAGCTCTGCTTCCATGCCTTGCCAGTTCTTGTGATTTCTTGACTTCCTTGAACTTTGAGGGATATAATATGATGAAAGAACACTCATGGACCCTATTGGAACACTTAGAGACCTTTGGAGTGGCTCAGATGGATCCTTGGATTTCTCAAATCACAAACCCTAGATGTAGATGAACTTGAACTAAACAGTGAAACAAAAATGCAATATGAGGTGGTATGCTTATGCTAATGCAAATATGAAAGATCACAAGCCATGGTGTGATATGAGTGAGGGAAAATTTGGGGTGTTTACAGCTGCCCCTATTCAAACATGAGTTAGCTGTGAAGGATGTAAGCGCCTGGCTTAACAGACAAACAAGATAACTTGTGGTTGAATACCAAAGACAGTCCGAAATTTGCACTCGCTGGGGAGAAGAAGAAAAGGGATATAAATTGTAAAAGGAAGTATAGTATGATTATCAAATGAAAGCGATGGAGGACAACCATCGAGCAGAGGACGACTGCTGGGGATAAAGCAATGAAGGGGACGACCGACATGCTGGGGAAATAAAGAGACCACGACGGGGACGGCCATCGGGTAAATAAACAAGATTCTCTGGGGGATTAAAGTGAAGGCAATGATGGAGACGGCCATCAGGTTTTCAAAGTAATGTAAACAACGATGAAGACGGTCATCGATTTAAAGAATAAATGAAATAAATGATGAGGGACGGTCATCAAAGGTGAAGGACGATCACCTAGCAGGGGACGACTACTCTTTATCACAATATAGGACGAATGTCGGATAAAAAGGGTCGACGATGGGGATGGCCATCGGATAAGCATGATGAAGGACGATCATCAAGAGGTGAAGGACGATTACCTAGCAGGGGACGACTGCTAA
This sequence comes from Lathyrus aphaca, assembly GCA_963966055.1. Taxonomy (NCBI): domain Eukaryota; kingdom Viridiplantae; phylum Streptophyta; class Magnoliopsida; order Fabales; family Fabaceae; genus Lathyrus; species Lathyrus aphaca. Next base: position 101,227,780 of record OZ014519.1, on the reverse strand, counting down.
ATATTACGACATAGGACGAATGTCGGATAACAAGATCAACGATATGGACGGCCATCGGATAAAACGATGAAGGACGATCATCAAGAGGTGAAGGACGATCACCTAGAAGGGGACGACTGCTACAATATCACGACATAGGACGAATGTCGGATAGAAAAGGGTTCCAATAATGGAGACTCCACTGGGAAAAGGATGAGGGACGGTCATCCAAAGGTGAAGGACGATCACCTGGAAGGGTACGGCTGCCGAAAGTATCACAACATAGGACGAATGTCGGATAGAAGAAAGTTGTTCTGTTGGGGAGGTGGTAAACACGAATGAGTGTTTACGCTTTCCGAAGTAAAAGGTATAAGTGTTTTGACACTGTGTATAGATTAAAGATGCGGACGAGCATCCTTAAGACCATGATACGGACGAGTATCGGTAGAAACAAACGCTGACGTGTGTTCAGAGCTGATGATACAGACGAGTACCAACTGGTTAACAAAGAACACGGACGAGTGTCGAATCTGTGGGGAACAAAATATGGACGAGTATCAGAGACTTCTGTATAAGTATGAGTGAGGATATTGATTTGTTGGTGAAGTATGAGCAAGACACGGACGAGTGTTTAACTTGCTGGGGAATGTATGACACGGACAAGTGTCAAAAGAGAATGTATAGGTTATGAACAAACATTTATATATGAGAGTGTAAAAGGTGTTTCGGCGACCCGTGGGGATAGGATGACACGGACGGGTGTCGAAAGGAGTGTGTTATAAACAGGTGTTTGATTGGCCACAAGTGTTTTAGCAATCGTGCTGGGGAAGGGTGACACGGACGGGTGTCAACAAGGGTATGTACAGGTTTCTGGATGCAAAAAGCATGTTTTTGCCCATATCTGCGGGGGAACAATATGACACGAACGAGTGTCGAAAGAACGTGTATGAACATGCATCTGTGTTGGAGAGTGCAAAAGGGGACGCTTTGGCTTTTATTTGTAGGGGATGTGAGATTTTATATATTGCTGATGAAATATTGATGGTATTTGCCGGCAACTGGCTCGAACCTGGCTTGTGATCATGCAAATGTTTGATTTTTACCGTAATGCTCCGTATTAGACGGAATGCTATGCTCTGTGGGGAAAAATGATGCGAATGCTATGATTATGCAAAGGGAACTCGATCCGGAATTTGGATCCCACTGAAGATTTGATCTCTGGTTGATCTGCTTAGGAGGGATATCCCAACTGGGGGAGACCTTTGGTTGATCTGTTAAGATATATAGCTCTGCTTGGGGAAATAGATCATTGATAGACCTATCCTGTAAGGAGAAACCCAGCTGGGGATAAGGAAGCTTCCGTCACTTTATTGCGTAAGATTTTCAAACATTGCTCTTCAGGGGAGAGGCTGAAACTTCTGCGGGGAGATAGTTCTTTTATCTTTGAGAGACCTGGCACTCTGTTTGGGGAAGAAAAGATAACTGAATGATCTTCCTAGAGAACTCTGTGGGGATCCCGACTGGGGGAAGCTCCTGTTGAATAGACTTATGCTAGGGATGAGGAGGCTTTGACAACTCCGCTGGAGAAAAGCATCCCCCAGGGAGGAGGTACGCTGAGGAAGTGTGCTTGGCATGCCCCAGGTTGCGTACTAAATACCTGTAATCTGTTAAGACAAGAAACACACAAGCATTCCGAGGTATCCCTTACCGGATTCCGTCATAGGAATTAGATATTCCTGAGAGTAAATATATTTCCTGCAAGCATTTATTAAGAATGGCTCATTTGTTTTATGCAAGTATTATATCATGGATATTGGACATTTTGCAAACGAAACAAAAATGAACAAAAAGAGGTGTGACTGAAAATCTGGTTTTATTAATCTGGGTGCCTTGAATTGGCAAATACAGTCAAAGAAACAAATCCCTTGGAATGAAGAGATTGTTACAAATTGAAAAAGTAAAAGTGCTGGCAATGTTGACGACGCTCTGACGAGCTTCCTTTGCTATGACCTGTATGACCTTGACGTTCTTCTCATCTTGCTTTCTGAAGAAGGTTAATTCTGACTGATGCTTTATCCTTTCGAAGCTTGCCATGTTGTAAATGATACAGACGAATTCAAGATGCAGTTGTTCGCTTATTCCCTGATTTTGCATGGATCGCCCTTTCGGGTTTTCAATCCACCGGGATACCCATTTTTGCCTGAGTTGTCCAATGTATCTTTTCAACTCAGCGGGTGTACATTTTTTTGATTCAATTTTCCCTTATTTTTGCCCGAGTCTTTTATTCTGTTATTGACTCGCCGAGATGCCCTATTTTTGCCTGGACTTACATTCTGTTTTTATGTCCAGCGGGTCATTTTATGCGAAGTATTTTTTTACTGCATCTGAGTTCACAGGGGATAAGAAATCCTCTCCATCCATAGTAGAGAGCATCAGTGCTCCACCAGAGAAAACTTTCTTTACTATGAATGGACCATCGTAATTTGGAGTCCATTTGCCCCTGTGGTCTGTATGAGGAGGAAGAAGTCTCTTCAGCACAAGATCTCCCACTTGGTATTCTCGAAGCCTGACTTTCTGATCGAAGGCTTTCTTCATCCTTTTCTGATATAGTTGCCCATGACAAATAGCAGCTAATCTCTTCTCTTCGATCAGATTCAATTGATTGTACCGAGATCGGACCCATTCTGCTTCATTCAGTTTTACATCCATCAGTACCCGTAAGGAGGGTAGCTCAACTTCAACAGGTAGGACTGCCTCCATACCATACACAAGCTGGTAAGGTGTTGCCCCAGTAGACGTTCTGATTGAGGTTCGATACCCATGAAAGGAAAATGGTAGCATTTCATGCCAGTCTTTGTAAGTAATCACCATCTTTTGCACAATCTTCTTGATGTTTTTGTTAGCTGCCTCAATAGCGCCATTCATCTTTGGCCTGTAAGGAGAAGAGTTGTGATGTTGGATTTTGAAGTCCCGACACATTTTTGCCATCATTTTGTTGTTCAAATTGGAACCATTATCAGTAATGATTCGCTCAGGTACTCTATATCGACAGATGATATCTCTTTTCAGGAATCTGGCTACCACCTGTCTGGTGACGTTTGCATACGAAACTGCTTCGACCCATTTGGTGAAGTAATCAATGGCTACCAGGATGAATTTATGGCCATTTGAAGCAGTCGGTTCAATCTTTCCGATCATGTCAATGCCCCACATGGTAAAGGGCCAAGGTGAAGACATCACGTTCAAAGGATTCGGAGGCACGTGCACTTTGTCTGCGTAGATCTAGCACTTATGGCATTTTCTGGCATAGGCACAACAGTCTGCATCCATTGTGATCCAGTAGTAACCTAATCTTAACAACTACTTTGCCATTGCATATCCTCCAGCATGGGTACCGAAAGATCCTTCATGCACCTCGTGCATCAGCAAGTCTGCTTCTTTCTTATCAACACATCGGAGCAGAACCATGTCAAAGTTTCGCTTGTATAATGAACCATCAGCATTAAGGAAGAAACTACCAGCCAGTCTTCTTAATGTCTTCTTATCATTGGATGATGTCCCAGGTGGGTATGTTTAATCCTTTAAGAAGCATTTGATGTCATGGAACCAAGGCTTGTCATCTTTAGCAATGTCCACAGAGAATACGTATGCTGGTCGGTCTAGTCTGAATACTAAAATCTGAGGCACATAATTGGCAGTCTGAACCTTGATCATGGAGGAACATGATGTCTTCATCAGGGAAGTCATTGTCCATCCTTCTTCTGGGTCATGCCCTTCAGTGTGAACAAGCTCTTCATGATCTTTTGCTTTTAGGAACATGATGTCTTCATCAGGGAAGTCAAATCTCATGGGCTGGTAATCATCAATGGGTTGCTCAGCTAGATAGTCAGACAGTACACTGCCTTTGATGGCCTTTTGAGATATGTACTGAATGTCATACTCTGTCAGAATCATTTGCCATCTTGCAACCCTCCCGGTAAGTGCTGGCTTCTCAAATATGTACTTGACGGGGTCCATTTTTGAGATCAATAAGGTAGTGTGAGTCAGCATATACTGTCTTAGTCGACAAGCAGCCCACGCTAAAGCACAACAAGTTTTCTCGAGTAGTGAATAACGTTGTTCACAGTCGGTAAACTTTTTTCTTTGGTAGTATATTGCATACTCTTTTCGACCAGACTCGTCATGCTGGCCCAACACACACCCCATTGATCCTTCTAATACTGTCAGGTACATTATTAGAGGTCTTCCTTCAACTGGAGGCATAAGAATTGGAGGTTCCTGTAAGTACTCCTTGATTTTGTCAAAATCCTTCTGACAATCTTCGTTCCACCTGACCGTTTGTTCTTTTCTTAACAATTTGAACAAAGGCTCACATGTTGCTGTAAGGTGAGATATGAACCTTGATATGTAGTTAAATCTACCTAAGAACCCCCGAACTTCTTTTTCAGTCCTAGGTGCAGGCATCTCCTGAATGGCTTTGACTTTGTCGGGATCAACCTCAATTCCTTTTTCACTTACGATAAATCCCAGCAACTTACCAGAACGTACCTCGAATGTGCATTTGTTGGGGTTTAATTTCAATTGGTACTTTCTCAGACGCTTGAACAACTTCAGCAGATTTACTAGATGATCTTATTCAGTGAGGGACTTGGCAATCATGTCATCCACGTAGCATTCAATTTCTTTGTGGATCATGTCGTGGAATAACGTTACCATAGCCCGTTGATCGGTAGCACCAACATTCTTCAGTCCAAAAGGCATTACCTTGTAACAAAAAGTACCCCAAGATGTAATGAAGGTTGTCTTTTCCATATCTTCGGGTGACATCCTGACCTGATTATACCCAGAAAATCCATCCATGAAGGAAAACACCGAGAACTGAGTTGTGTTGTCGACTAATACATCAATGTGAGGTAATGGGAAGTCATCCTTTGGGCTAGCTCTGTTCAGATCCCGGTAATCCACACACATCCGTACTTTGCCGTCTTTCTTAGGCACTGGTACAATATTAGCAACCCACGACGGGTAACTAGTTACAGCAAGGAAACTGGCGTCCCACTGTTTCTGCACTTCTTCCTTAATCTTCATGGCCATATCTGGACGAGTACGGCGTAGCTTCTGTTTTACGGGAGGGCAATCTTCTTTCAAATGCGGCTTGTGCATAACAATGTCTGTATCAAGACCTGGCATGTCTTGATAGGACCAAGCAAAGACGTCGACGTATTCTCGAAGCATGTCAATGAGTTGTTCTTTTACTGAAGCCTGCAGATTGTCCCCAATCTTCACCTCTTTCAAATCCTCTTCGGTACCAAGATTAACTGTTTCAACCTCCTCCTGATGAGGAGTAATCACTTTCTCTTCTTGCCTCAACAGCCTGGCTAACTCTTCAGGTAACTCATAATCTTCTTCAACCCCTTCATCAACTTGATTAATTGGATTGTCGAAGTCATACAAGGTCATAACAGTGATGTTATCGGTGCAATCTAGAGGATGATCTCTGCAAGGGTTGAGATTTGTTTGTTTTAGTGATCAATTTTAATCTTGTTTTAGAAAAAGTGAAAATGAAGTTGTTTATTTTGAAAACATTGCCATTTTATTGTTTTGTACAAAAGTGAAAAATGAAAAGACAGTGAGCGAAAAAAAGACTAGTTTGTAAAAGATGTCTGATATTCATTGATTAATCCATTTGCACAAAATTACAATATGGCCCTATTACAAAATGAGTCATGACACCTTGGGAAAGATGCAGGACTTGATGCATGCTGGAAAAAAAAGCAGGAAATAATAATTACTCTGCAGGAGTAACCCTTATAATTTCCTGGGAAGACCAGTTAAGGACTTGGTTCCCCGGGATCCTTGGACGTATCCAGCTCTCCAGGTTGCGGTCGCTTTCCGCCTCGTCTCCCAGGTTGTTAACAGCATCTGGGGTGAGCATCCCCCACTGATGAACTTAGGCTCTTTAGCATCCTCCGATTGATCTTGTCGGAATGGTTTGTAACCCAAACCGAATTTATCCTCCTTCTTTTCCACTGGAAGCAGCTTGCCCCAGCCTTGGGCATTACCATCTTCAACAACCTTCTGGGATTGCTGATAGGAGACAATTGAAGTACCCATCCTATCTTCCTAGGATGCAGCAAATACTTCAGACGTCGCCTCATTGACATTCAGGTTCTCGAACCCTTGGCTCATAGTTTCATGGATCTCACCATCCATCTCAATATACTTGTAAGTAGCTAGATGGCTAACAAATATGTCCTCTTCACCACAGATGGTGATAATCTTTCCTTCCCACTCATATTTCAATTTTTGGTGAAGGGTCGACGTTACTGCTCCTGCGGCGTGAATCCATGGTCGACCCAACAAACAGCTGTAGGCCAGCTGTATGTCCATCACATAGAAAGTAGTCTTAAAGACCTGTGGACCGATTATCACTGGCAGCTCCACCTCTCCAAGAGCAGACCTCTTGGAGCCATCAAAAGCCCTGACCACAAGGTTGCTTGGTCGGAGAGCTATTCCATCATACTCGAGCTTGACAAGAGATTTCTTCGGCAAGACATTGAGTGAGGACCCAATGTCTACAAGAACATGAGATAGTACAACTCCTTTGCACTCCAGGGTTATGTGCAAAGCTTTGTTGTGGTGACGTCCTTCTGTTGTCAAATCAGCATCAGTGAAACCTAGCCCATGGCTAGTATTGACATTAGACACCACTATTTCAAGCTGATTCACTGTGATCTCTTCCGGCACGTAGGCAGCGTGCAGAACTTTGAGTAGTGCATCCCGATGGGCTTCGGAACACAGCAGCAGGGATAATATAGAGATCTTAGAAGGAGTCTGGTGGAGATGATCCACAACTTTGTAGTCACTTCTTTTAATTATCCTCATAAATTCATCCACATCCTGATCAAAGGATGATTTATGAGTCTCTTTTGATGCAGATTCTTCAGGTATCACACTTTTTCCTTTGGCTTTGGCAGCAGCCTCTGCCTCAGCATTAATTCTGGGAGCTTGTGATGCGAAGAGGCGCCCGCTTCGGGTGAAGCCTCTGCCTCCCCCGACGTTTTCCACTTGTGGGGTGTGAACAGAAGAATCGAGAAGGACTTTTTCTCCGTTGCAGTAAAGGTCAGCACCATAATGCCATGGTACAACACTGTTTTTATCATATGGAATTGGCCTTGGCACCGTGATGGTGACTGGGCTCACTGTAGCAGATGTTGGAACTGTAATAGTCTGTAGATCATAGAAGATAGTGACAGGACTTCTTGTGGATGTTTGTGGTGGTGAACTGAAGCTTGGTTGAAACTGTTGTTGAGATTGCTGAAAGTTGCTGGAGTTCGGGACCGTTGTCGGGTCATAATAGATGGTAACTGTGGAAACGTCGTTGTTGGTGGTTGCTGGAGTTGTAGAAGGAGATGAAATGGAACTATTGTTTGTTGAAGTGACGGAAGAAATGGTTGCTGAAGTTGTAGATGAATCAGTAGGAACAATGGTTGTTGCAGTTGTAGAAGAATCACTTGTTGTTGACAAAAGAGTTGCTGGTGTTGTAGAAGTAGTTGTGGTAATTTGCAGAATGCCTTCTTTAATCAAGAAATTGATGCCATTCCTCAAGCTTGCACACCCGTTCTCAGAAAGCTTGCAAGATTCACAACAGGGCTCACAACCTGGAAACACTTGACATTTCAAAAGCTGGGCTTTAACCTCTGCCAGAGGTGTCTGAATACTTGCAATATCTTCTATTAAACTCATGGGTGAGCCTTCCTCTATAGCATTAATCCTTGGCCCACTGTGGCTCGGCATAGGATTTTTCATGACGTTGGGAGGTGATGCAAAGTTCAGGGCCTTTGAATCTACCAGATCCTGGACCTTCATATGCAAAGCTCTGCATTTTTCCGTGGAGTGACCAGGTGCATTGGAATGAAAAGCACACCTAGCATTGACATCGTAGTTTCTTGGAAGGTTCTGAGGATCAGGTGGAGTCAATGTCCTCAACTCAACAAGATTGAGCTTTAGGAGTTGTGGCAGTAGTGTAGCATATGGCATTGGAATAGGGTCAATCACCTTGTTGATCTGAGATGGCCACTTTTGAAAAGGGCGTTATTGATTGTTGTTATTGTTGTTGTATGACCTTTGTTGAGGAAACTGTGGTTGTTGAGGAAAGTGTTGTGGTTGTTGAGCATACTGAGGAGGTGGAATAGAGATAGTGACAACAGCAACTGATCTTGGCAGATATTGGGGTCTCCCTCGCATATGTACATAATTTGTTTCACCAGATATACGGGGCCCAGCAAATGGCTTCCTTGTACTGCTTGAACTGGCACCGTTGTCAGAGATCTTTCCCATCTTCAGCAAGCTCTCAATTCTCTCCCCAGCTATCACCACATCTGCAAAGCTGGTGGAAGAAAATGCAGCCAATCTGTCAATATAAGTCCCCTGGAGGGTATTCATAAACATGTCTGCCATTTCCCTTTCTGACATAGGGGGTTGAACGGCAGCAGCTAGTTGCCTCCACCTTTGGGCATACTCTCTAAAGCTTTCACGGGAAGACTGAGACATTCCCATCAGAAGGGTCCTGTTTGGAGCCATGTCCAGGTTATATTGATACTGACGGATGAAAGCTTCAGCCAAGTCTTTCCAGTTTCTTACTGTGGCTCTGGTTAAGTGGGAGTACCATTCTCGGGATGCCCCGGTCAAGCTATCCTCAAAGTAAAACATCCACAGCTTCTCGTCCATGGTGTAAGCTTTTAATCTTCCCAAGAATGATTGAAGGTGGATACGTGGGCAGGATGTGCCATTATATCTTTCAAAACACGGGGGTTTGAACTTGTGAGGAATTCTCACCCCTTCCACCAATCCCATGTCCATGACATTAAAGCTTAGGGAGTTTTGGGATTCAAGAGACCTTAGCTTCTCTGCAATTTCATCCAACCGACGGTCGTAAACTTCGTCTCTAGCCCCTACCACTGTGAACTGCTCTTCTTGAGGATCTTCCTGCAAGACCCTTCCTCCAGCAGTGTTACCCTGAGTATTTCTTATGAAATTGATGTCTGGGTTCAAATGAGGCCCAAACTCTGGTGGATCAGTGCGAGGCTGCACGTGATCGTTATTACTGGTACCTCCTGTACCTGGATGGTGTTTCTTAGGAGTTTGTCGCTCAACCAACTCCCTCAGTCTTTCCTGGCTCTGAGCTAGACCAGTCATTACTGTCATAAATTAAGTCATCTAATTTCTCATCTCAACCCTCTCATTGGCCATTTGGGTCCTCACTTCATTCAAGTCTTGTTGAACTTGATCCATCTGTAGCCCCTGAAGGTTGTTTCTTGTCGGGTACTGGTGTATTCTGTTGAGAGGGAACACTCTTCTGCGAGCAATGTTTCCTGAAACCACAACAAAGTGAGAAACAATAACAAAAATAAAAACCTACAAAACAAAGAAAAATGTTAGTATGCAATGCAGGATGCCTATTTGTCTTCCAAGGGTATCCGGTTTGGTTCTTTGGTTTTGACCTTTCCAGACCTCGAGGAAATGCTGATGATGTTGCAGAGAGAGATAAAGTCCACCAAAAATAATACAAACCATATGTATTACAAAGAGTGAAGATATATAGTTTGATTATAATACATTTCTATGGTGGGTCAAAATACAACAACAAAATCAAAAGTACAACAAAAGGAAAGTACAAGTACAAGGAAATCAAACGTCCAATCCAAAGTCATCCTCTCTGACTTCCTTCAGGAGGGCCTCAGTCACTGGACCTACTGGGTGCTCTGTGATAGTCCTGATGAGGAGATTCCTAGTAGAAATGGCATTGGTCAACTTCTTGCGCTTATCCTGATCCTTTGACCTCTTTAACCCCGCCCGGAGTTTCAATTCAGATATCTCCCTCTGTGCTGCTATCAAGGCTGCCTGATTCTTCTTCTCACTAGCCTCCAGTTGCTCTATCTTAGCTTGAGTTCTTTGATCTTCCTGTGCACGTCCTGATCCACCTAGCCTGACTCTCCTCTAAGTAATGCTCTGCCCTAGCCTTCTGAGTCTTTGCTTCTTTGCAAGCATTCTTCAACACTAACTCCCCTGCCCTAGCCTTTCTAATGTAGTCATCCGTCTTCTCAATCTTGGTCAAGTGCTCAATCCTGAGCTTTTCCAACCTCTCATTATATAGACGGCTGTCATTCCTCTCCAGAGGATCTTCTTCAAGGCTTCAGAGAGCTGAGTGTTCCTTTCCTTCAGCTTCTCAAACTCTTCCAAACTGGCGGTAGCTGCAGGTTGTACTGTTGAAGGTCCAGGTACATCTTTTAAGGTGAATGGCATCTGGGTGATCTGTGCCCTGGTACGAGACCAATCAAGATACTGGGCTGAAGCTATGTTGTTGCATTTGCCAAGGATAGCTGTCCCCTTAGTCTGAATGTTGTCCCAGGCCCAGGCTGCCTGTCTGACAATAGCAGAGTTGTGTTGGATTTCACAATAGAGGGTCTCAGTCAAATCTTGCCCCCTTGGAGGATGAACCAAAGCATATCCTAATTGTCTCTTAAAAAGCAAGGGGTTGTAGTTGATGCAACCTTTTACTCCAATCAAAGGCACATTAGGATACTGACCACAACTAGTAATGATGTCTTTGCCCTTGGTACTCTGAGTGCACCATCTGATGTCTTATGATGTCAAGGCAATCAATCTCTTAGCCCAGTTCTTTGGCTGATGAGGGTTCAGGAAAGTATCTGATTTCGGCAAGTGTCTTAGCAGCCAACAGTAATAGAGGGGAGCACAACATCTGACCAATCTTCCTCTTTGCTTCTCATTCCTTTGGTGCACTGAATAATAGAAGTCTCCAAGCAAGGTAGGGACTGGGTTCCTTAGTAAGAACAGGTGAATAGCATTCTTGCTTACAAACTTTGGCTCATCTGCAAACAAGATAACTCCATATATGCTGAGTGCCAAGAGTGCACAAACAACATCCCACTTCCCTACTGCAGCATGCAAGGTGGCCTGGGAGATCAAGAAATCTAGGTGAAGGCCTGGAACCCCAGCCTTGGTGGTCATGTTCTGATCAATGAGGACAGACTCCAAATGCAATGCCCTAGCTATGTCTTCATTCTTGGGAGCAACCATCTCAGGGTTGAAAGGAATCCCTCTCCTGATAGGAACTCCTAACAACATGGAAAATTCTTCTAGCAGAGGTCCCAACTGAAAATCAGGGAATGTGAAGCATCTGAGAGGAGGATCATAAAACTGCAGGCAGGTGTGAACCATGCTCCTCTGGGATGCATCCAGTTCTATGATCATGTCCAATATGCCTCCATAATGTTCCCTGAATAATGGGACATGATCTGGAGTGATGAGAGACTGGATCTGTCTGATGCCTGTTAGGGTAGGCTCAAAGAAGTGATATGTGATGTTGCTCTTCCTGGAAGTGTCCATGCTGATAATGGATGTTGGTGAAGAAGACTGAGATAAACCCTGATGAAGGTAACTGCTGAAGACTGATGAAGATAACTGGAGAAGGTGTTGAAGAAGGGTCTTTGATGAAGACAAACTGGAGAAGAGTCTCTGACAAACTGATGAAGGTGCTAGAGAAGATAACTGAAGAAGTCTGAGCAACAGAATGGGTCAAAACCAAATCAAATATAATAAGGTGGATACCCTGTAAAACAAATAGGCAAATGTTAAATGATGCAAAAATGATGTATGCAGAATGATATGCAAAGGGTTTGTGATCAAGTGCTGGATCCGTTATCTGCCTTGATAGGGTCCATGTGTTCATAAGTCCGGATGGAGGCTTAGAAATCCAGTAACCAGGTGGGGGACTCAAATAAAGATTCATAAGTCCAGGGTTTCACAAGAACTGTCCAAAGTGATGCATTCTTAAAACAAAACTAGTAACATGGTATGATGAGGCCAAGGGTTCCTGCAAACCTGTAAACATCCCAACCCCCTCACATGTATTGTTCTAGAATAAGGATCCTTAGACTTGGATCAGTTATGAGAAGTGTAAACACTTCTAACCCGGAGGTACAGTGTTTACAATAACCATAAAAGATCCTCCTCTAATTCACCTCAGATGTTGAAGGTCATAAAAGGTCATTCAGACTTAGCAGGCTTCCCAGATAGCCCTAGTACTACAGGAAATCCGTACCACAGAGTTCTCAAGAAGAAACCCATGTCTGAATCGTGTTTCATATTCCCGCACCAGACTGAAATGGAATGGGAAATAATATGAAGCCACTCTAGCCTATGTGTCACTCAGGTCCCCAGTATAGGACCTTAATCACTCAATGATCCCCCACCCACCATGGAAATAGCAGATCTAGCACATGATAATGACAGTATGAAATGCGTAAATGAAAGCAATAAATAAAGCTGTACAAAAAGCAATAAATAAAGCAATAAATAGGCACAAGTAGCACATAACACCCCCGTAAACACAAATCAAACAAGCGCTAGGAGGAACCCACAAAAAGAACCAGAAGCCATGGTTGCAATATAAGGATCCCCAGCAGAGTCGCCAAGCTGTCGCTCCCAAAGATTTGCATCCCGGTACAAGCGCGAACGACCGACGAAAGGAGAAGATGAAGTGAAATGAATAGAGTCGCCAGCTAGGCATTTTTATCCCGAAGGAAAGGTAATGCTGCATAAACCTAGAAAAAGATGGATAAGACGGTTGCGAACCAGAGAAACTGAGAAAGGGGGTTGGTTACAACCTGGGAAGGTATTAGCACCCAGATTGTCCGTCGTACTCGACGGGATCCGCGCTTAAAAGTTTGTGTTTATAGGGGTAGGTGTATGTGCTATCTGTGTGCAAAAAATGGAAATGAATGTACAGGTGTCAGTGCAAAAAGAAGTGAAATGCTCAGAAACTGAGGCTTAAAAGAGAATGCTGAAAGAGGGGAAAGACACAGAGACTTTTGATCGATAACTGTTAAGTTATGCCTATGTATCCTCGCGTGCAATGAGGAAGTCAGAACACCATAGTTCAACTCAAAGAGACTGAAAATAAATTGACTGATGAACTGCTTGCTTGCCTATGCTCAAGTGTATGACTCGTCTGGCTCGAGTGCTAATTGTCTTGCATTAGATGGAAGAAGCAAGTTCTCGTTTGTGAATGAAGATGATGAGAAAAGAATCCCGAAGGAGAAGATTATTGTTTGTTTTTTGGTGTTTTGAGTTTTTTTTTATTGTTTTTGGATTTTGTCATAAGTTAATGAGCTTAAGCCTAAATCAAAGGTCGCAAACTCATTATATCCTCCCTGATTAGGGATAATGAAAATACTTAAGTATGAGATAAACATCTCAACTTAATTACCATGATGATGTAGGATTAATATCATTAACCTACTTGTGATTATTTAGATGTTTTTGGTTTTTTTGTTTGGTGTTAAGTAATGAGTTTAATCTCTAATCAAGGATTAGTGAACTCATTACACCATCCTAATAGAAGGATAATAGATGAGCACACTTAAGCTGAGGAAGATACCTCAACTCAATCCATGATTAGGGATTAAACTCATGACAAAACAAGCCTTTATTGAAGTGGATTTTAATTAAGGGATAAGATTAAGAAATGAGTTTTATGATTGGTAATAAAAGTTGAGGGGGACTTGTCCATTAAACACTAGGGTTAGTCCTTCTTAACCATAAAGGAAAAATTAGAACCCTAATGTAAGGCCCAAGTTACAAGTTAATGTCTTAGTGATTATTAGATGGATTGATTAAGTGGTTTAAACAGATTAAGGGTTTAACACTTAGGATTAAAGTTATACACTCCATCCTAAGAGAAGGATGCATGCATAACCCTAATTCCAAAGTCCTAAAACCTTAAAGGTTTAGTCTCTAATGATGAGATGAGAAGAGAGACATAAAGAAGACTCAAAGGTAAAAACTAAGGGGGGACTAATCACAACCCTAATTATTATAATGCTTGGATGTTCCTATGGTTTGTAAGGCTTAAGAAAGTTCTTCAAGGAAGCCACCAATGGAAGAAGCAGATGGAAGGAGGAAGAAGTAGAAGAAATAAGTTACTTACTTCATTGAAGAAGATAAGTAACTTAGAGAAAGAAAGTGAGATATGAACATGAGTGAGAAAGCCCACTCAAAGACAATTAAAAATTCAGCAAAGATGCATATGAAGAAGATGAAGAGAAATGAGAAGTGAAGGCAAATCCATTTCTCAAACTAACTTACCACCTGAAAATGTTAGTACAAGATGCATAAGGAAAGAAATGAAATGGAATGAAGCATATGCAATGACAAAGATCAAAACCAGAAGCATACACATGATGCAAATGATGTTATGATATGATGAAAAGACATTCAAGATGCATATATGTGATCATACAAGAGAGTGAATGCATATGAGGCATGTGGGAAGCATGAAAACACATGGATGTTTATGAAATGAAATGGATGCAAAGCATAGCAAATGTATAAATAAATGATCAAACAATGTTCAAGAAATGTCTTAAGATGTCTAAGATGGCATATAAATGCTTGGAATGATATGACAAGTTCATATGTTCATGCAATGCAATGTAAGATGCAAGTAAAGATGCAAAATTAGGGTTACATGAAAGGATGAGATGCAAATGATCAAAACAGAAGCATATGTCATAATAAAAAATTGAAAATGCACTCAAAGGAACCCTATACCTATATGATATCACACCCCAAAGGAGAAGGTCTAACTCTTAACCTAAAGAAAGTTATGATTTTTCTAAGTTTGCTAGGGTTTTAGGGTGCTTCTAAGGGAAAAAATGCAAATCAATTTGAAAATGAAAGATAAATTCATGCCAAATATATCTTAGAAACTACATGATATGCACAAAACAATTCAAAAATAATCATCTTCAAACTCTTCTTGGTTAGGCAGAAAAGATTTTTCTAAGTTAGGGTTCAAAAATAGGATTTAAATGACCCTTAATTCAAACAAAATTCTCAATGATCATCAAACCTAAAAATAAATTTGTGTGAAGAGTTTGAAAATGTTTCTAAATGCAAAGGGATGATTCATGATTTTTTTGGTGATTTTTAGAAACTTAAATGGTATTTTAATTAATTAAATTCAATTAATTAATTAAAATAAACATTAAAATATTTTAAAAATACAATTTTTATGCAAAAACTAAAATAAAAATCATTTTCTGATTAATAAATATATTTGGAATAAAAATGCAAAAGGAAATATTTTTGGGATTTTTCTAACTATTTTTAAATAATTATGCAAGAAAATACAATAAAAATGAAATAAAAATCAATTTAAATAGAAAGTATGAGGATCCAATGGATGAGATTCAAAGCTGAGGGAAAAGTGTTGATTGGCGCGCAGACCAAGGGCTAGGATTGCTTCTGACCTAATTTCAATTAATTAAATTAATTAATCCTAATTAAATCCTAATGATCAATTTCATCCATTCAAACACGCACGGGAAGCCTGATCCAAGGGCTGACATTTAAACTCACCCTAAACCCTAATTAAACCCTAATCACCTTTAGACGACCGGAACAGTGGTTCCAGTCGTCTTCTCCGGCGAGGCCAAACAACCAACTTCTTCCCTAGGCCATTTTAGGAGCTCTAAAGCTCCAGATAAAATCCCCAAACCTCCCTGAGCATGAATCTACCCTTAAAACAAATTTCTAATGCAACATGATCAAGATACGAATCAAAACACAAAAATGGCAAAACTTTCAGAAGCACGATACATGCTCAATACTCACTGATTTTCAAAACCAACAAGTGCAGTATGATCAGTGAAGCATGCAGATCATTTCAATAACTTAAAAAAAGGATTCTGGAAAATTTGTTCTTGATGATACCTGAGATGAAGCTTTTCAGTTTGGCACTTTCTGAACCTCTCCTTGATGCTAAACCACCTCACTTGATCCCCTGATGATGTTGCAAGGCTTTGAATGAGTTTAGAATGGCTGGATTGAGAGGATGAACTCTTGCTGCACCAGAATCATGTTTTGTGTAGAGGGGCTTTGAGGCTTGTTTAATGGTTGGGAAATGATCTATGGATGATGGTGAGTTGGTTTATGAAGTTTGTTTGAGGTTTGAGTGGCTGAGCAGAGAGAATCGATAGTTTGAAGGTGGAGAGGATTTTTGTGAAACTTGCTCTATGGGATGATTCAGGCTCCAAGGTTATGTGAAATGGCCTACTTTTGGTCCACATAACATGTCTCTATTGGCCAGAGAGTTGTTGTGGCTGCAGCTGATTGGTATGGACCAAGTTGCAAAAAGTCAACATTATGTGTACTTGAGGTATGGGCTCATGCAGGGGTGGTTCAATGGCATGTCTGGCCTCATCTTGGATCTAGGAGAGCCATGGAATTGAAATTATGCAGCTGGATGGCTTGGAGGGAAAGATTTCATAGGTTTTGCAAGATTTTGCATTTTTGCCCCCTTTGAGTTATCTTGTGATGCAAGGCATGAAAACAAGTGATTCCTTGGCAATTCTGACCCAAATGAGTTGCACTATGATGGTATGATGTTTAGAGATGCATTAGAGGTCATGAAATGGCTTGGCAAGTGGTTTTGCAAAAAATCCTCTTTGGTGTATTCTTGAAAATTATAGGATTTTTGCCAACTTTGAAGGATCATAACTTGAGTTCCATAATGAATTAGAACATGTTCTTGTACTTTTTTAAAAGTGAAAGACCTAATCTACAACTTTCATGACCAACAATTTTTCATTTGAAGCATTTTTGGTTGAGAAAGAGGAGGTTGAAGAACTTTCCCAAAATGGAAAGTTTCCATTACAAGTCATTTCCATTTTTGGCAACTTTTGGTTTAGCTAAAATTTCTTCAATTTTGTGAACTTACAAGCACTTAAATGATCAAATAAAGATCATATAACTTCAATTTGATGAAAATACCCCTTTGGTTCCATTGTTGGGGGCCTCAGATGCCCTGATTTTGCTCTGACTTGCTCAAGAAGTTACCCAATGAACAGATGACTTCCACAATGAATTTCTTCATCAAACTTGGTACACATGATCCTTATAAAATCTTAAGAACAATAGAAACAAGAATGACCCAAAAATTTGGAGTTAAGGCCTCTGAAACCAAAACCCTAATTTTGGTCATCTGTGTAGTGAAAACCCTAGCTCTGCTTCCATGCCTTGCCAGTTCTTCTGATTTCTTGACTTCCTTGAACTTTGAGGGATATAATATGATGATAGAACACTCATGGACCCTCTTGGAACACTTAGATACCTTTAGAGTGGCTCAGATGGATCCTTGGATTGCTCAGATCACAAACCCTAGATGCAGATGAACTTGAACTAAATAGTGAAACAAAAATGCAATATGAGGTGGTATGCTTATGCTAATGCAAATATGAAAGATCACAAGCCATGGTGTGATATGAGTGAGGTAAAATTTGGGGTGTTTACAATGGAGAAGTATTTTCTATGTTCTTTGAGGACTCATAAGGAGTTTGAATTCCAGCAGTTGAGGCAGGGTAACATGACTGTGGCCAGTTATGCCGAAAATTTTGAAAACATGGCTGCTTACTCTAGGCAGACTATGTATGCTCCAGATCAGAAATGGAAGGTGGACTAGTTTATTTTTGGTTTAAGGGCTAATATCTCTCATAGTGTATCACAAAGAGAGTTTGCTACATATTTTAAATTGTTGAAGCAGTGTTATATGGAAGAGGGTATTTTAAAGAGAGTTCAGGTTGAAAGGGATTCTAACAAGATGAACCAGAATTACTGTGGAGGATCAAGCCAATAATATAGGCCCCAACCACAACCATTCAAGGGAAAACAAGTACAGAATCCTAGAGCTGGTTCACCCCTTGCTTGTCGTACTTGTGGAAATAATCATTTTGAGAAGTTGGCTATGGAAGGAGTGAGATGTTATTAGTGCCAGAAGGTAGGTCCCTTGGCTAGAGATTGCCCACAAGGAAAGAGTCAAGTTCAAGGGAAGAGCACCGGTAGAAATTACACACTGGATGCTAGGAAAACTAAAGGTGATAATTCTTTAATTGCTGGTACGTGTTTAGTTGATGGACATCCTTGCTTTGTATTGTTTGAATGTGGAGTAACACACTCTTTTGTGTCTGTGCGTTGCATGAATCGACTTAGGTTGCAAGCAATTCCTTTGTCTCCTCATATTGTGGTCACTACCACCATGGATGAAGTGGTCGAGACACCGCTGATGTGTAAAAATTGTGTTTTATCCATGAATGATAGAGTTTTCCAGATTGATCTTATTTGCTTACTGCTTAAGAAAGTGGATGTTGTTTTGGGAATAGATTAGCTCTCTGTTAATTCATTGTTTATCAGGTGTGAAGAAAAGTTAATCATCATTCCACCTATTGAAGCTCCTCTAAAAGATGTGTTGACAACAATCTTAGAAGGTACGGTTGGAATGATAAACTTATTGTTTGAGAAGGAGAAATCTATTATTTTAGTTTTAACTGAGGAACCTGGTAGTGTTCAGGGAGTGATGAATATTCCAATTGTCTGTGAATTTCCAGAAGTCTTTCCCGAGGATGTTACTTCTCTTCCTCCGAAAAGGGAGGTAGAATTCTCAATTGACCTAGTACCAGGAACGACTCCTATATTTGTTTCCCCTTACCGGATGACACCATTGGAGTTAAAGGAATTAAAGGATCAATTAGAAGAATTGATGTCTAAGCACTTTGTTAGACCTAGTTTATCACCATGGGGAGCTCCGATGTTACTTGTAAAGAAGAAGGATGGTGGGATGCGTTTGTGCATCGCCTATAGTCAGTTGAACAAGGTAACCATCAAGAACAAATACCCCTTACCAAGGATAGACGATATGTTGGATCAATTGAAAGGAGCCTGTGTATTCTCGAAGATTGACTTACGGTCTGGTTATCATCAGATTCAGGTAAAGAGTGCAGATGTACCAAAGACCGCGTTTAGGGCCTGTTATGGTCATTACGAATTCTTGGTAATGCCTTTCGGTGTGACTAATGCTCAAGTTGTTTTCATGGACTGTATGAATATAATTTTTCAATCTTACTTAGATCAATTCCTTGTGATCTTTATAGATGACATTATTATTTATTCTCGTACTTCACAAGAGCACGGAGAACATCTAAGAATTGTTTTGTCAGTATTACAAGAGAAACAACTTTTTGCTAAGTTAAGCAAGTGTGAATTCTGGATGTCATAAGTAAAATTCCTTGGTCACGTTATATCTCAAGGAGACATGGCGGTAGACCCGTCGAAAGTAGAAGCAATGATTAATTGGGAGAGGCCGAAGAATGCTTTAGAAGTCAGAAGTTTTATGGGTTTGGCTGGTTACTATAGAAGATTTATTAAAGGATTTTCTTAGTTGACACTACCGATGATGAAAATTACCCGAAAAGAATTTTCTTATGAGTGGGATTCTGGTCACGAACAAAGTTTTAAGAGCTTAAAGGAAAGATTGACAATTGCTCATGTTTTGATTATTCCCGATACCAATAAGCTGTATCAAGTTTTCTGTGATGTATCAAAAATGGGATTAAGAGGCGTACTAATAAAGGAGGGTCAGGTGGTGGTTTATGCTTCTTGGCAGTTAAAAATTCATGAGAAGAATTATCCAACTCATAATTTGGAGTTAGCTGCAGTAATTTTTACCTTGAAAGTGTGGCGACACTATTTATATGGTGTGCGTTTCGAGATGTTCAGCGACCACAAAAGTTTGAAATATTTATTTGATCAGAAAGAGTTGAACATGAGACAAAGAAGATGGGTGGAGTACTTGAAGGATTATGATTTAGAACTAAAGTACCATCCAGGGAAGGCGAATAAAGTGGCAGATGCCTTAAGCCGAAAAGTGATTCATAGTGCAGAGTTGATGATATTAGAGTATACCTTTTGGAAAGGTTTCGAGATCTTAACCTTCAGTTTGTTTGAACTCATGATGGTGTGATTATGGGAAATTTGAATGTCAATTCTACTTTTAGAGATGAGATTCAATAAGGACATATATTGGATGAGAAGTTGCAAGAAGTATTACTTCAACCGGGTTTCTTACGGGCGACAGATGACATCATTCTTTTTGGTCAAAGAGTTTGTGCTCCGAATGATGTGATTTTGAAAAGGAAAATTTTGTATAAAGCTCACAAGGGTAATTTTACGATACATCATGGTTCTTTGAAGATGTGTCAAGACTTGAAGAGAGATTATTGGTGGTCTGGCATGAAAAGAGACATTATGGTGTATGTGTCAGAATGTGTAGTATGTCAATAAGTGAAAATTGAACATCAGAGACCAGGAGGTCTGTTTCAACCTTTAGATATTCCAGTTTGGAAATGGGATAGCATTTCTATGGATTTTGCAGTTGAGTTACCCAGTACACAAGGCGGATATGATTCTATTTGGGTGATAGTGGACAAACTAACAAAATTTGCGCATTTCTTAGCCGTGAGAACAACTTATAAGGCAAGTCATCTCGCAAGGTTGTTCATTTATGAAATTTTGAGACTTCATGGTCTTGCTTTGAACATCATTTCAGATAGAGATCCGAAGTTTACTTCAAGATTATGGAGAGCTTTTAAATAAGCTATGGGTACTAAGTTGAATTTGAGTACGTCTAACTGATCATACCTGGAGATCAGGATCCTAAATGGCTGGTGTCGAGCGTTGTTGAAGGACGGTTGATAAGGAGAGGAGGGGGTGTACCTGCAAGGCACTCCGATGCTAAAGTAAGGGACTGAGCAAAGAGCGTGCAAGTACAAGAATTAAGGTGAGAGAATTGAATACCTGACCCTCTCCTCTGAGAGGGTTTATATATTGTCGTTAGTGGATGGTTATTGGTTCAAACCGTTTGGCGCGGATCGTGGAATCTGCACGAATAGGTAACGGTCAAAACTAGCTGTTGGGGGATTTCATTCTGGTCGATACAACCTTGGTCGACAAGGACCGTTCTCCTCGGCATGGTGCTCGACGATGAGCGTGCCAGGTTGTCAATTTGTCTGGCCCAACTCTGGAAGTTGGGCTTTCCCGGAACATGAGCCCCCCAAGTCGTTGCTTATGCGGAGGAGCGATGACTTAGTGATGGTTTTCTGTCTAAGGTGTACGCATTATGTCCGGGTTTTTTCGTGCGTGGACCAGGGAATGATCGTTCGATGACCCACGACAGGTGGGCAGTTATTCGGTTGCTCGACGAAGGAGGGATATGAATCGAAAAGTTGGCGTGTTTGGGAATTCGCGCCCATTCAATGTTCTAACGGCTAGCCTAGGGGCTAGAGCGTAGGTAATCATTACCTAGGGATAGGGGTCACGCGTTTCTGCATGTGCTCTCTTCCCTATAAATAGGAACCCAAGGTATTCTGTAAGCTTTTTTGCTTCGTCTTTCTCTCTGTCGTATTGCTCGTAGCTCAGCCACAGTTCTCAGCCGCCGACCACCGCATTTACCTGTCGACCACCACGTTTTCAAGCCAACTTCTTCTGTAATGGCCTCTCAAGCTCAAGGTACAGCTCTTTTTGCGTCTTTCTTAGTTATAGGTTTGATATCTTAGCAATGCATGTGGTTTAGGATAGATTTTCTGGTAGTTTAGATAAGAATAAGTAGATTATAGACCTTCTGTTATCGTTGCTCGTCGACTACGAACCCTAATTCGTGGTCGGCGATGGTCCCGGTCGACCTTGATCTGGGACCTGATAAGCAGCTAGGATTTGATCATACGGTAACACCCTAAATTTTCCCTCTTCTTTTTAAGCATCATCACCATATCATATTCATCATAAGCATATCATATTCTTGGCATCTTAGCATGGAAAGATGAGGCATAACATTCTCATGACCTAACATTAGGCATATGATCATCTGTGGAGGGATTTGAAGCATCACAAGCTATAACAAGAGGCCCATTGGATTTGCTCAAGTCCTATGAGGAGTCTACATTGCATTCACAAGCTTAAGATCATTCACAAAAGCCCAGGAGGTTGGAGGATCATCAGGGAATTCAAGCTAGGGCAAAGCTCCTACACAATGATCCCAAATTAGGGTTTCAGTTTCAAGCATGGAAACTTTGTGACTTTGGGCATTTCATTTAGGCAAAGTCTTTCATATATTATGAGGACCCTAGGGATGAAATTTGGTGAGAAAATTCCTTGTGGAAGTCAGGTATTTCTTCAGTTGCTTGTAAATGAAGAAATTGGTCAATTGTGCATTCTAGAAGTCAACTGTGAAATTTCAAAGGGTCCAACCCTATTTTTCTAAGTCAAGGGATGTTATTATAACCTTAGAAAAGTTTTGGCAAGTCAAAGATCAAGAATCATAAGGTTTTGAGTTGTTTTGCATTTTTGGCATGTGATTGGTCATGGAAGTTTCTAATTTTGGCAACTTTTTGCCCTAATTTTCAAATGTACATAACTTGGTGAAAAAAGCTTCAAATGAATTGCCACCAAACATGAAAATTGAAGATTAAAGTCTCCCATTTTTAAAAAGTACAAGTACTTTTTCATAGCCCTCATGGTTTGTGAGATAGGCCCTTCGAAAATCACTTGAATTCTAGGTCATGACATGAATTTCAAGCCTCCTCCAAATGCAAAACCTCATGCAACTTATTTTTAAGTGGTGTTGTGGACAAAATAAGGTCACATTCTTACAAGGCATGGCATAAAGTTTGTTTTGCTCCAAAAATACCATAAAATTTGTGCATGGGATGTGGTGTATTTCACAAGAAGCAAATTTGCATGATCACTCAAAATGCATGACCCTCACATCCAAGGGCCAAGATACCTCCAGTTATAAACCAAGGGCTGGATTGTGATTGAACATGTGCAAGGAAAGAGAGGATAGCACGAGTGTTTCACCACTTCACACCAATCTTGCATTTTTTGCAAAATCATCCTCACACTCTCCTCTCACGTGCATTTCCCTTGCATTTACAAACACTGAAAGCATGCACCATATATAAGCCAATTAGGGATTCATTGTACCCCAGATCTACAACATGTGCTCATTCTCAAGTTCTTGCTCTCACTGCATTTTCCTTCAAATCTCACTATTCTTCCCCTCAATCAAAAACCTAATCACATATTCATGATCCTAGAGGTGTAAGGAGCAAGAATTCACCATCATTTGAAGCTGAAACCAAAGATCATACACTTTGCAAGTTTGGTACAATTGTGCTCGGGTTCTTAGATTTAGAGAGATTCAAGACCTCTCTTGCATTTATTTTGCAAGGAGGAGTATAAAGGAGGAGATCTGCATCTTCTGGAAGCTCATCTCAAGCTATTTTGACCTCTGTAAGTTTCAGGTAAGCTCAAAATCCATGGATCTGGAAATGATTTTAGTTGTGTGCTTTATGATCTACCCACTTTGCTGATTACTCTGATCTATTTAGATTTGAAAATGCATGATTATTGAGTGAGATATGTGGATTTTCAGTTTGATGTTCAAAGATGTTTGTGTTCGATCCGTTTGATTCCTTAACCTAATGTGAAATCTAAGCTCATTTTTGAATTCAGCATGCTTGAATTGCTTGATCTGGAAAGTTTGAAGCATTTTTGTTTTGTTTTGTTTTTGGTTTGAATTTTCCGGTGCCGGAGCCCTAGCTCTGGTCACCGGATTCTGGAAACATTTCACATGAGTTTGAAGGAAGAAGATGATTGTGTGACCCTTGGATTTGTGATCTGGACGGTTCCCATGGTGACAGCACATTAAAAATGTGTGCTCCTTCTCACATGTTTTCTATTTCAAATTATAATCTGAATAATGCTTCATGTGTCTCACCTCACCATAGCTAGCGTGCTCCCACTGTCCTGACCAATCATTGTGTATACTTGTTTTAATGAATGACTTGATCTGAAGCGTACACTTGATCCCTTGTGTAGCGGTAAAATCGTGAGTGTAAGCTATTGATTAACTTCACTCAAGGTACACAGAGTCGCCACCGCGCTTTTATTTATTTCCAAAAGGAAAAAGGAAAAAGAACGAACAAACCCTAATGAATCTAAAAGAAAAAGCTAAAAGAAACAAACAGAGAACGGGTAAGGGGATATGTTACAAATCGGGAAGGTTTTACGCACCCGACATGTCCGTGGTACTCCACGGGAACCCTTTGAAATATTTACTGCTTTTTTAGTCTGAAATTGGTTTGCTTGAAAAAAAAAGATTGAAGAGATGAGAAGAAGAATGTTTTTTTTAAGATTTTTATGTTTGATGAGGTTTTAACGCCTCATGCCTACGTACCCACAAAGTGCAATGCGAGATCAAAACCTCGTAGTTCGTGGTACAAAATTTGAAAAGAAACAATGAGTTGCATTAATTTTAAAATGTAGAGATAAGTCGTCATTCTTTAGCGAATAATTACGCTAGAAAGAATGAATCATATCTAAACATATGAAAAGAAAAGTGCACAAAGGCACAAAAACAATTGAGTGAGTTTTGATTTTTTTAAAGTATGTAAGAAAAGAATCTCGATATATTTACATGGATTAACATTTATTAAGAAAATAAAGTGAAAAGATAAAATCACTTGACCGAAGTCAAGGTTTGATTATGAAAGTGTTTAAAGTTGAAAAACAAAGAAGATTTTTGAAATAGGGAGAAGTTTTGAAAATCTAAGAATGGGGAGGAGATGAAGGGACTATCCTAATACTTGAATTAAAAGTTAAGAGAAGAGCGATCAAACCATATTATGAACATATCTTAAAAGTAAACGGAATTCCATCTTCAAAGACTAATGAAGTTAATTTGAGGCCAAGGTCTTCAATCAATCACAACTTGAGCAAAGGGAGAGATCCTAAAATCTAAGTCCATACTCCAATGCTAAGGATAGTAACCATAGTCCGAAATTAAAGTCACCAATCTTTTTAATGTTTAATCCTTTATTAGTGTTTTGTGTCCAAATGGACAAAAGAAAAATCAACATCAAAATAATAAGAACAAATAATAAAACATGATATGGATGAATAAAGCAAAATAGAATAAAGGCAATTAAAAGTGCAAGAAATTAAATGTTAGTAACAAAAGAAATAAAAATGCAAGAATCTAAAATATTAATAGTAGTAATAGTATAATAATATTTACATAATAATGGTATGGTGAACTTAATCATCCACAACCAAAAAGGAGAAAAGATAACCAAAACCGAAGGCAACCGGATCCGCTTAGCATCTTACACTATAGCGATTAATCAAGGCAAACCGAACCGAATTCAATGAAATTTGAAAGGCGATTGGGAGACCCAAAGCACCTACGCATCAAAAGTTCATAAGTCTCGATTCTTGAAGCAATATGATTAACCACTTTGGGATTACGCGATCAACAAGAGATCCGGTCCACGAAAGTGTAAGTACCCAATTAGATTTTTATTCCGAAGTCGGGACACATTTAGGTCTATGTTAAGCAATCGCCGAGTAATTTACGGAGTAATTACCCTACAAATGAGGCCGGCCACCACCAATTAAGGTGCATAATGTTAGTGCTAATGCATGCGAGATAAACGATATGTAAATCGTTATCCGAACGCGATGCCGCACAAAACTAAAGATGAATACCAAATTGAGCCACATTTATGGTATTCTTCCATCCTTAAGTTCAATCACTCATCTTAGTGGATTCAAGCATGAAAATGTCTCACTAATGCAAAGTACCTTAAATGAATTGAACAATCCATTTAAAGGTAGTTTTGAATTAATGAACATTAACTACTCTAATCTACACCCAAAGTCCATTGAAATTAAAGAGAAATTACTCCCAAAAGTGCTTCCCAAGGTAAAAATAAAAAGGAGGAGGAAGAAGAAGAAAGAGGAACCAAAAAGGGGCTTAAAACAAGCCAAAAACACCATTCTGACTTGTGTTAACAGGTTAACCAATTGGTTAACCGGTTAACGCAAGCAGATTTTGGATAATCTGCGCTATTTTTAAACTAGTTAACCGGTTAACCAAATGGTTAACCGGTTAACGCTGTACCAGAAGCTGAAAAATGCAGAAAATTCAGCATGATCCATTTTGAAACCTTTTCTCAAACATTGGATGATCATGATCTGAATTTGCACGAATTTTAAAACCAAAATACAGTGGAATCCCTGCAATCAAACAACAAATAAAGATCCAAAGGATCTAGAAACAAGAGCACCAAAGATCTACATCTTGAATGTTGATGGTGAATATGGGTTTATGGAGGAAGACAAATTACCAAAAGCTTTTCTTCAAATTGAACCAATACAAGCTTAGATCTACTGAAATTGATGAGCAAGAGAATGAAAGAATGAAGGTCTAGCTCAAGTTAATCAAGAATTCAATGTGAATTCTTGATAACTTCAAAAGAAAGAAAGATGAGCTTTGGAGAATTTTGGTGTTGGGGGAGTAATTTGCAAGAGGTTTTGTGGCTATCAAAAGCTTGTGAAATGAATGAAATTGAGGTCCTATTTAAAGGCCTTAGGTATGGAAATTTGGTGGAATGGAACTTGCTTTGGTAATTTGAATTTAGGTTTGGTAATTGGAATTTTGGTGGGAAATAGAAAAGAGTGGTGATTAGTGAGGGTTTATGGTAGGAAATGATCAAAGTGATGTAGAGAAATCAGAAACCAATGGATCTAGAATTTTCCAATTAAATCAATGATCTAAGGGTGCTGAATTTGAATAAAAAAATTCAAATTTCGCACTGGTTAACCAGTTAACCATTTGGTTAACCGGTTAACCAAGCTGAATTTTGAATTTCTTGTTCAAAAATAGCTGCTTGGTTGTTTCGGTCCGATTCTTGTGTACGTCGAAGAAATGAACACGTGAACCTTGGAAATCCTTTGAATGAATCAATTAACTTGGGAAATCCTTGATCTGATAATTTTGAATTATTTGCGGATCGTCTTCGACTTTTGTGAAATTTACTCGAGCTGTAGGACTGCTATTTTTTGGCATTTTTATAGGGTTCCTCTTCCTGAAAAAAGTTAGCAAAAGGAAACAAAATATTTTTGGATTTTGATTAATGGTTAGTAAACACAATCAAATAAAACAATTAAAGACAACGGTGATCCCCTGCGAGGCATAATCCTAACCCGAGAAGAACCGTGCAACCAGTGCGATCTTGTTTATATGCAAAATGCAGATGAGATGCAAAGAAATCTTTGGGCAAAAATTAGGGTGTTACAGCTTCCCCTATTTAAGTTTCTTCAATCCGGAGATATGAAGATTGACATCTTCGTCTCTACAAGATGGGAGAGACTTAAATACAGAAAACCCAATTTTTGTCCTAAGAGAACAAGATATGATATGAATATGATATGCAAACCCAAGATCTCCGTGGGGAAAATATGACCACCAGAGAAAAGCAAAAACTTGGGGACACTGAAGAAAATCTCGCTGGGGAAACAACAGACAACGAAAGAGTTACCAGGAAAATAAATCACTGGATAACAGACTCCACTTGGGAAAAGATATGATATAACCAAGGTACAAGATTCAACAAGGGAAAGTAAACACCCTGCCAGGAATTAACAACCAAACAAAATATTCGAATCCAAATAATGGAGGAATATTGAGTTGGAAAAGAATCATCAACTACCTGATTACTGGGTAGGAAATATAAAGGACCCGACTATCGATTTACTGGATAGGAGTAAAATAAAGAGGAATAACCTCAACTACCTTTTTATTGAGCAACAAAATTCTCAAACTACCTGATTTACTGGGTAGGAGCATGATCAACTACCTGATTTACTGGGTAGGAACTCAATCAAAGGGAAACAGCTTCTATTACCTTTTTACTGGGTAAGAAGAAGAAATATCGACTACCGGATTTACTGGGTAGAAAAATTCTCGACTACCTGATTTACTGGGTAGGAGCTTAAGCAAAGGAAAACAAACTCCATTACCTTTTTACTGGGTAAGAGGAAGAAATCTCGACTACCGGATTTACTAGGTAGGAGTACAAGTAAAAGAACTTGATCAATTTGGTGATATTACTCACTATCGATTACTGATAGCTTAATTCCAAAGTAATATACTCAAGCTGGAGAAAATATTTCCCACTATCAAACCATGATAGCTTAATTCCAAAGCAAAATTACTCGCAAAAGGGGACCAAAGTTCAATCCAAGAACAAATTGGAGAGAAACGGTCAAACAAGACTCATCCCGAGGAGGAAATATCTCAACTGGGGAAAATTCCATCCAAATAATAAACTGGGGAGGAAGCTGAATCAAAATCATCCACGAGAAACAAACTCAGTGGGGAATTAGAAAGGATTAACACTTTCTGCTTAATGGTCGACACTCTAAACTTGAGAGGAAGACAACACACACCCTCTGTGGGGAAAGTCCACACCAAAGAGCAGAGAACAATGATAAATGCAAGAATGCAAGCAAACGATGCTATGCTTATGCGTATGAATATGCTTATGAATATGCTGATAAAACAGACACAAAGATAAGAAACGGGTGACATGAACACCACAACAACCAAATACTCGGCTAATCCCAAGGCAACAATGCAGGGAAACATGCTGGAGATTCAACTTGAAATCTTGCAGGGGAATATCATAAGCCATCAAAGGAATAAAATCCTACTACAAGGCTTAAATCATGATGAGACAGCGTCTGCTAGGGATATCATCCTGCTGAGGAGAGGTAATAATCTGCTGAGGATGAAAATATTCTTGATAAAATCAAACTTCACGAGGAAAAATTGTCACACCACTCCTGCTCCACTTGGGGATAAAGTACAAGACCTGTTGAAAACCAAATAGGAATCTGCTGGAAACCAACACGTGCAGACCTACTGGGGATCCATATGGGGATATCAGAAGTTAACATCATAGCCAAAACACAATTACAAGGGATTTTAAATCAGTACCCACCATTGGGTAAAAGAAAACCTCTAAACTGACTACTATATCAATACTTCTATATTCAAGGATGCCAACAAATCAAGCTAAGGAACAAGAGCTCAGCTGGGGATTCCCAATGCTTCTCAATTTAAAGATAACTTGCTGAGGAAGAAATCAAAACTCAGCTAGGAATTCCTAAGAACATCCTTTCCAACAACTCTTCTGGGGAATACATACAATCTCCGTTCATGCTTATTGTTGGGGAACAAAACATTATTAACATCAACCTGTCAAGACTATCCAGGAACTTTGCATGGACACAACCGAATCAAACCCTGCTTTGGGAGAGACGAGTTACACACATCCAGACTTTACCAGTCTCGGAATCACTATTGATATCCTTTCTTTGTTCATATATCAAAAAGAAAAATGTTTTTAAAAATCTTCAAAGATTAAATTTATTAAATTTGTTTCAAAAATCATCATCAACAATAAATTGAAATTTTGTAAACAGAAACAATAAAAAGAATTGCAAATAATTGGATAAAAGCTCAAATTCATTGATAGAATGGTAGTCAGCAAATGGCATGACTCCATGGATCATTACAAGTTTGAAAAATGGTAAATACATGGAAAAGGGCTACATTGAAATACAATGATCACTATTCTCCCTATCAACTTTGAACTCCACTGTGTTCGAAACTTCAGTCAAGGATGAGTGAATAAGAATCTTTGATGGGTAATTCTTCTGAGGGATAGAATCTGAAATCCTCGGTTGCTACAAGTGATCCAGTCTGTCGACGCAGTTACTTGCCATGATCCCTAACTTTTGCCTAGATTGCCCTTTCGGGTTTTCAATCTACCGGGATAATTATTTCTGTTTATGTCTCTAATTTTTGCCTGGACCGCCCTTTCGGGTTTTCAATCCACCGAGACGCTCATTTTTTGCCTAAGCCGCCCTTTCAGGGTTTCAACTTAGCGAGCTGTTCTTTTATTTTTTAGGCGAAGTATTTCTTGACTGCATCCGCATTCACAGGGCGAGTGATCTCCTCACCATCCATAGTTGCAAGAATTAATGAACCGCCAGAGAAGGCTTTCTTAACAACATATGGGCCATCATAGTTCGGAGTCCACTTGCCCCGAGAATCTTTAAGGAAAGACTGAATCTTTTTGAGTACAAGGTCGCCTTCTCTGAATACACGAGGTTTGACCTTCTTATCAAAAGCTTTCTTCATTCTTTGCTGGTACAACCGACCATGACACAAAGCTGTTATTCTCTTTTCCTCAATCAAATTCAACTGATCAAATCTACTCTGACGCCATTCAGCCTCAGTCAACTTGGCTTCCATCAGAACTCTCATTGATGGGATCTCAACTTCGACGGGGAGCACTGCTTCTGTACCATAAACAAGTGAGAAAGGGGTTGCCCCTATTGAAGTGCGGACATATGTACGATACCCATGCAAAGCAAAAGGAAGCATCTCATGCCAGTCCTTGTACGTCACAACCATCTTCTGAATGATCTTCTTAATGTTCTTATTCGCAACTTCAACAGCCTCATTCATCTTCGGTCTATAAGGAGAAGAATTATGGTGTTGAATCTTGAATTCTTCACAAAGCTCTTTCATCATCTTATTATTCAAGTTCGAACCATTATAAGTAATGATTCTATTCGGAACACCATATCTGCAGATAATGTTATTCTTGATAAACTGAACCACAACTTGCTTGGTCACATTAACATACGATGTCGCTTCCACCCACTTGGTGAAGTAGTCAATTGCCACAAGAATAAAACGATGTCCATTAGAAGCCTTGGGTTCAATCATACCAATCATATCAATTCCCCACATAGAGAAAGGCCATGGGGAAGAAATCACATTGAGATAAGCTGGTGGCACATGAATCTTATCAGCATACACTTGACACTTATGGCACTTTTTCACATACTTGCAACAATCAGATTCCATTGTCAGCCAATAGTAACCTGCTCTCAACATCTTTTTAGCCATTGCATGCCCATTAGCATGAGTGCCAAAAGATCCTTCATGAATTTCTTTCATTAACATGTCTGCTTCGTGTCTATCCACGCATCTGAGCAAGACCATGTCAAAATTTCTCTTATAAAGCACATTTCCATTCAGGAAGAAATTGCCTGCCAATCTCCTCAAAGTCCTCTTATCTTTATCAGATGCCCCAAGTGGGTATTTTTGACTCTGGAGAAAACATTTAATATCGTGATACCAAGGCTTTTCATCATGGACCTTTTCAACTGCAAACACATGAGCTGGTCTTTCAAGTCGCATCACACTGATCATGGGAACATCATTCCACTGGTGCACCTTTATCATAGAAGCTATAGTTGCTAAAGCATCTGCCATCTGATTCTCATCACGAGGAACATAATGAAGCTCAACTTTAGTGAAGAAAGTCGATATCTTCCTGGCATAATCTCTATAAGGGATCAAGTGGGGTTGATGAATTACCCACGTACCCTGGATCTGATTGATTACCAAGGCAGAATCTCCATACACATCAAGATGCTTAATCCTCAGATCAATAGCTTCTTCAAGACCCATAATACAGGCTTCATACTCAGCTTCATTATTGGTACAAGGAAGAGTCAACCTTGCGGCAAAAGGAATATGTGAACCATGGGGAGTAATGATCATTGCCCCAATTCCTCTTCCGCGTGCATTCACAGCACCATCAAAAACTAAACCCCATCGAGATCCAGGCTCCGGCCCTTCCTCAATCAAAGGTTCATCACAATCTTTCTCTTTCAAGTACATCATATCTTCATCTGGAAAATCAAACTTGATCGGTTGGTAATCATCAATCGGTTGATGTGCCAAATGGTCAGCCAAGATACTACCTTTTATAGCTTTTTGAGCTCGGTACTCGATATCATATTCTGATATCAACATTTGCCAACGAGCAATCCTCCCAGTCAAAGCAGGCTTTTCAAAGATATACTTGATTGGATCCATTTTAGAGATCAACCAAGTTGTATGATTCAGCATATACTGGCGAAGACGCTTTGCAGCCCAAGCTAAGGCACAACAAGTTTTTTCAAGCATGGAATACCGAGACTCACAATCAGTGAATTTCTTACTCAAGTAGTAAATTGCATATTCCTTTCTTCCAGATTCATCTTGCTGACCAAGCACACAACCCATGGAATCTTCCAACACAGTCAAGTACATGATCATCGGTCTACCTTCCACCGGAGGAGACAAGATAGGAGGTTCAAGCAGATATTCTTTGATACTTTCAAACGCCTTTTGACAATCATCTGTCCAGACACAACCTTTGTCTTTCCGAAGTAACTTGAAGATCGGAGCACATGTGGCAGTCATGTGAGAAATAAACCTCGAAATATAATTCAAGCGGCCCAAGAATCCTCTTACTTGCTTTTCGGTTCTTGGAGCAGGCATTTCCTGAATAGCTTTCACTTTATCAGGATCAACTTTAATACCTCTTTGGCTGACAATGAAACCTAACAACTTTCCGGAACGTACACCAAATGTGCACTTGTTCGGATTCAGACGAAGCTTAAACTTCCTTAGCCTTTGAAACAACTTCAACAAATGTTCAACATGATCCTCTTCAGTCTTCGACTTAGCGATCATATCATCAACATATACCTCGATTTCTTTATGCATCATATCATGGAAAAGTGTGGTCATAGCTCTTTGGTACGTCGCACCAGCATTCTTCAATCCAAAGGGCATCACTTTGTAGCAGAATGTTCCCTATGGTGTAATAAATGTGGTCTTTTCCATGTCCTTAGGTGCCATCTTTATTTTATTATAACCGGAAAATCCGTCCATAAAAGAGAACACATCAAACTTAGTCGTATTATCTACCAACATATCAATGTGTGGCAAAGGAAAATCATCTTTCGGACTGGCTTTGTTCAAATCTCTGTAATCAACGCACATTCGGACTTTTCCGTCTTTCTTCGGAACAGGAACAATATTGGCCATCCATTCAGGATAAGTTGATGTCACAAGAAAGCCTGCATCGATCTACTTTTGAACCTCCTCTTTGATCTTTACTGCCATGTCGGGATGAGTTCTTCTCAACTTCTGCTTTACAGGTGGACATTCAGGCTTCAACGGCAATCTATGCTCCACAATATCATTATCAATACTTGACATGTCTTGATAAGACCAAGCAAATACGTCAACATACTCTCTGAGAAGCTCTACAATCCTCTTCTTAACATCAGGACCAAGCAATGCTCCAACTTTGACTTCTTTCTTTTCATCTTCAGAACCCAAGTTGACCATCTCTATAGAATCTCCATGAGGCTGAATAACTTTCTCCTTGTGCTCAAGCAACCGAGAAATCTCATCAGGAATCTCTTCAACATCCTCTTCCTCAGCTTCAAACACAGGGAATTCAAAGTTGGAAGAGGGCATAGGATCATTGTTTTCAATGGGTTTATCAATCAATCTGCACAATGATTTTATTTTTATTTTAGAGTATGAACAAAAGTGCAAACATTATGCAGATAAACAATTATTATATTTTTGGGTTTTTTATGTTACCATTTTTCAGAATAAAGCAAAAAAGGAAAAAAAACACATATGGAAATAACAAAATAACATTTTATTGATGATGATAAAATTTGAAACAAAGCCCGACAAACATCACTTTCACCTTGGGCAGAGTGAAAGGATTTTTTGAAAGAAAATAAAACAAATTACTTTGAAGAATGAACAATAAAAGGAACATCAACAGCAATCTAGTTCTGGCAAATCTTTCCATGCGTAACAAAGTCAGGCATTTCTTCATCTTCATCATCTTCAATGATGGCAGCAGCGGAATGATCGTTGATAAATCCATCACTTCGGAAACCTTCTTGAATAGTCTTTGGGTCATTGAGAACTGCACCTGGTGCAAAGCCGATACCAAAACCTTCTTTGTTGTCGACAGCATCGATAACTCGCCACCAACCATCAGACTGACCAACTTCTAGCACTCGCAGAGCATCCTTGAAAGAAGATATGGGCATGGCATTCTTCTTAGCAACATTATCCACAATAGAAAGAGCTTGAAACGAAGTTCCCACCTCTTCTTCAGCATCAATATAGGAGAAAGAAGACAAATTGCTCACAAGCATCGCCCTTTCACATCCAATGGTCACCAATTTCCCCTCTTTCACAAACTTCAGCTTCTGATGAAGAGTGGATGTCACAGCTCCCGCCTTATGGATCCAGGGTCTTCCGAGGAGACAGCTGTAAGCGGGACGTATATCCATTACTTGAAAAGTAATTTTGAATATAAACGGTCCAATAAGAATAGGAAGATCCACTTCACCAATCACTGTCTTCTTCGACCCATCAAACGCTTTCACAATAATCCCACTATGTCTCATGGGAGCACCTTAATACGCAAGCTTTGACAAAGTCGACTTCGGCATTACGTTCAGAGAAGATCCAGTATCAACTAGCACCTTGGACATAGCATCTTCCTGACAGTTCACTGAAATATGCAGAGCCAAGTTATGATTTCTTCCTTCTTCAGGCAAATCATCATCACAGAAACTTAAATTGTTGCAAGATGTGATATTAGCCACAATACTATCAAACTGATCAATAGTCACATCATGGTCAATATAAGCTTGATCAAGAATCTTCTGCAAAGACTGCCTATGAGCCTCAGAGCACATCAAGAGTGATAAAACTGATATCTTCGACGGAGTATGCAACAACTGCTCAGTAATGTTGTACTCACTCTTCTTTATCAATTTTAACACCTCATCTTCACTATTACCAGATTGGCCTGATTGGACAACAGCATCCATAATCTGCTTACTTGCACTTGTATCTTCAACTCTCTTCGGAGGATCTGAAGCATACACTCTACCACTTCGAGTAACCTTTGTCACATCAGCAATGCTAACTACAGACTTTGGAGTAGGAATAGGAACTTCCCTACCATTTTCTATCATCGTAGCATTATACCGGTACGGAACAACTTTATCAGACTCATATGGCAATGGACCAGGCAAATTAATCACCAATGGAGTAACAACATTTTTGCGACTATCAAAAGAAATAACCACCCTCTCAAGAGCAACCCTCTCAGGAGCAACCCTCTCAGGAAGATTGAACTGAGGCATAATAACATTCACTTCATTTTCATATTCATCTCTTTTTGCTGTTACTTCAATCAACTTATCATCCATCATCTTTTGAATATCTCTCTTAACAATCACGCAACCACGAGGATTCACCGAGCAAATACAACATCTAGCATAATCGTGATCAATATTGTGATATTCACTTAAGAAAGCATGCATCTCAACCAAAGAACTTCGAATATGACGAACCTCATAGATCTTGAACAACCCAGGACAACCATCAACCATATTCACAGACGCATTACCATGCTTCGGCAACGGATTTTTCTGCACATTTGGATTAACATCATTGAAATATAGAACATTGTTCCTCATCAACTTCTGTACTTCAAACTTCAATGGATAACAATTCTCAACATCGTGCCCCGGGGCACCTTGATGAAAAGCACAGCGAGCCTCTGGCTTATACCACCATGGAATAGTCTCTGGAACTGGAGGTGGAGGACGTGTTTGCACAAGATTCTTTGCAATCAAAGATGGGAGCAAGTCCGCATACGACATCGGGATAGGATCAAAACTTGGCTTAGCCTGAGCCTGTTGATTACCACCTTGTTGCACAGAAGGTTGTTGATAACGAGGTTGGTACTTCGGAACTGCTGGCATAGTTGGAGCCACGTTAATCATCGGAGTTACAGAAGCTACATGCTGCGAATGGTGATTCCCACGATTGTGAGGTCTTCTATAACTTTCACGGGATACTGCATTAGTCTCATTTTCTTTCTTTTTCCCAAAGTTGAACCTTCTAGAGCTTGAGCCATTACTATTCTCTTGAATCAACCGTCCCTCACGGACACCTTCTTCTAAACGCATCCCCATGCTCACCATTTCAGTGAAATCAGAAGGAGCGCTTGCTATCATCCTCTCATAATAAAAAGAACCCAAAGTCTTCAAGAAGATCTTCGTCATTTCTTTTTCTTCCAGCGGAGGAACAATCTGGGATGCCAGCTCGCGCCATCTCTGCGCATATTCTTTAAAAGTCTCTTTGTCCTTCTGGGACATAACACGAAGTTGATCTCTATCTGGCGCCATATCAACGTTATACTTGTATTGCCGCACAAAAGCTTCTCCCAAATCGTTGAAGGTCTTGATTTGGCTATTATCCAGACTCATATACCTCCTCATGGGTGCACCGATCAAACTGTCCTGGAAATAGTGAATCAGCAGCTTATCATTATCAGTCTGAGCAGACATCTTCCTTGCATACATAGTCAAATGACTCAACGGACAAGTGTTGCCTTTGTACTTCTCAAACTCAGGCAACTTGAATTTGTATGGAACTTTAACATTAGGGACCAGACAAAGATCATAGGCATCTTTTCCGAACAAATCCTTATGCTTCAAGGCTCTCATCTCCCTCTGTATCTCAACAAAGCATCCCTGGAAATAATCAAGTCTTTCAGCCACTCCAGCACCTTCACTAGGCTCAGCATGGTAAATCATTTCATCATGATGCAAAATAGCGTGCACCACAGGCGGTGCAGTAGTCACAACTGGAGGAAGAGTAGTCCACACTGGTGGGAGAGTATTAAAAGCAGCAGTCTCAGGATGATGAGAAGGACGATAACCAGCAGGAATAAAATCAACTGGCATGCCCCAAGGTGTGCTAGCAGGCATACGATAGCGAGGAGAAATAACAGTCTCAACAGGAATTGATGCGGTAACGATCTCGGAGATGACAGTATTCTGAATAGGAGAATTAGGAGGTGGCTGATTCTGAGCAGCCACCTAACTTTCCATCATAGTAGAAACTCTTTCCAAACTTTCCCTCAAATAAGTAACCTCTTCCCGCAGCTCGCGATTCTCTTGTTGTAAAGTTTCCATCACCCTTCTCTGATTAGCTTGAGTATCGAATCGGTGAGTCAGCTTGACAGGAGAACTGAATGAAGACCAAGAAACAACATAAGATCCCTGGAGAACACTCAAAAAGCAATACAAATGCAAGTATGATGCATGGTATGCGTATGCAAATGCAAAGATTTCAAAGGACTATAAGATAACTTACAATATTTATAAAGAAACATTTTTTGAAATACATAAAAACTCATTCTCATTAAGATCAAAGTGAGGATTACAAGTGAAGTACACACATCAATAATCCTAATACAAGAGAGAAAAAGTAAACTAGGCCTAAGAAAACATATCCAAAGAAGTCCCGAATCCTGGCTGATACTTCATGCGAATCCTCTTGATCTCTTTCTTGTACCGATCTTCCATATCTTCCTTATCCTTCACTAACTTGTCAACAATGGCTTTCCAAACACCAGATGTAGGAGAAATAGTCAATGGAGCACTAGAGGAAGATAAATCCTCTCTTGGTCTCTTCGTGACACGCTGCTCAAGTAGCTCAATGAGATCATCCTTCTCCTTCAGTTGCTCCTGCATCGTAGTCTTCTCAAGTAGCCATTCTTCTTTCTCTTTCTTCATCTTGTCTAACTCTTCTTGAAGAGCCATCTTCTCATCGACGGGAGGAAGAAAAGCAGACAATGGTAATATGGGAAACAAAGGCTCCTCAGGTGGATAAGGCATCTTGAGCTTGGAAGCCCTAGATCGAACCCACTAAATATAACATTCGGAAGGAGCAAGGTGTTGTCTTCCCAATTGACCTTTCTCTTTCCGGTGAACAACATGCCAAGAATGAGCAATCCTTTTCTTCATTTCCACATGATTAACACCATTAAGAAAGAAGAAACGGGATAAGGAAAGATTGTTTGGTATGTCCTTCAAACAATATCTGAACTGTCGTCTAGCAAGAATGGGGTTGTAGCTAATTCCCCCACGTGTACCAAGAAGAGGTACATTAGGAAATTCTCCACAACTATCAATAAGAACTCCAGTGTCATAATGAGAACTATACCATGTCATGTCCTTATGAGAAAGTGACATCAACCTTTGAGACCATCTTCGATTCTCTCTATTGTCCTTGAAGACATCCGACTTGGGTAGGTGCGAAATAAACCACCTATAAAGAAGAGGCGCACAACATACAATCTCTCCGTCACCTTTGGAGGTCCTATAATGAAAAGCATGATACATATCTCCAAGTAAAGTAGGCACCGGGTTCTTCTTCAAGAAGATCTGAATAGCATTCTCATCCACAATACCATCTAAGTTCGGAAACAATACAATCCTGTAAATAAGCAAAGCAAGAATAGCCTCAAATGCATCCTTATGACCCAAAGTAAGTGAAGTAGAAGCCTTTCCCATCAAGAACTTAGCATTAATACCACGAACACTCCCCTTTGGAAGAAACTTCCCATTAAGATCGGACTCCTTAAGAAAAACTGCTTTGGCGATGACCTTGATAGTAAGCTCCTTCTCTAGACCACTGAAAAGAAACTCCTTGTCCAGAATAGGCAAACCTAACCAATGAGAATACTCCTCCAAAGTCGGCACAAGCTGATAATCAGGAAATGTGAAACAATGATGCAACAGATCATAAAACTGAGCCAAAGTAGGGAGAATCCCCTCAGGAACATCAGTGTCCAACATATACAAAAGCTTCCCATGACATCTCCGGAACTCCTGGGTATCAACAACTAAAGCTCCTAGCTTTCTCAACTCTACTACAGTAGGATTCTTGAAGGTGTACTTCTTTGTGTTCCTCCTTTCAAAAGTCATAGCCATGGACATCTGAAATTTTGCAAAAGTTCCTTATAAGTCCTTTGAAATCTTAC
The DNA here is from genome assembly GCA_963966055.1 of Lathyrus aphaca. Classification (NCBI taxonomy): domain Eukaryota; kingdom Viridiplantae; phylum Streptophyta; class Magnoliopsida; order Fabales; family Fabaceae; genus Lathyrus; species Lathyrus aphaca. The sequence continues at coordinate 101,189,243 of OZ014519.1, read as the reverse complement.
AAACAATGCTCATGAATGCATGATGGCATGTATGCAACAAACACAAACAAGATCACACAAGGCATACGAGCTTAGGTTCCGAGTCACGAGCATGAAGTCAAGGTAACAAAACACCAACCCACACAGGTAAGTACTAAGGTTTTGTCTTCATTGTACCTGCAGAAAACCAAAAGGGTGCTAACAGAGGTGCCAGGAGTTAACAGCCATCTTTAGAATATCATCGGTACGTTGGATTACTCCCCAACCGATAACATTATTAAAATAGACCTCGTCCGAGTGTAGTATCGCGTGACAACCACCTTAGGTTTACACCCAGACAGTTTCCGCACTACGTTCCTAAATTTGCTTGGATGGGTTAAGGGTTCTACGGTCCTCAATATGATCAGCTCAAGGTCGGAAAATAATGCCACGTACGATTACTCGTCATGACATTGATAGTCCAAGAGAGCCTAACCGAGTGGAGATTATCAAATTGATATAGCTTTGGACTACTCCATCGCTTATCGCTTCGAATATCGCCGTCCTATCATAAGTTTCACTCAGATCCGGGTTAGAATCTATCTCACACAGAGGATCACCAAAACCGAAACAGAACAACCAAATAACAAACAAGTTAAACCAAAGCAATAAATAAATCAAAGTAGGCTGAATCCACTTAGAGATTACTCCCCAGCAGAGTCGCCATTTTTCTGTAGCGGTAAAATCGTGAGTGTAAGCTATTGATTAACTTCACTCAAGGTACACATAGTCGCCACCGCGCTTTTATTTATTTCCAAAAGGAAAAAGGAAAAAGAACGAACAAAACCTAATGAATCTAAAAGCAAAAGCTAAAAGAAACAAACAGAGAACGGGTAAGGGGATAGGTTACAAATCGGGAAGGTTTTACGCACCCGACATGTTCGTGGTACTCCACGGGAACCCTTTGAAATATTTACTGCTTTTTTAGTCTAAAATTGGTTTGCTTGAAAAAATAGATTGAAGAGATGAGAAGAAGAATGTTTTTTTAAGATTTTTGTGTTTGATGAGGTTTTAACGCCTCATGCCTACGTACCCATAAAGTGCAATGCGAGATCAAAACCTCGTAGTTCGTGGTACAAAATTTGAAAAGAAACAATGAGTTGCATTAATTTTAAAATGTAGAGATAAGTCGTCATTCTTTAGAGAATAATTCCGCTAGAAAGAATGAATCATATCTAAACATATGAAAAGAAAAGTGCACAAAGGCACAAAAACAATTGAGTGAATTTTGATTTTTTTAAAGTATGTAAGAAAAGAATCTCGATATATTTACATGGATTAACATTTATTAAGAAAATAAAGTGAAAAGATAAAATCACTTGACCGAAGTCAAGGTTTGATTATGAAAGTCTTTAAAGTTGAAAAACAAAGAAGATTTTTGAAATAGGGAGAAGTTTTGAAAATCTAAGAATGGGGAGGAGATGAAGGGACTATCCTAATACTTGAATTAAAAGTTAAGAGAAGAGCGATCAAACCATATTATGAACATATCTTCAAAGTAAACGGAATTCCATCTTCAAAGACTAATGAAGTTAATTTGAGGCCAAGGTCTTCAATCAATCACAACTTGAGCAAAGGGAGAGATCCTAAAATCTAAGTCCATACTCCAATGCTAAGGATAGTAACCATAGTCCGAAATTAAAGTCACCAATCTTTTTAATGTTTAATCCTTTATTAGTGTTTTGTGTCCAAATGGACAAAAGAAAAATCAACATCAAAATAATAAGAACAAATAATAAAACATGATATGGATGAATAAAGCAAAATAGAATAAAGGCAATTAAAAGTGCAAGAAATTAAATGTTAGTAACAAAAGAAATAAAAATGCAAGAATCTAAAATATTAATAGTAGTAATAGTATAATAATATTTACATAATAATGGTATGGTGAACTTAATCATCCACAACCAAAAAGGAGAAAAGATAACCAAAACCGAAGGCAACCGGATCCGCTTAGCATCTTACACTATAACGATTAATCAAGGCAAAATGAACCGAATTCAATGAAATTTGAAAGGCGATTGGGAGACCCAAAGCACCTACGCATCAAAAGTTCATAAGTCTCGATTCTTGAAGCAATATGATTAACCACTTTGGGATTACGCGATCAACAAGAGATCCGGTCCACGAAAGTGTAAGTACCCAATTAGATTTTTATTCCGAAGTCGGGACACATTTAGGTCTATGTTAAGCAATCGCCGAGTAATTTACGAAGTAATTACCCTACAAATGAGGCCAACCACCACCAATTAAGGTGCATAATGTTAGTGCTAATGCATGCGAGATAAACGATATGTAAATCGTTATCCGAACGCGATACCGCACAAAACTAAAGATGAATACCAAATTGAGCCACATTTATGCCTGGTTGGCGACTCTACCTCTTTCCGCGCCATTTTCGCGTTTGTACCAGGATGGAAATCCAGGGAGAGACACATACCTTTGTTGTCGTCGGGCGCTGGCCATCGCCTTGAGCGATGGTTAACCGAGGGCTATGGCTCGGGATCCTACTCCTGGGTCGATACACGCCCTTTCACTTGTTGAGCGGTGGAAGGGTGGATTTGATATTCTAATCGAACTCACTGACGCCTTTCCTCTACTTTTCAGGTGAGACTGCGCTTATCGACCCGCTCGAGATTTCCTCGGAGGAGGTGTCCTCGGAAGATTCCGGTTCTACCGCATCAATCCCTTCTGACTCCGGAAGCTCGTCGGACGAATCAGACGCGACCACGACGGAGGATGGGGCCCCTGATTCTGGAGAGACGATCGATACTCCTCGGGGTTTAGAAAAAATAATCGCGCCCGAGGAATGGGCAGTGGAGGACCTGCTTGACAAGGCGTCGTCCTTTTTGAGACCCCGTGCGGAGCCTTTGCCCACTGTTGGTGATCCTGAGGATTGGGTCGTCACCTTCCCGGGGGATGATGATCAGATATTCTCAGACTTTGGCGGCCGAAAGTTCTCAATGTATGAGTACACGACATCGACTCTAGGTGTAACATTGCCCTTTAGTGATCTAGTTTGTGTCGTGCTCGGGCATTTGGGTGTAGCCCCGTTTCAGCTGCACCCCAATTCTTACGCGTTCCTGAGAGCGTTCGAGGTGACATGCGCTCATCTGGGTGTTGGGGCCACGTTTCCTCTGTTCTTTCGATTGTTCTCGCTGCAGCGCCAGGTAGGACGGGGAACCGACGGAAAGGGTTTTATTTCCTTCAAGCAGCGGACCAAGATATTCAAGGCTCACTCGGAATCTATCCGGGCTTTTAAGACCGATTACTTTCTGGTAAAGCCGGCGAGCGAGGAAGCCGTGAGAGCGCTGAGTTTCCTAGGGGTAGATACTGATGAAAATGAAGAGCCTAGACTCGACGACCGAGGGAAGGTGATTCCCAGGAGGCTCTGGCAGTTTCCCTTCTCATGGAATTACTCACATTACGGGCGCTCGGTTAGTGAGTTCGTCCAAGTAGGGGATTTCCTGAACGAGGACGATGCAGCTAGATTCGAGGAGTTTCGGAAGCTGGTGGCCTCTTTTACTCCGACCCCTCTACTGGAAGGGGAAGGTAAGATAATGTTGGATCAGGACGGGGGAGAGGTTGTGGAGCGTCCTTTGATAGACGTCACAGATCTCCTGGCGTGTAACACCGGGCAAGAAGTGTCCGAGTTCTTTGGTATTTGCTTTCATTTCTGTTTGTTATTGTGTTTCAATAATCTTGGCGTTCGTGACTAATTTGGTCTCTTTTCTTTGCAGGCTCCATGGCGAATCCTTTAGACAAAATCCAGGAGCGAATGCACCAAAACCAAAAGAAGAGGTAGCGGGTTGTTCAAACTAAGTTGACCGAAACGAGCGGCTCAGGGCCGGGCCCCCTGGTCCAAGGGTCTCCTAGTGCGTCCACTGGCTCGCACATGAAGAGGTATAAATCTGCAGCGACCATGGATTTGACGGTCAATGCACCCCCCCAAACCGAAGTACGTGCTGCCGCCTTGCTTTGTGAAGCGGAACTTCTTCGAAGGGACAAGCATGGAGGTCAACCGGGCAGACTCTTTGTTTGTCGAGGCAATGGATCTCCCTGCCCAGCGTCTATCTCTGGCCCAGGATGCGAGTGCATTCATGTGGGTATTGTCCATGGCTTGGCTGACGGCCGAAGGAAACCCCGGGCAGGAAAGGGAGGTGATAAAGTTGAAAGAGCTCCTGGCTGCTGCCGAAGGAAAGCTGATCAAGGCCTCCGAGGAAGCTGCTGCCTCTTCTAGGGAGATGACTGAGCGGGGGAACATTATCGCCAAGTTGGAGGTCGACAAAAGGAGGGCCTTGGACCAGAACAAAAATATGAAGGATGTTTTTTTTTCCCGAAGGATGATGGGGAGGTTGATACCAAGGATTTGGTGACCAGGGCCCAGTTTCTTGCTCAGATTGACCAGGATATGGAAGATCTGAACTCGTCGACTAAGCTCAGTTTCCAAAATGTTGTAGATCAGATACAAGTCCTTCATCCCGAACTGGCTCTGGATACCGGCCGCATCAGCTATCTTTACAAAGTTGAAAACGGTCAGATAGTGGTCCCCGCAGACTTGGTCGTGGAAGACTCTCAGCCCGGGGTTATCGCTCAGCCTGAACAACCTGAGACGCAGTTGCCCCAGAGTGAAGGTCAACCTGATGCTCCAGAAGGGGAAGGAAACTAGTCTGGCATGCGTGTCGTAACTTGTAATTATCATGTTTTTGTCGGGAACGTGGTCCCCTTTGAATGTAATTATGAACAAGTCGGCCCTTCGGGGTCGCAACCTTTTGGTAAAATAGTCTGACCTTGGTGGTCGTTTGTTACTTCATAATGTTGTTATTTACACATATTCGCAACTGTGCGTCCGTCGGAGGACTTCCTTCCTTTTATGTTTCTATAAACGTTAAGTGTTTGATGTATGTGTGACTGTTATGAGGGTCATATGTAATTGGGCAAATACAGGGTATGTGTTTGTAATCCGTCGGTTTGGGGGACCAATCAGATGTTGGAGAATGGCTCCTGGTCGGTGCCCGGGCCAGGATAATGACTCGGGCCCCGAGGCTTGAACGTCCCATCACGAGCTGGGGTTCTTCCTGGTCGTGGTACATAGGTGACGTCGGGCTCGTTTGAGTATCCGCCCGTGCAACAGTCACCTTCTTCTTCTAGAAGAAGATCTTGATAATCATGTTATTTGGGCTGCTGTGCTTGTACCTGGGCACGCAGGTTTAGTCAGACCTATTGATCCTCGCTTGATAGCCGAGCAAGGTGACTTTGTAATTAACTATAATATTGTTTGAGCTTTTCGGCATTCCACGGCCGAGCAAGTTCTTCCCCGTGAAGATTTTCTAAATAATAGGCCCCGTTTTCGGTCTTTGCCCGGACACGATACGGGCCCTCCCAATTTGGCGTTAGTTTTCCTTAGTGGGAATCTCTGTGATTCCTTATTAGAACAAGACTTCCCACCTCGAATGCTCGTCTTATGACTTTAGAGTCATACCGAGCTGCTATTTTCTGTTTAAAAGTGGCCTCTCGGAGAGCAGCTTCTGATCGGATTTCTTCGACCAGATCAAGCTCGTCTCTTAAAGCTTCGGAGTTGGTGTCTTGGTCCATTGGGGACTCTGTTCGTCTGGATCGGATGTGCATTTCTACAAGAATTACTGCTTCGGTCCCATATGCCAACCGGAACGGAGATTCACCGGTCGTTGAGTGGGGAGTGGTTCTATATGCCCAAAGTACGCTGTGTAATTCCTCGATCCAGTGTTTCTTGTGATCGTCCAGTCTTCGCTTTAGACCTCTTAGGATTAACCTATTTGCAGCTTCCGCTTGTCCGTTGGTCTGGGGATGCTCAACCGAAGCGAAATGTTGTTTTGTTCCTACCGAAGCAACAAATTCTTTAAAATGTCTATCGGTGAATTGGGTACCGTTATCTGTTACAATGGCGAGCGGTACTCCGAACCGAGCGAGAATGTTCCTCTTAAAGAAGCACAGTATGTTGAGTGCATTAATCTTAGCTAAGGCCTCAGCTTCTATCCATTTGGTGAAATAATCGACGCACATAATGAGGTATTTACTTTGGCCGGATCCGACGACGAATGGCCCTAATATGTCCATCCCCCACCATGCGAATGGCCATGGGGAAGATAGAAATTTTAGCTCGGTAGGGGGTGCTACGTGCACGTCCCCATGTCGTTGGCAATTGTCGCATCTTTTTACGTGCTCTTTCGCGTCGTGCTGGAGTGTCGGCCAGTAGTATCCTGACCGGAGGATCTTTCGGGCTAACGATCGTCCGCCCGGGTGTTGTGCGTTGATTCCTTCATGGACTTCTCTTAGTACGTGTGGGATGTTCTCTTCCTCTACACACCTGAGGAGTGGCGTGGATAAACCTCGGTGATACATACGTCCACCAACTAAAACGTACGAGCATGACCTTCGACGCACGATACTGGCTGCTTTCGAGTCTGTTGGTAATTCATCCTCGGTCAGGTAGTTGAACACTGGGGTCATCCAGCAGTTGGCGTCGCCCACGAGATTAACGTCAAGGTGGGTTGAAGATTTTCCGATACTTGGTCGGGGGAGCACTTCTTGTATGACGGACTTGTTGTTTCCCTTTCTTTTAGTGCTTGCCAACTTGGAAAGGATATCAGCTCGGGTGTTATTCTCTCGTGGGACGTGTTTGACCTCTATGTTTGTGAATCGTTTTAGCTTGTCCCTGACAAGGGCCAAATATTCGGCCATATTTTCGTTTTTGGCCTGGAAATCTCCTCGGACTTGGTTGGCGACCAGCTGGGAATCCGTGCATATTATGATTTCTTCCGCCTCCAGGTCGGTCGCGAGCCGTAGGCCGGTCAGGAAGGCCTCATACTCTGCCTGGTTGTTGGATGTGGGGAAGGACAAAGTTAAAGATACTTCGATGATGATTCCCTCTTCGTTTTCCAGGATAATTCCATCTCCACTACCAGCCGGGCCAGATGCTCCGTCTACGAAGATGGTCCATTTGGACGGAGATTTTGGCTCCTGCTCGGTGAAAGTGAGTTCTGCCACAAAGTCGGCTAGTGCTTGATCCTTGAGAGCTTGTCTCTCTTCGAATTTGATATCGAACTCGGACAGTTCCAACGACCATTTTAACATTCGCCCAGCCATGTCTGGTCTCCCGAGTAATTGTCTTATGGGTTGGTCTGTTCTCACGATAATGGTGTGGGCTAAGAAATAATGTCGTAGTCTTCTGGCTGCAAAAAGGAGGGCTAGGGACACCTTTTCTACCTGGAGGTACCGAAGCTCGGGGCCGTGGAGCTCTTTGCTTGTAAAGTAAATAGTTTTTTGTCCCTCGGGCAGGTCGTGTACGAGGGTTGCGCTTACGGCCTCGTTCGCTATGGCGAGATAGAGGTAAAGCGTCTCCTCTTCGTTGGGCCTGGACAAGACTGAGGGCTCAGATAATGCCTTTTTCAAGTGGGACAAGGCCTGCTCGCACTCCTCCATCTATTCAAAGGTAGCCTCTTTGCGGAGGAGTTTGTAAAAGGGGAGGGCGTGCTGAGCGGATTTTGCCACAAACTGGGCGAGGGAAGCGATGACCCCGTTTAATGATTATATGGACTTTTTAGAATCAGGGGTAGGAAGTTCCGTAAATGCCCGACATTTTTCAGGGTTGGCTTCAATACCTCTTTCGGTTAAATAGAATCCGAGGAACTTCCCTGCTCGGACCCCAAACATGCACTTCTCGGGATTGAAACTCATTTTGCATTTCCGGGCTTGATCGAGTACTTTTCGTAAGTGGGACGCGTGGTCCGTCTCTTGCTGAGATTTGACGATCATGTCGTCCATGTATACTTCAAGCATGTCCCCTATTTCTGTTAAAAATACCTTGTTCATCATGCGCTGATAGGCCTCACCTGTGTTTTTTAAACCAAAGGGCATAATGTTATAATAATAGTTGCTTGATTCGGTCATGAAGGCCGTGTATTTTTTGTCAGACACGACCATAGGGATTTGATTGTACCCTGAATAGGCGTCCATAAAGGACAACAGTTTGAAACCGGCCAAATTGTCGACCAATTTGTCAATATTGGGGAAAGGATATGCATCTTTCGGGCAAGCCCGATTAAGATCGGTATAGTCAACACACATTCTCCATTTTCCATTAGACTTTTTAACAAGTAGAACATTTGAGAGCCAGGTTGTATACCTAGCCTCAGTTACAAAATTTGCCTCTAGGAGGTCTTTAACAACCGACTCGGCCGCTTTGGTTTTCTCGGTCGACTACTTCCTCCTATGTTGGGCGACCGCTTTGTGCGTTGGGTTGATGGAGAGGTGATGACAGGTGTCGCTCCCACCAAATGACACAGGGCCAGAAGGGGTACAGACGCGAACGGTCGGCGAAAAGAGAGAACACAAGGGTGAACTGAAAAGAGTCGCCAGCTAGGCATTTTTATCCCGAAGGAAAGGTAATGCTGCATAGACCTAGAAAGATAAGGATAAGACGGCCACGAACCAGAGAAACTGAGAAAGGGGGTTAGTTACAACCTGGGAAGGTATTAGCACCCAGATTGTCCGTCGTACTCGACGGGATCCACGCTTGAAAGTTTTGTGTTTAAAGGGGTAGTGTCAGTGCTATTTTGTGTGCAAAAGCTGGAAAAGAATGCAAGTGTCAGTGTAAGAGAAATGTGAAGTGAAAATAAAAGGGTGTCAGTGTAAGAAAAGAGTGTGAAGCTCAAGACTATGAGGCTTAAAAGAATAATGCTGGAAGAGGGGGAAGACAAAGAGACTTTTGTTCGATAACTGTTAAGTTATGCCTACGTATCCTCTCGTGCAATGAGGAAGTCAGAACACCGTAGTTCGACTCAAAGAGACTGAAAGATAAATTGACTTGTGAACTGCTTACTTGTCTATGCTCAAGTGTATGACCTGTCTGGCTTAGGTGCAAACTGTTTTGCATTAGACGGAAGAAGCAAGTTCTCGTTTATAAGTGAATGAGATGAGAAAAGAATCCCGGAGGAGACGATTATTGTTTGTTTTTGTGTTTTCAATCTTTTATTGCTTATTGGAGTTTGTCATAAGAAAATGAGCTTAAGCCTAAACCAAGGGTTAGTAAACTCATCACATCCTCCCTCTGATTAGGGGTAATGAGAATACCTTAAGTATGAAGTAAACACCTCACACTTAATCATCATGATGTAGGATTAAGATCATTAACCTACTTGCATTTATTTAGATGTTTTTGGAGTTTTTTGTTTAGTGTTAAGTAATGAGTTTAAGCCATAATCAAGGATTTAATGAACTCATTACACCATCCTAATAGAAGGATAATAAATGAGAACATTTAAGCTGAGGAAGGCTCCCCACCTTAATCCATGATTAGGGATTAACCTCATGACAAAACAAAGCCTTTATTAAAGTGGATTTTAGTTAATGGTAAAATTAAGAAATGGATTTTATGGTTTGTAAGACAACTTGAGGGGGACTTGTCCATTAACACTAGGGTTAGTCCTTCTTAACCAGTTAAGGAAGAATTAGAACCCTAATGCAAGGCCCAAGTTACAAGCTTGATGTCTTAGTGATTATTAAATGGATTGATTATAGGAATTAAACACATTAAGGGTTTAACACTTAGGATTAAGGTTATACACTCCATCCTAATAGAAGGATACAAGCATAACCCTAATCACAAAGTCTTAAAGCCTTAAGGGTTTATTCCTTGATTAAGAGATGAGAAGAGAAGACTCAAAGATGACACAAAGGTAAAACTAATGGGGGACTAATCAAACCCTAATTGTGATCATGTTGGTTGTTCCTAGGGTTTATGAGTCTTGCAAGAAGATCTTCAGAGAAGCCACCAAGGAAGAAACAGGATGGAAGGAAAAGAAGCAGCAAGAAGCAAGACAACTTACTTCACTTAAGAAGATAAGTTGCTTGAGGAAAGGAAGAGGAGAAGGAGAATGAATGAGCAAGATCACTCTAATTCACAAGTAAAATGCATCAATGGATGCATAAGAGAGATGAGAAGAGGTTATGAGAAGTGAAGGCAAATTCACTTCCCAAACACTTACCACCTGAAAAGTTAGCAACAAGAAATGAAATGAAATGAAAATGAGATGAGATGCAAGGATGCAAACCAAAGTCAGAAGCATAATCATGATGCAAATGATGCTATGAGATGGTATGAAAGCATGTCAAGAGATGAGGATGATCATACAAGTAATGAAGATGCCAATGAGACATGAAAGTAAGCATGAAAGTTCATGAAAACTTATGAAATGCAATGGATGCATAACATGGCAAATGGATGATGCAATGATCAAACATGATTCTAATGTGTCCTAAGATGTCTTATATGTCATGTGGATGCACAAAATGTCATGGCAAGTTCATGTATGCAAGCATATGAAGAATGAATGCAAATGAAGGCAAAGATTAGGGTTTATGTACAAGATGCAATGCAAAATTCAAAATAAGAAGCAAATGACAAGATAAAAAATTGAAAATGGGATCAAAGGTACCCTAAACCTATACAAGTTCACTACCCAAAGGGGAAGGTCAGAAACTAAACCCTAAAGGACTTATGATTTTTCTAAGTTTGCTAGGGTTTTAAGGTACCTCACAAGGAAAAATGCAAAACAAATAAAAAATTCAGGCCAATTTTATCCTAGAAACTACATGATATGTGGGATGCAATGCCAAAATAATCACTATCAAACCCTTCATGGTTAGGCATAAAATATTTTTCTAAGTTAGGGTCAAAATATTGAATTTTAAGAACCCTAAATCCAAAGAAAAATGTCAAAATGGATCAAAAACCAAAAAGAAATTTATATGAATGGTTTGATAATGTCTCTAAATGTGTCAAGATGCAATGTGATTTTTTTGGTGATTTTTAGAAACTTAAATGGTATTTTAATTAATTAATTTCCATTAATTAATTAAAATAAACATTAAAATATTTTAAAAATACAAATTTTATGCAAAAAATAAAATAAAAATTATTTTCAGAATGAGAAAAATATTTAAAGTCATGGTGCAAAAAATGAAAAAATTTTAATGCATTTTTCTATTTTAAATAAAATGAACAAAGAAATGCAAATAAAATGAAAATAAAATTAACTTAAATGAAAAGTCAACAGATCAAAGGGCCAGGGTTTGAACTGGGGACGCGGGAATTGACTAGCGTGCGCATCTGGATGGCTGACATTCAAACTTCACTAATTACGTAATTAAACCCTAATCTGAACCCTAATGACCCTCAGGTGACCGGAACAGTGTTCCGGTCATCTTCTCCGGCCAGTTCAAAAACCTAACTTCTTCCCTAGGCAATTTTAAACCCCCTAAAACTCCAGATCACATCTTCTAAACACCCTAAGCAAGAATCAAGCACGAAAATCCATTTATCTTTCAACATAAACAAGAATCGAATCAAACAAGTTTTCAGGTCAAACTTTCAGAGACATGGTTCAGGCTCAAAACTTAATTATTTTCAAAACCAACAAGCACAACATGATCAGTGAATCATAAGCAACATTTCTATAGCATAAAAAACAATTTCTGGAAAAAATGTTCTTGGTGATACCTGAACTGAAGCTTTCGAAAATGGTACTGGCTGGCTGTTTCTTTGCTTCAAATCAACTTCAACGATCCCCCTGAAGAGTTTGCAATGCTTGGTTGGAGTTTATATGGCCTCTATGTGAAGTTGGCTGAAGCTCAGTTCAAGAAATGTGAAAATCGTGTTTTTGATTTGAGGTGTTTCAAGGCAAAATGAAGGGTGGGAAATGATCAGTGATGAATGTGGAGTTGAATGGTGGAAAAAGTTTTGAGTTTTGATGGCTGAGTTGTGTGTTTCAAAGAGAAATGCATAAGAGAGGATTTTGGTGAATGCTGAGTTCTTGGAGGTTTCAGCTTGTGTTGTGGTGTGTGTTTAGTTGCTTGAGGTCCACATATCAATCCTTGATAGGTCAGTGAGTTGTTGTGGAGCAGTGTGATTGGTATGGCTCATTTTGCATAAAGTCAACAAAGTTGTCTTTGGAGGTATGGGCTCATGGCAGGCCAAGGACAATGGGGTGTCCTGCGCAGCTGGCTTTAGGGAGGTCCATGGAATTCAGATTGAGGCAAGCTAGCAAGTGGGATGAAGTTTGTGTGATGTTTTGCAATTATGTGAAGCTTTGGCCCTTTTGTAATTTCTTGATGTTCAAGGCATGGAATGATGCAATTATTTGGGCAATTCTGAATTATAGGTCATGTACTATGTTTGTGTAATGGTTTGACATGAGTTTTTGCAAGTTTCCCTCTTTGGTACATAAGTGAAATTTTGTGATTTTTCCCAACTTTGCAAGGCCATAACTTGAGTTCTATGATGAATTAGATCAAGTTCTTATACTTTTTGAAAAGGGAATGATCCAATCTACAACTTTCATGACCAAGAATTTTTCAATTGAAGCATTTTTGAATCAAAAAGAGGAGGTTGAAAAACTTTCCCAAAATGGCAAGTTTGCATTACAAGTCACTTTCCCAAAATGGCAAATTTGCAAATGGCTTGAAATTCTTCAATTTTGTGAACTTATAACTTCTTCTAAGATCAAATAAAGATCATATACATCCAAAATGATGGAGAAAACCCTTTGGTTGGATGATTGGGGGCCTCAGATGCCCTGATTTTGCACTAACTTGCTCAAGAAGTCATTCATTGATCAGATTCCTTCCCCAGTGAATTTCTTCATGAAAATTGTAATGCATGATCCTCATATCATATAGAGACCAATAGAAACAAGAATGACCAAAAAATTTGGAGTTATGGCCTTTGAAACCAAAACCCTAATTTTAGGTCATCTGTGTAGTTAAACCTGGCTCTGCTTCCATGCCTTCCTCAGTTCTTGTGATTTTCTGACTTTCTTGATCTTGGGAAGATGTAATATGATGCTTGAACATACATGGACCCTCTTGAGATGATTGAAGACCTTTGGAGTGGCTCAGATAGCCCAGGGATGGCTCAGATCACAAACCCTAGATGCAGATGACTTTGAACCAATGCAGTGAAGCAAAAATGTAATATGAGATGATATGATTGAACTTATGCACATGAAAAGATCACAAGCCATGGTGAAATGAGTGAGGGCAAATTTAGGGTGTTTACAGCTGCCCCTATTCAAACATGAGTTAGCCGTGTAGGATGTAAGCGACGGCTTAACAGGCAAACAAGATAACTTGTGATTGAATACCAAAGGCAGTCCAAAATTTGCACTCACTGAATGAAGAAGAAAAGGGATATAGATTGTAAAAGAAAGTAAAGTATGATTATAAAGTGCGGGCGATGGAGGACGACCATTGGGAAGAGGACGACTGCTGGGGGTAAAGCAATGACGGGGACGGCCGGCATGCTGGGGAAATAGAAGGATCATGATGGGGACGACCATCAGTTTCTGTAACAAGGCTCTCTGGGGATTAAAGGTAAATGATGGGGACGACCATCGGGTTGAAGAAATAAATGATGAGGGACGGTCATCAAGGGTGAAGGACGATCACCTAGCAGGGGACGGCTGCTCTGTTAGGGATAAGGATGAGGGACGATCATCTATGGTGAAGGACGATCACCTGGCAGGGTACGGCCGCCGAAAGTATCATGACATAGAATGAATGTCAGATAGAAAGAGTCGATGATGGGACGACCATCGGATGAACGTGATGAAGGACGATCATCAAGAGGTGAAGGACGATCACCTGGCAGGGTACGGCTGCTCTCGGGGTTTATCATGACATAAGACGAATGTCAGATAACAAGATCAACGATGGGGATGGCCATCGGATAAAATGATGACGGACGATCATCAAAAAGGTGAAGGACGAACACCTAGTAGGGGTCGGCTGCTAAAATATCACGACATAGGACGAATGTCGGATAAGGAAGGGTTCCAATAATGGAGACTCCGTTGGGGATGATGAAGGAAGATCATCAAAAGGTGAAGAACGATCACCTGGCAGGGTACGGCTGCCGGAATAATTTATCGGGATTTGCTGGGGACTCTTCTGGGGAAGGGTAGACACAGACGAGTGTCTAAATTCAAGAAAAGGGTATAAGTGTTTGACATTGTGTATAGATTAAGAATGCAGACGAGCATCCTTAAGACTACGATACGGACGAGTATCGGTAGAAACAATGCTGACACATGTTTCAGGGATGGTGATACGGACGAGTATCAACTGGTTTAACAAAGAACACGGACGCGTGTCGACTCTGAGGGGAAAAAAGGTGTTTATGCAACATACGGACGAGTATCTGTATGAGTAAAAAGTAGGAGTGAGACACAGACGAGTGTTCAACTTGCTGGGGAGAGCATGATACAGATGAGTATCATATAAGTTATGAACTTATAAATGTAAGAGATATTCTGACGATCTGTGGGGATAGGATGACACGGACGGGTGTCGGAAGAGAGTGTATTATAAACAAGTGTTTGGTTTGCAATAAGTGTTTAGGCAACCATGCTGGGGAACGGTGTCACGGACGAGTGCCCAAAGAGTGTATAGATATCTGTTTGTGGAGAATGTTCTGGTGACTTTACTGGGGAATGATGACACAGACGAGTGCCAAAAGGAGCATGTATCTGTATTTGAGAGTGCAAAGGGGATTCCTTGGCTTTCTGTTGTGACTGTGAGTCTTCGTATATATTGCTGAAGGAATATTGGCATATGCAGGTGTTTGATTCAAAACATGGCTTATGATTATGCAATATGTTTGATTTTTTGCCGTAATGCTCCGTATTAGACGGAATGCTACGCTCTAGGGGAAATATGATGTGAATGCTATGATTGTGCAAATGATACCGATCCGGGATACGGATCCCGTTGCGGTGAAGATCTCTGGCTTTCTGCTTGAAGGAAATATCCCGGTTGGGCATGAGATCATTGGTAGATCTGGCATATATGACTGCTTGGGGAAACAAGTCACTGATAGACCTATCTTTGATGATGAGGGGCCCAGCTGGGGCCCGTGGAAGCTTTCGTCGCTTTGTTGTGAGATCTTCAGGCATTGTTCTCCTGGACAAAGGTTGGAACTTTGCGGGGAGATGGTTCCCTGTCCTTGCACTTGGCTGGGGAGGAATGATCACTGAACGATCTTCCTAGAGACTTCTGTAGGGATTCTGCTGAGGATGATGATGCCTGATAACTCAGCCGGGGAGAAAGCATCTCTGGTGCTGTTTGGAAGATGTGTCGGGGGATAATAATTTGACAGCTTTGTTGGGGAGAAGCCTTCATGCCCCGTGTTGCGCTTTGAATACCTGCAATCCTGTTATGACAAAGAAACGTGCAAGTATCCCGAGGTATCCCTTACTGGATTCCATCATAGGAGTTTAAACACTCCCGGGAGTAATATATATTTCCTGCAAGCATGTGATTTAGACAAAAGACGCATCTGTATTTATGCAACCATTATCTTAAGGATATCGAACATTTTTTTGCAAATGAAAAATAAAATGTACGAGACGAAACGTGACTGGAAGTCTGATTTTATTAATTTGTGTGCCCTGAATTGGCAAGTACAATCAAAGAAACAGATCCCCTAAAAATGAGGAGATTGTTACAAATTGAGAAACAGAAAGATGTTGGCAATGTTGATGACGCTTCAGTGAGCTTCCCTTTTGCTATGACTCGTATGACATTGACGTTCTTCTCATCTTGCTTTCTGAAGAAGGCTGATTCTTACCGATGCTCGAACCTTTCGAAGCTTGCCATGTTGTAAGTGATACAGACGAATTCAGAATGCAGTTGTTTGCTTATTCCCTTATTTTGCGTGGACCGCCCTTTCGGGTTTTCAATCCACTGGGATACCCATTTTTGCCTGAGCTGTCCAATGTGGCTTTTCAACTCAGCGGGTGTACATTCTTATTTATTTTCCCTTATTTTTGCCCGAGTCTTTTATTCTGTTTTTGACTCGTCGGGATGCCCTATTTTTGCCTGGACTTACATTATGTTTTTATGTCCAGCGGGTCATTTTATGCGAAGTATTTTTTAACTGCATCTGAATTCACAAGGGACAAGAAGTCTTCACCATCCATAGTACTGAGCATCAGTGCTCCACCAGAGAAAACTTTCTTTAATATGAAGGGACTATCGTAATTCGGAGTCCAGTTGCCCCTGTGGTCTGTATGAGGAGGAAGGAGTCTTTTCAACACAAGATCTCCTACTTGGTATTCCCGAAGCCCGACTTTCCGATCGAAGGCTTTCTTCATTCTCTTCTGATACAGCTGCCCATGACAGATTGCAGCTAACCTCTTCTCTTCGATCAGATTCAATTGTTCGTATCGGGATCGGACCCATTCTGCTCCATTCAGTTTGACATCCATTAGTACCCGCAAGGAGGGTAATTCAACTTCAACAGGTAGGATTGCCTCCATACCATAAACAAGCTGATACGGTGTTGCCCCAGTGGATGTTCTGATTGACGTACGGTACCCATGTAAGGCAAATGGTAGCATTTCATGCCAGTATTTGTAGGTAACCACCATCTTTTGCACAATCTTCTTGATATTCTTGTTAGCTGCCTCTACAGCGCCATTCATCTTTGGCCTGTAAGGAGAAGAATTGTGGTGTTGGATCTTGAAGTCCCGGCACAGTTCTGCCATCATTTTGTTGTTCAAGTTGGAACCATTATCAGTAATGATTCGTTCGGGCACTCCATACCGACATATGATATCTCTCTTCAGGAATCGGGCTACCACTTGCCTGGTGACATTGGCATAGGAAGCTGCTTCAACCCACTTGGTAAAATAATCAATGGCTACCAGGATGAATCTGTGGCCATTTGAAGCAGTTGGTTCAATCTTCCCAATCATATCAATGCCCCACATGGAAAAAGGCCAAGGTGAAGACATCACATTCAGAGGATTTGGAGGCACATGCACTTTATCTGCATAAATCTGGCATTTATGGCATTTCCTGGCATATGCACAACAGTCTGCATCCATTGTGATCCAATAATAGCCTGATCTTAGCAACTTTTTAGCCATAACATGTCCTCCGACATGGGTACCGAAAGATCCTTCATGCACCTAGTGCATCAACAAGTCTGCTTCTGCCTTATCAACACATCTGAGAAGTACCATATCAAAGTTTCTCTTGTACAAGGAGCCGTCAGCATTCAGAAAGAAACTACCAGCAAGCCTTCTTAATGTCTTCTTGTCATTGGATGATGCCCCAGATGGGTATGTTTGATCCTCCAAGAAGCATTTGATGTCATAGAACCAAGGCTTGTCATCCTTAGCAAGGTCTACTGAGAATGCGTATGCTGGTATGTCAAGTCTGGACACCGAAATCCGAGGCACAAAGTTAGTAGCTTGAACTTTGATCATGGATGAAATAGTAGCCAGAGCATCTGCAAACTGATTTTCATCTCGAGGGATATACTCAAGTTTGACAGTTGTAAAGAATGTGAGTAACCTCCTTGTGCAATCCCGGTAAGGAATCAGATGCTCCTGGTGAGTGTACCATTTGCCGTTGGTTTGATTGATTACCAGAGCTGAATCTCCGAACACAGTTAAAGTCTTGATCCTGAGGTCAATGGCTTCCTCAAGACCCATAATACAAGCTTCGTATTCAGCTTCGTTGTTAGTGCAGTTAAAGGTGAGTTTTGCCAAGAAAGGCATGTGAACTCCCTTAGGTGTAATGAGCACCGCACCAACACCACGACCATTCATATTAACAGCCCCATCAAACATCATAGTCCATTCTTCTTCTGGGTCAGGCCCTTCAGTGTGAATGGGATCTTCATGATCTTTTGCTTTTATGAACATGATGTCTTCATCAGGGAAGTCAAATCTCATAGGCTGGTAATCATCAATGGGTTGCTCAGCAAGATAATCAGACAATACACTGCCTTTGATAGCTTTTTGGGAGGTGTACTGAATGTCATATTCTGTTAGAATCATTTGCCATCTTGCAACCCGCCCGGTAAGTGCTGGCTTCTCAAATATGTACTTGACTGGATCCATCTTTGAGATCAATAAAGTGGTGTGGGTCAACATATATTGCCTTAGTATGCGAGCAGCCCACGCTAAAGCACAACAAGTTTTCTCGAGCAGTGAATTACGTTGTTCACAGTCGGTAAACTTTTTGCTTAGGTAGTAAATTACATACTCTTTTCGACCAGACTCGTCATGCTGGCCCAACACACACCCCATTGATCCTTCTAATACTGTCAAGTACATTATTAGAGGTCTTCCCTCAACTGGAGGCATAAGGATTGGAGGCTCTTGCAAGTACTCCTTGATTTTGTCAAAAGCCCTTTGGCAGTCTTCGTTCCACCTGACCGTTTGTTCTTTTCTTAACAACTTGAACAAAGGCTCATAGGTTGCAGTAAGATGAGATATGAACCTTGATATGTAGTTCAATCTACCTAAGAACCCCCGAACTTCTTTTTCAGTCTTCGTTGCAGGCATTTCTTGAATGGCTTTAACTTTATCAGGGTCAACTTCAATCCCTTTCTCACTTACAATAAGTCCCAGCAGTTTACCGGATCGCACCCCGAATGTGCATTTGTTGGGGTTTAACTTCAATTGGTACTTCCTCAGACGCTTGAATAACTTCAACAGATTCACCAGGTGGTCTTCTTCTGTGAGGGACTTGGCAATCATGTCATCCACATAACATTCAATTTCTTTGTGGATCATGTCATGGAATAATGTTACCATAGCCCGTTGATAAGTGGCACCAGCATTCTTTAGTCCGAATGGCATCACCTTATAACAGAATGTGCCCCAGGGTGTGATGAAAGTTGTCTTCTCCATGTCTTCAGGTGACATCTTGATCTGATTGTATCCTGAAAATCCATCCATGAAGGAGAACACCGAGAACTGAGCCGTATTGTCGACCAATACATCAATGTGAGGTAGAGGGAAGTCATCTTTCGGGCTGGCTCTGTTCAGATCCCGGTAATCCACAAACATCCTCACCTTTCCATCCTTCTTAGGCACAGGTACAATGTTAGCAACCCACGGCAGGTAACTAGTCACAGCAAGGAAACCGGCGTCCCACTGTTTTTGTACCTCTTCTATTATCTTCATTGCCATATCTGGGCGAGTACGGCGCAACTTCTGTTTTACTGGCGGACAGTCTTCTTTTAGAGGCAGCTTGTGCATAACAATGTCGGTGTCCGACCCTGGCATATCCTGATAAGACCAAGCAAAAACATCTACATACTCCCGAAGCATGTCAATAAGTTGCTCTTTCACTGAATCTTACAGATAGGCCCCGATCTTAACTTCCTTCAAGTCTTCTTCTGTACCAAGATTAACCGTCTCAACTTCCTCCTGATGAGGAGTGATAACCTTCTCCTCTTGTCTCAACAACCTGGCTAGCTCTTCAGGTAGCTCATAATCTTCTTCAACCCCTTCATCAGCTTGATTAATCGGATTGTCAAAGTCATACGAAGTCATAGCAGTGTTGTTGTCGGTGCAGTCTGGAGGGCACTCACTGCAATGGTTTAGATTTGTTCATTTTAGTGATCAGTTTTATCTTGTTTAGAAAAAAAAAGTGAAAATGAAGTTATTATTTTGAAAACCATTGCCATTTTATTTTTGTACAAAGAATGAAAAATGAAAAACAGTGAGCGGAAAAGAAAAGACTCATTTGCAAAAGATGTCCTGATATTCATTAATTGATCGTTTGCACAAAATACAAGATGGCCCGATTACAAAATGAGTCCTGACATCTTGGGCAAGATGCAGGACTTGATGCATGTGTCACTCCCACCAAATGAGGCTAAGTCAAATGGGGTATAGACGTGAACGGTCGGCGAAAGGAGAGAACACACAAGGGTGAACTGAAAAGAAAACAGTCGCCAGCTAGGCATTTTTATCCCGAAGAAAAGGTAATGCTGCATAAACCTGGAAAAAGGTGGATAAGACGGTTGCGAACCAGAGAAACTGAGAAAGGGGGTTGGTTACAACCTGGGAAGGGATTAGCACCCAGATTTTCCGCCGTACTCGGCGGGATCCACGCTTGAAAGATTTGTGTTTTAAAAGGGGTAGTGTCAATGCTATTTGTGTATCAAAGTTGGAAAGAAGGCAAGTGTCAGTGTTGGAAGAAAATGAAGTGAAATATATAGTGTCAGTGTAAGAACAGGAATGAAATGCTCATGATGATGAGGCTTAAAGAATAATGCTGGAAGGAGGGGGAATATACAGAGACTTTTGTTCGATAACTGTTAAGTTATGCCTACGTATCCTCTCGTGCAATGAGGAAGTCAGAACACCGTAGTTCGACTCAAAGAGACTGAAAGATGAATTGACTTGTGAACTGCCTACTTGTCTATGCTCAAGTGTATGACCTGTCTGGCTCAGGTGCAAACTGTCTTGCATTAGACGGAAGAAGCAAGTTCTCGTTTGTGAGTGAATGAGATGAGAAAAGAATCCCGGAGGAGACGATTATTGTTTGTTTTTGTGTTTTCAGTCTTTTATTGCTTTTTGAAGTTTGTCATAAGTTAATGAGCTTAAGCCTAAACCAAGGGTTAGTAAACTCATTACATCCTCCCTCTGATTAGGGGTAATGAGAATACCTCAAGTATGAAGTAATCACCTCACACTTAATCACCATGATGTAGGATTAAGATCATTAAACTATTTGTGATTATTTAGATGTTTTTTTGGTATTTTGTTTAGTGTTAAGTAATGAGTTTAAGCCATAATCAAGGATTTAATGGACCCATTACACCATCCTAATAGAAGGATAATAGATGAGAACATTTAAGCTGAGGAAGGCTCCTCAACTTAATCCATGATTAGGGATTAACCTCATGACAAAACAAAACCTTTATTAGAGTGGATTTTAGTTAATGGTAAGATTAAGAAGTGAATTCTATGGTTTGTAATACAACTTGAGGGGGACTTGTCCATTAACACTAAGGTTAGTCCTTCTCAACCAATTAAGGAAGAATTAGAACCCTAATGCAAGACCCAAGTTACAAGCTTGATGTCTTAGTGATTATTAAGGTGGATTGATTAAAGGATTTAAACACATTAAGGGTTTAACACTTAGGATTAAAGTTATACACTCCATCCTAATAGAAGGATACAGGCATAACCCTAATCACAAAGCCTTAAAAACTTTAGGGTTTAGTCCTTGATTATGAGATGAGAAGGGAAAACCCAAAGATGACACAAAGGTAAAACTAATGGGGGACTAATCAAGCCCTAATTGTGATCATGCTTGGGTGTTCCTAGGGTTTGTGAGGCTTGCAAAAGATCTTCAGGAGAAAAGCCACCAAGGAAGAAACAGATGAAAGGAGAAGGAAGCAAGGAGAAGCAAGGCAACTTGCTTCACTTAAGAAGACAAGTTGCTTGAAGAAAGAAAGTGGGAAGGAGGAATGAATGAGCAAGCTCACTCAAATACAAAAGTAAAATGCAGCAATGATGCATAAGAGAGATGAGAAAAGATTATGAGAAGTGAAGGCAAATTCACTTCTCAAATACTTACCACCTGAAAAGTTAGCAGAAAGAAATGAAAATGAAGTGGGAATGAGATGAAATGAAATGATACAAACCAAAACCAGAAGCATAAACATGATGTTAATGATGCTATGAGATGATGCAAACACATGTCAAGAGTTGTGGATGATCATACAAGGATGAGGATGCATATGGAGCATGCTTTGAACCATGAAAGTTCAGGAAAGTTTATGAAATGGAATGAATGCATAACATGGAAAATGAAAGATGTAATGACCAAACATGATTCTAATATGTCCTAGGATGTCTTTGAAGTCATGTGAATGCACAAAATGTCATGGCAAGTTCATGTATACAAACAAATGAAAGATGGATGCAAATGAAGGCAAGAATTAGGGTTTATGCACAAGATACAAAGCAAAATTCAAAATCAGAAGCAAATGACAAGATAAAAAATTGAAAATGGGATCAAAGGAACACTAACCATACACAAGTTTACTGTCCAAAGGAGGGGACCTAACTCTTAACCTAATGGGAATTATGATTTTCTCAAGTTAGCTAGGGTTTTAAGGCACTTCAAAAGGAAAAATGCACATCAAATTGAAAATGAAAGATAAATTCAAACTAATTTTACTCTAGAAACTACATGATATGAAGAATGCAATGCAAAAAGAATCAACATCAAACTCTTCATGGCTAGGAAGAATGAATTTTTCTAAGTTAGAACAAAAATATTTCCTTTTAAGAACTTTAATTCCAAGGAAAAATGTCAAATTAGGTCAAGAACCAAAAAGAAATTTGTTTGAAGAGTTTGATAATGTTTCTAAATGTATTAAGATGCAATGTGAATTTTTTTGTGATTTTTAGAAACCTAAATGCTATTTTAATTAATTAATTCTCATTAACTAATTAAAATAAATATTTAAATATTTTTAAAATACGAAAATTAAGCAAACAATAAAAATAAAATTATTTTCAAAAAGAGAAAAATATTTTAAGTTATGATGCAAAAAATGGGATTTTTTAGAAATGATTTGCTATTTTAAATAAAATGAACAAATTAAATGAAAAGAAAATGAAATAAAAGTTAAATAAAGGAAAGTATGTTGAATGGGTGGATCAGATTGATTCTGGGTTTAAATCCATTGACCTGGCGCGCAATCCTACGGCCCATATTCAAATCTGCCTAAACTTAATTAATTAAATATTAATCCTATAATTAAAACTAATCATGAGATCTAGGCCACACAAACACGCGCGGGAAGCTCCATCTAACGGCCCATATTCAAACGAAACCCTAAACCTGATTAAAAGCCCTAATGACTTTCAGGTGGCCGGAAATGACCTCCAGTCATCTTCTCCGGCCACTTCTCCCCTGAGAAAACCCTATCTCACTCCCCAGGCTACAAAAATGAAATCTCTTTGGCCAGAAATGAATCCCATACATCACTGAATCAAAATCCCCAAACAAAAACCATTTTTTATTCATCAACAAGGCAAATCGAAACAAAGCAATTTTAGGTCAAAAACTTTCAGACAATCCATACATACTCAATATTCCACCATTTTGAAAAATAAATACATCAGAATCATCAGCACATCATAAGGATTCGATTAAGAACTTAAAAACAAGGTTCTGAGAAAAAAGTTCTTGAGCCATACCTGAGATGGAACCTCCTGGTTCTGGGCTTTCTGGGATCTCCCTTGTTGCAAACCCACTCCTATGAACCTCCTGAAGATGATACGAGGCTTAGAAAGCTTTGAGGATGGCTGGTTTTGAAGTTCCAGCTCTGGTGTAGCAGAAATGGAGGTTTGTGTGTGTGATGTTTTTGGCTGTTTTGAGGATTGATTCTTGTTCTATGGATGATATGTAATTTGTTGGTGAAAGAAAAATGGAATTTTGATGGCTGGTTTGAGAGAATCGAATAAGGGAAGGATTTTGCAAGTTTTGTGAATGCTGGTTGTGTATGAGGTCTGAGCTTGTGTGAGGCTTGTTTCATGATCCTTATACAAATCCTAGACTATTGGAATGAGTCAAAAGACTTGACATGCACTGTGGGAATGACATGGGGCAATTGGCCAAAAAGTCAATGTTAGGTGTACTTTAAGCATGGGCCATGGCAGAAGCTACTTTAGGGCTGCTTTGAGTTCAGCTGACTTCAAGGATGACCCTGGGATGAATTAGAATGATCAGAAGTGAATGGATGGTGAGATGTCACATGTTTTGCAATTTTCACAACTTGTTGCATTTTGAGATTTTGGTCATGGACATGTCCTATTCCAAGCTGAATTCTTGTTGTGAAATGTTACATGATGTTATGGTAATGCTATGAGATCAGTTAGAGACCATACAAACCCTTGGGAATCACTTTTGCAAGAATTCCCCCTTTTTGAATTTCATGTAAAATTGCTTATGATACTTGGAATCCAAGGCATGAAAGTGAGAAATTCTTTGGGCAAATCTGAATTATGGACCATGAATGATGTTTGTGTGATGATTAGAAGTTGATTTGAAGTCACATTTGGCTTTGGCAAGTGTTTATGCAAGCTTCCTCTTTGGCACAAAAGTGAAAAATAAGTGATTTTGTCCAACTTTGCAAGGCCATAACTTTTGTTCTAAAATGAATTAGGTCAAGTTCTTGTACTTTTTGAAAATGGGAGGATCCAATCTACAACTTTCATGACCAAGAATTTTTCATTTGAAGCATTTTTGAATCAAAAAGAGGAGGTTGAAAAACTTTCCCAAAATGGAAAGTTTACATTACAAGTCACTTTCCTAAAATGGCAACTTTGCAAATGGCTTGAAATTCTTCAATTTTGTGAACTTATAACATCTTCTAAGATCAAATAAAGATCATACACATTCAAAATGATGGAGAAACCCCTTTGGTTGGATGATTGGGGGCCTCAGATGCCCTGATTTTGCACTGACTTGCTCAAGAAGTCATCTATTGATCAGATGCCTTCCCCATTGAATTTCTTCATGAAAATTGGTATGCATGATCCTTATATCATATAGAGACCAATAGAAACAAGAATGACCAAAAAAATTGTATTTATGGCCTCTGAAACCAAAACCCTAATTTTAGGTCATTTGTGCAGTTAAACCTGACTCTGCTTCCATGCCTTCCTCAGTTCTTGTGATTTTTGACTTTCTTGATCTTGGGAGGATGTAATATGATGATTGATCATACATGGACCCTCTTGAGATGACTGAAGACCTTTGGAGTGGCTCAGATGGCATTTGGATTGCTCAGATCACAAACCCTAGATGCAGGTGACTTTGAACCAATGCAGTGAAGCAAAAATGTAATATGAGATGATATGATTGAACTTATGCAAATGAAAAGAATCACAAGCCATGGTGTGAATGAGTGAGGGAAAATTTGGGGTGTTTACAGCTGCCCCTATTCAAACACGAGTTAGCTGTGCAGGAGGTAAGCAACGACTTAACAGGCAAACAAGATAACTTGTGGCTGAATACCAAAGACAGTCCAAAATTTGCACTCACTGAATGAAGAAGTAAAGGGATATAGATTGTAAAAGGAAAAAAAGCATGATCATAAAGTGCGGGCTACGGAAGACGACCGTCGAGCAGAGGACGACTGCTGGGGATAAAGCCATGACGGGGACGACCGATATGCTGAGGAAATGATGAGATTATGACGGGGACGACTATCAAAAACAAAAATAAGATTCTCTGGGGATCAAAGGTAAAGTCAATGATGGGGACGACCATCAGTTTGAAGAAATAAATGATGAGGGATGGTCATCAAAGGTGAAGGACGATCACCTAGCAGGGGAAGGCTGCTCTGTTGGGGGATAAGGATGAGGGACGGTCATCCAAGGTGAAGGACGATCACCTGGCAGGGTACGGCTACCGAAAGTATCTCGACATAGGAAGAATGCCGGATAGAAAAGGTCGACGATGGGGACGGCCATCGGATAAGCATGATGAAGGATGATCATCAAAAGGTGAAGGACGATCACCTAGCAGGGGACGGCTGCTCAAGTATCACGACATAGGACGAACGTCGGATAAAAAGGGGTTCTAATGAATAGAGACTCCGCTGGGGATGATGAAGGACGATCATCAAAAAGGTGAAGGACGATCACCTGGCAGGGTACGGCTGCCGGAAATATCATGACATAGGACGAATGTCAGATAGAAAGGAAATAGTTTATTAAGATTTGCTGGGAATTCTTCTGGGGAATGGTAGCCACAGACGAGTGTCTAATTTCAAGAAAGCAAAGGCATAAGTGTCTGACATGGTGTATAGATTAAAGATGCGGACGAGCATCCTTAAGATTATGATACGGACGAGTATCAGTAGAAACAAACGCTTGACGCATGTTCAGAGATGATGATACAGACGAGTACCAACTAGTTAACAAAGAACACGGACGAGTATCGACTCTGAGGGGATTTAAGTGGTGTATACAAGATATGGACGAGTATCTGTATGAGTAAAACGTGATGAAGAAGTGCATTATAAACTTGCTGTGGAGAGCATGACACGGATGGGTGTCGGAACAAGTATTTGGTTTCCAAAGTGTTTAGGCAACTATGCTGGGGAAGGTGACATGGACGGGTGTCAGGGAAGTGTGTGTATATATATATATATATATGTATCTGTCTGTAGAGAATGCTCGGGCGACTTTACTGGGGAATGATGACATGGACGAGTGCCAAAAGGAGCATGTGTCTGTACTTATGAGTGCCAAGAGGACGTTTTGGCTTTCTGCTGGGAGTTTGGGGAGTATTTGTATATTGTTGACGGAATGTCAGTATTTACAAGTGTTTGATTCAGAACATGGCTTATGATTTATGCAATGTGTTTGATTTTTGCCGTAATGCTCCGTATTAGACGAAATGCTACGCTCTGGGGGAGAATATGATGCGAATGCTATGATTATGCACAAGATACCGATATGGGATTCGGATCCCACTGCTGTGAAGATCTTTGGATGATCGGCTTGAAGTGGTATCCCAGTTGGGGATGAGATCATTGGTAGATCTGATGTAAAGCTCTGTTTGGGGGAATAAATCACTAATAGACCTATTCTTGGTGATGAGGAGCCCAGCTGGGGTCCGCAGAAGCTTTCGTCACTTCGTTGTGAGATCCTCAGGCATTGCTCTTCTGGATGGAGGTTGGGACTCGGCGGGGAGATGATTCCCTGTCTAGCACTTGGCTGAGGAGGAATGATGACTGGCAACTCAGCTGGGGATAAAGCATCTCTGGTGCTATTTTGGGAGACGTGTCGAGTAAGTAATGATTTGGCAACTTGCTGGGGAAAAGCTCTCATGCCCCATGTTGTGCTCTGAATACCTGCAGACCTGTTATGACTAAGAAACGTACAAGTATCCCGAGGTATCCCCTACTGGATTCCATCATAGGAGTTGAGACACCCCCGGGAGTCAATATATTTCCTGTAAGCATGTAACTTTAGAAAAGACGTATCTGTATTCATGCAATCAATATTTTAAGGACATCGGACATGTTGCAAATGAAAAACAGAATGTACGAGACGAAACGTGTCTGAAAATCTAATTTTATTAATTTGTGTGCCCTGAATTGGCAAGTACAGTCAAGGAAACAGATCCCCTGAAATGAGGAGATTGTTATAAATTGAGAAACAAAAGATGGTGGCAATGTTGATGGCGCTTCAAGGAGCTTCCCTTTTGCTATGACTTGTATGACATTGGCGTTCTTCTCATCTTGCTTTTTGAAGAAGGATGATTCTGACCGAGGCTCTAACCTTTCGAAGCTTGCCGTGTTGTAAGTGATACAGACGAATTCAGAATGCAGTTGTTCGCTTATTCCCTTATTTTGCGTGGATTGCCCTTTCGGGTTTTCAATCCACCGGGATACCCATTTTTGCCTGAGCTGTCTAATGCGGCTTTTCAACTCAGCGGGTGTACATTTTTCATTTATTTTCCCTTATTTTTGCCTGAGTCTTTTATTCAGTTTTTTTGACTCGCCGAGATGCCCTATTTTTGCCTGGACTTACATTCTGTTTTTATGTCCAGCGGGTCATTTTCATGCGAAGTATTTTTTAACTGCATCTGAATTCACGGGGGACATGAAGTCTTCACCATCCATAGTACTGAGCATCAGTGCTCCACCGGAGAAAACTTTTTTTACTATGAACGGACCATCATAATTCGGAGTCCACTTGCCCCTGTGGTCTGTATAAGGAGGGAGGAGTCTTTTCAGCACAAGATCTCCCACTTGGTATTCTCGAAGCCTGACTTTCTAATAGAAGGCTTTCTTCATTCTTTTCTGATACAGCTGCCCATGGCAGATTGCAGCTAATCTCTTCTCTTCGATTAGACTAAGTTGTTCGTACCGGGATCGGACCCATTCTGCTTCATTTAGCTTGACATCCATTAGTACTCGCAAGGAGGGTAATTCAACTTCAACAGGTAGGACTGCCTCCATACCATAAACAAGCTTATACGGTGTTGCCCCAGTGGATGTTCTGATTGCCGTACGATACCCATGCAAGGCAAATGGTAGCATTTCATGCCAGTCTTTGTAGGTAACCACCATCTTCTGCACAATCTTCTTGATATTCTTGTTAGTTGCCTCTACAACGCCATTCATCTTTGGCCTGTAAGGAGAAGAGTTGTGGTGTTGGATCTTGAAGTCCCGGCACAGTTCTGCCATCATTTTGTTGTTCAAGTTGGAACCATTATCAGTAATGATTCGCTTGGGCACTCCATACCGACAGATGATATCTTTCTTTAGGAATCGGGCTACCACTTGCCTGGTGACATTTAAATAAGAGGCTGCTTCAACCCACTTGGTAAAATAGTCAATGGCTACCAGGATGAATCTGTGGCCATTTGAAGCAGTCGGTTCGATCTTGCCAATCATATCAATGCCCCACATGGCAAAGGGCCAGGGTGAAGACATCACATTCAAAGGATTTGGAGGCACATGCACTTTATCCGCATAAATCTGGCATTTATGGCATTTTTTGGCATAGGCACAACAGTCTGCATCCATCGTGATCCAGTAATAGCCTGACCTCAACAGCTTTTTAGCCATAGCATACCCTCCAGCATGGGTACCAAAGGATCCTTCGTGCACCTCGTGCATTAACAAGTCTGCTTCTGCTCTATCGACACATCTGAGGAGTACCATATCAAAGTTCCGCTTGTACAAGGAACCATCAGTATTCAAGAAGAAACTACCAGCCAACCTTCTTAATGTCTTCTTGTCATTGGATGATGCCCCAGGTGGGTATGTTTGATCCTCCAAGAAGCACTTAATTTCATGGAACCAAGGCTTATCATCCTTGACAACATCTGCTGAGAACACGTATGCTGGTTTGTCAAGTTTGGATACTGAAATCTGAGGCACAAAGTTGGCAGCTTGAACTTTGATCATGGATGAAATGGTAGCCAGAGCATCTGCAAACTGATTTTCATCTCGAGGGATATACTCAAGTTTGACTGTTGTGAAGAAAGTCAACAACCTCCTTGTATAATCCCGATAAGGTATCAGATGATCTTGGTGGGTGTACCATTTGCCGTTGGTTTGATTAATTACCAGAGCTGAATCTCCGAATACAGTCAACGTCTTGATCCTGAGGTCAATGGCTTCCTCAATACCCATAATGCAAGCTTCGTATTCAGCTTTGTTGTTAGTGCAGTTAAAGGTGAGTTTTTCCAAGAAAGGCATGTGAACTCCCTTAGGTGTAATGAGTACCGCACCAACACCACGACCATTCATATTAACAGCCCCATCAAACATCATAGTCCATTCTTCTTCCGGGTCAGGCCCTTCAGTGTGAATAGGCTCTTCATGATCTTTTGCTTTTATGAACATGATGTCTTCATCGGGGAAGTCAAATCTCATAGGCTGGTAATCATCAATGGGTTGCTCAGCAAGGTAATCAGACAATACACTACCTTTGATGGCCTTCTGGGAGGTGTACTGAATATCATACTCTGTGAGGATCATTTGCCATCTTGCAACCCGTCCGGTAAGGGCTGGCTTCTCGAATATATACTTAACTGGGTCCATCTTCGAGATCAATAAAGTGGTGTGGGTCAACATATACTGCCTTAGTCGGCGAGCAGCCCATGCTAAAGCACAACAAGTTTTCTCGAGTAGTGAATAACGTTGTTCACAGTTGGTAAACTTTTTGCTCAGGTAATAAATTGCATACTCTTTACGACCAAACTCGTCATGTTGGCCCAGCACACACCCCATTGACTCTTCTAATACTGTCAAGTACATAATTAGAGGTCTTCCTTCAACTGGAGGCATAAGGATTGGAGGCTCTTGTAAGTATTCCTTGATTTTGTCAAAAGCCCTCTGGCAGTCTTCGTTCCACCTGACCGTTTGTTCTTTTCTTAACAACTTGAATAAAGGTTCACAGGTTGCAGTGAGGTGAGATATGAACCTTGAAATGTAGTTCAGTCTACCTAGGAACCCCCGAATTTCTTTTTCAGTCTTCGGTGCAGGCATTTCTTGAATGGCTTTAACTTTATCAGGGTCAACTTCAATCCCTTTCTCACTTACAATAAATCCCAGTAGCTTACAGGATCGCACCCCGAATGTGCATTTGTTGGGGTTTAACTTCAATTGGTACTTCCTCAGACGCTTGAATAACTTCAACAGATTCACCAGGTGGTCTTCTTCTGTAAGGGACTTGGAAATCTTGTCATCCACATAACATTCAATTTCTTTATGGATCATGTCATGGAATAATGTTACCATAGCCCGTTGATAAGTGGCACCATCATTCTTCAGTCCGAATGGCATCACCTTATAACAGAATGTGCCCCAGGGTGTGATGAAAGTTGTCTTCTCCATGTCTTCAGGTGACATCTTGATCTGATTATATCCTGAAAATCCATCTATGAAGGAGAATACCGAGAACTGAGCTGTATTGTCGACCAATACATCAATGTGAGGTAAAGGGAAGTCATCTTTCGGGCTGGCTCTGTTCAGATCCCGGTAATCCACACACATCCTCACCTTGCCGTCTTTCTTAGGCACAGGTACAATATTAGCAAACCACGGCGGATAGCTAGTCACAGCAAGGAAACCGGCGTCCCATTGCTTTTGTACCTCTTCTTTTATCTTCATTGCCATATCTGGGCGAGTACGGCGCAGCTTCTGTTTTACTGGTGGGCAGTCTTCTTTCAAAGGTAGCTTGTGCATGACAATGTCGGTGTCTAACCCTGGCATATCCTGATAAGACAAAGAAAAAACATCTACGTACTCCCGAAGCATGTCAATCAGTTGCTCTTTTACTGAATCTTGCAGGCAGGCCCCGATCTTAACTTCTTTCAAATCTTCTTCTGTACCAAGATTAACCGTCTCAACCTCCTCCTGATGAGGAGTAATAACTTTCTCCTCTTGTCTCAACAACCTGGCTAGCTCTTCAGGTAGCTCATAATCTTCTCCAACCCCTTCATCGGCTCGATTGATTGGATTGTCAAAGTCATACGAAGTCATAGCAGTGTTGTTGTCGGTGCAGTCTGGAGGGCACTTTCTGCAAGGGTTTAGATTTGTTCATTTTAGTGATCAGTTTTATCTTGCTTAGAAAAAGTGAAAATGAAGTTATTTATTTTGAAAAACATTTCCATTTTAGTTTTGTACAAAAAATGAAAAATGAAAAACAGTGAACGGTAAAGAAAAGACTCATTTGCAAAAGATGTCCTGATATTCATTAATTGATCTTTGCACAAAATACAAGATGGCCCGATTACAAAATGAGTCCTGACATCTTGGGCAAGATGCAGGACTTGATGCATGCTTAAAAATACAGGAAATAATAATTACTATGCAGGAGTAACCCTTATAATTTCCTGGGAAGACCAGTTTGAGACATGGTTCCCCGGGATCCTTGGACATATCCAGCTTTCCAGGTTCCGCTCGTCTTCTGACTCATCTTGCAAGTTATTCACAGCATCCGGGGTGAGCATCCCCCCACTAATAAACTTAGGCTCCTGTGCGGCCTCTGGTTGATCTTGTCGAGTTGGTTCGTAACCCAACCCGAATCGGTCTTCTTTCTTCTCCACGGGCAGCAGCTTGCCCCAGCCTTGGGCGGTACCTTCCTCAACAACCTTCCTGGCTTGCTGATACGATGTGATGGAGGTCCCAAGTACAGCAGATGTTTCATTAATATTAAGGGCCTCAAACCCTTGGCTCATGGTTTCATGGATCTCCCCATCCATTTCAATGTATTTGAAGGTGGCCAGCTGACTAACAAAAATATCCTCCTCCCCACAAATAGTAATGACTTGGCCTTCCCACTCGAATTTTAACTTCTGGTGAAGGGTTGACGTCACGGCGCCGGCGGCGTGTATCCATGGTCTACCCAATAGACAGCTGTAGGCAGGCTGTATATCCATCACAAAGAAGGTTGTTTTGAAAACCTGTGGGCCAATCATTATTGGTAATTCTATCTCTCCCAGAACTGATCTTTTAGAACCGTCAAAGGCTCTCACTACCAAGTTACTTGGGCGTAGTGCCAATCCATCATACTCCAGCTTCACAAGGGCTTTCTTGGGCAGGACATTGAGGGATGACCCCGTGTCCACCAATACATGAGAAAGAACTGCACCCTTACACTCCAAGGTAATGTGCAAAGCCTTGTTGTGATTGCGACCTTCCGTTGTCAGATCAGTGTTGGTAAATCCTAGTCCATTACTAGCGTTAACATTTCCAACCATAGCCTCTAACTGATTGATAGTGATCTCCTCCGGCACATAAGCTGCGTGCAGGACTTTCAATAGTGCGTTCCGATGAGCCTCGGAGCACATTAGCAATGATAGTATGGAGATTTTGGAAGGTGTTTGGTGAAGCTGGTCCACCACCTTGTAATCACTTTTCTTTATGATTCTCATGAATTCATCAACCTCTTGATCAAAAGGAGTCTTCAAAGCTTCTCTAGAAACTGGTTCTTCTTGCACCATGCTCTTCCCTTTTGCCTTAGCAGCAGTTTCTGCTTCGGCAATGGGCCTTGGAATTTGTGAGGCAAAGAGACGTCCGCTTCGAGTGAAGCCTCCGCCTCCCCCCACATTGTCAATCTGAGGTGAAGAAGTTGATGATTCCAAAGTGATTTTCTACCCCTCGCGGTATAGATCTGAGCCATAATGCCAAGGGATGGCATTGTTGCTTTCGTAAGGAACTGGTCCCGGCACCGTGATAGTGACTGGACTGATAGCAACTGCATAAGGGATCACAATGGTGTGTGGATCATAGTATATGGTGACTGGTGCTCTGACAGGAGTAATATTTTGTGAGTTGTTGGCAGGAACATTTGCAGGGTCATAGTATATTGTAACCGTTGAGACGCTTTCATCAATTGTTGCTGATGTTGTAGAAGGCACTATCGACTGGATGGGTGTTGAAGTTGTAGCAGGAATGGTGACTGAACTTGTATCCGTTGAAGTGATTGATTGAGCGGTTGTTGGAGTTATAGTAGAATCCGTCGGAACAATGGTTGCTGATATTGTAGGAGTATCTGTGATTGCCGGTGAAGGAGTTGCTGGATTTGTAGGTGTCGTTGTCGTAATCTGAAGGATACCATTCTTAATAAGACCATCTATGTCGTTTCTCAACCTTTCACACCCATTGACTGCAATATTGCAATACTCACAGCCGAGCTTGCAACCTGGGAACATTTGGCATTCTAAAAGCTGAGCTTTGATTTCAACCAAAGGTGTTCGGATTTGTGCAACACTGGTGATCAAGGTGAACGGTTTGCCTTCCTCAACAGCATTAATCCTAGGCCCGTTGTGACTAGGCATTGAATTTCTTGTGACATTCGGAGGAGGTGCAAAGTTGAGAGCTTTTGAGTCCACCAAGTCTTGGACTTTCATTTGTAAGGCCCTGCATTTTTCAGTATTATGCCCCGGTGCGTTTGAATGGAATGCACACCTGGCATTGACATCATAGTTCTTTGGCAAATTAAGAGGATCTGGAGGTGCCAATGTCCTTAACTCAACTAGGTTGAGCTTCAGGATTTGTGGCAAGAGTGCAGCATATGGCATTGGGACTGGGTCAATTACCCTGTTTGCCTGTGATGGTCTTTGCTGGAAAGGACGCTGTTGTTGGTTGTTGTTGCTGTTATTGTAGGTTCTCTGTTGCGGATACTGAACTTGTTGTTGATATTGTGGTTGTTGTTGTTGAGGATATGCTGATTGTTGAGGAATCGGAGATGTAATGGTAATAGCTGCTACTGACCGGTGAACATACTGAGGTCTGCCCCTGCCTGTATGAATGGAATTGGTCTCACCGGCTCTTCGGGGTCCCACAAAAGGCTTTCTGGGATTACTGGATCAACTTGCACCACTGTCGGAAATTTTGCCCATCTTCAGTAGACTCCACCTTTGGGCATATTCCCTGAAGCTTTCTCGAGAAGATTGAGACATTCCCATCAGAAGGGTCCTGTTGGGAGCCATATCCAGGTTGTATTGATATTGTCGGATGAAAGCCTCAGCCAAATCCTTCCAGCATCTTATGGTGGCTCTAGACAGGTGTGAATACCACTCCCTTGAAGCCCTAGTCAGACTATCTTCAAAGTAGAACATCCACAGCTTCTCATCCATAGTATAAGCCTTAAGTCTTCCCAGGAAAGATTGCAAGTGAGTTCGTGGGCAGGAGGTACCATTGTACTTCTCAAAGCATGGGGGTTTGAATTTGTGGGGAATTCTCACCCCATCCACCAACTCCATGTCCATCACATCGAAGCCCAAGGAATTCTGAGACTCCAAAGATCTCAACTTCACAGCAATTTCGTCCAATCTCCTGTCATATACCTCATCTCCAGCTCCCATAACAGTAAACTGCTCTTCTTGGGGATCCTCTTGCAAGATTCTCCCCCCAGCTGTATTACCTTTCACATTCCTCGGGATGTTAGCTTCTGGATCCAGATGAGGTCCTAACACTGGTGGGTCAATACGAGGCTGGCCCCATTCATTGTTACTAGTTCCTCCTGTTCCAAGATGAGGCTCTTCAGGAGTTTGTCTTTCCACCAGCTCTCTTAACCTTTCTTGACTCTGGGCCAAGCCAGTCATCACAGCCATGAATTGAGACATCTGATTTCTCATATCCACTCTCTCATTATCCATCTGATTTCTGACCTCAGTCAGATCCTGATGTACTTGTTCCATTTGAATTCCGGGAAGGTTGTTGCGAGTCGGGTACCGGTGCGTGCGGTTGACAGGGAACACTCGGCGACGAGCAATGTTTCCGGAGATCACAACAAAGTTAGAAACAAAAAATAATAAAACCTACAAAACAAAACAAAAGTTAGTATGCAATGCAGTATGCTTATTTGTTTTCCAAGGTATCCGGTTTGGTTCTTGGTTTTGACCTTTCCAGACCTCGAGGAAGATGCTTGATGTTGCTGAGAAAAGAAGCCCAATGAAAACAAACTAATATATTACAAATGATGAACAATACATAGTCTGTTTTACAACACATGCCCATGGAGGGTCAAAATATATTAAAAAGAAAAAGTACATCAAATGGAAACAACAACAAACAAAGAGTCAGACATCCAGTCCAAACTCATCCTCTCTGACCTCCTTCAGGAGTGCCTCAGTCACTGGACCAGCTGGGTGCTCTGTAATGGTCCTAATGAGGAGGTTCCTGATAGCAATGGCAGTGGTCAACTTCTTATGCCTATCCTGGTCCTTTGATCTCTTCAATCCTGCTCTGAGCTTCAACTCTGAAATCTCCTTCTGGGCTGCCAACAGAGCTTCCTGCTGCTTCTTCTCATTGGCCTCTAACTATTCAATCTTGGCTTGAGTATTCTGGTCTTCTTGTGTACGGGCCTCAGTGATCCTAACCCACCTAGCCTGACTCTCTTGCAGATTGAGCTCAGTCCTAGCCTTCTGAAACTTGGCTTCTTTACAAGCATTCTTCAATATTTGTTCCCCAGCTCTTGCTTTCCTGATGTAGTCCTCTGTCTTCTCAATTTTGGAAAGGTGCTCCACCCTAAGCCTCTCCAATCTCTCAATATCCAGACGACCATCACTTCTTTCCCAAAGAGTCTTCTTTAAAGCTTGGGATAGGTTCTCATTTCTTTCCTTCAGCTTCTCAAATTCTTCCAGGCTGACAGTTGCTGCTGGCTGTACTATAGATGGTCCAGGTATGTCTTCCAAGGTGAAAGGCATTCCAGTAATCCGAGCTCTAGTACGGGACCAGTCATAGTATTGGGCTGAAGCAACATTATTACACCTTCCAAGAATAGCCATCCCTTTTGTCTGAATGTTATCCCAAGCCCAGGATACTTGTCTGACAGCAGTTAAATTAGGTTTTACTTCACAATACAGGGTCTCAGCCAAATCTTGCACTCTGGGAGGGTGAACCAAAGCATAGCCCAGTTGTCTCTTAAACAGTAAGGGATTATAGTTGATGCAACCCTTTACTCCTATCAGAGGTACATTTGGGTATTGTCCACAGCTGGTGATAATGTCTTTGCCCTTGGTGCTCTAGGTGCACCATCTAAAATCATCTGAAGTCAAAGCGATGAGCCTTTTGGCCCAATTCTTCTATTGGTGGGGATTCAAGAAAGCATCTGACTTAGGCAAGTGTCTGAGCAGCCAGGTGTAGAACAAAGGAGCACAACATCTTACCAACTTCCCCCTTTGTTTCTCATTCCTCTGATGGATGGAATAATAAAAATCTCCCAGCAATGTAGGTACTGGGTTCTTCAGAAGAAACAGATGGATGGCATTCTTGCTGACAAATTTGGGCTCATCTGCAAACAGTATAGCCCCATATATGCTGAGGGCTAACAGTGCACAGACTGCCCTCGATTCTCCCAAAGAGGCCTTCAGGATGGCCTGAGAAATCAAGAAATCCAAGTGCAAACCAGGGATCCCAGCTTTTGTTGTCATACTTTTCTCAATCAAGGCATGCTCCAGGTATAATGCCTTTGCTATCTCTTCATTTCTGGGAAAAGTCATTTCTGGGTTGAAAGGGATTTCACCTATGATAGGTACTCCAATCAATGAGGAAAACTCTTCCAGCAAAGGCCCTAGCTGAAAGTCTGGGAAGGTGAAGCATCTCAAAGGAGGGTCATAAAACTGTAAACAGGTGTGGATCATGCTCCTCTGAGAAGGGTCAAGGTCCATAACCATATCCAAGATACCTCCATAATGCTCTCTAAACAAAGGGATGTAATCAGGTGTGATGAGTGACTGGACCTGCCTGATACCAGTCAACACAGGCTCAAAGAAATGGTAGGATATGTTGCTCTTCCTGGGAGTAGTCATGAATGCTGTTGAAGAAACTGAAGATAGGTGCTGGTGAAGATTCATAGACTGATGCTAGAAATGAGCCACTGATAGGCTGATGCTGGTGATGATGAAGATAGCTGAAGCAGATAACTGATGAAGCAAAGGTCTATACAGAAGAATGGGTCAAAACCAAACCAGATATGATGTGGATACCCTGAAAAACAGATAAACAAATGTTAAATGATGCAATGATGATATATGCAAATGATATGCAAGGGTTTGTGATCAAGCTGGATCAGATTATCTGTCTTGATATAGGCCCATGTATATTCATCAAAAAGGTCCAGGTGAAGGCTCAGAAATCCAGTAACCAAGGTGGGGGACTCAAATAAAGAGTCACATATCCAGGGTTTAATCACAAGAACTGTCCAAAATGAGGTACTCTTAATCAGTGTAGTAACAAGGTATGATGTGGCCAAGGGTACCTGTAAACCTGTAAACAGCCCAACCCCCCTCACAGGTAATGTTCTAAAACAAGGATCCTCAGACTTGGACCAGTTATGAGAAGTGTAAACACTTCTAACCCGGAGGTACAGTGTTTACAATAATCATAAAAGATCCTCCTCTAATTCACCTCAGTTTCTGAAGGTCATAATAAAGGTCATCCAGACTTAGCAGGCTTCCCAGATAGCCCTAACACTACAGGAAATCTGTAGCACAGAGTTCTCAAGAAGAAACCCACATCTGAACCGTGTTTCATATTCCCGCACCAGACCGAAATAGAATGGGAAAGAACATGAACCACTCTAGCCTAGGTGTCACTCAGGTCCCAGGTATAGGACCTCAAACTCTCAATGGAACCCCACCCACCAAAACAGAAGTCAGATCCAGCAATGATAATGACAGTATGAAATATGGAAAACTGTAAAGAAAGCAATAAATAAAGCTGTACAAAAAGCAATAAATAAAGCAATATAAATAAACACACAATTAGCACATAACACCCCAGTAAACACAAATCAAACAAGCGCTAGGAGGAACCCACAAAAAGAACCAGAAGCCCTGGTTGCAATATAAGGTTCCCCAGCAGAGTCGCCAAGCTGTCGCTCCCACCAAATGAGGCTAAGTCAAATGGGGTACAGACGCGAACAGTCGGCGAAAGGAGAGAACACACAAGGGTGAACTGAAAAGAAAAGAGTCGCCAGCTAGGCATTTTTATCCCGAAGGAAAGGTAATGTTGCATAAACCTGGAAAAAGGTGGATAAGACGGTTGCGAACCAGAGAAACTGAGAAAGGGGGTTGGTTACAACCTGGGAAGGTATTAGCACCCAGATTGTCCGCCGTACTCGACGGGATCCACGCTTGAAAGATTTGTGTTTTAAAAGGGGTAGTGTCAATGCTATTTGTGTATCAAAGCTAGAAAGAATGCAAGTGTCAGTGCTGGAAGAAAATGAAGTGAAATATATAGAGTGTCAGTGTAAGAACAGGAATGAAATGCTCATGATGATGAGGCTTAAAGAATAATGCTGGAAGGAGGGGGAATATACAGAGACTTTTGTTCGATAACTGTTAAGTTATGCCTACGTATCCTCTCGTGCAATGAGGAAGTCAGAACACCGTAGTTCGACTCAAAGAGACTGAAAGATGAATTGACTTGTGAACTGCCTACTTGCCTATGCTCAAGTGTATGACCTGTCTGGCTCAGGTGCAAACTGTCTTGCATTAGACGAAAGAAGCAAGTTCTCGTTTGTGAGTGAATGAGATGAGAAAAGAATCCCGGAGGAGACGATTATTGTTTGTTTTTGTGTTTCCAGTCTTTTATTGCTTTTTGAAGTTTGTCATAAGTTAATGAGCTTAAGCCTAAACCAAGGGTTAGTAAACTCATTACATCCTCCCTCTGATTAGGGGTAATGAGAATACCTCAAGTATGAAGTAAGCACCTCACACTTAATCACCATGATGTAGTGTAGATGTTTAAGAATTGGCAGAATTTTTGACCAACAAGAAATGTTGAATTCAGTTCAGAATGTCCTATCAGATGTTGGGACATTATCAAACAGAGTATGTGAACTTATTTCAGGATGTCTCATCAGATGTTGGGACATTGTGTAAATAACTTCAGTTCAGTTTTTCAGGATGTCCCAACAGATGTTGAGACATCTCAGACCTGCTACCAGAATTAATTAATGATTAACTGATCAGAGATATTTAAGGAGAGTTATCTGGAATTAATTAATGATGGTTAAAAACAGAACAAGGCGCATCTGTAGGGAGTTTTATATTGAAGATTCAGATTAAAACAGAAGACCTAAATCACCTAGAATCTAGGAGGTAACAAACCCTAAATTCAAGGTGGAAGCTGCATGCGCATTAGGGCTGGATCCTCTACAGAAAGCCCAAGTTACAGATACCTATTTAAGCAACAGAAACTCATAGAATTGAGTACGAATTTCAGAAGACCAAATAGGGTGTCTAGTGTTTTAATAGCAGGTTGTTTAATTGTACCACTTTATAAGCTTTTAAGCAAAAGTGCATTTGTGACTTGATTGAAACTGTTAAGTAAGATCAAGCTGTATTGTTTGAAGGATGTCTTCAATTTTTGTAAACTTGTAAACTTGATCACTGTGTGATTGAGGGGGAGTGAGTAGGGTACTCTTATCTAAGGTGTGTCTTAGGTAGAAATTGCATTGGGTAGTTATTAAGTGATAGATTAAACAGGGTGGTTTAAGTCTAGAATTAATAATACTTATAGTGGATTTCCTCCTGGCTTGGTAGCCTCCAGATGTAGGTGTGGTTATACACTGAACTGGGTTAACAAACTTCTGTGTTGTTTACTTTTCTTGCTATTTAAGTTTTGGTTAAATTTGTCAAGTGTCCTATCAAGTGTTGGGACATCTCTTAGGACATCTCATACCTGATCACAGAATTTCAATTGGCATCAGAGCAGGCACCCTGCCTGTTTATACTGGGTGAGATCTAGGGAATACAAATTCTGTAACATGGACAGAGATTTAGGGTCAGTAAATAGACCACCTATACTGGATGGATCTAATTATGACTACTGGAAGCCAAGAATGATTGCATTCTTAAGGTCACTTGACAACAGGGCATGGAGAGCAGTCAATGTTGGATGGGATCATCCTGTCCAAGACACCAAAGATGGATCAAAAGTGCTGAAACCTGAAGAAGAATGGAGTAAGGAGGAAGAAGACTCAGCACTAGGCAACTCAAAAGCCTTAAATGCTTTATTCAATGGCATTGATAGGAACATTTTCAGACTTGTGCATCATTGTGAGCTGGCCAAAGATGTTTGGGATACTCTCAAAACAACTCATGAAGGAACATCAAAAGTAAAAATGTCAAGACTTCAACTTCTCACCACCAAGTTTGAAAACTTGAGAATGAAGGAAGATGAATCAATTCATGAGTTCTATATGAATATCTTGGATATAGCCAATACTTCTGGAGCTTTGGGAGAAAAGATGACTGATGAAAAGCTTGTAAGGAAGATTCTCAGATCTTTGCCAAAAAGATTTGACATGAAAGTCACTGCAATAGAAGAAGCTCAAGACATATGCTCCATGAAAGTTGAAGAACTCATTGGTTCCCTTCAAACTTTTGAGATGGGAATGAATGACACAAATGTCAAAAAGAACAAAAGCATAGCCTTGGTGTCAAATACAGATGAAGAAGAAGATGATGAATTAGCAAATGATAAAAGCTTATCAGAAAACCTTGCCTTGCTTGGAAGACAATTCAAACAGATTCTCAGAGGAATGGATGGCAAATCCAAACCTAGTGGAAGAAACACAAACTCTGAGAACAGAAGACCTTATGATGCTAACAAAAGATTAAAGTATGCTGAAAAGACCAGTCAAGATAAAGGAGTCAAATGCCATGAATGTGAAGGATATGGACACATCAAGATTGAATGTC
The DNA here is from genome assembly GCA_963966055.1 of Lathyrus aphaca. Taxonomy (NCBI): domain Eukaryota; kingdom Viridiplantae; phylum Streptophyta; class Magnoliopsida; order Fabales; family Fabaceae; genus Lathyrus; species Lathyrus aphaca. The sequence continues at coordinate 101,148,668 of OZ014519.1, read as the reverse complement.
CTACCTACTTAAAGAGGCAAAAGAAAGGACTCTCTGTGACCTGGTCTGATGAAGACTCAGGAGATTCAGAAGAAGAATCAGCTAAGCATATTACTGCTTTAGCTGGACTGTGTAAATATGATAGTGATTCCAGTTGTGGAGAACTTACTTATGAAGAACTTGAGCAAGCATTCAAAGATCTATACAAAAGAAGCTCTGAAATATGCAGTGAAGTTATAAAGCTAAAGAAGCAGAATGAGGCATTAGAAGATGACAAAGCAAATGATCAGGAGATCATTGACACCTTAAAAAGTGAAGTAAGCCTTCTCAACTCTAAGTTGGAACATATGTCCAAATCTGTTAGAATGTTGAACAGCAGCTCAAACACACTGGATGTTATTCTCAGCAATAATAAACATTCAGGGGACAAAAGTGGACTGGGATATAACAGAGATGAAGCCAGCTCTAGCAAAACTACTTCAAAAACTACACAGTCAAACAAGATGCTCCAACATCAGAACACAAAGACAAACATAATGTTCCAACAGATGTCTCAACATTCTGGAAAGAACAAAATGAAGAAGAAGTATCAAAGATGGAGATGCCATCACTGTGGAAGATTTGGGCATATCAAACCTCACTGTTATAAGCTACATGGATATCCAAATCAGATGTATCAGCAACCTTCCAAGCAGAAAGTAGAAGGTACCAAGAAAGTGCTGCATAGACATCAAAGAAATCAGCAACCTCCTAAGCAGAAGACAGAGGTCATCAAGAAGGTTTGGAGACCAAAAGCTGACATTCAGACTGATCAAAGCCACATACCCAAGAACCAGATCAACAATCAAGCTTGGAGATCAGCTGAACAACACACAGGGCAGAGGCATCAAAAGAAATCTCAACTCATCTGGTCAAAGAAAAGTACTGCATACATAGCACATACATCTCTGAGAGTATCAGCTAAAGAAGACTGGTACTTTGACAGTGGATGCTCAAGACACATGACTGGATTGAAGAATTTGCTAGTAAACTTAAAATCACATTCATCCAGGTATGTTACCTTTGGAGATGGAGCTAAAGGAGAAATCAAGGGAGTTGGAACCTTGGATTGTCAAGATGTTCCAAGACTAGATGATGTGCTGCTAGTTAAAGGTTTAACTGCTAACCTGATCAGCATAAGTCAACTATGTGATCAAGGATACAGTGTAAACTTTACCAAATCTGAATGTATAGTGACTAACAAAGAACAAGAGGTTGTCATGAAAGGAGCCAGATCTAAAGACAACTGTTACATGTGGGAATCCCAAAATCTCAGTCTCACTTCAACCTGCTCTCTAGCTAAAGAAGAAGAAGTGAAACTGTGGCATCAAAGACTAGGTCATCTTCATTTCAGAGGCATAAAGAAAATCATATCTATGGATGCTGTAAGAGGTATTCCTAAACTGAAGATTGATGATGGCAAAATATGTGGTGAATGTCAAATAGGCAAGCAAACCAAGATGTCCCATCCAAAGCTCCAACATCTGACAACTTCCAAATTTTTGGAACTTCTACATATGGATCTTATGGGACCTATGCAGGTTGAAAGTCTTGGTGGTAAGAGGTATGCCTATGTTGTGGTTGATGATTTTTCAAGATATACATGGATAAACTTCATCAAAGAAAAGTCAGATGTATTTGATGTATTCAAAGAATTATGTCAAAGATTGCAAAGGGAAAAATCCAGCTGTGTGATCAGAATAAGAAGTGATCATGGAAAAGAATTTGAGAATCAAAAGTTCTTAGATTTCTGCTCTTCAGAAGGAATCAATCATGAGTATTCTTCACCTATCACTCCTCAACGGAATGGGATTATTGAAAGGAAGAATAGAACCATTCAAGAATCAGCAAGAGCTATGATCCATGCTAAAAAGTTACCTCTATACTTTTGGGCTGAAGCTATGAACACTGCCTGTTACATCCATAACAGAGTTACTTTAAGGAAAGGAACCTTGTCCACAATATATGAAGTCTGGAAGGGCAGAAAACCCACAGTTAAGTACTTCCATGTTTTTGGAAGTATCTGTTATATTCTGGCAGATAGGGAGCAAAGAAGAAAAATGGATCCTAAAAGTGATGAAGGGATTTTCCTTGGATACTCCATAAACAGCAGAGCATATAGAGTATTTAATTCTAGAACCAAGGTTATCATGGAATCCATAAATGTGATAATTGATGATGCTCCTACAGATGTCCCAGAAGATGTTGGAACATCTGCTGATATCAAGATTGAAGCTGAAGAAAAGAATGATCAATATAACTTCACTCAAACTGATACAAGGACAGAAGAATCAAGCAAACCTCCTTCCATCAGAATACAAAAGGATCATCCCAAAGATTTGATAATTGGTGATCCCAACAGAGGTGTGAGCACTAGATCAAGAGAAGTGATTTCAGGTTCTTGTTTTGTTTCCAAAATAGAACCTAAAAATATCAAGGAAGCTCTCACTGATGAATACTGGATTTGTGCTATGCAAGAGGAATTAGGTCAATTCACAAGGAATGAAGTGTGGAATCTTGTTCCTAGACCTGATGACATAAATGTGATTCGTACAAAATGGGTGTATAAGAACAAGTCAAATGAACAAGGAGTTGTTACAAAGAACAAAGCTAGACTTGTGGCTCAAGGATACACTCAAATTGAAGGGGTAGACTTTGATGAAACCTTTGCACCAGTAGCAAGGCTTGAATCAATAAGACTACTGTTGGGAATTGCTTGTATCTTGAAGTTCAAGCTATTTCAAATGGATGTGAAAAGTGCCTTTTTAAATGGCTACCTTAATGAAGAAGTATATGTAGAACAGCCTAAAGGATTTGTTGATCCAAACTGTCCAAATCATGTATACAAACTAAAGAAGGAACTTTATGGTTTGAAGCAAGCTCCAAGGGCATGGTATGAAAGACTGACCACATTTCTTATCAAGCAAGGATACAGAAAAGGTGGAATTGATAAAACCCTGTTTGTTAAAGATGAAGAAGGAAATGTCATGATTGCACAAATATATGTTGATGACATTGTCTTTGGTGGGATGTCTGACAGGATGGTCAAACATTTTGTCAAGCAGATGGAATCTGAATTTGAAATGAGCCTAGTAGGAGAATTAACCTACTTTCTTGGTCTGCAAATAAATCAAATGGAAGACTCAATGTTCATCTCACAAAGCAAGTATTCCAAGAACATAGTCAAGAAATTTGGAATGGAAAATGCTGCTCACAAGAGAACTCCTGCCCCCACACATTTAAAGCTGACTAAAGATGAAAAGGGTGAGAATGTAGATCAAAGCTTATACAGAAGCATGATTGGAAGCTTGCTATACTTGACTGCTAGCAGACCAGACATTGCTTTTGCAGTAGGAGTTTGTGCAAGATATCAAGCTGATCCAAAAGTCAGTCATCTCAATCAAGTCAAGAGAATCCTTAAATATGTTAATGGTACTTGTGACTATGGCATAATGTACTTTCATGGTTGCAAACCAATTCTCACTGGCTTCTGTGATGCTGATTGGGCAGGAAGTGCTGATGACAGAAAAAGCACTTCAGGAGGATGCTTCTTTCTAGGAAACAATCTGATTTCTTGGTTCAGTAAGAAACAGAATTGTGTATCCTTATCTACAGCTGAAGCTGAGTATATAGCAGCAGGTAGCAGTTGTTCTCAGTTGGTTTGGATGAAGCAGATGCTCACTGAGTACAATGTCCCACAGGATGTCATGACATTATACTGTGACAACTTAAGTGCAATCAACATATCAAAGAATCCTATCCAACATAGCAGGACAAAGCATATTGATATCAGACATCATTTCATCAGAGATCTTGTAGAAGAAAAGGTGATTTCATTGGAGCATGTAGCTACAAATCTGCAGTTAGCTGATATCTTTACCAAAGCATTGGATGCTACACAATTTGAGAACTTAAGGGGCAAACTTGGAATCTGTTTATGTGATATCTAGCAGTTAATGAGATGTGCCAACATGTCATATGACATTGTATGGCATAAGGTCCAGATGGCAAAACTAATCTGGACAAGATCCTTGGGAATTCCAGCTCTAATCATTTGCACTGTAACGGCTACTTATTTAGTAACTGCTTATAATCAGCTATCAAGATTCCCATCATACTATCACAAGCGAATCACATTAACCAGCTATTCTCCAGAAATTAAAAACCCTAAAGCTTTCTATCCATCTTCCTCAACAATGTCTCAAAACCCTAACTCAACTGAAGAAGTTCTCAATCAAGAAGACGTAGTTCATGCCACTCCCATTTCTGTGGTACCAATGCATTCAACCCCATTGGACGAACTCAGGGGAAGCGTTTCTCACACTAAAAAGGCAAGAACTCCAAAGAGAGCTAAAGATCAAGTACGCAGCAAAGCAAAAGGCATTCCCTCTCCTGCTAACAGGCCCCCAAACTCTTCAAAATATGTTGATGATTCCATCAAGGAGATTGTCAACCAAATTCTCTTTGAACAAAGAGTGGTGAGTGGGATCTCTGTTCCTCTGAACACCATGCCTGCACCTCAAGAAGAACAAGCTCAAGCTGCAGAAGAACAAGATGTCCCAACAGATGTTGGAACATCTGAAGATGAGAGAAAGAACTCATCTGATGTTGAGTTGGAACAAACTGAGGACCAGAATAAGGCCTCAAATGAAAATGATGAAGAAATCTCTGAGGATCAGACCAAAGCCTCAAATGAAGGTCAAATCCCTGCTGATCAACAAGCTGAAGAGGAGACTGCTCAATCTCCTCCAGTGGTGAACCTGGAACAGGACTCTGATGCAGAGATCATAGCCTCTGTTAAACCTAGCATAGCCAAAAGGCTCAGGTCCAAGAAAGGCAAGATGCAAGCTGAAGCAGCAATTCCTGAGAAGAAGAAAGCCTCTCCAAAGAAAGGCAAAGCTAAAGCCACTTTTGGGCCATCAAAACAATGGAGTAAAGTCCAAACTCAGAAAAGGAAAGCTGTCACCCCATCTGACTCAGATGTTGAATCAGATGTCCCAACATCTCCTCCCAAGAAGAGACCAGCCCCATCTAGGGCTTCAACAGCTGTTCCAGAAGCTCCATTAGACAACATATCTTTCCACCATGTCTCTAGTGTGAACAAGTGGAAGTTTGTGTACCAAAGAAGAGTTGCCCTAGAAAGAGAACTGAGCAGCAATGCACTTGAGTGCACTGAACTGATTGACCTCATCTCTGTTGCAGGACTATTCAAGACAGTCTCAGACTTCTCTCCCTGCTATGAACTTCTTGTCAAAGAGTTCATTGTGAATCTTCAGGAGGATTGCTCAAATGGTAAGTCATCTGAGTTCAGAAAAGTGTTTGTGAGAGGTAAGTGTGTTGAGTTCTCTCCTCAAATCATAAATCAATACCTAGGAAGAGAAACAGATGGACCAAATGAGCTAGGCAAAACAGATAATCAAATCTGTAAGGTGATCACTGCAAATCAGGTCAAGGCTTGGCCTGTGAAGGGAAAGCTCTCTGTGAGCATGCTTACCAGAAAGTATGCCATGCTGAACAGGATTGGAACTGCTAACTGGGTGCCTACCAACCACACTTCTTCAATCTCAACTGGTCTGGCCAGATTCATCTATGCTGTGGGAACTCAAACCAAGATGGATTATGGAGCTTATATTTTTGATCAGACTATGAAGCATGCCATCTCTTCTGCAACAAAGCTGCCAATAGCTTTTCCATCTTTGCTGTGTGGTATTGTGCTCAATCAATACCCTGGAATTCTCACTGACAAGGATACAGCCTGCAAAAGAGAAAGCCCCTTGGCTTTTCACTACAAGTTATTCCTCAGTTATCATGCAGCAGATGTTGAAGCACCTTCTGGGACATCTGCAGGTCCTTCAACTACTAGGAATCCAATCTCCAAGAAGACTTTAATTGCTGAACTCAAAAGCACCTGCAAAGAGCTTGAAGCTAGAAAGCAGAAGCTTGAGGAAATCATTAAAAGGTTGGAAAGTGAAGAAGATCAGAATGCTGCATCTGATGAAGACAGTGAAGCTGATGAAGAAAGTGAAGCTTATAAAGAAACTGAAGTGGAGGAAGAAACTGAGAGTGATGAATCTGAGTGATCAATGTATGTGAGGCAAATGTAATGACAGCAATGTATTTGGAATAGTGTCTTTGGCCCCTAATTTTGTGTCTACCAAGGGGGAGAGCAACATCAAATTATTGTAATTGCTGTTTAAGTATGAATGAAAAAAATCTGTTTGTTTTCTTCTGAACTGAATAAGTGTTTTTCTGTTGCAACAAGATTGGATACATATATGTTTGAGGGGGAGTAATCTCAAATAAGAATCAACAGAAAAGTAATGCTATACTCTGATAAAAAGAACTTCTGCTGCACTCTGAAAACCAGAAAAGATGTTAGCCAAAAATTAGCCAAAGGGGGAGTTTGTAGATGTTTAAGAATTGGCAGAATTTTTGACCAACAAGAAATGTTGAATTCAGTTCAGAATGTCCTATCAGATGTTGGGACATTATCAAACAGAGTATGTGAACTTATTTCAGGATGTCTCATCAGATGTTGGGACATTGTGTAAATAACTTCAGTTCAGTTTTTCAGGATGTCCCAACAGATGTTGAGACATCTCAGACCTGCTACCAGAATTAATTAATGATTAACTGATCAGAGATATTTAAGGAGAGTTATCTGGAATTAATTAATGATGGTTAAAAACAGAACAAGGCGCATCTGTAGGGAGTTTTATATTGAAGATTCAGATTAAAACAGAAGACCTAAATCACCTAGAATCTAGGAGGTAACAAACCCTAAATTCAAGGTGGAAGCTGCATGCGCATTAGGGCTGGATCCTCTGCAGAAAGCCCAAATTACAGATACCTATTTAAGCAACAGAAACTCATAGAATTGAGTACGAATTTCAGAAGACCAAATAGGGTGTCTAGTGTTTTAATAGCAGGTTGTTTAATTGTACCACTTTATAAGCTTTTAAGCAAAAGTGCATTTGTGACTTGATTGAAACTGTTAAGTAAGATCAAGCTGTATTGTTTGAAGGATGTCTTCAATTTTTGTAAACTTGTAAACTTGATCACTGTGTGATTGAGGGGGAGTGAGTAGGGTACTCTTATCTAAGGTGTGTCTTAGGTAGAAATTGCATTGGGTAGTTATTAAGTGATAGATTAAACAGGGTGGTTTAAGTCTAGAATTAATAATACTTATAGTGGATTTCCTCCTGGCTTGGTAGCCTCCAGATGTAGGTGTGGTTATACACTGAACTGGGTTAACAAACTTCTGTGTTGTTTACTTTTCTTGCTATTTAAGTTTTGGTTAAATTTGTCAAGTGTCCTATCAAGTGTTGGGACATCTCTTAGGACATCTCATACCTGATCACAGAATTTCATGTAGGATTATGATCATTAACCTATTTGTGATTATTTAGATGTTTTTTTGGTATTTTGTTTAGTGTTAAGTAATGAGTTTAAGCCATAATCAAGGATTTAATGGACCCATTACACCATCCTAATAGAAGGATAATAGATGAGAACATTTAAGCTGAGGAAGGCTCCTCAACTTAATCCATGATTAGGGATTAACCTCATGACAAAACAAAACCTTTATTAAAGTGGATTTTAGTTAATGGTAAGATTAAGAAGTGAATTCTATGGTTTGTAAGACAACTTGAGGGGGACTTGTCCATTAACACTAGGGTTAGTCCTTCTCAACCAATTAAGGAATAATTAGAACCCTAATGCAAGGCCCAAGTTACAAGCTTGATGTCTTAGTGATTATTAAGGTGGATTGATTAAAGGATTTAAACACATTAAGGGTTTAACACTTAGGATTAAAGTTATACACTCCATCCTAATAGAAGGATACATGCATAACCCTAATCACAAAGCCTTAAAAACTTTAGGGTTTAGTCCTTGATTATGAGATGAGAAGGGAAGACCCAAAAATGACACAAAGGTAAAACTAATGGGGGACTAATCAAGCCCTAATTGTGATCATGCTTGGGTGTTCTTAGGGTTTGTGAGGCTTGCAAAAGATCTTCAGGAGAAAAGCCACCAAGGAAGAAACAGATGAAAGGAGAAGGAAGCAAGGAGAAGCAAGGCAACTTGCTTCACTTAAGAAGACAAGTTGCTTGAAGAAAGAAAGTGGGAAGTAGGCATGAATGAGCAAGCTCACTCAAATACAAAAGTAAAATGCAGCAATGATGCATAAGAGAGATGAGAAAAGATTATGAGAAGTGAAGGCAAATTCACTTCTCAAATACTTACCACCTGAAAAGTTAGCAGAAAGAAATGAAAATGAAGTGGGAATGAGATAAAATGCAATGATACAAACCAAAACCAGAAGCATAAACATGATGTTAATGATGCTATGAGATGATGCAAACACATGTCAAGAGTTGTGGATGATCATACAAGGATGAGGATGCATATGGAGCATGCTTTGAACCATGAAAGTTCAGGAAAGTTTATGAAATGGAATGAATGCATAACATGGAAAATGAAATATGCAATGACCAAAAATTATTCTAATATGTCCTAGGATGTCTTTGAAGTCATGTGAATGCACAAAATGTCATGGCAAGTTCATGTATACAAACAAATGAAAGATGGATGCAAATGAAGGCAAGAATTAGGGTTTATGCACAAGATACAAAGCAAAATTCAAAATCAGAAGCAAATGACAAGATAAGAAATTGAAAATGGGATCAAAGGAACCCTAACCCTACACAAGTTCACTGTCCAAAGGAGGGGACCTAACTCTTACCCTAATGGGAATTATGATTTTCTCAAGTTAGCTAGGGTTTTAAGGCACTTCAAAAGGAAAAATGCACATCAAATTGAAAATGAAAGATAAATTCAAACTAATTTAACCCTAGAAACTACATGATATGAAGAATGTAATGCAAAATGAATCAACATCAAACTCTTCATGGCTAGGCAGAATGAATTTTTCTAAGTTAGAACAAAAATTTTGCCTTTTAAGAACTTTAATTCCAAGGAAAAATGTCAAAATAGGTCAAGAACCAAAAATATATTTGTTTGAAGAGTTTGATAATGTTTCTAAATGTATTAAGATGCAATGTGAATTTTTTTGTGATTTTTAGAAACCTAAATGCTATTTTAATTAATTAATTTTCATTAACTAATTAAAATAAACATTTAAATATTTTTAAAATACGAAAATTATGCAAAAAATAAAAATAAAATTATTTTCAGAAAGAGAAAAATATTTTAAGTTATGATGCAAAAAATGGGATTTTTTAGAAATGATTTGCTATTTTAAATAAAATGAACAAATTAAATGAAAAGAAAATGAAATAAAAGTTAAATAAAGGAAAGTATGCTGAATGGGTGGATCAGATTGATTCTGGGATTAAATCCATTGACCTGGCGCGCAATCCTACGGCCCATATTCAAATCTGCCTAAACTTAATTAATTAAATATTAATCCTATAATTAAAACTAATAATGAGATCCAGGCCACACAAACACGCGCGGGAAGCTCCATCTAACAGCCCATATTCAAACGAAACCCTAAACCTGATTAAAAGCCCTAATGACTTTCAGGTGGCCGGAAATGACCTCCGGTCATCTTCTCCGGCCACTTCTCCCCTGAGAAAACCCTATCTCACTCCCCAGGCTACAAAAATGAAATCTCTTTGGCCAGAAATGAATCCCATACATCACTGAATCAAAATCCCCAAACAAAAACCATTTTTTATTCATCAACAAGGCAAATCGAAACAAAGCAATTTTAGGTTAAAAACTTTCAGACAATCCATACATACTCAATATTCCACCATTTTGAAAAATAAATACATCAGAATCATCAGCACATCATAAGGATTCGATTAAGAACTTAAAAACAAGGTTCTGAGAAAAAAGTTCTTGAGCCATACCTGAGATGGAACCTCCTGGTTCTGGGCTTTCTGGGCTCTCCCTTGTTGCAAACCCACTCCTATGAACCTCCTGAAGATGATATGAGGCTTAGAAAGCTTTGAGGATGGCTGGTTTTGAAGTTCCAGCTCTGGTGTAGCAGAAATGGAGGTTTGTGTGTGTGATGTTTTTGGTTGTTTTGAGGATTGATTCTTGTTCTATGGATGATATGTGATTTGTTGGTGAAAGAAAAATGAAAGTTTGATGGCTGGTTTGAGAGAATCGAAGAAGGGAAGGATTTTGCAAGTTTTGTGAATGCTGGTTGTGTATGAGGTCTGAGCTTGTGTGAGGCTTGTTTCATGATCCTTATACAAATCCTAGACTATTGGAATGAGTCAGAAGACTTGACATGCACTGTGGGAATGGCATGGGGAAATTGGCCAAAAAGTCAATGTTAGGTGTACTTCAAGCATGGGACATGGCAGAAGCTACTTTAGGGCTGCTTTGAGTTCAGCTAACTTCAAGGATGAACCTGGGATGAATTAGAATGATCAGAAGTGAATGGATGGTGAGATGTCACATGTTTTGCAATTTTCACAACTTGTTGCATTTTGAGATTTTGGTCATGGACATGTCCTATTCCAAGCTGAATTCTTGTTGTGAAATGTTACATGATGTTATGGTAATGCTATGAGATCAGTTAGAGACCATACAAACCCTTGGGAATCACTTTTGCAAGAATTCCCCCTTTTTGAATTTCATGGAAAATTGCTTATGATACTTGGAATCCAAGGCATGAAAGTGAGAAATTCTTTGGGCAAATCTGAATTATGGACCATGAATGATGTTTGTGTGATGATTAGAAGTTGATTTGAAGTCACATTTGGCTTTGGCAAGTGTTTATGCAAGCTTCCTCTTTGGCACAAAAGTGAAAAATAAGTGATTTTGTCCAACTTTGCAAGGCCATAACTTTTGTTCTAAAATGAATTAGGTCAAGTTCTTGTACTTTTTGAAAATGGGAGGATCCAATCTACAACTTTCATGACCAAGAATTTTTCATTTGAAGCATTTTTGAATCAAAAAGAGGAGGTTGAAAAACTTTCCCAAAATGGCAAGTTTACATTACAAGTTACTTTCCTAAAATGGCAACTTTGCAAATGGCTTGAAATTCTTCAATTTTGTGAACTTCTAACATCTTCTAAGATCAAATAAAGATCATACACATTCAAAATGATGGAGAAACCCCTTTGGTTGGATGATTGGGGGCCTCAGATGCCCTGATTTTGCACTGACTTGCTCAAGAAGTCATCTATTGATCAGATGCCTTCCCCATTGAATTTATTCATGAAAATTGGTATGCATGATCCTTATATCATATAGAGACCAATAGAAACAAGAATGACCAAAAAAATTTGTAGTTATGGCCTCTGAAACCAAAACCCTAATTTTAGGTCATCTGTGCAGTTAAACCTGGCTCTGCTTCCATGCCTTCCTCAGTTCTTGTGATTTTTGACTTTCTTGATCTTGGGAGGATGTAATATGATGATTGATCATACATGGACCCTCTTGAGATGACTGAAGACCTTTGGAGTGGCTCAGATGGCATTTGGATTGCTCAGATCACAAACCCTAGATGCAGGTGACTTTGAACCAATGCAGTGAAGCAAAAATGTAATATGAGATGATATGATTGAACTTATGCAAATGAAAAGAATCACAAGCCATGGTGTGAATGAGTGAGGGAAAATTTGGGGTGTTTACAGCATGCTTAAAGACAGGAAATAATAATTACTCTGCAGGAGTAACTCTTATAATTTCTTGGGAAGACCAGTTTGAGACATGGTTCCCCGGGATCCTTGGACGTATCCAGCTTTCCAGGTTGCGCTCGTCTTCTGACTCATCTTCCAAACTATTCACAGCATCCGGGGTGAGCATCCCCCCACTGACAAACTTGGGCTCCGTTGCAGCCTCTGGTTGATCTTGTCGAGTTGGTCTGTAACCCAACCCGAATCGGTCTTCTTTCTTTTCTACTGGCAGCAGCTTGCCCCAGCCTTGAGCGGTACCTTCCTCAACAACCTTTCGGGCTTGTTGATACGATGTGATGGAAGTCCCAGACACAACAGATGCTTCATTAATATTAAGGGCTTCAAACCCTTGACTCATGGTCTCATGGATCTCCCCATCCATTTCAATGTATTTGAAAGTAGCCAGCTGGCTAACGAAGATATCCTCTTCCCCACAAATGGTAATGACTTGGCCCTCCCATTCAAATTTTAACTTCTGGTGAAGGGTTGACGTCACGGCGCCAGCGGCGTGTATCCATGGTCTACCCAATAGACAGTTGTAGGCAGGCTATATATCCATCACAAAGAAGGTCGTTTTGAAAACCTGTGGGCCAATCATTATTGGCAATTCTATCTCTCCCAGAACCGATCTTTTAGAACCGTCAAAGGCTCTCACTACCAAGTTGCTTGGGCGTAGTGCCAATCCATCATACTCCAGCTTCACAAGGGCTTTCTTGGGTAGGACATTGAGTGATGACCCTGTGTCCACCAACACGTGAGAAAGAACTGCACCCTTACACTCCAAGGTAATGTGCAAAGTCTTGTTGTGATTGCGACCTTCCGTTGTCAGATCAGTAATCTCCTCCGGCACATAAGCTGCGTGCAGGACTTTTAATAGTGCGTTCTGATGAGCCTCGGAGCACATTAGCAATGATAGTATGGAGATTTTGGAAGGTGTTTGGTGGAGCTGGTCCACCACCTTATAATCACTCTTTTTGATGATCCGCATGAATTCATCAACCTCTTGATCAAAAGGAGTCTTCAAAGTTTCTTTAACAACTGGTTCTTCTTGCACCACGCTCTTCCCTTTTTCCTTAGCAGCAGCTTCTGCTTCAGCAATGGGTCTTGGTATTTGCGAGGCAAAGAGACGTCCGCTTCTAGTGAAGCCTCCGCCTCCCCCCACATTGTCTATCTGAGGTGAAGAAGTTGATGATTCTAAAGTGATTTTCTGCCCCTCGCAGTATAGATCTGAGCCATAATGCCAAGGGATGACATTATTGCTTTCGTAAGGAACTGGCCCAGGCACTGTGATAATGACCGGACTGATAGCAGCTGCAGAGGGGACCACAATGGTGTGTGGATCATAATATATGGTAATTGGAGTTCTTACAGGAGTAGCATTTTGTTGTGAGTTATTGGAAGGAACATTTGCGGGATCGTAGTATATCGTAACCGTTGAGACACTTTCATTAACTGTTGCGGGTGCTGAAGTTGTAGCAGAAACTGATGGAATAATGGGTGTTGTTGTTGTAGAAGGAATTGTGACTGAACTCGTATCCGTTGAAGTGATTGACTGAATATTTGTTGGAGTTGTAGCATAATCTGTTGGAACAATGGTTGTTGATGTTGTAGGAGTATTTGTGAATGTTGGCGAAGGAATTGTTGGAGTTGTAGTTGTTGTTGTTGTAATCTGAAGAATGCCATCTTTAATAAGGCCATCTATGCCGTTTCTCAGTATCTCACATCCATTAACAGCTATGTTGCAATATCCACAGCCGATCTCACATCCAGGGAACACTTGGTATTCTAATAGCTGAGCTTTGATTTCAACCAAGGGTGTTCGGATTTGTGCAACACTGTTAATTAATGTGGATGGTTTTCCCTCCTCAATAGCATTAATCCTAAGCCCGTTGTAACTAGGCATTGGATTTCTTGTGACATTCGGAGGAGGCGCAAAATTGAGAGCTTTTGAGTCCACCAGATCCTGGACTTTCATCTGTAGGGCCCTGCATTTTTCAGTATTATGCCCCGGTGCGTTTGAGTGGAATTCATACCTGGCATTTGTATCATAGTTCTTTGGCATATTGAGAGGGTCCGGAGGTGCCAACGTCCTTAACTCAACTAGGTTGAGCTTTAGGAATTGTGGCAAGAGTGTAGCATACGGCATTGGGATTGGGTCAATTACCTTGTTGGCTTGTGACAGCCTCTGTTGGAAGGGACATTGTTGTTGGTTGTTATTGTTGTTGTTGTACGACCTTTGTTGTGGATAATGAACTTGTTGTTGATACTGTGGTTGTTGTTGTTGAGGATATGATGATTGTTGTGGCATTGGAGCTGGGATGGTAATAGCTGCTACTGATCGGTGAGCATATTGAGGCCTGCCCCTGCTTGTATGAATGGAATTTGTTTCACCTGCCCTTCGGGGTCCCGCAAAAGGTTTTCTAGAATTGCTGGAGGAACTTGCACCACAGTCGGAGATTTTGCCCATCTTCAAGAGACTTTCAATCCTTTCACCAGCTATGACCACATCAGCAAAACTGGTAGAGGAGAAAGTAGCCAGTCTATCAATATAAGTCCCTTGTAATATGTTCATGAACATGTCAGCCATTTCCCTTTCTGACATGGGTGGTTGGACAGCAGCAGCAAGCTGTCTCCACCTTTGAGCGTAATCCTGGAAGCTCTCTCTGGAAGACTGAGACATGCCCATTAGAAGAGTTCTATTGGGAGCCTTGTCCAGGTTGTACTGATATTGACGGATGAAAGCCTCGACCAAATCCTTCCAACATCTTATGGTGGCCCTAGACAAATGCGAATACCATTCTCTCGAAGCTCCAGTCAGACTGTCCTCAAAGTAGAACAACCATAGCTTTTCATCCATGGTATAAGCTTTGAGCCTTCCCAAGAAAGACTGCAGATGAGTGCGAGGACAGGAGGTACCATTGTACTTTTCAAAGCATGGGGGTTTGAATTTGTGGGGAATTCTCACCCCATCCACTAGTCCCATATCCATCACATCGAAGCCCAAAGAATTCTGAGATTCCAAAGATCTTAACTTTTTGGCAATCTCGTCCAATCTTCTGTCGTATACCTCATCTCCTGCCCCAATAACTATAAATTGTTCTCCTTGAGGATCCTCCTGCAGGATTTGGCCCCCAGTAGCATTACCTTGACCATTTCTTTGGATGTTAACTTCTGGATTTAGGTGAGGTCCATACTCATGTGGGTCAATAAGAGGCTGGCCCCATTCATTGTTGCTAGTTCCTCCTGTTCCCAGATGAGGCTCCTCAGGAGTTTGTCTTTCCACCAGCTCTCTTAACCTTTCTTTACTCTGGGCTAAGCCAGTCATTATTGCCATGAACTGAGACATCTGATTTCTCATCTCCACTCTCTCATTGACCATTTGATTTCTGACCTTAGTCAGATCCTGCTGTACTTGTTCCATTTGAATGCCGGGAAGGTTGTTACGAGTCGGGTACCGGTGCGTGCGGTTGACAGGGAACACTCGGCGACGAGCAATGTTTCCTGAGATCACAACAAAGTTAGAAACAATAATAATAACAAAACCTACAAAACAAAAACAAAGTTAGTATTCAATGCAGTATGCTTATTTGTTTTCCAAGGTATCCGGTTTGGTTCTTGGTTTTGACCTTTCCAGACCTCGAGGAAGATGCTTGATGTTGTTGAGAGAAAAGCCCAAATGAAAACAAACTAAAATATATTACAAATGGTGAACAATACATAGTTTATTTTACAATACATGCCCGTGGAGGGTCAAAATGCAACAAAAGGAAAAGTACATCAAATGGAAACAAACAACAAGCAAAGAATCAGACATCCAGTCCAAACTCATCTTCTCTGACCTCCTTCAGAAGTGCCTCAGTCACTGGACCAACTAGGTGCTCTGTAATGGTCCTAATGAGGAGGTTCCCGGTAGCAATGGCAATAGTCAGCTTCTTATACCTGTCCTGGTCCTTTGATCTCTTCAATCCTGCTCTGAGCTTCAACTCTGATATCTCTTTCTGTGCAGCCAACAGAGCTTCCTGTTGTTTCTTCTCATTGGCCTATAGTTGTTCAATCTTGGCTTGAGTCTTCTGGTCTTCTTGTGTACGGGCTTCAGTGATCCTGACCCATCTAGCCTGACTCTCTTGCAGATAGTGCTCAGCTCTAGCTTTCTGAATCTTGGCCTCTTTACAGGCATTCTTCAATATCTGCTCCCCAACCCTTACTTTCCTTATGTAGTCCTCTGTCTTCTCAATCTTGGCAAGATGCTCCACCCTTAGCTTTTCCAATCTCTCAATGTCCAGACGACCATCACTCCTTTCCCAAAGAGTCTTCTTCAAAGCATGAGATAGCTGCTCATTCCTTTCCTTCAACTTTTCAAATTCCTCCAGGCTAACTGTTGCTGCAGGTTGTACTGTGGATGGCCCAGGTATGTCTTCCAAGGTGAAAGGCATTCTGGTAATCTGAGCCCTAGTACAGGACCAGTCTGAGTACTGAGCTGAAGCAACATTGTTACATCTTCCTAGAATAGCTATCCCTTTTGTCTGGATGTTGTCCCAAGCCCAAGATGCTTGTCTGACAACAGCTGAATTAGGTTGCACTTCACAATATAGGGTCTCAGCTAAATCCTGTCCTCTGGGAGGGTGAACCAAGGCATAACCCAGTTGTCTCTTAACAGTAAAGGATTGTAGTTGATGCAACCCTTCACTCCTATCAGAGGCACATTAGGGTACTGCCCACAGCTGGTGATAATGTCCTTGCCTTTGGTGCTCTGGGTGCACCATCTGATATCATCTGAAGTCAAGGCAATGAGCCTCTTGGCCCAATTCTTCTGTTGGTGGGGGTTCAAGAAAGCATCTGACTTAGGCAAGTGTCTGAGCAGCCAGGTGTAAAACAAAGGAGCACAACATCTTACCAACTTCCCTCTTTGTTTCTCATTCCTCTGATGGATGGAATAGTAAAAATCTCCTAGCAGTGTAGGCACTGGGTTCTTCAGAAGAAAAAGATGGATGGCATTCTTGCTGACAAATTTTGGCTCATCTGCAAACAGTATAGCCCCATATATGCTGAGGGCTAACAGTGCACAGACTGCTCTCCACTCTCCTACTGAAGCTTTCAGGATGGCCTGAGAGATCAAGAAGTCCAAATGCAAACCAGGAATTCCAGCTTTTGTTGTCATACTTTGCTCAATAAGGGCAGGCTCCAAGTACAGTGCCCTTGCTATCTCTTCATTCTTGGGAGCAGTCATCTCTGGGTTGAAAGGGATCCCACCTCTGATAGGTACTCCAATCAATGAAGAAAACTCTTCCAGCAGAGGCCCTAGCTGAAAGTCTGGAAAGGTGAAACATCTCAAAGGAGGGTCATAAAACTGTAAGCATGTGTGGATCATGCTCCTCTGAGAAGGGTCAAGGTCCATAACCATATCCAGGATACCCCCATAGTGCTCTCTAAATAGTGGGATGTGGTCAGGTGTGATGAGTGACTGGACCTTCCTGATACCGGTCAACATAGGCTCAAAAAAGTGGTAGGATATGTTGCTCTTCCTGGGAGTAGCCATGAGTGCTGCTGAAGAAGCTGAAGATAAGTGCTGATGAAGATCACAGACTGATGCTAGAAGTGAGCCACTGACAGACTGATGCTGGTGAGGGTGGAGATAGCTGAAGCAGATAACTGATGAAGACAGCTGAAGCAGAGGTCTATGCAGAAGAAGGGGTCAAAACCAAAACCAAGATACAGTGAAATGGATACCCTGAAAAGAAAATAAACAAATGTCAAATGATGCAATGATGATATATGCAAATGATATGCAAGGGTTTGTGATCAAGAGCTGGATCTGATTATCTGTCTTGATATAAGGTCCATGTATGTTCAAAGGTCCAGATGAAGGCTCAGAAATCCAGTAACCAGGGTGGGGGACTCAAATAAAGAGTCACACGTCCAGGGTTAATCACAAGAACTATCCAAAGTGAGGTACTCTTAATCAATACAGTAACAGGGTATGATGTGGCCAAGGGTTCCTGCAAACCTGTAAACAGCCCAACCCCCTCACAGGTAATGTTCTAGAACAAGGATCCTCAGACTTGGATCAGTTATGAGAAGTGTAAACACTTCTAACCCGGAGGTACAATGTTTACAATAACCATAAAAGATCCTCCTCTAATTCACCTCAGTTTCTGAAGGTCATAATAAAGGTCATCCAGACTTAGCAGGCTTCCCTGATAGCCCTAGTACTACAGGAAATCTGTAGCACAGAGTTCTCAAGAAGAAACCCACATCTGAACCGTGTTTCATATTCCCGCACCAGACCGAAATGGAATGGGAAAGAACATGAACCACTCTAGCCTAGGTGTCACTCAGGTCCCAGGTATAGGACCTTAAACTCTCAATGGAACCCCACCCACCAAAACAGCAAACCAGATCCAGCACAGTGATAATGACAGTATGAAATATGCATAAGACTGTAAAGAAAGCAATAAATAAAGTTGTACATAAAGCAATAAATAAAGCAAAATAAATAAACACACATAGCACATAACATCCCAGTAAACACAAATCAAACAAGCGCTAGGAGGAACCCACAAAAAGAACCAGAAGCCCTGGTTGCAATATAAGGGTCCCCAGCAGAGTCGCCAAGCTGTCGCTCCCACCAAATGACACAGGGCCAGAAGGGGTACAGACGCGAACGGTCGGCGAAAAGAGAGAACACAAGGGTGAACTGAAAAGAGTCGCCTGCTAGGCATTTTTATCCCGAAGGAAAGGTAATGCTGCATAGACCTAGAAAGATATGGATAAGACGGTCGCGAACCAGAGAAACTGAGAAAGGGGGTTGGTTACAACCTGGGAAGGTATTAGCACCCAGATTGTCCGTCGTACTCGACGGGATCCACGCTTGAAAGTTTTGTGTTTAAAGGGGTAGTGTCAGTGCTATTTTGTGTGCAAAAGTTGGAAAAGAATGCAAGTGTCAGTGTAATAGAAATGTGAAGTGAAAATAAAAGGGTGTCAGTGTAAGAAAAGAGTGTGAAGCTGAAGACTATGAGGCTTAAAAGAATAATGCTGGAAGAGGGGGAAGACAAAGAGACTTTTGTTCGATAACTGTTAAGTTATGCCTACGTATCCTCTCGTGCAATGAGGAAGTCAAAACGTCGTAGTTCGACTCAAAGAGACTGAAAGATAAATTGACTTGTGAACTGCTTACTAGTCTATTCTCAAGTGTATGACCTGTCTGGCTCAGGTGCAAACTGTCTTGCATTAGACGGAAGAAGCAAGTTCTCGTTTATGAGTGAATGAGATGAGAAAAGAATCCCGGAGGAGACGATTATTGTTTGTTTTTGTGTTTTCAATCTTTTATTGCTTTTTGGAGTTTGTCATAAGAAAATGAGCTTAAGCCTAAACCAAGGGTTAGTAAACTCATCACATCCTCCCTCTGATTATGGGTAATGAGAATACCTTAAGTATGAAGTAAACACCTCACACTTAATCATCATGATGTAGGATTAAGATCATTAACCTACTTGCATTTATTTAGATGTTTTTGGAGTTTTTTGTTTAGCGTTAAGTAATGAGTTTAAGCCATAATCAAGGATTTAATGAACTCATTACACCATCCTAATAGAAGGATAATAGATGAGAACATTTAAGCTGAGGAAGGCTCCCCACCTTAATCCATGATTAGGGATTAACCTCATGACAAAACAAAGCCTTTATTAAAGTGGATTTTAGTTAATGGTAAAATTAAGAAATGGATTTTATGGTTTGTAAGACAACTTGAGGGGAACTTGTCCATTAACACTAGGGTTAGTCCTTCTTAAACAGGTAAGGAAGAATTAGAACCCTAATGCAAGGCCCAAGTTACAAGCTTGATGTCTTAGTGATTATTAAATGGATTGATTAAAGGAATTAAAAAAATTAAGGGTTTAAAACTTAGGATTAAGGTTATACACTCCATCCTAATAGAAGGATACAGGCATAACCCTAATCACAAAGTCTTAAAGCCTTAAGGGTTTAGTCCTTGATTAAGAGATGAGAAGAGAAGACTCAAAGATGACACAAAGGTAAAACTAATGGGGGAATAATCAAACCCTAATTGTGATCATGCTTGGTTGTTCCTAGGGTTTATGAGGCTTGCAAGAAGATCTTCAGAGAATCCACCAAGGAAGAAACAGGATGGAAGGAAAAGAAGCAGCAAGAAGCAAGATAACTTACTTCACTTAAGAAGATAAGTTGCTTGAGGAAAGGAAGAGGATAAGGAGCATGAATGAGCAAGCTTACTCTAATTCACAAGTAAAATGCAGCAATGGATGCATAAGAGAGATGAGAAGAGGTTATGAGAAGTGAAGGCAAATTCACTTCCCAAACACTTACCACCTGAAAAGTTAGCAACAAGAAATGAAATGAAATGAAAATGAGATGAGATGCAAGGATGCAAACCAAAGTCAGAAGCATAATCATGATGCAAATGATGCTATGAGATGGTATGAAAGCATGTCAAGAGATGAGGATGATCATACAAGTAATGAAGATGCCAATGAGACATGAAAGTAAGCATGAAAGTTCATGAAAACTTATGAAATGCAATGGATGCATAACATGGCAAATGGATGATGCAATGATCAAACATGATTCTAATGTGTCCTAAGATGTCTTATATGTCATGTGGATGCACAAAATATCATGGCAAATTCATGTATGCAAGCATATGAAGAATGAATGAAAATGAAGGCAAAGATTAGGGTTTATGTACAAGATGCAATGCAAAATTCAAAATCAGAAGCAAATGACAAGATAAAAAATTGAAAATGGGATCAAAGGTACCCTAAACCTATACAAGTTCACTACCCAAAGGGGAAGGTCAGAAACTAAACCCTAAAGGACTTATGATTTTTCTAAGTTTGCTAGGGTTTTAAGGTACCTCACAAGGAAAAATGCAAAACAAATCAAACATTCATGCCAATTTTATCCTAGAAACTACATGATATGTGGGATGCAATGCCAAAAGAATCACTATCAAACCCTTCATGGTTAGGCAGAAAAGATTTTTCTAAGTTAGGGTCAAAATATTGATTTTTAAGAACCCTAAATCAAAAGTAAAATGTCAAAATGGATCAAGAACCAAAAATAAATTTATATGAATGGTTTGATAATGTCTCTAAATGTGTCAAGATGCAATGTGATTTTTTTGGTGATTTTTAGAAACTTAAATGGTATTTTAATTAATTAATTTCCATTAATTAATTAAAATAAACATTTAAATATTTTTAAAATACAAATTTTATGCAAAAAATAAAATAAAAATTATTTTCAGAATGAGAAAAATATTTAAAGTCATGGTGCAAAAAATGAAAATTTTTGAATGCATTTTGCTATTTTAAATAAAATGAACAAAGAAATGCAAATAAAATGAAAATAAAATTAACTTAAATGAAAAGTCAACAGATCAAAGGGCCAGGGTTTGAACTGGGGACGCGGGAATTGACTAGCGCGCATCTGGATGGCTGACATTCAAACTTCACTAATTACGCAATTAAACCCTAATCTGAACCCTAATGACCCTCAGGTGACCGGAACAATGTTCCGGTCATCTTCTCCGGCCAGTTCAAAAACCTAACTTCTTCCCTATGCAATTTTAAACCCCCTAAAACTCCAGATCACATCTTCTAAACACCCTAAGCAAGAATCAAGCACGAAAATCCATTTATCTTTCAACATAAACAAGAATCGAATCAAACAAGTTTTCAGGTCAAACTTTCAGAGACATGGTTCAGGCTCAAAACTTAATCATTTTCAAAACCAACAAGCACAACATGATCAGTGAATCATAAGCAACATTTCTATGGCATAAAATACAATTTCTGGAAAAAATGTTCTTGGTGATACCTGAACTGAAGCTTTCGAAAATGGTATTGGCTGGCTGTTTCTTTGCTTCAAATCAACTTCAACGATCCCCCTAAAGAGTTTGCAATGCTTGGTTGGAGTTTATATGGCCTCTATGTGAAGTTGGCTGAAGCTCAGTTCAAGAAATGTGAAAATCGTGTTTTTGATTTGAGGTGTTTCAAGGCAAAATGAAGGGTGGGAAATGATCAGTGATGAATGTGGAGTTGAATGGTGGAAAAAGTTTTGAGTTTTGATGGCTGAGTTGTGTGTTTCGAAGAGAAATGCATAAGAGAGGATTTTGGTGAATGCTGAGTTCTTGGAGGTTTCAGCTTGTGTTGTGGTGTGTGTTTAGTTGCTTGAGGTCCACATATCAATCCTTGATAGGTCAGAGAGTTGTTGTGGAGCAGTGTGATTGGTATGGCTCATTTTGCATAAAGTCAACAAATATGTCTTTGGAGGTATGGGCTCATGGCAGGCCAAGGACAATGGGGTGTCCTGCGCAGCTGGCTTTAGGGAGGTCCATGGAATTCATATTGAGGCAAGCTAGCAAGTGGGATGAAGTTTGTGTGATGTTTTGCAATTATGTGATGCTTTGGCCCTTTTGTAATTTCTTGATGTTCAAGGCATGGAATGATGCAATTATTTGGGCAATTCTGAATTATAGGTCATGTACTATGTTTGTGTAATGGTTAGAAGTCAATTAGAGGTCACAAATTGGTTTGACATGAGTTTTTGCAAGTTTCCCTCTTTGGTACATAAGTGAAATTTTGTGATTTTTCCCAACTTTGCAAGGCCATAACTTGAGTTCTATGATGAATTAGATCAAGTTCTTGTACTTTTTGAAAAGGGAATGATCCAATCTACAACTTTCATGACTAAGAATTTTTCAATTGAAGCATTTTTGAATCAAAAAGAGGAGGTTGAAAAACTTTCCCAAAATGGCAAGTTTGCATTACAAGTCACTTTCCCAAAATGGAAACTTTGCAAATGGCTTGAAATTCTTCAATTTTGTGAACTTCTAACTTCTTCTAAGATCAAATAAAGATAATATACATCCAAAATGATGGAGAAAACCCTTTGGTTGGATGATTGGGGGCCTCAGATGCCCTGATTTTGCACTGACTTGCTCAAGAAGTCATCCATTGATCAGATGCCTTCCCAAGTGAATTTCTTCACGAAAATTGGTATGCATGATCCTCATTTCATATAGAGACCAATAGAAACAAGAATGACCAAAAACTTTGGAGTTATGGCCTTTGAAACCAAAACCCTAATTTTAGGTCATTTGTGCAGTTAAACCTGGCTCTGCTTCCATGCCTTCCTCAATTCTTGTGATTTTCTGACTTTCTTGATCTTGGGAGGATGTAATATGATGCTTGAACATACATGGATCCTCTTGAGATGATTGAAGACATTTGGAGTGGCTCAGATCACAAACCATAGATGCAGATGACTTTGAACCAATGCAGTGAAGCAAAAATGTAATATGAGATGATATGATTGAACTTATGCACATGAAAAGATCACAAGCCATGGTGAAATAAGTGAGGGAAAATTTGGGGTGTTTACAACAGGCCGTCTCGGGGTCGAGCCCTGGCATTTCTGCGACGGTCCATGCAAACAGATCGGCGTTTCCCTTGACGCATGCCTCCAATTGTCGTTTCGCTAAGTCGGGCAGATGGGCTCCGATCTTAACGCACCGAGCCGGATCATCCCCCAAAGGAATTTGCTCGAACTCTCCGTCAGGAATTGGCCGGGAAAGTGGACCGGTCAGCCTCCGAATGCCCCCGTCTTCATCTGAGAATCTCTAATCCAGATCGATTGAGTCGACCTGAGGAAAAACCTTGGATGTTTACGGAGTATCTGAAGATGCCAGGGCTGATGGGTTTGGTTTGTAAGATATCAAGCTGAGACCCTTGGATGCTGCTTCAAAGCATCAGCGAGCAGCTTCGATGTCACCGTGTAGTGTAGCGACTTTGCCTGAAGTAATATAATACTTCATTTTTAGGTGAACGGTGGATGAAACAGCGATCAGCTCGGCCAACGCTGGTCGTCCCAAAATGCATTGGTACAACGAAGGACAATCCACGACCAGGAATTGGACGTGAACAGATCTAGCGGTTTCGGACGCTTTGAAGGTGACGAAGAGATCGACGTAACCCCACGGTCGGGAGACTGCTCCGTTGAAGCCATGTAAGTCTGATCTGACGTATGGAGTCAGGTGTGTTTCATTCAACTGGAGTGTTGAAAATAATTGGGAGTACATGATGTCGCATGAGCTGCCCTTGTCTACCAGGATTCTTCTGACATCAAAATTTGCCATCCGTGCACGGATGAGTAATGGGATGCTGGAATTCGGTGCTCATCCCAAGAGTTCCTCTCGATAAAAAGCAAGGGGTATTGAGCCCTCTTTCGGGGGGTCCAGGGTTGCATTCTGAGTAGGGCCTTTTGCGATTAGTTGGTCAAATTTCCTCTTTTCGAATCCGACCATTGTAAACACCCCAAATTTGCCCTCACCCATTCACACCATGGCTTGTGATCTTTCCATTTTCATTAATTCAACCATAGCATCTCATACCACATTTTTGATTCACTGCATTGGTTCTAAGTCATCTGCATCTAGGGTTTGTGATCTGAGCTACCCCTGAGCCATTTGGGCCACTCCAAAGGTCATCAATCACTTAAAAGGGGTCCATGTATGTTCAAGCATCATATTACATCCTCACAAATTAAAGAAAGTCAAAGAATCACAAGAACTGAGAAAGGCATGGAAGCAGAGCCAGGTTTAACTGCACAGATGACCTAGAATTAGGGTTTTGGTTTCAGAGGCCATAACTCCAAAATTTTTGGTCATTCTTGTTTCTATTGGTCTCTATATGGTATAGGGATCATGCATATCAATTTTCATGAAGAAATTCCATGGGGAAGGCATCTGATCAAGAGTTGACTTCTTGAGCAAGTCAGTGCAAAATCAGGGCATCTGAGGCCCCCAATGACCCAACCAAAGGGTGTTCTCCATCATTTTGAATGTGTATGATCTTTATTTGATCATAGAAGATGTTATAAGTTCACAAAATTGAAGAATTTCAAGCCATTTGCAAAGTTTCCATTTTGGGAAAATGACTTGTAATGGAAACTTGCCATTTTGGGAAAGTTTTTCAACCTCCTCAAATTGATTCAAAAATGCTTCAAATGAGAAAACTTTGGTCATGAAAGTTGTATAATGGATCATTCCCTTTTCAAAAAGTACAAGAACTCATTCTAATTCATTTTGGATCAAAAGTTATGGCTTGTCAAAGTTGAAGAAAATCACATAATTTCAAGTTTTGTACCAAAGAGGCAAAGTTGCAAAATCTCTTGCCAAGGAAAATTGTAACTTCAAATGGACTTCTAACCTTTGCACAAACATAAACCAATGCCTAAAAATCAGAATGCACCAAAGGTTTTCCCATTTTCATGACTTATGAATCAAGAAATCACAAAGGGGCCAAAGATGTACCAACTTGCAAAAACTCATGAAGCCATGCCTCTACTTGTTACAGCTCATAGAATCTAGTCCATGGCTCTCCCTAATCTCAGCTGAGTCAAACCATGCCCCTATCACAGTCTCACACTTGCCCATACCTCAAGTACACCTAACTTGGACTTTATGCAAAAACACCCATACCAATCCCACAGTGCCACACCAACTTCTCTGGCCCATCCAGTTGTGATAAGTGGACCAAAAGGGGCTCAACACAACAGACACACAAGCCTGAAACATCCTCCAAGCCATAGCTCCAAGTTTTCACCTCTTATGCACTTTCCTTCGAAACACACACCACAAGCATCAAACACCAAAACAAACTTCATAGAATCACTCAACATGTTCCTCTGATCATTTCCCACCCCTCATTTGTCCCTGAAACCACCCCAAGCAGAAACACGATTTCTCACTTCCCTTGAACAGAACTCTGGCAATCTCTCAAACCAGCCAAAAGAAACTCCAACCAAGCATTGCAAGCTTCTCAGGAGGTTCATTAGAGGCGTTTTGGATCAAAGAGGCAGCCAGAAAGTCCCAAAGATCAAAGCTCCAGTTCAGGTGAGCTCAAGAACATTTTTTCCAGAAACATGTTTTCAAGTTATTAAATGATTCTTTATGCTTCACTGATCATGGTGATATGTTTTGTTTTGAAAATGGTTGAGAAATGAGCATGTATTCGTGTTCTGAAACTTTTTAACCTAAAACTGTTTTGATTCGATTCTCCTTGTTGATGTGTTTTAAATGTTGTTTGTTTGTTGATTCTTGATGTATGAAGTATGGGGATCATTTCTGGGCAGAGAGATTGAGTGTTAGTGACCTAGGGAAGAAGATAGCAATTTTCAGGGAGGGTTGTGGCCGGAGAAGATGATCGGAGGTCATTTCCGGCCACCTGAAAGTCATTAGGGTATTAATTGCGTTTAGGGCTCAGTTTGAATCTTGGCCATGGATCTGTTTGACTTTCGTTGACTCCCGCGTGTTTGAATGGCTTGGATCACTTCATTAAACCCTAATCCTAATTAATTAGATTAATTAATTCAGTTTAAATTAATTTGGTCAGTTTGAATTACAGCCATTGGATGTGGCACGGGTCAATTCCCTCCAATTTTGTTTGAACCTCAGCCTCTGGATCTGCATACTTCTCACATTTTCATTTTCATTTCATTTTCTTTTCATTTAATTTGCACGAATTATTTAAAATAGCAAAAATCATTTAAAAATTATGAAATTTTTTGTCAAAGATTTCATTAATTTTTAAAACCCAAAAATATTTTTATTTTTATTTTTTGCATTGAAAATTATTTTTAAATCATTTAAATGTTTATTTTTAATTATTTAATAAAAAATTAATTAATTAAAAATGCATTTAGGTATTTAAAAATCACAAAAAAAAATTACATTGCACTTAGAAACATTTAGAAACATTGTCCAACTCTCAAACCAAATTTCCTTTTTGTTCTTGATACCTTTTGATCATTTTCATTGGAATTAATTTCATTTTAAGGAAATATTTTTGTGCAAACTTTGAAAAATCCCTTCTGCCTAACCATTGAGAGTTGGATGATGATTCTTTTTGCATTGCACTCTTCATAGCATGTAGTTTATAGGATAAATTTGGTTTGATTTGATCTTGCATTTTCAATTTGTTTAGCATTTTCCTTGATGAGGTACCCCAAAACCCTAGCAATCTTAGGAAATTCATAACTTTCACTAGGTTAAGAGTTGGATCCCCTCCTTTGGGCAGTGAGTCTGTATAGGTTTAGGGTATCTTTGATTGTATTTTCAATTTTTTATCATGCCTTATGCTTCTGATTTTGAGGTTTGCTTTGGGTGTTGATCATAAACCCTAATTTGTGCCTTCTTTTGCATCCATTTCTCATTTGCTTGCATCCAATGACTTGCCATGGCATTTTGTGCATCCACATGATTCATAATACATCTTAGGACATATTAGGATCATGTTTGATCATTGCATCCTTCATATGCCATGTTGTATGTTCATTGCATTTCATAAATTTTCATGTACATCCATGGTTCAGTGCATGCTTCACTTGCATCCTTATGCTTGTTTGATCATTCTCATGTCTTGCCTCATGTTTGTATCATCTCTTAGAATCATTCACATCATTAATATGCTTATGACTTTGGTTTGCATCATGACATTTCATCTCATTTGCATTGCATTGCATTCCTTTTGCTAACTTTTCAGGTGGTAAGTTGTTTTGAGAAGTGAATTTGCCTTCACTTCTCACAATCTCTTCTCATATCTCTTGCATCATTGCTGCATTTTAACTTTGCTTTAGAGTGAGTTGGCTCATTCATGTTCATCTCTTACTTTCTTTCTTCAAGCAACTTGTCTTCTTAAGTGAAGCAAGTTGTTTTGCTTCTCTTTGCTTCTTCCTCCTTTCATCTGCTTCTTCCCTGGTGGCTTTTCTCCTGAAGATCTCTCTTAAGCCTCATAAACCCTAGGATCTCCAAGCATGATAAAAATTAGGGTTTGATTAGTCCCCCATTTAGTTTTACCTTTGTGTCATCTTTGAGTCTTCTCTTCTCATCTCATAATCAGGGACTAAACCCTAAAGGTTTTAAGGCTTTGTGATTAAGCTTATGCCTGCATCCTTCTATTAGGATGGAGTGTATAACTTTAATCCTAAGTGTTAAACCCTTAAAGTGTTTAAATCCTTTAATCAATTCACTTAATAATCATCAAGACATCAAGCTTGTAACTTGGGCCTTGCATTAGGGTTCTAATTCTTCCTTAATTGGTTAAGAAGAACTAACCCTAGTGTTAATGGACAAGTCCTCCTCAAGTTGTCTTACAAATCATAAAATCCATTTATTCATCTTATCGTTAACTAAAATCCATCTAATAAAGGCTTTGTTTTGTCATGAGGTTAATCCCTAATCATGGATTAAGTTGAGGTATCTTCCTCAGCTTAAATGTTCTCATCTATTATCCTTCTATTAGGATGGTGTAATGAGTTCATTAAATCCCTGATTATGGCTTAAACTCATTACTTAACACTAGACAAAAACTCCAAAAACATCTAAATAATGGCAAATGGGTTAATGATCTTAATCCTACATCATGGTGATTAAGTGTGAGGTGTTTACTTCATACTTAAGGTTCTCTCATTACCCCTAATCAGAGGGAGGATGTGATGAGTTTACTATCCCTTGGTTTAGGCTTAAGCTCATTAACTTATGATAAACTTCAAAAAGCAATAAAAGATTGAAAATACAAAAACAAACAATATTCGTCTCCTCCGGGATTCTTTTCTCACCTCATTCACTCTTAAACGAGAACTTGTTTCTTCCGTCTAATGCAAGACAGTTTGCACCTGAGCCAGACAGGTCATACACTTGAGCATAGACAAGTAAGCAGTTCATCAGTCAATTTACTTTTCAGTCTCTTTGAGTCGAACTACGGTGTTCTGACTTCCTCATTGCACGAGAGGATACGTAGGCATAACTTAACAGTTATCTAACAAAAGTCTCTGTATATCCCCCCTCCTTCCAGCATCATCTTTCAAGCCTCATAGTCTTGAGCTTCATACTCCTGTTCTTACACTGACACTTCTCTTATACACCTCACATTTCTTTTACACTGACACTTGCATTCTTTCCAGTTTTTGATACACAGATTGCACTGACACTACCCCTTTAAAGCACAAATCTTTTAAGCATGGATCCCGTCGAGTACGGCGGACAATCTGGGTGCTAATACCTTCCCAGGTTGTAACCAACCCCCTTTCTCAGTCTCTCTGGTTCGCAACCGTCTTATCCATATCTTCCCAGGTTTATGCAGCATTACCTTTCCTCCGGGATAAAAATGCCTAGCTGGCGACTCTTGTCTTTCTGAGTTCACCCTTGTGTGTTCTCTCTCCTTTCGCCGACCGTTCGCGTCTGCACCCCTCGTTGCCCCGGTGTCATCAGGTGGGAGCGACAGCTTGGCGACTCTGCTGGGGACCCTTATACTGTAACCAGGGCTTCTGGTTCTTTTTATGGGTTCCTCCTAGTTCTTGTTTGATTTGTGTTTACTGGGGTGTTATGTGCTAATTATGTTCATATATTTGCTTTATTTATTGCTTTATGTACAGTTATTTATTGCTTTCTTTACATTTTTATACATCATACTGTCATATTGTCTTCTTGCTGGATCTGTTCTTCTGTCTTGGTGGGCGGGGTTTCATTGAGAGTATAAGGTCCTATACCTGGGACCTGAGTGACACATAGGCTAGAGTGGTTCATGTTCTTTCCCATTCCATTTCGGTCTGGTGCGGGAATATGAAACACGGTTCAGATGTGGGTTTCTTTTTGAGAACTCTGTACTACAGATTTCCTGTAGTGCTAGGGCTATCTGGGAAGCCTGCTAAGTCTGGATGACCTTTATGATTGACCTTCAGAAACTGAGGTAAGTTAGAGGAGGATCTTTTGTGGTTATTGTAAACACTGTACCTCCGGGTTAGAAGTGTTTACACTTCTCATAACTGATCCAAGTCTGAGGATCCTTGTTCTAGAACACCACCTGTGAGGGGGATGGGCTGTTTACAGGTTTGCAGGTACCATTGGCCACATCATACCCTGATACTTGTTTTGTTTAAGAATGTTTCACTTTGGACAGTTCTTGTGATTTAACCCTGGACATGTGACTCTTTATTTGAGTCCCCCACCTTGGTTACTGGATTTCTGAACCTCCATCTGGACTTCTTGAACATACATGGACTTATATCAAGACAGATAATCGGATCCAGCTTGATCACAAACCCTTGCATATCATTTGCATACATCATCATTGCATCATTTGACATTTGTTTATTTGTTTTTCAGGGTATCCATATTATATCTGGCTTGGTTTTGACCCCTTCATCTGCATAGACCTCTGTTTCATCAGCTATCTGCTTCAGCTATTCTCTCCAGTTGTTTACCTTAGCCATCTTCATCATCACCAGCACCATCCTATCAGTGGCCCATCTCCAGTACCAGTTTTTGATATTCATCAGCACTTGTCTTCAGTTCTTCATCAGCAGTCATGTCACCCAGGAAGAGCAACATTTCATACCATTTCTTTGAGCTTGTGCTGACTGGCATCAGGCAGGTCCAGGCACTTATTACTCCAGACCACATCCCATTATTCAGAGAACATTATGGAGGCATCCTTGATATGGTCATGGACCTAGACCCTTCCCAGAGGAGCATGATTCACACCTGCCTACAGTTTTATGACCCTCCTTTGAGATGTTTCACATTTTCAGACTTCCAGCTAGGGCCTTTGTTGGAGGAATTTTCATCATTGATTGGAGTACCTGTCAGGAGTGGTGTCCCCTTCAACCCAGAAATGACTTCTCCCAGCAATGGAGAAGTGGCAAAAGCACTGTACTTAGAGCCTGCTTTGATTGAGCAGAATATGACAACAAAGGCTGGCATCCCTGGTCTACACTTGGATTTCTTGATTTCTCAGGCCATCCTGAAGGCCTCCTTGGGAGAATGGAGGGCAGTTTGTGCATTGTTAGCCCTCAGTATATATGGGGTTATACTATTTGCAGATGAGCCCAAGTTTATCAGCAAGAATTTCATTCATCTTTTCCTTCTGAGGAACCCAGTACCCACCTTGCTGGGAGATTTCTATTATTCCATTCATCAGAGGAATGAGAAGCAGAGAGGAAAGTTGGTAAGATGTTGTGCTCCTCTATTTCACACCTGGCTGCTCAAACACTTACCTAGGACTGATGCCTTCCTGAATCCTCACCAACAGAAGAATTGGGCTAGGAGACTTATTGCTTTGACTTCAGATGACATCAGATGGTGTACCCAGAGCACCAAAGGCAGGGACATAATAACTAGCTGTGGGCAGTACCCAAATGTACCTCTAATAGGAGTGAAGGGTTGCATCAACTACAATCCTTTGCTACTTAAGAGACAGCTGGGCTATGCTTTGGTCCACCCTCCTAGAGTGCAAGACTTGGCTGAAACCCTGTATTGTGAGATAAAGCCTAATCTAGCTGTTGTCAGACAAGCATCCTGGGCTTGGGACAACATCCAGACAAAGGGGATGGCTATTCTTGGGAGATGCAATAATGTGGCTTCAGCTCAGTATTATGAATGGTCTCATGCTAGAGCTCAGATTTCTGGGATGCCTTTCACCATTGAAGATATACCTGGACCATCCACAGTACCACCTCCAGCCACTGTCAGCCTGGAAGAATTTGAGAAGCTGAATGAAAGAAATGAGAACCTGTCTCAAGCTTTGAAGAAGACTCTTTGGGAAAGGAGTGATGGTCGTCTGGACATTGAGAGATTGGAAAAGCTTAAAGTGGATCATCTAGCCAGGATTGAGAAAGCAGAGGACTACATCAAGAAATCAAGAACTGGAGAACAAATATTGAAGAATGCCTGTAAGGAGGCCCAGTTTCAGAAGGCTAGGACTAATCTCTATCTGCAAGAAAGTCAAGCTAGGTGGGTCAGGATCACTGAAGCTCGTACTCAAGAAGATAAGAGAACTCAGGCCAGGATTGAGCAGTTGAAAGCCAATGAAAAGAAACAACAGGAAGCCTTGCTGGCAGCCCAGAAGGAGATTTCAGAATTGAAGCTTAGGGCTGGTCTGAAGAGGGCAAAGGACCAGGACAGGCACGAGAAGCTGACCACTGCTATTGCCACTAGAAACCTCCTCATCAGAAACATCACAGAGCATCCAGCGGGTCCAGTGACCGAGGCACTTCTGAAGGAGGTTAAGGAGGATGAGTTTGGACTAGATGTATGACTTTTTAATTGTTGTTGTTTTCATTTGATGTACTTTTCTTTTGTGTTGTATTTTGACCCCTCAGGAGCATGTGTTGTAAAAAAACAAGCTATGTATGATCCGCCATTTGTAATGTATTTGTTAGTTTGTTTCAATGAGCTACTTTTCTCAAGCAACATCAGAACATCTTCCTCGGGGTCTGGAAAGGTCAAAACCAAGAACCAAGCCGGATACCTTGGAAAACAAATAAGCATACTGCATTGCATACTAACTTTTTGTTTTGTTTTGTAGGTTTTTGTTTTTAGTTGGTTTGTTACTAACTCTGTTGTGGTTCAGGAATTATTGCTCGCCGTCGAGTGTTCCCTCTCAACCGTCCGCACCGGTATCCTACTCGCAACAACCTTCCTGGTATCCAAATGGACCAAGTACAGCAAGATCTGACAGAGGTCAGAACTCAAATGGCTAATGAAAGGTTGGAGATGAGAAACCAAATGACTCAATTCATGGAAGTAATGAATGGCTTGGCCCAAAGTCAAGAAAGGTTGAGGGCATTGGTAGAGAGACAAACTCCAGAAGAACCCCATCTGGGAACTGGAGGAACAAGTAACAATGAAAGAGATCAGCCTCATGTTAATCCACCAGTATTTGGGCCTCATCTACATGCGGAAGTCAACATCCCGGGTAATGTGCAAGGAAACACTACTGGGGGAAGGATCTTACAAGAAGATCCCCAAGAAGAGCAGTTTACTGTAATGGGAGCTGGGGATGAAGTTTATGATAGGAGGTTTGATGAAATTGCTAAGAAGTTGAGATCTCTGGAGTCTCAAAATTCCCTAGGCTTCGATGTTATGGATATGGGGTTAGTGGATGGGGTAAGGATTCCCCACAAGTTTAAACCCCCGTGATTCGAGAAGTACAATGGAACTTCCTGTCCACGAACTCACTTACAGTCCTTCCTGGGAAGACTTAAGGCATACACCACGGATGAAAAACTGTGGATGTTTTACTTTGAAGATAGCTTGACTGGAGCTTCAAGAGAGTGGTATTCACATTTGACCAGAGCTACAATCAGATGCTGGAAAGACCTAGCTGAAGCTTTCATCAGACAATACCAATACAATCTGGATATGGCGCCTAACAGAACCCTCTTGATGGGAATGTCTCAATCCTCCAGAGAAAGCTTCAGGGAATATGCCCAAAGGTGGAGACAGCTTGCTGCTGCTGTCCAACCACCCATGTCGGAAAGAGAAATGGCCGACATGTTCATGAATACTCTGCAAGGAACATATATTGATAGGCTAGCTGCCTTTTCTTCCACCAGTTTCGCTGACGTAGTTATAGCCGGTGAAATAATTGAGAGCCTTCTGAAGATGGGTAAAATTTCTGATAATGGTGCAAGCTCGTCCGGTAATCCCAGGAAGCCTTTTGTGGGGCCTAGAAGAACCGGTGAAATAAATGCCATTCATGCCACCAGGGGCAGACCTCAGTATGCTCACAGATCAGTATCGGCTGTCACAATTCCAGCTCCAATTCCTCAGCAACCAGCATATCAACCACAACAGCAACCACATTATCAACAACAAGTTCAGTATCCGCCACAAAGAGCCTACAACAACAACAACAGCAATCAACAATAAAGACCTTTTCAGCAAAGACCGTCACAGGCAAATAGGGTGATTGATCCTATCCCTATGCCCTATGCTACCTTATTGCCACAACTCCTGAAACTCAACCTGGTTGAATTAAGGACATTGGCACCACCAGATCCCTCCAATCTTCCAAAAAATTATGATGTCAATGCCAGATGTGCTTTCCACTCCAATGCACCTGGCCACAATACTGAGAAATGCATGGCTTTACAAATGAAGGTACAAGATCTGGTGGATTCCAAAGCCCTCAACTTTGCACCCCCTCCAAGTGTCACCAAGAATCCCATGCCCAATCATGGAGGGCCAAGAATTAATGCCATTGAGGAAGACAAGCCATCTTTCTTGATAACCAGTGTTGGACAGATTCGGACACCTCTGGTCGAAATTAAAGCTCAGCTTCTAGAGTGCCAGGTGTTCCCGGGGTGTGAGCTCGGGTGTGGGTATTGCAATATTGCAGTCAACGGGTGTGATGATTTAAGAAGCGGCATAGATGGTCTTATCAAAAGTGGTATCCTTCAGATCTCAACAACGGCGCCTACAAATCCAGCAATTCCTTTGATAACAATTCCTGATTCTTCTACAACAGCAGCAACAATCATCCCTACCGATTCATCAATATCATCAGCAATGGCTTCACCCATCACTTCAACAAATCAAATGTCAACAACCTTTTCTTCTACAACATCAGCATCCATTTATTCGGCAGAATCTTCTACAACGCCAGCAGAAATTAATGAAGATATCTCAGCAGTCACCATCTACTATGATCCATCAAATGTTCCTCCAAACAACAACTTTCAACAACAAACAGTCGCACCTCCTGCCAGGTCACCAGTCACCATTTATTACGATCCCCACACCATTTCAATACCCTCCTCTCCTGCAGTCAGTCCAGTTACCATCACGGTGCCTGGACCAGTTCCATATGAAAGCAGTAATGCCATACCTTTGCATTATGGCTCTGATCTTTATTGCAACGGGGAAAAAATCACTTTGGATTCTTCAACCTCTTCTCCACAGATTGATAATGTTGGAGGAGGCGGAGGCTTCACCAGAAGCGGACGCCTTTTTGCCTCACAAACTCAGAGACCTAATGCCGAAGCAGAAGCTGCTGCCAAAGCAAAAGGGAAGAGTGTGGTATTTGAAGAGCCGGCTGTCAAAGAAACTCAAAAGACATCTTTTGAACAGGATGTAGACGAGTTTATGAGAATCATAAAGAGAAGTGATTACAAGGTGGTGGATCAGCTTCACCAAACTCACTCAAAAATCTCCATATTATCACTGTTGATGTGTTCTGAAGCTCACCGGAATGCATTATTGAAAGTCCTGCACGCAGCATACGTGCCAAAGGAGATCACTGTTAATCAGCTAGAAACCGTGGTAGCAAATGTCAATACCAGTCTACCAATGCTGATTTAACAACTGAGGGACGTAACCACAACAAGGCTTTACACATCACTCTGGAATGCAAAGGTGCTGTTTTATCTCACGTACTGGTGGACACTGGGTCATCACTCAATGTTCTACCAAAGAAAGCCTTATTGAAGCTGGAGTATGATGGCTTGGCACTACGTCCGAGTAATTTGGTGGTGAGAGCATTTGATGGCTCTAAAAGATCAGTGCTTGGGGAGATTGATCTGCCTGTGATGATTGGCCCGCGGACCTTCAAAATTACCTTCTATGTGATGGACATTCAGCCGGCCTACAGCTGTTTGTTGGGTAGACCCTGGATCCATGCCGCTGGCGCTGTTACGTCTACCCTTCACCAGAAGTTGAAATTCGAGTGGGAAGGCCAAATCATCACCATCTGTAGGGAGGAGGACATCTTTGTTAGCCATCTGGCTACGTACAAGTACATTGAAATGGATGGAGAAATCCATGAAACCATGAGCCAAGGGTTTGAGTCCCTGAACATTAATGAAGCATCTGCTGTACTGGGAACCTCCATGATGTCTTATCAGCAAGCCAGGAAGGTTGTTGAAGAGGGTACTGCCCAAGGCTGGGGCAAGCTGCTGCCCGTGGAAAAGAAGGAAGACAGATTTGGGTTGGGTTACAAACCAACTCAGCAAGATCAATCAGAGGCTGCTAAGAAGCCCAATTTTGTCAGCGGGGGAATGCTCACCCCGGATGCAGTAAACAACTTGGAAGATGAGTCGGAAGATGAGCGCAACCTGGAGAGCTGGATACGTCCAAGGACCCCGGGGAGCCATATCTCAAACTGGTCTTCCTAGGAAATTATAAGGGTTACTCCTGCAGAGTAATTATTATTTCCTGTATATTTTAAGCATGCATCAAGTCTTGCATCTTGCCCAAGATGTCAAGACTCATTTTGTAATCGGGCCATCTTGTAATTTTATGCAAACAGATCAATCAATGAATATCGGACATCTTTTGCAAATGAGTCTTTTTCTTTTTTGCTCACTGTTTTTCATTTTTCTTTTTGTACAAAAATAAAATGGAAATGTTTTCAAAATGATAACTTCATTTCACTTTTTTCTAAACAAGATTAAAATCGATCACTAAAATGAACAATCTAAACCCTTGCAGAGAGTGCCTTTTAGACTGCACCGACAACAGCACGGCTATGACTTCGTATGACTTTGACAATCCAATCAATCAAGCTGATGAAGGGGTTGAAGAAGATTATGAGCTTCCTGAAGAACTAACCAGGTTGTTAAGGCAAGAGGAGAAGGTTATCACCCCTCATCAGGAGGAGGTCGAAAC
Source organism: Lathyrus aphaca (assembly GCA_963966055.1). NCBI lineage: Eukaryota > Viridiplantae > Streptophyta > Magnoliopsida > Fabales > Fabaceae > Lathyrus > Lathyrus aphaca. The sequence goes on along the minus strand of OZ014519.1, from coordinate 101,112,506 downwards.
AGTTAATCTTGGTACGGAAGAAGATGTGAAAGAGGTTAAGATCGGGGCCTGCTTACAAGATTCAGTGAAAGAGCAACTGATTGATATGCTTCGGGAGTATGTGGATGTTTTTGCTTGGTCTTATCAGGATATGCCAGGGTTGGACACCGACATTGTCATGCACAAGCTGCCACTAAAAGAAGACTGCCCACCAGTAAAACATAAGCTACGCCGTACTCACCCAGATATGGCCATGAAGATTAAGGAAGAGGTACAAAAGCAGTGGGATGTCGGGTTCCTTGCTGTAACCAGCTATCCACCGTGAGTTGCTAATATTGTACCTGTGCCTAAGAAAGACGGCAAGGTAAGGATGTGTGTGGATTACCGGGACCTGAACAGAGCTAGCCCGAAGGATGACTTCCCTTTACCTCACATTGATGTATTGGTCGACAATACGGCTCAGTTCTCGGTGTTCTCCTTCATGGATGGGTTTTCAGGATACAATCAGATCAAGATGTCACCTGAAGACATGGAGAAGACAACTTTCATCACACCCTGGGGCACGTTCTGTTATAAGGTGATGTCGTTCGGACTGAAGAATGCAGGTGCAACTTATCAACGGGCTATGGTAACATTATTCCATGACATGATCCACAAAGAAATTGAATGTTATGTGGACGACATGATTGCCAAGTCCCTCACAGAAGAAGACCACCTGGTGAATCTGCTGAAGTTATTCAAGCGTCTGAGGAAGTACCAATTGAAGTTAAACCCCAACAAATGCACATTCGGGGTGCGATCTGGTAAGCTGCTGGGATTTATTTAAGTGAAAAAGGGATTGAAGTTGACCCTGATAAAGTCAAAGCCATTCAAGAAATGCCTGCACCGAAGACTGAAAAAGAAGTTCGAGGTTTTCTAGGTAGATTGAACTACATTTCAAGGTTCATATCTCACCTTACAGCAACCTGTGAACCTTTATTCAAGTTGTTAAGAAAAGAACAAACAGTCAGGTGGAATGAAGACTGCCAAAGGGCTTTTGACAAAATCAAGGAGTACTTGCAAGAGCCTCCAATTCTCATGCCTCCAGTTGAAGGAAGACCTCTAATCATGTACTTGACAGTATTAGAAGAGTCGATGGGGTGTGTGCTGGGCCAGCATGACGAGTCTGGTCAAAAAGAGTATGCAATTTACTACCTAAGCAAAAAGTTTACCGACTGTGAACAACGTTATTCACTGCTCGAGAAAACTTGCTGTGCTTTAGCGTGGGCTGCTCGCCGACTAAGGCAGTACATGTTGACCCACACTACCTTATTGATTTCAAAGATGGATCCAGTTAAGTACATTTTTGAGAAGCCAGCACTTACCGGACGGGTTGCAAGATGGAAAATGATCCTCACAGAGTATGACATTCAGTACACCTCACAAAAGGCCATCAAGGGCAGTGTATTGTCTGATTATCTTGTTGAGCAACCTATTGATGATTACCAGCCTATGAGATTTGACTTCCCTGATGAAGACATCATGTTCATAAAAGCAAAAGATCATGAAGAGCCCGTTCACACTGAAGGGCCTGACCCAGAAGAAGAATGGACTATGATGTTTGATGGGGCTGTTAATATGAATGGTCGTGGTGTTGGTGCAGTACTCATTACACCTAAGGGAGTTCACATGCCTTTCTCGGCAAAACTCACCTTTAACTGCACTAACAACGAAGCTGAATATGAAGCTTGTATTATGGGTCTTGAGTAAGCCATTGACCTCAGGATCAAGACTTTAAGTGTATTCGGAGATTCAGCTCTGGTAATTAATCAAACCAACGGAAAATGGTACACCCACCAAGAGCATCTGATACCTTATCGGGATTATACAAGGAGATTATTGACTTTATTCACGACGGTCAAGCTTGAGTATATCCCTCGAGATGAAAATCAGTTTGCAGATGCTCTGGCTACCATTTCATCCATGATCAAAGTTCAAGCTGCCAATTTTGTGCCTCGGATTTCAGTATCCAGACTTGACAGACCAGCATATGTGTTCTCAACAGATGTTGTTAAAGATGATAAGCCTTGGTTCCATGACATTAAATGCTTCTTGGAGGACCAAACATACCCACCTGGGGCATCTTCCAACGATAAGAAGACATTAAGGAGGTTAGCTGGTAGTTTCTTCCTGAATACTGACGGTTCCTTATACAAGAGAAACTTTGATATGGTACTTCTCAGATGCGTTGATAGAACAGAAGCAGACTTGTTAATGCACGAGGTGCACGAAGGATCCTTTGGTACCCATGCTGGAGGGCATGCAATAGCTAAAAAGTTGTTAAGATCAGGCTATTATTGGATCACAATGGATGCAGACTGTTGTGCTTATGCCAGGAGATGCCATAAATGCCAGATTTATGCAGATAAAGTGCATGTGCCTCCCAATCCCTTGAATGTGATGTCTTCACCCTGGCCCTTTGCCATGTGGGGCATTGACATGATTGGCAAGATTGAACCGACTGCTTCAAATGGCCACAGATTCATCCTGGTAGCCATTGACTATTTTACCAAGTGGGTTGAAGTAGCTTCTTATGCAAATGTCACCAGACAAGTGGTAGCCCGATTTCTGAAAAGAGATATCATATGTCGGTATGGAGTGCCCAAGCGGATCATTACTGATAATGGTTCCAATTTAAACAACAAAATGATGGCAGAACTGTGCTGGGACTTCAAGATCCAACACCACAATTCTTCTCCTTACAGGCCAAAGATGAATGGCGCTGTTGAGGCAGCTAACAAGAACATTAAGAAGATTGTACAGAAGATGGTAGTTACCTATAAAGATTGGCATGAAATGCTACCATTTGCCTTGCATGGGTACCGAACGTCAATCAGGACATCCACTGGGGCAACATCGTATCAGCTTGTTTATGGTATGGAAGCAGTCCTACCTGTTGAAGTTGAATTACCCTCCCTGCGGGTACTGATGGATGTTAAGCTGAACGAAGCAGAATGGGTCTGATCCCGATACGAGCAACTGAGTCTGATTGAAGAAAAAAGATTAGCTGCAATCTGTCATGGGCAGTTATATCAGAAGAGAATGAAGAAAGCCTTCGATCAGAAAGTCAGGCTCCGAGAATACCAGGTATGAGATCTTGTGCTGAAGAGACTCCTCCCTCCTCATACAGACCACCGGGGCAAGTGGACTCCGAATTATGATGGTCCGTTCATAGTAAAGAAAGTTTTCTCTGGAGGAGCACTGATGCTCAGTACTATGGATGGTGAAGATTTCCTGTCCCCTGTGAATTCAGATGCAGTTAAAAAATACTTCGCATAAAAATGACCCGTTGGACATAAAAACAGAATGTAAGTCTAGGAAAAAATAGGGCATCCCGGCGAGTCAAAAACAGAATAAAAGACTCGGGCAAAAATAAGGGAAAATAAATAAAAATGTACACCCGCTGAATTGAAAAGCCGCATTGGACAACTCAGGCAAAAATGGGTATCCCGGTGGACTGAAAACCTGAAAGGGCGATCCACGCAAAATAAGGGAATAAGCGAACAACTGCATTCTGAATTCATCTGTATCACCTACAACCTGGCAAGCGTCGAAAGGTTTGAGCGTCAGTCAGAACCAGCCTTCTTCAGAAAGCAAGATGAGAAGAACGTCAATGTCATACGAGTCATAGCAAAGGGGAGCTCCCTGAAGCGTCATCAACATTGCCAGCATCTTTTGTTTCTCAATTTGTAACAATCTCCTCATTTCAGGGGATCTGTTCCTATGACTGTATTTTGCCAATTCAGGGCACTTGAATTAATAAAATCAGATTTTCAGTCATGTTTCGTCTCGTACATTTTATTTTTCACTTGCAAAAATGTCCGATGTCATTAAAATACTGATTGCATAAATACAGATGCAGCTCTCCTAAAATACATGCTTTCAGGAAATATACTTACTCCCAGGAGTGTCCAAACTCCTATGATGGAATCCGGTAAGGGACACCTCGGGATTACTTGTGCGTTTCTCTGTCTTTTCAGGATTGTAGGTATTCAAAGCACAACATGGGGCATGAAAGCTTCTCCCCAGTAGGCTGCCAAATCATTGTTTCCTCAACACACCTTCCAAACTACACTGGAGGTGCTTTCTACCCATCAGAGTTGCCAGGTATCACTTCTCCAACAAAGGCCAGCACCAGAAGGTGTTCATATTCCCCAGCTGAGTTGTCAAGTATCATCCTCAGCAGGATCCCCCATAGAAATCTCTAGGAAGGTCTTCCAGTGATCTTTCTTCTTCCCCGGCTGAGTGTTAGACAGAGACCTACTTCCCCACAGAGTCTCAACCTCTATCCAGCAAAGCAATGCCTGAAGATCTCACAACAGAGTGAAGAAAGCTTCTACAAACCCCAGCTGGGTCCCTCATTACCAAGATAGATTTATCAGTGATCTACTTCCCCAAGCAGAGTCATATGTATTAGATCTATCAATGATCTCAACCCCAGTTGGGATGTCTACTTCGAGCAGATCAGCCAGAGATCTCCACAACAACGGGATCCGAATTCTGGATCGGTATCTTTGCATAATCATAGCATTTGCATCATACTTTCCCCACAGAACGTAGCATTCCGTTTAATACGGAGCATTACGGCAAAAATCAAACATATTGCATAATCATAAGCCATGATCTGAATCAAACACTTGTAAATACTGACAATCCATCAACGATATACAGAAGAATCCCCAGATTCCCTGGCAGAGAGCCAAGGCACTTTCCTTAAAAGATACAGATACTTCCCGACACTCGTCTGTGTCATATCCCCAGCAGAAAGCCAAAGCGTCCCCTTTGCACTCACAGATTCATATGTATATGCAAATTCTTTGACGCCCGTCCGTGTCACCTTCCCCAGCATAGTTACTGGAATACTTTTTTATAATACACTTTTTCTGACACCCGTCCGTGTCATCTTATCCCCACAGATCTTCAGAACATCTCTTACATTTATACAACCTACACACTTCCCTTTATGATACTCGTCCGTATCATACTCTCCCCAGCAAGTTGAATACTCGTCCGTATTTCACTCATGCTTGTTACTCATCATCCTTTTACTCATACAGATACTCGTCCGTATCTTGTATATACCATTTAAATCCCCTCAGATCCGACACTCGTCCGTGTTCTTTGTTAACCAGTTGATACTCATCCGTATCATCATCTCTGAACATGCGTCAAGCGTTTGTTTCTATCTGATACTCGTCCGTATCATAGTCTTAAGGGTGCTCGTCCGCATCTTTAATCCATACACCGTGTCAAACACTCATGTCTTCTTGAATTTTGACACCTGTCTGTGTCTACTGTTCCCCAGAAGAGTCTCAGCAAATCCCATTAAATTATTTCCTTTCTATCTGACATTCATCCTATGTCATGATACCTTTTCGGCAGCCGTACCCTGCCAGGTGATCGTCCTTCACCTTTTCGATGATTATCCTTCATCATCCCCAGCGGATTCTCTATTCACTAGAACCCCTTTCTATCCGACATTCGTCCTATGTCGTGATACTTGAGCAGCCGTACCCTGCTAGGTGATCGTCCATCACCTCCTGATGATCGTCCTTCATCATTTTATCCGATGGCCGTCCCCATCGTTGATCTTGTTATTTGACATTCGTCCTATGTCATGATAAACTCCGAGAGCAGCCGTACCCTGCTAGGTGATCGTCCTTTACCTCTTGATGATCGTCCTTCATCATTTTATCCGATGGCCGTCCCCATCGTCGACCTTTTTCTATCTGACATTCGTCCTATGTCATGATACCTTTTGGCAGCCGTACCCTTCCAGGTGATCGTCCTTCACCTTAGATGATCGTCCCTCATCTTATCCCCAACAGAGCAGCCGTCCCCTGCTAGGTGATCGTCCTTCACCTTTGATGACCGTACCTCATCATTTATTTTCATACCTTGAACCTGATGGTCGTCCCCATCATCTACCTATCATCCCCAGAGGGTCTTATATCTTTATTTGATGGCCGTCCCCATCATAATCTCTTATATCCCCAGCTTTTCGGCCGTCCCCGTCATTGCTTTGTTTCCCGCATTTTCCCTAGCATGTCGGTCGTGCCCGCCATTGCTCCACCCCCAGCAGTTGTCCTCTGCTCGACGGTCGTCCTCCGTCGCCCTCACTTTATAAACATACTTTATTTTCCTTTACAATCTATATCCCTTTTCTTCTTCATTCTGTGAGTGCAAATTTTGGACTGTCTTTGGTATTCAACCACAAGTTATCTTGTTTGCCTGTTAAGTCGTCGCTTACATCCTGCACAGCTAACTCGTGTTTGAATAGGGGCAGCTGTAAACACCCCAAATTTTCCCTCACCCATTCACACCATGGCTTGTGATCTTTCCATTTGCATTAATTCAACCATAGCATCTCATACCACATTTTTGATTCACTGCATTGGTTCTAAGTCATCTGCATCTAGGATTTGTGATCTGAGCTACCCCTGAGCCATTTGGGCCACTCCAAAGGTCATCAATCACTTCAAAGGGGTCCATGTATGTTCAAGCATCATATTACATCCTCACAAAGTAAAGAAAGTCAAAGAATCACAAGAACTGAGAAAGGCATGGAAGCAGAGCCAGGTTTAACTGCACAAATGACCTAGAATTAGGGTTTTGGTTTCAGAGGCCATAACTCCAAAATTTTTGGTCATTCTTTTTTCTATTGGTCTCTATATGGTATAGGGATCATGCATATCAATTTTCATGAAGAAATTCCATGGGGAAGGCATCTGATCAAGAGTTGACTTCTTGAGCAAGTCAGTGCAAAATCAGGGCATCTGAGGCCCCCAATGACCCAACCAAAGGGTGTTCTCCATCATTTTGAATGTGTATGATCTTTATTTGATCATAGAAGATGTTAGAAGTTCACAAAATTGAAGAATTTCAAGCCATTTGCAAAGTTGCCATTTTGGGAAAATGACTTGTAATGGAAACTTGCCATTTTGGGAAAGTTTTTCAACCTCCTCAAATTGATTCAAAAATGCTTCAAATGAGAAAACTTTGGTCATGAAAGTTGTAGAATGGATCATTCCCTTTTGAAAAAGTACAAGAACTCATTCTAATTCATTTTGGATCAAAAGTTATGGCTTGTCAAAGTTGAAGAAAATCACATAATTTCAAGTTTTGTACCAAAGAGGCAAAGTTGCAAAATCTCTTGCCAAGGAAAATTGTAACTTCAAATGGACTTCTAACCTTTGCACAAACATAAACCAATGCCTAAAAATCAGAATGCACCAATGGTTTTCCCATTTTCATGACTTATGAATCAAGAAATCACAAAGGGGCCAAAGATGTACCAACTTGCAAAAACTCATGAAGCCATGCCTCTACTTGTTACAGCTCATAGAATCTGGTCCATGGCTCTCCCTAATCTCAGCTGAGCCAAACCATGCCCCTATCACAGTCTCACACTTGCCCATACCTCAAGTACACCTAACTTGGACTTTATGCAAAACACCCATACCAATCCCACAGTGCCACACCAACTTCTCTGACCCATCCAGTTGTGATAAGTGGACCAAAAGGGGCTCAACACAGCAGACACACAAGCCTGAAACATCCTCCAAGCCATAGCTCCAAGTTTTCACCTCTTATGCACTTTCCTTCGAAACACACACCACAAGCATCAAACACCAAAACAAACTTCATAGAATCACTCAACATGTTCCTCTGATCATTTCCCACCCCTCATTTGTCCCTGAAACCACCCCAAGCAGAAACACGATTTCTCACTTCCCTTGAACAGAACTCTGGCAATATCTCAAACCAGCCAAAAGAAACTCCAACCAAACATTGCAAGCTTCTCAGGAGGTTCATTAGAGGCGTTTTGGATCAAAGAGGCAGCCAGAAAGTCCCAAAGATCAAAGCTCCAGTTCAGGTGAGCTCAAGAACATTTTTTCCAGAAACATGTTTTCAAGTTATTAAATGATTCTTTATGCTTCACTGATCATGGTGATATGTTTTGTTTTGAAAATGGTTGAGAAATGAGCATGTATTCGTGTTCTGAAACTTTTTAACCTAAAACTGTTTTGATTCGATTCTCCTTGTTGATGTGTTTTAAATGTTGTTTGTTTGTTGATTCTTGATGTATGAAGTATGGGGATCATTTCTGGGCAGAGAGATTGAGTGTTAGTGACCTAGGGAAGAAGATAGCAATTTTCAGGGAGGGTTGTGGCCGGAGAAGATGACCGGAGGTCATTTCCGGCCACCTGAAAGTCATTAGGGTATTAATTGCGTTTAGGGCTCAGTTTGAATCTTGGCCATGGATCTGTTTGACTTTCGTTGACTCCCGCGTGTTTGAATGGCTTGGATCACTTCATTAAACCCTAATCCTAATTAATTAGATTAATTAATTCAGTTTAAATTAATTTGGTCAGTTTGAATTACAGCCATAGGATGTGGCACGGGTCAATTCCCTCCAATTTTGTTTGAACCTCAGCCTCTGGATCTGCATACTTCTCACATTTTCATTTTAATTTCATTTTCTTTTCATTTAATTTGCACGAATTATTTAAAATAGCAAAAATCGTTTAAAAATTATGAAATTTTTTGTCAAAGATTTCATTAATTTTTAAAACCCAAAAATATTTTTATTTTTATTTTTTGTATTGAAAATTATTTTTAAATCATTTAAATGTTTATTTTTAATTAATTAATGAAAATTAATTAATTAAAAATGCATTTAGGTATTTAAAAATCACAAAAAAAAAATTTACATTGCACTTAGAAACATTTAGAAACATTGTCCAACTCTCAAACCAAATTTCCTTTTTGTTCTTGATACCTTTTGATCATTTTCATTGGAATTAATTTCATTTTAAGGCAATATTTTTGTGCAAACTTTGAAAAATCCCTTCTGCCTAACCATTGAGAGTTGGATGATGATTCTTTTTGCATTGCATTCTTCATAGCATGTAGTTTATAGGATAAATTTGGTTTGATTTGATCTTGCATTTTCAATTTGTTTAGCATTTTCCTTGATGAGGTACCCCAAAACCCTAGCAATCTTAGGAAATTCATAACTTTCACTAGGTTAATAGTTGGATCCCCTCCTTTGGGCAGTGAGTCTGTATAGGTTTAGGGTATCTTTGATTGCATTTGCAATTTTTTATCATGCCTTATGCTTCTGATTTTGAGTTTTGCTTTGGGTGTTGATCATAAACCCTAATTTGTGCCTTCTTTTGCATCCATTTCTCATTTGCTTGCATCCAATGACTTGCCATGGCATTTTGTGCATCCACATGATTCATAATACATCTTAGGACATATTAGGATCATGTTTGATCATTTCATCCTTCATATGCCATGTTGTATGTTCATTGCATTTCATAAATTTTCATGTACATCCATGGTTCAGTGCATGCTTCACTTGCATCCTTATGCTTGTTTGATCATTCTCATGTCTTGCCTCATGTTTGTATCATCTCTTAGAATCATTCACATCATGAATATGCTTATGACTTTGGTTTGCATCATGACATTTCATCTCATTTGCATTGCATTGCATTCCTTTTGCTAACTTTTCAGGTGGTAAGTTGTTTTGAGAAGTGAATTTGCCTTCACTTCTCACAATCTCTTCTCATATCTCTTGCATCATTGCTGCATTTTAACTTTGCTTTAGAGTGAGTTGGCTCATTCATGTTCATCTCTTACTTTCTTTCTTCAAGCAACTTGTCTTCTTAAGTGAAGCAAGTTGTTTTGCTTCTCTTTGCTTCTTCCTCCTTTCATCTGCTTCTTCCCTGGTGGCTTTTCTCCTGAAGATCTCTCTTAAGCCTCATAAACCCTAGGATCTCCAAGCATGATAACAATTAGGGTTTGATTAGTCCCCCATTTAGTTTTACCTTTGTGTCATATTTGAGTCTTCTCTTCTCATCTCATAATCAGGGACTAAACCCTAAAGGTTTTAAGGCTTTGTGATTAAGCTTATGCCTGCATCCTTCTATTAGGATGGAGTGTATAACTTTAATCCTAAGTGTTAAACCCTTAAAGTGTTTAAATCCTTTAATCAATTCACTTAATAATCATCAAGACATCAAGCTTGTAACTTGGGCCTTGCATTAGGGTTCTAATTCTTCCTTAATTGGTTAAGAAGAACTAACCCTAGTGTTAATGGACAAGTCCTCCTCAAGCTGTCTTACAAATCATAAAATCCATTTCTTCATCTTATCGTTAACTAAAATCCATCTAATAAAGGCTTTGTTTTGTCATGAGGTTAATCCCTAATCATGGATTAAGTTGAGGTATCTTCCTCAGCTTAAATGTTCTCATCTATTATCCTTCTATTAGGATGGTGTAATACACTTGAGCATAGACAAGTAAGCAGTTCATCAGTTAATTTACTTTTCAGTCTCTTTGAGTCGAACTACGGTGTTCTGACTTCCTCATTGCACGAGAGGATACGTAGGCATAACTTAGCAGTTATCGAACAAAAGTCTCTGTATATTCCCCCTCCTTCCAGCATCATCTTTCAAGCCTCATAGTTTTGAGCTTCATACTCCTGTTCTTACACTGACACTTCTCTTATACACCTCACATTTCTTTTACACTGACACTTGCATTCTTTCCAGTTTTTGATACACAGATTGCACTGACACTACCCCTTTAAAGCACAAATCTTTTAAGCGTGGATCCCGTCGAGTACGGCGGACAATCTGGGTGCTAATACCTTCCCAGGTTGTAACCAACCCCCTTTCTCAGTCTCTCTAGTTCGCAACCGTCTTATCCATATCTTCCCAGGTTTATGCAGCATTACCTTTCCTCCGGGATAAAAATGCCTATCTGGCGACTCTTGTCTTTCTGAGTTCACCCTTGTGTGTTCTCTCTCCTTTCGCCGACCGTTCGCGTTTGCACCCCTCGTGGCCCCGGTGTCATCAGGTGGGAGCGACAACCATGATTTTTTTAAATCCTCCCCCTGAGATGACCATTGCAAAGGGAAAGGTCTCCCACGGGCAGTGGGAGGAAAAATATCCTGCGCTCTCTGTGTGGTCGGGCAAGAAGAAGTCCTCCGGGCGATAGATGCTCAGGGCAACTTGCATGTTCGCATCTGATGGTATAGGCACAGCCTCTTCGATCTTCTGAGCCTCCTGCGCCTCTTGGTGAGGGGTGTCTCTTGATTTAGTAAACTGCTTGAGGTGCCCGTCTTTAATAAGTATCTTGATTACATCTTTGAGATGGATGCATTCTTCGGTATTATGGCCATGACTCTTGTGGAATCTACAGTACTTTGTCTTGTTAACCAGTTGATACTCGTCCGTGTTCCTTGTTAACCAGTTGATACTCGTCCGTATCATTATCTCTGAACACGTTTCAGTATTTGTTTCTACCCGATACTCGTCTGTATCGTAGTCTTAAGGATGCTCGTCCGCATCTTTAATCTATACACAGCGTCAAAACACTTATACCTTTTATTTCCTGGATATAAACACTCGTCCGTGTTTACTATTCCCCAGTAGAGTAATTTCTATTGCTATCTGACATTCGTCCTATGTCATGATAAACCTTGAGAGCAGTCGTACCCTGCTAGGTGATCGTCCTTCACCTCTTGATGATCGTCCTTCATCATGCTCATCTGATGGCCATCCCCATCGTTGATCTTTTCTATCCGACATTCGTCCTATGTCGTGATATTTAGCAGTCGTCCCCTGCTAGGTGATCGTCCTTCACCTTTTGATGATCGTCCTTCATCATTTTATCCGATGGTCGTCCCCATCATTGATATTGTTATCTGACATTAGTCCTATGTCATGATAAACCTTGAGAGCAGTCGTCCCATGCTAGGTGATCGTCCTTCACCTCTTGATGATCGTCCTTCATCATGCTCGTCCGATGGCCATCCCCATCGTTGACCTTTTATCCGGCATTCGTCCTATGTCGCGATATTTTCGGCAGCCGTACCCTGCCAGGTGATCGTCCTTCACCTTAGATGATCGTCCCTCATCTTGTCCCCAACAGAGCAGCCGTCCCCTGCTAGGTGATCGTCTTTCACCTTTGATGACCGTCCCTCATCATTATTTCATTTATTCTTTAACCCGATGGTCGTCCCCGTCGTGTTTTCTTTTTCCTGATGATCGTCCTTCATCAGTTAGCCTGATGGCCGTCCCCGTCGTTGTTCACATTACTTTATGAATCTGATGGCCGTCCCCATCATTTTTCATTTAATCCCCAGAGAATTTTATAGCTTTACTTGATGGCCGTCCCCATCATAATCCCTTTTATCCCCAGCATGTCGGCCGTCCCCGTCATCGCTTTATTTCCCGCACCTTTTTTCCAGCATGTCGGCCGTCCCCGTCATCGCTTTATTTCCCGCACTTTCCCCAGCATGTCGGCCGTCCCCGTCATTGCTCTTTATCCCCAGCAGTCGTCCTCTGCACGACGGTCGTCCTCCGTCGCCCACACTTTACGATATACTTTATTTTCCTTTTACAATCTATATCCCTTTTCTTCTTCATTCTGTGAGTGCAAATTTTGGACTGTCTTTGGTATTCAACCACAAGTTATCTTGTTTGCCTGTTAAGCCGTTGCTTACATCCTGCACAGCTAACTCATGTTTGAATAGGGGCAGCTGTAAACACCCCAAATTTGCCCTCACCCATTCACACCATGGCTTGTGATCTTCTCATATGCATAATCTCAATCATAGCATCTCACATCACATTTTTTATTCATTTCATTGGTTCAAAGTCATCTGCATCTAGGGTTTGTGATCTGAGCAATCCAAGAGCTTCTTGAGCCACTCCAAATGTCATCAATCACTTCAAAGGGGTCCATGTATGTTCAAGCATCATATTATATCCTCTCAAAGTCAAGAATGTCAAAAAATCACAAGAACTGAGAATGGCATGGAAGCAGAGCCAGGTTTGACTGCACAGATGACCTAGAATTAGGGTTTTGGTTTCAGAGGCCATAACTCCAAATTTTTTGGTCATTCTTGTTTCTATTGGTCTCTAGATGGTATAGGGAGTATGCATATCAATTTTCATGAAGAAATTCAATGGGGAAGTCATCTGATCAAGAGTTGACTTTTCAAGCAAGTCAGTGCAAAATCAGGGCATCTGAGGCCCCCAATGACCCAACCAAAGGGTGTTCATCATCATTTTGACTATGTATGATCTTTATTTGATCATAGAAGAAGTTGGAAGTTCACAAAATTGAAGAATTTCAAGTCATTTGCAAAGTTGACTTTTTGGGGAAGTTTCACTTTTAATGAAATTGCCATTTTGGGAAACTTTTTCAACCCTTGCTTTTTGATTCAAAAATGCTTCAAATGAAAAAAATTTGGTCATGAAAGTTGTAGAATAGATCATTCCCTTTTCAAAAAGTACAAGAACATGACCTAATTCATTTTTAATCAAAAGCTATGGCTTGTCAAAGTTGGCAAAAATCACAAAATTTGAAGTTTTCTACCAAAGAGGCAAAGTTGCAAATTCACTTGTCAAGGCAAATTGAGCTATCAAATGGACTTCTAAACTTCACAACATGATCATATAACCTCTAAAACTCATAATGGGCCAAGGAACTTTGCACTTTGATGCCTTGAAACTCAAGAAATCTGAAAGGAACCAAACTTAAACCAACTTGCAAAACTCATCATAAGTTACAAACCACTTGCTGCATTGTCTCTAAACTTTTTTCACAGCATTCCTTGATTCAAGCTGAGCCCAAGCATGCCAAAAAGCAAGTTGTACCATTGCCCATACCTCAATTACACATCAAGTTGACATTTTGGCAACTTGAGCCATACCTATCACAAAAGCACACATCAACTCATCTGACCTATCACAATAGTTTATACAAACAAAAGGCAAGCAAAAGCACATAACAACAGACTCTGATCTTGCCCATAGCATATAGTTATCAAAATCTCCCCCATTTGCAAGAACTTTCGAAACACTCAGCACAAGCCTCAAACACTCAAACCAACTTCACAAATCAACTCAACACACTTTCCTGATCACAAAGCACCCATCACCATTGCCTTAAACTCCCAGAATCACAAATACGATTTCCACCCCACCTTGAGCAGAACTTCTGCCATCTCTCAAACCACCCATTATAAACTTCAAACAAGCATTGAAAGCTTCTCAAGGGGTCCAGTGGAGTTGATTGCAAGCAGGAAACCAGCCAGAAAGTACCAGAAACCAAAGCTTCAGTTCAGGTAGCCATCTCAAACTTTTTTTCCAGAAACTCCATTTTAAGTTCTTAAAAGCTTCTATGCACTCCCCTGATCATGGGGATGTGATTATTTTTGAAAATGGTTGAGAAACCAGGATGTATGATGGCTCTGAAACTTTTTGCCCTAAGAATGTTTTGCTTCGATTGGGCTGATTGTTGAGTGATAAATGATGTTTGAGTGGGGGTTTTGATTTAGTTTGGCATGGGGATGATTTCTGGGCGTTTAGTTTTCATTTTCATGAAGTTTTGGAGATTTTAGCAACTTTCAGGTGAGGGTCTTGCCGGAGAAGACGACCGGAAGTCTTCTCCGGCCACCTGAAAGTGATTAGGGCTAATCCCTGTAATTAATGGCAGTTTGAATCTGGTGCGTAGGATAGGTTGACTTGGTCAATTCCCGCGTGTGTTCAATGGCCTAGATCCATTCACTTAACCCTAATCCACGTCATTATCTATTTAATTAGGTTTTATAATTTAATCTGGCCAGTTTGAATTCCAGCCTTTGGATGTGGCGCCAGTCAACTCCCGCGCGTATCATTTGAATGCTGGCCATTGATCTGGTTGACTTCTCATTTTATTTCATTTTATTTTCTTTTTATTTCATTTGTTTTCTCCATTTAATTTAAAATAGCAAAACAATTTTAAAAATTCTGAAAATTTTTGTACAAACTTTTATGAATTTTCAGAAACCAAAAACATTTTTATTTTTATTTTTTGCATTAAAAATATTTTTAAATCATTTAAAAGTTTATTTTTAATTAATTAATGAGAATTAATTAATTAAAAATACTTTTAGGTATTTAAAAATCACCAAAAAATTCATGAAACCTTTAAAATCATTTAGAAACATTGTCCAACCCTCAAACCAAATTTCTTTTTTGATCTTGATGCATTTTGACAATTTTTCATGGAATTAATTTCATTTCAAAGCATTATTTTGATCCAATGTTCAAAAATTCATTTCTGCCTAGTCTTTGAGAGTTGGACTTTTATTCTTTTTGCATTGCATCTTGAATATCATGTAGTTTGTAGGATTAAATTGGCATGATTTGATCTTGCATTTTCAAATTGTTTGACATTTTTCTTGTCAAGGTACCCTAAAACCCTAGAAATTTTAGGAAATTCATAACTTTCACTAGGTTAAGAATTGGATCCCCTCCTTTGGGCAGTGAGTTTGTATAGGTTTAGGGTTCCTTTGAATGCATTTTCAATTTTTTATCATGATGTTTGCTTCTGGTTTTGGTTTTTGTTTTGTACATTGATCATAAACCCTAGTTTGGGCTTCCTTTTGCATTCATCTTGCATTTGCTTGCATACCATGACTTGCCATAGCATTTTATGCATTCATTTGATTCATGATACATCTTAAGACATGTTAGAAGCATGTTTGATCATTGCATCTTTCATTTGCCATGTTGTATGTCATCTGCATTTCATAACTTTTCATGTATGATCATGGTTCTAAGCATGCTTCATTTGCATCCATATGATTGTATGATCATACCCATGCCTTGTTTCATGTTTGCATCATCTCATAACATCATTATCATCATACACATGCTTCTGATTTTGGTTTGCATCATCACATTGCACTCATTTTGCATTGCATTGCATACCTTTCACTAACTTTTCAGGTGGTAAGTCACTTTGAGAAGTGAATTTGCCTTCACTTCTCACAATTTCTTTTCATCTCCCTTATGCATCATTGCTGCATTTTTTTTGTGTTTGGGATTGAGCTTGCTCATTCTTCTTTATCTTACTTTCTTTCTTCAAGTGACTTGTCTTCTTAAATGAAGCAAGTTACTTTGCTTCTCTTTGCTCCTTTCATCTGCTTCCTGGTGGTTCCATTGAAGATCTTTCTTGTAAACCTCACAAACCTTAGGAACAACCAAGCATGACAATGATTAGGGGTTTGATTAGTTCTCCACTTAGTTTTTTACCTTTGTGTCTCATTGAGTCTTCTCTTCTCATCTCATAATCAGGGACTAAACCCTAAAGGCTTTAAGGCTTTGTGATTAAGCTTATGTCTGCATCCTTCTATTAGGATGGAGTGTATAACTTTAATCCTAAGTGTTAAACCCTTAATGTGTTTAACTCCTTTAATCAATCCACTTAATATCTATCAAGACATCAAGCTTGTAACTTGGGCCTTACATTAGGGTTCTAATTCTTCCTTAATTGGTTAAGAAGGACTAACCCTAGTGTTAATGGACAAGTCCCCCTCAAGTTGTCTTACAAATCATAAAACTCACTTCATCATCTCATCATTAACTAAAATCCACTTAATAAAGGTTTTGTTTTGTCATGAGTCTAATCCCTAATCATGGATTAAGTTGAGGAGCTTTCCTCAGCTTAAACACTCTCATCTATTATCCTTCTATTAGGATGGTGTAATGAGTCTGTTTAATCCCTGATTATGGCTTAATCTTATTACTCAACACTAAACAAAAACAACAAAAACATCTAAATAATCACAAGTAGGTTAATGATCTTAATCCTACATCAAAGGTGTTTAAGTGTGAGAAGCTGACTTCACACTTAAGGTATTCTCATTACCCCTAATTAGAGGGAAGATGTGATGAGTTTACTAAATCCGTTGGTTTAGGCTTAAGCTCATTAACTTATGACAAACTTCAAAAAGCAATAAAAGAATGAAAACTCAAAAACAAACAATAATCGTCTCCTCCGGGATTCTTTTCTCATCTCATTCACTCACAAACGAGAACTTGCTTCTTCCGTCTAATGCAAGACAGTTTGCACCTGAGCCAGACAGGTCATACACTTGAGCATTGACAAGCAAGCAGTTCATCAGTCAATTCATCTTTCAGTCTCTTTGGGTCAAACTACAGTATTCTGACTTCCTCATTGCACGAGAGGATACGTAGGCATAACTTAACGGTTATCGAACAAAAGTCTTTGTATATTCCCCCTCCTTCCAGCATTATTCTTTTAACCTCATGATCTTGAGTATCTTATTCCTGTTCTTACACTGACACTTCACTTATACACTTCACTTCTCTTACACTGACACCTGTACATTCTTTTCCAGCTCTTTTATACACAGATTGCACTGACACTACCCCTTTAAAACACAAATCTTTTAAGCGTGGATCCCGTCGAGTACGGCGGACAATCTGGGTGCTAATACATTCCCAGGTTGTAACCAACCCCCTTTCTCAGTCTCTCTGGTTCGCAACCGTCTTATCCATCTTTTTCTAGGTCTATGCAGCATTGCCTTTCCTCTGGGATAAAAATGCCTAGCTGGCGACTCTTTCTTTCCCAGTGAGTTCACTCCTGTGTGTTCTCACTTCATCCTTTCGCCGACCGTTCGCGTCTGTACCTCATTCGGGCCCCGTCTCGTCTTTTGGGAGCGACAGCTTGGCGACTCTGCTGGGGATCCTTATACTGCAACCAGGGCTTCTGGTTCTTTTTGTGGGTTCCTCCTAGCGCTTGTTTGATTTGTGTTTACTGGGGTGTTATGTGCTAATTATGTTTGTATATGTATTTTATTGCTTTATGTACAGTTTTGTTTATTGCTTTCTTTACAGCTTTACATATATCATATTGTCATACTGTTCTGGCTGGATCTGGTTTTGTTGCTTTGGTGGGTGGGGTTCTATTGAGAGTTGAGGTCCTATACCTGGGACCTAAGTGACACCTAGGCTAGAGTGGTTCATGTTCTTTCCCATTCCATTTCGGTCTGGTGCGGGAATATGAAACACGGTTCAGATATGGGTTTCTTCTTGAGAACTCTGTGCTACAGATTTCCTGTAGTGCTAGGGCTATCTGGGAAGCCTGCTAAGTCTGGATGACCTTTAGTATTGACCTTCAGAAACTGAGGTGAATTAGAGGAGGATCCTTTATGGTTATTGTAAACACTGTACCTCCGGGTTAGAAGTGTTTACACTTCTCATAACTCATCCAAGTCTGAGGATCCTTGTTTTAGAACACCACCTGTGAGGGGGGTTGGGCTGTTTACAGGTTTGCAGGTACCCTTGACCTCAGCATACCCTGTTACTTTGTTTTTATTAAGAGTACTCCATTTTGGTACAGTTCTTGTGATTTTGAACCCTGGACATGTGACTCTTTATTTGAGTCCCCCACCTTGGTTACTGGACTTTTGAACCTCCATCTGGATTTCTTGAACATACATGGACTTATATCAAAGCAGTAATCAGATCCAGCTTGATCACGAACCCTTTCATATCATTTGCATACATCATCATTGCATCATTTAACATTTGCTTATTTGTCTTTCAGGGTATCCATACTATATTTTGGCTTGGTTTTGACCCCTTTCATCCGCATAGACCTATCTACTTCAGCTATCCTCATCAACTACCTGCTTCAGCTACTGTTGTCACCAGCATCTGCCTGTCAGTGGTCCATCTTTAGTATTATTCTCCATCATCAGCATCTGTCTCAGCTCTTCTTCAGCAACATGGCACCCAAGAAGAGCAATATCTCCTACCATTTCTTTGAGACTGAGTTAGCTGGCATCAGGAAGATCCAGACCCTGATTACTCTAGGCCATATACCACTATTCAGAGAACATTATGGAGGCATCCTTGATGTGATTATGGATTTGGACCCTTCCCAGAGGAGCTTGATTCATACTTGCCTGCAGTTCTATGATCCCCCTATGAGGTGCTTCACTTTTCAAGATTTTTAGTTGGGGCCTTTATTAGAGGAGTATTCATCATTGGTTGGTGTACCTGTCAGGGGTGGAGTCCCCTTCAACCCTGAGATGGCTTTTCCTAGTAATGAAGAGTTGGCCAAGGCACTACATTTGGAATCCTCTCTGATTGGACAGAACATGACTACCAAGGATGGAATCTCTGGTCTACATTTAGATTTCTTGACTTCTCAGGCCATCCTGAAGGCCTCCTTGGGAGAGTGGAAGGCAGTCTGTGCTTTGTTAGCCCTCAGCATATATGGGGTTATACTTTTTGCAGATGAGCCTAAGTTTGTTAGCAAGAGTGCCATTCATCTTTTCATTCTGAGGAACCCAGTGCCCACCTTACTGGGAGATTTCTACTACTCTGTTCACCAAAGGAATGAAAAGCAAAGAGGAAGATTGGTGAGGTGCTGTGCTCCCCTGTTCCATACCTGGCTGCTCAAGCACTTGCCCAAGACTGATGCATTCTTGAATCCTCACCAGCCAAAGAATTGGGCTAGAAGACTCATTTCTTCATGTCGTCCATTGTGGATACCTGGACCGCTTCTTTGTTGAACCTCTCGATATAGGTTCGCAGAGGCTCGTCTTTCCCCTGGATGATTTCTTCGAGCGATGCTTCTGTCTTCGGGTGGCGTCTAGAAGCGGTGAAGTGTCTGGAAAACGTGCGCCCGAGCTGTTTCCAGGAAGTGATGGACTCTGCCTCGAGGCTTTTGTACCACGTCATCGCACCTTTCCTCAGAGTTGTAGGAAAGAGGCGACATTTGATTTCCCCTTGCACCCCCCGGTAGTCGAGCAAAGCATCAATATTCTCGATATGCTCGTCAGGATCGGTGGTCCCATCATACGATCCCAAGGGTGGAGGTTTCTCTAAACCTCGCGGGAGTTTAGCAGCCATGATTTCCGACAAGAGGGGGCCCATGGTGTCTTCATCGTTGCTGGAATTGAATGAAGGAGACCTGGCCGCGTGCTTCTTGGTTTGCTGGGGTGACGTGAATCTTGACTTTCTTGGTGACTGAGATCGCCTTCTTGGAGGGAAAGACCGAGGAGGAGATGGGCGGGACTGTTTGTTACTAGTGGATTCATCATTGTGTCCTTTCCTCTTCCTCCTAGGAGGGGAGGGACTACGCTCTCTCTGATGTCTCGCGGGAGACTGGGACAGTTGACGGTTATTATCCTCGAGACGGGCAATCTTCTCACCGTGGTTATTATCCTCGAGACGGGCAATCTTCTCGCTGCAAAGTCAGATCCTGAAGGTGTTGGAGGAAGGGGAACCTCCGGGCGACTTTCTAGATGCTGATCGCGATCGGGGGAAAGTGAAGCTGTCTTCCCATCTGGGCGGTCCTGCACGGTTTCTTCGTGCGGAGGATTATTAGCGTTGCTCTCACGTTGCGTGAGGAGCATACCGTCGTTCGACCGATTATCTGGATTGTTGTCTCGAGCAGCCATGGATCTTGGTAAAAGATTTTGGTTCTTGAAGATCTTGAGGGAGAAGAATGGGGAAATCAGAGTTCCTATAGACGGTGCCACCTGATTGTACCTGGAGATCAGGATCCGAAATGGCTGGTGTCGAGCGTTGTTAAAGGACGGTTGATAAGGAGAGGAGGGGGTGTACCTGCAAGGCACTCCGATTCTAAAGTAAGGGAGTGAGCAAAGAGCGTGCAAGTACGCGAATTAAGGTGGGAGAATTGAATACCTCGCCCTCTCCTCTGAAAGGGTTTATATACTGTCGTTAGTGGATGGTTATTGGTTCAAACTGTTTGGCGCGGATCGTGGAATCCGCACGAATAGGTAACGGTCAAAACTAGCCGTTGGGGGATTTCATTCTGGTCGATACAGCCTTGGTCGACAGGGACCGTTCTCCTCGGCATGGTGCTCGACGATGAGCGTTCCAGGTTGTCAATTTGTCTGGCCCAACTCTAGAAGTTTGGCTTGCTCGGAACACTAACCATCCTCAGACAGACGGTCAGATGGAACGTACGATTCAAACTATGAAAGATATGTTGAGGGCTTGTGTGTTGGAAAGTATAGGAAATTAGAAGGAACTATTGCCATTTATTGAGTTCTCTTACAATAAGAATTACCACACGAGCATCGGTATGGCTCCTTACGAGGCTTTGTACGGGAGAAAGTGTAGGACGCCTTTGTGTTGGGCAAAAATTGGTGAATATAGAATTTTAGGACTTGAAACCATTCAAGAGACTACTGAAAAGATTAAGATGATTCGTGAGAAAGTTAAGCAAGCTCAGGATCATTAGAAGAGTTACGCAGATAACCAAAGGAGACCTTTAGAATTTAAGGAAGGTGACCATGTGTTTTTGAAAGTTACCCCGAGATTGAGATTGAAAAGACCGTTTAAGTCACGGAAGTTGAGTCAGAGATATGTAGGACCGTACCAAATCTTAGAAAGTATTGGTGAGGTAGCTTATAGACTAGCCCTACCACCCTCACTATCATAAATGCACGATATCTTTCACATGTCTCAACTTTGAAAGTTTGTTCTCGATCCTCTTCAACCAATACTTCCAGATTCTATTGAGATAGAAACATATTTGACTTTTGAACCACAACCGAGCCATATTGTGGGAAGAGAAACCAAAGTGCTAAGGAACAAGGAAATATCGCTTGTTAAGGTACAGTGGGATGTGACACATCCGAGATATGCTACTTGGGAACTCAAATCGAAAATGCAAGAAGTTTATCCTGATCTTTTCAGGTAATCTTTTAAATTCGTGGAATAATTTCTATTTAAGGAGGAGAGGATGTAATACCCCATAAATTTAATTATAACTCTGAATAATATTAATTAAGATGAAACCATGAACCAATTCTAATACCCCATAAATTTAATTAAAACGTTAATTAAGATTAAATGGGTTTCGGCGTGCTCTGAGAGTTTTTAACTTAAATAATTAGAGCAACCGACGTACTCGAATTAAATAGTTAATATTATCTGACTCAGAAGTTTTGTTAATTAAGTGACTCAGATAAATTTTTGGATACCCTCTATTTGGACCCATTAGACTACAACATATATTATATCAGTATAACATATATGTATTGTTGCATTTTGTTTTCAAAGATAGAAAGAAAAGAAAGAGAAAAAAGAGAGAGGTGAAGAGAAAGAAGGAAAAAAGGGAAACTTAGAGAAG
Organism: Lathyrus aphaca; assembly: GCA_963966055.1. Taxonomy (NCBI): domain Eukaryota; kingdom Viridiplantae; phylum Streptophyta; class Magnoliopsida; order Fabales; family Fabaceae; genus Lathyrus; species Lathyrus aphaca. The sequence goes on along the minus strand of OZ014519.1, from coordinate 101,090,495 downwards.
AAGAAGAACTTTGTATCATCAAGCTTCATCACGTATCATTCATCTCACAATCTTCATCATCTTCATCTCTAGAAGTGAGTCTAGTTAGAGACTTTTCTTAGAAGTTTTCTAAATTTCTAGGTTTAGGTCAAATTTGATAAAAATCCTACAAATTCTTGAATCTAACGGTAAAAATGTGGGATTTGTTGCTTAAAATAATCGAGTAACATGTGTACCAAATCTATATGACCTATTTTACTGATCCTTGAGTTTTAGTGATGAAAATGGGATTTTTGTTGGGATTTTTGGACTCTAAACGCAGGAACAGCATTTTGATTCTGGTGTGAATCGTCGGGCGGCGCTTTGAGCGTCGGGCGGTGAAGCTTTGAGCGCCAAGCGAAGTAGGAGGCGATGAGAGAAAAATCTTGGTCTTGAAAATTTTCTGAGATTGGGCTTGCACCGCTGCGATCGTCGGGCGAAGCAGCACGTGCAGAGGGCACCTCCGGGTGAAACCTTGGTCTTCGGGCGCCCCTGGTAGTTTTTAAATATAATTTATTTCCTTCAAACATCCATAATTTTTGACTCAGGTGTCCAATTTACGTGTGTTTTATATCGATTTGATGCTGAAATGATATTTTATCTATTGAAATGAAAAATAATTATTTTTGTCGATGAATTTAATTATTTAATCGGTTTATTCGAATTATGTGCTTTATGGAATAAAATTTTATAAAGGGCATAGAGACTAGGGTGTGTGAGGAAACCTTGTACACTACCTAGTGGAGACTTAGTAGTAAGACTAAGAAGGTTTTAAATCTAGATGGTGATGCCCGAGTGTTTGGTATGCAACATATACCTTAGTCGTGTAAAGGTCTAGGGTGAGAATACACTATATGGAACACGTGTGAACCGTTTGGGTGTGTTATTTGTGGAAAAAGGTTAACAGGCCTTAGGAATTTTTATACATTCCCATTTGAGTGAAATCACGTAATCAGAACCATTTTTCCCAGAGATGTCGTTTCATGAGTCAAGGGCTCCTTTGGAATGTACGTATGATTACTTGGCAGGTTTGATTCCTGTGTTTAGTATGAATGGAGCCTACGGGTAAAGAGACTTGTGATGGTGTACGGACCATGTGAAGTGACCTAGGATCCGAATCCATTTCGTATGCCAGGTAAATACAAGGATCCATGACTCGCACTGACTATTAGACGTAAGAGAGGACGGGAATAGGGGATACCTCGTGGTTGCCGGATTAGTGATACTTTCGAGTTGTTTAACTCAAGACATGTTTCCATATGAGTGTGAGTATTGTGAACTCAAAGTCTTAATTCTTTGTTTACTTGAGTAGGATTTTATTTTAGAACCCTGATAAGCCGAGAGAATCCATAAGATAGGGACTCACTGAGATTTTTTATCTCACCCCTCATTGTTGATTATAGTTTGACTTATCTTTACTAGTTGATATTTTTTTTGGCATAGCTTCCGCTGGTGGAGTTTGTTTGAGATCATTGTTGATCTAGTTCTTAGATTTTATTTTTGAACATCTTATGTACATTATGCCGCAGTTTAGACTTTTGTATTAGGTAATTTAATGGATGTAATGTGTCTTCTAAGAACTTAATTGTATTTCAATATCCAAACATGGATTCATGTATAATATATATGCTTTGAAGTATGTTGTTATATATGGGTGTTACACCAACTAACTTACATCCATTTAATTAAGTTAAAATATCATTAAGACATAAATTATATATATATATATATATATATATATATATATATATATGAATAAGTGTCAGAAATAAAATGATTAGTTGAAAATCTAAAGGAATTCTTAGCTTTAAGTTGTTAAGAAATAAATCCAAGTATGAGCTAGTGTGTGTAAAGGTGGATTTAAAAAAGTTCATTAAAATTCTATATTAGAGGGATATCACACTTTAGTAATGCTTATATATGAAAGGTTTGTTTCTTGGTGTATGCTCCAAGGGTTAAGCAATTTGGTGAAAGGTCAAGGACACGCCACTATGAACCATCACATGCGCATGCCCGTCGTCACCATTTGGTCGACTAAGCTCGGTTTAGCTTAGGGGTGATCCATTATTTTTTTTACAAGAAATGGTGAAATTATTTAATATTAATTAATTTAATTATTGTTGTGTTTTCCCTTAAGGATAACCCTAATATTTGACAAAGTTACCACAATTTTTCTTGCCTTCCACATTTCCACGTTCCTTCCTGATCGAGTTCCATAACGGCTAGTTTTAGATTTCTTCTGCTATGCTCCCCCACATTTTCTTCCATTTAGGTCAGAATTTCACCTATAAATAATGGTTTTTCCATCTCATTCTACTCACTTTATATTTTGACATTTTGAAATCTTTCTCCTTTCTCACGTCTCTGCTTCATCTAAATACATTTCTTTTCTTTTATGTTTTGAGTGGAGGCCTTGCACCAAATACATTTTAATTTTTGTAGTTATAAAGTTCATACAAGCATTTTATCACATTTTCTTGATAAATTGGGATTTTTTTTCATTGATTGTTTGTAAAATAAGTCAGTAACTTCCTACATATTTTACGTATTTTTGGTGTTTATCACTACATAAAGGTTCAAGTTGTAGACACAAATTTGTTTATACATAATCTTAGAAACGTTTGATGTTATTTCCAAATTCACTTTTTTTAATTCAAGTTGGAGATTGTTGGAAATAAAAGGATTAGTAGGGAATTGAAAGGAAATGTTGGCTTTAAATTGGTAAGAAATAAGCACAAGTATGGGCTAGTGTGTATAGAGGTGAATTTTAAAAAAGTTCATTAAAGTCCCACATTTGAGGTATACTACACTTTAGTAGTGCTTATATATGGAGGTTTTGTCTCTTAGGGTGTTCCACAAGGGATACACAATCTTGTGAAAGGGTAAGGACGTACCATGATTCAGTTTGTTTCGGGTCGAGCTTCGGCTTTGGCTTGGGTGATCCATTATTATTATTTTGGTACAGAACATTGTGAAGATTATTTAATATTAATCAATTTATTTATTGTTGTAATGTCCCTAAATGTAAACCCTAACATTTTACCAAGTTACCACAATTTTCCTTGCCTTCCATATTTCTGCGTTCCTTGCTGAAAAAGTTATATAACGACTATTTTTGGGTCGATCCGCTCCGTTCTCCCATATTTCATCTCATTCGGGTCAAACTTTCTCCTATACATAAAGGCATTCCCATCTCATTCTCTTCACTCTATATTTTCGCATTCCGCAATCTTTTTCCTCTCTCGCATCTCCGCTTCATCTAAATAATTTTATTTTCTTATGTATTTTGATTGGATGCATTGTGCCGAATACGATTGTTTTTCACCAAATATGCTATTGGTAAATAACCAGATATAACTAGTTATATTTATACCACCGTCGACTTGTCTTTATGTCTTTAGAAAGTGTATTTCTAGATCGATTATCTACCTTACAAGTAGTAGTCGTACAATATAAAACTACCATATTTTATCCTTGATTTGTCGTGGTTGATTGAATGCTTTGCACAATTTTGAGCAGTACCACGCGACATCTTAAAGAGAGCGATATAGTTTGTGACCCGGCCCAATAATTTATTCGATAGAAAATTTTCAAAATCATAAAACAAAAAAAAATGTAAATATAATATATTTTCTTATAAATATACTACTAAAATGACTTCTTTTAATTTTTTTTTAATCAAAGAGCTTAGATTAATAAAAAACAATGAGATATAAGGTTATCACTAGGATTCAACCCACAAAAACAAAAAACCCAAAAGAAACAAAAACTAAGGTAACATCATATATATGCATGGCAACATGGCGGGTCGGAGGCGGGTTTAACCAACACCCTCCTCCCTGAAACAGACTGATCCCCATCCCCAAACCCAATCGGGAATAAATATTACCATCCAGGCCCTCCCCCAATAGAGAACGAGTTCCCCCGCCTCCACCCCTGTCACTCCCTGGATTTCCATCCTAGTACAAATGCGAAAGTGACACAGAAAAGGGTAGAGTCGCCAGTCAGGCATTTTTATCCCAAAGGAATGGGAAAGGTAATGCTGCACAAACCGAAGAAAAGAAGGGAAAGGACAAAGGTCCTTCGAACAAAAAAGACTGGGTTCGGGAGTTGGTTACGACCTGGGAAGGTATTAGCACCCTAGATCGTCTGTCGTACCCGACGGGGTCCATGCTTGCAAGGAAAATGTTTCAAAGGGTGAAGAAATGAAAGTTGCTGCAAAAAGAAAGACTGAAACTGAATAAGAAAAGAAAAGAAAGGGGGAAAATGTAGGGAAAATAAAAGAGTGCTCGAACGGGCTCAGCCCTGCTGCCTACGTACCTCATCTGGACATGAGGATCAGAGACACTGTAGTTCCCCTAACTAGGAGCAAGTTCTTATGTTATGAGTGAAGGTGATGAGAAAAGAAGTCCCAAAGGAGAGACGTTTATTCTTTGTTCGGTGTTTTTTAGGAGCTTTTATTTGTGTTTGGCACAAGCAAGTGATCTTAAGTCCTTTTCCATGGAATGTGTACTTGTTACTACATTCCAAGATGGAATGAAGAACAAGCATACCCAAGTGAGAGGAAGATCCCCAAAACTTGGATCCAAAGATTAAGGCCTAAGTTCACTAACCCATTGACTTTATTAAGTGTTTTGTGATTTGAAATGAAAAAGTATTTTTATGATTTTCTTTGTTAAAATAGTCTCATGATTAGACTTGTACATCATGCTAGACAAGCATGTACTATCCCAAGATGGGAAAACTACAAATGCCCCATGGAATAAGTCCATACACACAAGACTACTTCACTCATTATTAAGTGTTTCTTAGGTTTTTGTTTGAAGATGAGAAAGAGAGAGCACCAAAAGGATCTCAAAGGTAAAAAAAATAAAGGGGAACTAACAAATCCTAAATGTTATCATGCATAGGAGTCCTAGGTTAGTGTGGTTTTAAGTTTATCCTAATGAAGAAGAATTAGAGAAAAGAAAGAAATGAAGAAGAAGAGGAGAAGAAGAAGAAAATAGCAAAAGGAATCAACTTACTTTTTAAAAGAAGGTAAGTTGATCCTAAGAGGGGATGAAAATAAGTTGAACATTGATGGCCTAAGCACATCATAATCACAAGTATGAAAGCATAAAAAAGAAGGAATAAATTGTATATGGGATTCCCCCCCCCCCCCACACACACACACACACACACGTGACTTACCAAACCCCCTACTAAATAAAGGTTAGTGGACCACATAAGCATAAAGTGAAGTTAAGAAGACTTAAACAAAACAAAATCTAAGAGGAAGGTCATAAACCAACCCACAATCAAAAAAGTCAGAATGTACCTCTTAGAGGTGACCTACAACCTTTATCAAGATAAACCTAATAAGATGGCATAAATGTCTTCCTCAAACTATGGTTAGGATGCAGCGAAAGAAAGGGAAAATAACATAGGGAAAAGAAAGTGTTATGCTCGGATGGGCCCTACCCAACTTCCTATGTATCCATTTTGAGGAGTCAAAGTTAACGTAGTTCGACTAACTACTTTTTTTGTTTTGGTTTATTTAGATGAACGATGTTAAGTTCACGTTCTACCGGTTGCTCGACCTTTGGAGACTCATGCACCTGGAGTAGAAAGAATTAACATGTTCTTATGAAAAGAGAACAAAGAGTTTGATTTTTGTTTTAGGAATGCTCATGCAAAAAAGGTAGTCCTAGACGAAGGAACCGTGCTACCTAAGTTAACATGCAAACGAGAGACTATACAAAACCTAGCAATCCTATGGGGAGACGATCGCATCACACAAATAAGCAAATAAGCTCTATGAGTATCCATATCACTCGAGTAGCAAACATCCACCTATGGATTATGTCTTCACAGTGGCAAAGAGAGGGCCTAGCAATGATGTGGAGGATCGAAGCAGGACAAAAGTAGAGGCGACACCTAACCACGATATCGAGGATTGGGCAGGATGGGTACACGAAGAAAGAAGAACTCCTCGAGCTCGTAACTGACTGTGGGAAAAGAGTATGTCTATACATGGTATCATATCACCAAGAAAGAACAAATCGGGGGAATATCATGTGCATACGAGCATAAAGTGTCAACATCAACGGGCGTGAGCTACATAAAGCGTGGGGATCCAGAAAGTGAGATCCTCTTCCACGGACTGACCGAACAAGAGAAAGATGGACTTTATCCAAAAGCATCAACATGGAGTGCGAGTTAATGAAAGACTCAATGATAGTTCGGGGCTGATTACGGGCCCTTTTTGCTTGCCTTCTTCGAGGTCTTATCAAGGGGAATGGGAATGGGGCGCCTCTTTTGAGGTCTAAACAAACACATACATAACCTCTGAATGTGGACTTCCAGAAAATGCCCGCCAAAAAGAAACGGTCGGGACTCCAACATATGTAAGCAATAAAGTGCAGAAATAGTAAATCGGATAAGAAATTATACCGCGCAGATGTAAATCCGAAGTACCAACAAGCTAAACAGAAGATAGAAACCCATAGGTCCGCTCGAACAAGCTAGCATCCACAAACAAAGCAAGTCGGACGTCGTATTTCCCATATAAGCTCAAATCATTGGAGTGAAAATAAATCACTCAAGATGTGCATGTCGGATGAGACCATACAAATGCCCTATACACAACACAATCCAGACAAAACAATGACACAAAATATCATTTGAATCCAAAGGTATCCCACAAATAAAGTGGAATACCAACCAAGCGACCATCGTCAAGATCCTTACGAGAACCTTGCATGAACTCAACAAACGCATTAGAAACCAAAAAGAGGTGCAACAGAAAGTTGCACCTATGCCTCACAACTCAAAATCAAGCAGAAAGATGAGCATACGAGTCATGGACATGCATTGAAATGTATGTTTCAAAACGGGGCAGCACCTATGCACTAACATAAACTACATGCAGACTCAAACCGGAATCGAATAAATTTACATGCAATGAATGGCAAATGATCAACAAACATAAGTACAAGTAAAAACAAGATCAATGCATCAAAATCGCACCAAACCGAACTTAAAAAACCTTAAAACGGAAGAAGAAAAAAAACGCGTAATAAATCACCGACTCAGAATTGAACGAAAATCGCATGGTATCTTGCAAACGTGCCAACTGATTCAAACATGCAATCAATTTTTGAAAATTTCGCTCGGAAGTGGGACTTTTTGGCCAATTTCGTCGGCTGACAGTAGCGAAATGGTGAAAAAAAGTTGTGCGAAATCGACTAAAAATTTCACCAATGGCTCTAAAATAATCAACAAAGTCAAGTTACACTATTCACATTCACGAAAACGCGATACAGTTAGGAAGTTATTACCAAAACGCATTTTTCGACACGCGGCACATGAACAACATCATTGATTAGGCATCAATCTATCCTATTCCGGATTTGCACATTAAAACAAGCATGAATTCAAAAGTCAAGCATTTCAATCAATATCAAGTCACAACAATTAGCTCTCCTAGGAATTTTGTCAAACACTAACATGCACCGATTATTCTAAGTCAATTTTAACAAGAATTTCCAATCATGCACCACAATAATTATTAGGATCAATTAATTAAGCATCAATCAACAATTAACAATCAACTCAAGAATTAATGCACATAATCTCCACAAGATTAATTCAACTTTAAAATTTAATTCAAGAAACAATTCAACAATTATTCATGAATTAAAGTTCAAAAAACTAACCGAATGGAGAATCGACGAAGAAATTACGAATCCGGAGGGAGTGAGACGCGATCGCGGACAGAGGAGAGGAGGAGAGTCTGCGTGGCTGCCGGTGGAGGAAGATGATGGTCGTGCGGTGGTGGAGTTGACCGGAGGTGGTGGTTCAGGGTGGTTTGGCTACTGGAAGCTTGATCGAGATTGTTGTGCTCTTAAGTTCTTGATGAAGTTCTTGTTGTGTTCTTGAGAAAGAGTTTAGAGAATGAACTTTGATCCGTTAGAGATAGTTTTTAAGAGTTTTTGGTGTTTGTGAATTGTTATTGAAGTTATGAGACAAATTGTGGGTCAAAAAATATATAGTGGAGTGTAAAATGAAAGGCAAAAGGTAGAATTCCGACTTAAGTGAAAATAACAATATCTTCAGCAAGAAATTTCAACTTTGAGCCTTCCACAACATTGTCCATCTATGAATCATGGTTGTAATGCAAAAATAACGGACGTCATACGATCAAAATCGAGTGCGATCGATACGTTTAAGCTGCAAGACGTCACTGAATAAGTTGTTTTTTCGGCTTATTTGATGTCCGCTACTCGAAAACATGACAAGGTCAACCTCTTAGGAGCATAATCTCGACTCGAATTTGTTAGCAAAGTTGTAGATCTATGAGTTGATGACCTCTTGTTAAAATGTAAGCTCAATCGGACAAACGACAAGGGAGATATGAATTTTCTCATGAAACCACTTTTAGCCTTTTTCTTCGGTTCAACACTTCAGTTTTGTGAAATAAACTAAAACGACAATCTTTGGAGCACCGTTCAAACTCGCATTTGTCTTTGAACTTGAAGAGGATAAAATTGTTGAACCAACGCTTCGAGAACGGACGCAATCCGATGAAAATTGACTGAGTTATGAATTTTACAAAATCTGACAGTCGGTGCACTACACCAAAGAACCACACTGGTAATTTGCATTTTCGGGATCCTTCCGCTTGGACATAACCCAAACTGAATTCAAGGAACGAAGATAACATCTAAAAGGAATTTTAAGCACCGGAACAACATCAATCATATGAACAAGCTGAGAGTTATGAATATTTTTAGTGTCCAAAACTCACTGGTTCAATACTGTTTTTCACTATATCGACTCTGAAAACTCGCACATTCAGAGATCTTCTTCAAAAATTAGTTCTCGGCCAAAACCCGAAAGTATGAAAATATATAAATGCGGAACTTTTGGCATATGAATCTCTCAGAAATATTGATCCAATCAGAAGTTACAAACTCTTGAATACTGCTAGAACAGTTAATCGGCGAAACCGAAATTTCAGAAACAAATAAATCCCGCCACTTTCCTTGATGAATTGACCCCCGAGCTGAACAAAAGAGTTGTATAGGATACATAAATGGTCTAAACTATTGAGTTTTAATCCAAACTGCACCATAAAACTGATATTCTACTTAAACTTCTCTGAATTAACCGCGAACTTTTGGCTTCTTCTGAGATTCTTGTTCACATGCCGCATGAAGAAATAAAGGTTCGTCGCAACCTGTGAAAGCTCAATGGAGATGTATGTTCATGTATGCTTATGATGCAATTATGAGCTAAATGCAATGTAATGAAACATAAGCTAAATAAAAATCCAGAGAGTAAATTTTTTGGGTGTTACAGCTGCCCTTATTCAATCATCTATTAATCTGAAAAGGATGAAAGCAACGACTGTCAGACGTTCGAGATAAACTGTGATTCAATACAAAAAAAAACCATAAAATCTGCACTCTTATGGAGAAAAATAAAATGGATATAAACCCAACCAAAGAAACCATGCTTGGAGAACTCTGATGTAGATAAAAAAAGTAACCAATGATAACAACGGGAATTGTCTTTTGTACGATTCCAGGTGACTACTGGCTTGCTACGACGCTGGTGGGCCTTGGAAATCCTGTCTTTTATACGAAACTAGATGACTACTAGTCTGCCACAATGACGGTGGGCCTTAAAATGTCTTTTGAGTGAAGCCAGACGACTACTGACCTGCCATAGGTATATGGGCCTTAAAAGTGTCTTTTGAGTGAAGTCAGACTACTACTGACCTTCCACAGAGATGTAGGCCTTAGAACCTGTCTTTTGTACGACGCCAGAAGACTACTGGCTTGCCATGGTGACGGTGGACTTGGTGCATTTTAAGTCTGTGGGATAGACATGCACTGATCAGGATAGACGAAACCTTTTCACATATCATGTGCATCAGATACGTGGTACTAGGACAGACGAGCCCTCTTCAAATATCTTGTGCGACGGATAAATGGTAATAGGATAGACGAACCCTCTTCATATACCCTGTGTGTCAGATATACGGTAAGAATGCATATGTTATACTGTTGTAAACTGCAATGTTTTGACGTTTAATCCCACCGTCAGGATTTTAAACCTCTTCAATACGGACGAGTATTGGATAATCGTCAAGGAAACACAGACAAGTGTCCTTAGTCATGATACAGATGAGTATCAGACGCGGTACTAGGACAGACGAGCCCTCTTCAAATATCTTGTGCGACGGATAAATGGTAATAGGATAGACAAACCCTCTTCATATACCATGTGTGTCAGATATACGGTAAGAATGCATATGTTATACTATTGTAAACTGCAATGTTTTGACGTTTAATCCCACCGTCAGGATTTTAAACCTCTTCAATACGGACGAGTATTGGATAATCGTCAAGGAAACACAGACAAGTGTCCTTAGTCATGATACATATGAGTATCAGACGATGATAAAGGAGACACAAACGAGTGCTCTTGGCACCGATACAGACGAGTATCGGCCACTGATACAGATGAGTATCAAAGGGATATGGAATCCACCACAGACGAGCGATTGAGAAAAAGGATAACACGAACGAGTATTAAAAAAATGATACATACGAGTATCAAAAGGTAATAAACCAAACACGGATGAGTGCTTGACAAAATTTTAACACAGACGAGTGTTAAGGATGATACAGACGAGTATCAGAAAGGTTTACAACTCAAACACGGACAAGTGAATGAGGAAAAAGGTTAACACTAACGGGTGTTAGAAATGATACAGACGAGTATCAAAAGGTAATAAACCAAACACGAATGAGTGCTTGACAAAAGGTTAACACACACAGGTGTTAAGGATGATACAGACGAGTATCAGGAAGCAATCAAACACAGACGAGTTAATGAAGAAAAAGGTTTACACATACGAGTTTTAAGAAAGATTTGACTTGTAGACAAAAAATTAAATTCTACTGGTGATGAAGTCTAGAGTTATACGGTATTTCTTGTTGGGGAGCAAATGATCGCTGACTCGATCTCGGAAATCCTTAAAGGGATGACATATTGTTGGAGAAGAAAACGTGAACTAACTGTCTGCATCAATTTGTTACTCTTGCCAAAAATAAATTGGCACTTTACTGGGGAATACATCAATGATAGGAGCAAAGCCCAATCATGAATTATGCGGGGAAATGACAATCTCCCGACTTGGCTGGGGAGATGCTCGGTAAAATACTTTTGCTGGGGAGAGAAAACTAACACTTCTAAACTATGTGGGGAACATCCATTGTGAAACGATGACTCCGCTTGGGGATGAGAATAATTCAACTGACCTTGAAATTCTGCTGGGAATACCACCCTGTTTTGACTCAGCTGAGGGAAGATTTCAATCCTACACTCTATTGGGGATGATGTGTATGAACCACCATTCTGCTGGGGATAAGATTTATAAGGCTTCTATCGCTGGGGAGAAGAGATAGAAAGCACCTCTCGGTGGGAATACTCTCTGCTTGGGGAATACCACCCTTCAACATCTTTCTCTAAGAGGCAGCTGAGAGTGGATGATTTTGTCTAACCTCTGATGAGGAACAATATTTCCACACTGCTTCGTGCTGGAAATGATTTTGTCTTTCAAGCTTTTGATTGTATTGTTTATGAGAAAATCATCTCAAGAGGATTTTACAGGAGACCTGACATCTAAAATGCCCCAGCGTCTTCAAACTCTTCGAGAGATTCACCAGATCTCGAACTAACTGCCATTGACCGCATGGTCTACGAAGAAATTTGTTTCTAGAAGATTCATGCTAGACCCATGTCATTGTGGGATATTCTTCCCCGGTATCTTGAACCAAGACTAGGTTGATTAATTGTCTGGAGAGAGTAACTTCATCTGCTCTTAGAGTGGCCTGCCCCAATACAAGCCTTAAAGTGATTTCCTCTATCCGACTGTGCTTTGAAGAAATTCCCAGACTAATTTCTCTTTAAGAAATTTAAATCTCGAAGTGATTTCCCCATACTGGATGCATTTTGAGGAGGTTGCTCAATGTGATTGCCCCAGACTGGCTGCATATAATCCAACTGGTTAGAAGAAACCCTTACTCAAAAGAGTTTCTTGGAAAAAGTGCACTTTGACATGATTGTCCTTCAGAAGTTTCAAAGTTCTCAACTTGGTAAGATTAAGCTTCTGGACTGAGGTTCCATATGTGAACTTCTTTGATGTCAAACAAATGTATGCAAGCAGAAAATGTTTTATTCTGAGAATGAAAATTCTAATGCAACACACATGTTAATCTTGAAGTTTTTATTGAAAAGATGTCGTAAACCTTTGTGAGCGAATCTCTGGTTAAGATACGATATAGAATTTTTTTGAATAAAAGAAAACATGCACATGCAATACCAACAAAGGTATTTTATCATAACTCATAGGAGTCAAGAACGATGTCTCGTGGTAGTACGCTCTCGAAATAACTTTGTTTCAATTAGTACTTTTGAGGGATGTATCGTGGCCTGGTTCACGATTATAGAAACAAAGGATATAGGCTCGATGTTTTATTTTTACCCACCTCTCTTCGTGATGTTCTTCATTCCTATTTCAACTAGCTTTCACAAGCGCTCACCTTTCATAAGGGTTTCATGTTGGTTGAGGAACCATTGTTGCTAACGGTTTGAGCACCAATCAGGTTTTTAGAGTAACGGTTACCCTTTTTTTGTCTTTTGTGTGTGTGTCACACGACTTTATTCTTGCGAGGATTTTTCTTGTGTAATCCTTTTTGCATTTTCCGTCTTTCCTTTTTTTTTGTTTATCCCTAACTTTTGCTTGGAGTGATTCTTTTGAATCCTTTGCTATTGGAATCCAGCGGGATGCCCTAATTTTTGCATAAGTCGCTCGTTTTCGAGTTTGACCTAGCGGGCTTTTTATTTCTTTTTTCATTATTTTCTTTTTTGAACAAATCATGTGACATTGTTTGTCTTGATTGCTTTGAAACGGTTATGATTGTCTCACTTTTCAGTTGATGAGGGATAACCCTGGTGGTTTTTTGTCTTTGGACCTCTTGATTGGTATATCCATTGTGGTTTCTGGTCTTTGGACCTCTTGATGTGCTACAATTCAAATGTAACGGATCCTCAGATACACCCCTTTATGAAAGTTTGATGCTTGGTCCAACTAGTTGACACCTACTCTGCCCTGGGTTAAATGTAAGGGTTTTTTTCGTGCAAAAAGAAACTCATACTTCAAGGCTCAAAGGGGTTAGCAAGGGTCTATCTCCCTTATATCTCCAGTGCTTAGGATTTGAAACAATGCATGTACATCATCAACATGGTCTTTTTTCAAAAGCACATAATTAGATATTTTTGTGTTTTCGCTTCGTCATCCTCCCTTATAGAGTTTAAACATGACAATTGGTATTGCAAAGCACATACACAAAATTATGAGTGAATACGAATGGATTACTTCAGGAAAAACATGTGCATTTTACTATGATTAACATTCAAAAACAAACAAGTTTCATGCATGCATACAAATGCTTAAACAAACAGATAAAAGCTACAAATGAAAATGCAGTAAAGAAGCTGAACATTGCCATCATTGAGGAGACTTTACTTCATTTGGACTTATCAGTATTGGAGACTTTCAGTAGTCAGCAGCTTTTCCATGGTTTATCAATCTTCAATTAAATGGCTACATGCTCAACACCATACTTCCTTCCCAATTATTATGTCTTCAAAACTCTATAGTTGAATACTGACACGAGACGTCTGAAGAAAAGAGTAACATTGAGAGATAAAGTTGACACATAAGGTTTCTCGCAAAGACCTGCCGATCTTCTGCCTACGTATCTCCATTGACCCAAGACCAATGAAGAATCAGATCGACGTAGTTCCCCTTAATATGGATGAAAATTCATTGAAGGAAACAAACATTTGCCATTACTGAGAGTATTGAAATACTTCTGGCTTTATTGCTTCTGAAGATGCCCTTGAAAACAGGGTGTTCAATCTGATGATTTCAGCTTAAAGGAAGCCCATCTGGTGTAATGACTTTTGCATCAATCAAACCTTGCACCTCATGTTTGAACTTCCTACAATTGTCAATCGTATGTCTGAACGTTCCTGAGTGGAACTCACACCGAGCAGACATATCATAGTATGGAGGAAAAGGATATGGCACTAGCATAACATGACTCAACTTAATCAAAGACCCTTGGAGAAGGCGAGAACGCAATTGACTTTGAGGAACTGGAACCTGAGCAAGCACTCTTTTAGATACCTTAGGTCCTCGTCTCTGTTGTTGACGATTTTACGGATGATATTGATTAGGGCGTCCAAACTACCCATGTACCTTTCTTCCCGTACCAGGCACCGGTTGTTGGCATGAGGCCCTGGAAAACTCAAAATGAGGATTATACCCATGACATGGGCTAAATCTTATAGAAAAGGGAGCACTACTACCTTCTTTAGCAGCCCCTAAAGCAAAATTACCAACTACCTTCACACCATTGGTCCAAACTCGATTACTACAGAGTCAATTAAGTCTTGCATTCTATGCTGGAAGGATTTGCACCCTTCAATATCATGACTTGGTGCCCCTAAATGAAAATCACAACGAGCATTAGCATTTCATCCCTTTGGGAGCGTAGCAGGAGGTGGAGACAACTTACGAAGCTCAATCAATCTTAAATGAAAGCGTTGAAGTAGATCGGCAAGAGACATTGGTAAAGGATCAAAAACTCTTTCTTGCTTCTACTGATGGCGAAGTGGTACAATCGGGGTAGTCTCAGTCATGATATACTGATGTGCTTATTTCAGAATCCAAGGCTTACGACCTGCAGAAAATGTTTGAACAATGGGAGGTAAATCCTTCTCTTTTACAGCAGGTGGAGGAACATTACTTTGCTTGACCTCTTGGACAGGTGCAAACTCGATTTCTCTTGAATCGGTGAGTTCTTGAACCTTATGCTTTAGCATCTTACAATTTTCCAAATTGTGCCCAAATTCTCCTGAGTAGAATTTTCACCTAGCCTTGACATTAGAACCCATAGGGTACCTGAGGTCCTACATCAACCAACTTAATTAGCTTCAATTCCAGCAAGAGTGAAGCAATTGCGCATACAGCATCGGGATTGGATCAAACGTTTTCTCATACTTCCCTGCTTTGAACTCCTCATGAGATAATGGTTGGTGAGAAGACTCTGTCAGTGGAGTTTCAGAAAGAAAACCGTGATCATCC
The DNA here is from genome assembly GCA_963966055.1 of Lathyrus aphaca. Lineage (NCBI taxonomy): Eukaryota > Viridiplantae > Streptophyta > Magnoliopsida > Fabales > Fabaceae > Lathyrus > Lathyrus aphaca. The sequence goes on along the minus strand of OZ014519.1, from coordinate 101,075,269 downwards.
ACATGTTCCACATAAATAGGAGGAGTCAGCACCTCAGTTGCAGCAACATATAACAGACCATTTTCCTTCTTCAATACAGCTTTCAACATTTCTGTAACCCGGCTCATCTGAGCCTTCATCTCGTTGACATCTTCTCTCAACAATTTCTGATCTTGGGACACGCTCGAATGTCCACCATAAAATGACCCAGTTGGGCCTTCATCACAGTCACTTCTTCCTGGAGTCGTTACAAATCCATGCCCTGATAATTCTGATTCAAGCTGGCCATTTTGATGAGGAACCAAATCAGGATAAAAATATGTCTCTGAACACCTGTCATGAATGCAATGATGTATGCAAAGGTCATGTTCGGTTATTTCCTAGGACTCTATCTGTTTTGATTCAGATTTTGATACACATGAAATCCCACTACATGATTCAGATATAGGATCCTCGGAAATAACTGAACATGTATGCTGAAATGCCATTATGTCATGTATGCAACTAGCATGTGATCACGATAAGTGTGTATCTGGTGCTGATGTGGAATACTGAGCCAATAACCAAGTGTTTGTAACCACAGGATCTCTGAATAATAACCCCAGATAATAACTCAGAACCAAAGGATCAAGAATTCCAGAAATATAATAATCAGATCAAATCATAAGACCACACTGATAACCAAGGTATGTTGAGGTCAAGGGCTCCTACAAACCTATAAACCCCTCCCAATCTCACGGGTGTGTTCCAGGTCAAACATTACGGACTCTCAAAGCTGAGCAGCAATAATACGTTCACCATCTCCGAGAAATGGCTCATGACCAAATCAGGGAATCAGTTAAGCATTATGTACTACTCAGGGAGGTCTCAGCCTGAGTACGGGAAAAACAAGCATCCCCCCATAAGTCCCCAGCTTCAAGCACTAAATCGAGAAACAATAGTACATTCAGCCCTTGGGATACAGTATTATCGTCATACGAGAAGTTTCTTTAACTAAGTTCCTATAAGAGAACCAAACCATCCTATGCGAGTTCCAAGTGGGCCCTCGGGTGCGAATGGGTTTGCCATAGAATATGGTCTGCCACTGTCACCATTTGAGAAGGATGTTTCCACAAAGGTTCTCAATGATTGGTCCCCAGCTGCACATAACTATCGAGGTCGTGAAATGAAGTAGGGAAGACCCCTATCTCAAGACATTTCCAAGATGGTCACAAGTCTGGGTGTGGAACTCACTACTACCCTGATGACAAGATATCATGAGGCCAAAGTGGCTCCACTCTAAGTACTAGGGTACACTCGAGCCTTTGTATTGGACTCATCTTACAGTAACAGTTCCCAATCCCACCAAACAGAAAATCCAGTCCAGACAGTCCAGTATATACGTATGATGCATGAAAAATATTACTGAAAGCAGTAAACAAAGTTGTAAATAAAACAGTAAAATAAACACACAACACCAAACAATCAAATAACCAATGAAAAAGAAACACGCAAGCTCTAGGAGAGACTCTTAAGGGGAAACCAGAGATTCTGGGTTTAATACCCTGCAGAGTCGCCAAGCTGTCACTCCCTGGATTTCCATCCTGGTACAAACGCGAAAGTGGCGCGGAAAAGGGTAGAGTTGTCAGCCAGGCATTTTTATCCCAAAGGAATAGGAAAGGTAATGCTTCACAAACCGTAGAAAAGAAGGGAAAGGACAAAGGTCTTGCGAACCAAAGAGACTGGGTTCGGGAGTCGGTTACGACCTGGGAAGGTATTAGCACCCCAGATAGTCCGCCGTACCCAACGGGATCCACGCATTCAAGGAAAATGTTTCAAAGGGTGAAGAAATGAAAGTTGCTGCAAAAAGAAAGACTGAAACTGAATAAGAAAAGAAAAGAAAGGGGGGAAATGTAGGGAAATAAAAGAGTGCTCAAACGGGCCCTACCTCGCGGCCTATGTACCTCATCTGGACATGAGGATCAGAGACACTGTAGTTCCCCTAACTAGGAGGAAAATGGCTTGTGCTTTGAAAGCTTAAACTGCTTATGTCAATGCTCAAGTGTTACAGGCTCGTCTGGAACGAGTGTGTTACCGTCTTGAAAAGTGATAAGTAAGAGCAAGTTCTTATATTATGAGTGAAGGTGATGAGAAAAGAAGTCCCGAAGGAGAGATGTTTATTCTTTGTTCAGTGTTTTTTAGGAGCTTTTGTTTGTGATTGGCACATGCAAGTGATCTTAAGTCATTTTCCATGGAATATGTACTTGTTACTAAATTCCAAGATGGAATGAAGAACAAGCATACCCAAGTGAAAGGAAGATCCCCAAAACTTGGTTCCAGAGATTAAGGCCTAAGCTCACTAACCCACTGACTTTATTAAGTGTTTTGTGATTTGAAATGAAGAAGTATTTTTTATGATTTTCTTTGTGAAAATAGTCTCATGATTAGACTTGTACATCATGATAGACAAGCTTGTACTATCCCAAGATGGGAAAACTACAAGTGCCCCATGGAATAAGTCCATACACACAAGACTACTTCACTCATTATTAAGTGTTTTTTAGGTTTTTGTTTGAAGATGGGAAAGAGAGAGCACCAAAAGGATCTCAAAGGTAAAAACATAAAGGGGAACTAACAAATCCTAAATGTTATCATGCATAGGAGTCCTAGGTTAATGTGGTTTGAAGTCTATCCTAATGAAGAAGAAGGAGAGAAAAGAAATAAATGAAGAAGAAGATGAGAAGAAGAAGAAGAAGAAGAAAGGAGCAAAAGGAATCAACTTACTTCTTAAAAGAAGGTAAGTTGATCCTAAGAGGGGATGAAAATAAGTTGAACATTAATGGCCTAAGAACATCACAATCACAAGTATGAAATCAAAAAAAAAGGAAGAAATTGTATGTGGGATTCCCTCCCACACACGTGACTTACCAAACCCCATACAAAACAAAGGTTAGTGAACCACATAAGCATAAGGTGAAGTTAAGAAGACTTAAACAAAACGCAAACCAAAGAGGAAGGTCATAAATCAACCCATAATCAAAAAAGTCAGAATGTACCTCTTAGAGGTGACCTACAACCTTTATCAAGATAAACCTAATAATATGGCATAAATGCCTTCCTAAAACTATGGTTAGGATGCAGCGAAAGAAATGGAAAATAACGTAAAGAAAAGAAAGTGTAATGCTCGGATGGGCCCTACCCCACTACCTATGTATCCCTTTTGAGGAATCAGAGTTAATGTAGTTTGGTTAACTACTTTTGTTTGTTTTGGGTTTTTTAGTTGAACGATGTTTAGTTCACGTTCTACTGGTTGCTCGACCTTTGGAGCCTCACGCACCTGGAGTAGAAGGAATTAACATGTTCTTATGAAAAGAGAACAAAGAGTTTGATTTATGTTTTAGGAATGCTCATGCAAAAAAGGTAGTCCTAGACGAAGGAATCGTGCTACCTAAGTTAACATGCAAACGAGAGACTATACAAAGCCTAGCAATCCTATGGGGATACGATCGCATCACACAAATAAGCAAATAAGCTCGATGAGTATCCACATCACTCGAGTAGCAAACATCCACCTATGGATTATGTCTTCACAGTGGCAAAGAGAGGGCTTAACAACAATATGGAGGATCGAAGAAGGACAAAGTAGGGGCGATTACTAACTACAATATCAAGGATCAGGCAGGATGGGTACACGAAGCAAGAAGATCTCCTTGAGCTCATGGCTGTGGGAAAAGAGTATGTCTATACATGGAATCATATCACCAAGCAAGAATAGACCGGGGGAAATATCATGTGCATACGAGCACAAAGCGTCAACGTCAACGGGCGTGAGCTACACAAAGCATGGGGATCCAGAAAGTGAGATCCTCTTTCACAGACTGACCGGGCAAGAGTAAGATGGACTTTATCCAAAAGCATCAACATGGAGTGCGAGCTAATGAAAGACTCAGTGATAGTGCGGGGCTGATTACGAGCCCTTTTTGTTTTCCTTCTTTGAGGTCTTATCAAGGGGAATGGGAATGGGGCGCCTCTTTTGAGGTCTTTACACAAATGTAAATAAACACATACAGAGCCTCTGAATGGGGACTTCCAGAAAATTCCCGCCAAAAAGAAACGGTCGGGACTCCATGCTATGTAAGAAATAAAGTGCAGAAATAGTAAATCAGATAAGAAACTATACCGCACGAATGTAAATCTGAAGTACCAACAAGCTAAACAGAAGATAGAAACCCAGAGGTCCGCTCAAACAAGCTAGCATCCACAAACAAAGCAAGTCAGACGTCGCATTTCCCATATAAGCTCAAATCATCGAAGTGAAAATAAATCACTCAAGATGTGAAAGTCGGATGCGACCATACAAATGCCCTGCACACAACACAATTCAGACAAAAACAATGGCACAAAATATCATTTGAATCCAAAGGTATCCTATAAATAAAGTGGAATACCAACCAAGCGTCCGTCGTCAAGATCCTTACGAGAACCTTGCATGAACTCAACAAACGCATTAGAACCAAAAAGAGGTTCAACTGGAAGTTGCACCTATGCCTCACAACTCAAAATCAAGCAGAAAGATGAGCATACGAGTCATAGACATGCATTGAAATGTATGTTTCAAAACGGGGTAGCACCTATGCACTAACATAAACTACATGCAGACTCAAACCGGAATCGAGTAAATTTACATTCAATGAATGGAAAATGATCAACAAACATAAGTACAAGTTATAACAAGATCAATACATCAAAATTGCACCAAACCGAACTTAAAAAGCCTTAAAACGGAGAAAACGCATCAAAAATCACCGACTCGGAATTGAAAGAAAATCGCATGGTAACTTGAAAACGTGCCAACAGATTCAAACATGCAATCGGTTTTTGAAAATTCCGCTCGGAAAATGGTGAAAAAAAATTGTCTGAAATCGACTTAAAAGTTCACCAATGGCTCCAGAATAATCAACAAAGTCAAGTTACATTATTCACATTTGTGAAAATGTGCTATGGTTAGGAAGTTATGATCAAAATGCATTTTTCGACACGCGTGCACATGAACAACATCATCGATTAGGCATTAATCTATCCTATTCCAGATTTTCACATTAAAACAAGCTTGAATTCAAAAGTCAAGCACTTCAATCAATATCAAGTCACAACAATTAGCTCTCCTAGGAATTTTGTCAAACACCTAACATGCACCGATTATTCTAAGTCAATTTTAACAAGAATTTCCAATTATGCACCACAATAATTATTAAGATCAATTAATCAAGCATCAATCAACAATCAACTCAAGAATTAATGCACATAATCTCCACAAGATTAATTCAACTTGAAAATTTAATTCAAGAAAAACAATTCAACAATTATTCATGAATTAAAGTTCAAAAAACTAACCGAATGAAGAATCGACGAAGAAATTGCGAATCCGGAGGGAGTGAGACACGATCACGGATGGAGGAGAGGCTGCGTGGCTGCCGGTGGCGGAAGATGGTGGTCGTGCGGTGGTGGAGTTGACCGGAGGTGGTGGTTCGCGGTGGTTTGACTACCGGAAGCTTTATCGAAATTGTTGTGTTTTTGAGTTCTTGATGAAGTTGTTGTTGTGTTCTTGAAAAAGAGTTGATAGAATGAACTTTGATCCTTTAAAGAGAGTTTTTGGTGTTTGTGAATTGTTATTGAAGTTATGAGACAAATTGTGGGTCAAAAGAATATATAGTGGAGTGTAAAATGAAAGGCAAAATGTAGAGTTCCGACTTAAGTGAAAATAACAATATCTTCGGCAAGAAATTTCGACTCTAAGTCTTCCACAATATCGTCACTCTATGAATCATGGTTGCAACGCAAAAATAACGGACGTCATACGATCAAAATCGAGTACGATCGATACGTTTAAGCTGTAAGACGTCACTAAATAAGTTGTTTTTTCGGCTTATTTGATGTCCGCTACTCGAAAACATGACGAGGTCAACCTCTTAGGAGCATAATATCGACTCGACTTTGTCATCAAAGTTGTAGATCTATGAGTTAGTGACCTCGTGTTAAAATGTGAACTCAACCGGACAAACGAAGAGGGAGATATAAATTTTCTCGTGAAACCACTTTTAGCCTTTTTCTTCGGTTCATCACTTCAGTTTTGCGATATAAACTAAAACAACAATCTTTGGAGCACCATTCAAACTCGCATTTGTCTTTAAACTTGAAGAGGATAAAATTTTTGAACCAACTCTTCGAGAACAGATGCAATCCGATGAAAATTGACCAGTTATGAATTTTACAAAATCTGACAGTCGGTGCACTAAACCAAAGAACCCCACTGGTAATTTGCATTTTCGGGATCCTTCCGCTTGAACCTAACCCAAACTGAAATCACAGAACAAAGATAACATCTAAAAGGAATTTTAGGCACCGGAACAACATCAATTCGATGAACGGTCTGAGAGTTATGAATTTTTTTAGTGTCCAAAACTCACCGGTTCAGTACTGTTTTTCACTATATCGACTCTGAAAATTCGCACATTTGGAGATCTTCTTCAAAGAATTAGTTCTCGAGAAAAACCTGAAAGTTGGAAAAAATATCAAGAAGGAACTTTTGGAATATGAATCTCTCATAAATCTTGATCCAATCAGAAGTTAAGAACTTTTGAATGCCGCTAGCACAGTTAATCGGCGAAACCGAAATTTCAGAAACAAATAATTTCCTCCACTTTCCTTGATGAATTGGCCCCTGAGCCGAACACAAGAGTTGTAGAGAATACAGAAACGGTATAAACTATTGAGTTTCAAGCCAAAATGATTTTCCGGGCATGAGTTACAACTTTTGCAAACTGCACCATAAAGCTGATATTCTGCTTAAACTGCTCTGAATCAACCGAGAACTTTTGGCTTCTTCTGAGATTCTTGTTCACGTGCCGCATGAAGAAATAAAGGTTTGTCGTAACTTATGAAAGTTCAATGGATATGTATGTTCATGTATGTTTATGATGCAATTATGAGCTAAATGCAATGTAATGAAACATAAGCTAAATAAAAATCCAGAGAGCAAATTTTGGGGTGTTACAACCCCCACCTGAAAAAAAATATGTTTTTAAGAATACATATTTCTTTAATAACAATAAAATAATAATTTAATTGAATACTCAATCATTTTAGTAACAAACATGTTTCTAAAGATTAAAATAACTCTAATAAACATATTTTTAAAGAGTAAAATAATTCTAATAAATTTGTTTCTAAAAATTAAAATAAATCTAATAAAAGTATAATAAAATAATTAAAATGAGGAAATTAAAGTAAATTATAATAGATCGGACAAGGGTGGATACGGGGCATGTAATAGTATCCTCCATTCCCGTAATAGAAAATCGGATTTTCCCCGCACTCGCCCCTGCACTCAGTTAAACCATATTTTATCGTTAATTTCGGGGCTGATCCAGGAGGATTTGGGTTTTCTTGCAGGCCTAATCATAAGTTATATATGGTCTAAGAATTGGACTAGTCCACGCCTTATTGATAATCATATCTATGATCGTTATAAAAAAAAAGAGATAATCATATTTATGATCTTCTCATCTATATTCATATTATTTACCATATGCCCATAACAAGTATCATTATGATTCTTCCATAGTTCATGTAAAGTCTCAAGAAGGGCCAATTTGACAATGCTTGTTCTCCAATCTTTGCCCTTGTCATGAAGCATAATCCACTTGATCTTAACTTCTCACTCCAACGGATCATGCTTAATGTGAGTCCATAAAAGCACTTTAGGCCAAATTTTCCTCATCTCAACACAACCAAAAAATATATGATTCAGAGTCTTCTCTCTGACACAAAAACAATACTGAGCATTTATCTATCATTTCAAATTTGTGCAATCTCGATTTAGTAGCAACCTTACCATGGAAAATTAGCCAAATTAACACTTGGGCCCTAGGTCTCGCTTTGTTAAAATATCTTTTAATACTTTTAATTTTGTTGAAAGATCTTTTAATAAAGAACAACAAAAATAACAAAAATAAGGTAGAAAAGAACAAAAAAATTAAAATAGTTATTTTTCAATAGAAATTAAAGAGAACCACAATTTAAGAAGCAACAAGGTCATAAACTACACAACAAGGTCATTAGTGAGAGAAATTATGTATTCTCTCTAGATTGTTTAGTTTAAGCGTCTGCTCCCCATCACAATAAAATTTCAAAATATCACAAACTACACAATAACAATATGCATCAGGTTCATTGATTAGTCTTACTCGAACGAATAACCAGTAGTGTTAGATCTGGGAGTGAAATCAATGTTTTTGGCTTAATTTCCTAGTCTTAAGACTAGGGGCCTTGGCATTTGGTGGAGCTCTTTTGATTTTAATCCTAATATGGTTGAGTTTCATTGATTCGTATGAGTTTGTTTGACACATAATGGTAAAGGAATAGAGAGGGGAATGGGTGGAGTTTAGAAGAAACAAAGGAAATGGTACTAAAAAAGCTAACTCTTCAATTTGGAAAGCTGACAATGGAAAAGGAAAAGGCAAAGACGGGGGGGGGGGGGAGAAGAAGAACGTTACTTTATTTTTCTTCACCATGTTTCTAGAATGGTTTAAAGCCAATGATCTATTTGATATTTTCAAATATTATGGGTTAGAAGATGAAGTGTTCATACCAAATCAAAGAGACATCCGTGGTAACAAAAACGATTTTGCGAGATTTAGAAAGGTTTCTAATGCAAGAGTAATGGAAATGAAGTTAGATAGTATTTTTATCAAAGGTAGGAAGTTACATGCTAATCTTCCAAGGTTTCAGAGGGAGGAGAGGAAACGAGGAAATATTTTGAAACATAATGTTGGTGGAGACAGTCAACGAAGGAATACGAACAAGTTTGAAAGGGTAGTGGAAATGAGAGGTAACATGAAGTCTTATGCTCAGGTTATATGGGATGGCAAAAGCCACGTAGCTAATAGAAGTATGATCAATAAGCCATTCGCACATTTACAATTCGATATAGCCAAAGAGGATTTAGGTTGATTCAAAAAGGAGTTTGTTGGTATAACAAAGGTAGCGGGAGCAACATATAGAATCCAAGAAGAGTTGAACATCGAAAGGGTAATTTCACATCAAGGCCACCCCATTGGGGGCTAATTTATATTTGCTAGAAGAAGCTAACGTTAGTGAATTGAAAAAGTTGATTGAAGAAGATGAGGTGTGGATGTCAAGTAGGTTTGATGACATACGACTTTGGGCCTCAAACAATGTGGATAATGAGATAATGTCATAGATTAAATGTTATGGTCTTCCTCTACATGCTTGAAAAATAGAGAAATTCAAAATCATTGCAGGAATGGTAGGAGTTTAAACAAAAGAGATGGAAATGATGGATGTAGCAAGATTTATTGTCAAGACCAAATCCAGTATGAATTAAAATGAGGTTTTTAACATTGAAATAAATGAGGATGTTTTTAGAGTAAAAATGGTGGAAGATCAACATGGACCAAAGTGCCTTTGGAAATCGTCCAAGAGGATAATAGTAAGTGACTCGGACGGTTCAGAAGAGATAGAAGATCCACGTGACGAAAGTGAAGATAATGAAAGCTTATTTGTAGAAGAGCAGGAGGCAGAACTTGATACAAAAGTGAATAAAGATAATGAGATAAATTATAGTGAAAACTTGGAAGGCTATAGCAGTAATGGAGTTCCGGATACTTTTCAACGTGAGAAAGAAGATGCAGTAGGAAATGTTCCCGGTAATCAAGGTGAGGAAGCCATAGGTATGGGAAGACAATCCTAAGGATAATCATAATTTTATAGCTGAAAAAGTGGGTTGTTAGAAGTAGTGAGAAGACAATGGTCATAAGTTCCCATGAAAGAAATTTTGAGACACCTTTGATCCTGCAAGATACTGGGGATGTGACAAGACTGTGAATGGAAGGGAGGTTATATTATATAAAAAATTGGATTGTACTATTGAAAGGGGTTGTATAGACGATAATACACATGAGAGAGTGGAAGGTGATAATATGTCGGTGGGCCTGAATGTAGGGGTGAAAGAAAAACCAAACAAGTTCTTGGGTGGGCCTAGTAGTATGTCAAAGAGGATCAAAGTAAGAAAAAAGAAATTAGTCTAGGAGATTTACAACAAAATAAAAATACCTTTCTTTCCTTATTTTGCTGCGCTGATACTGTCGTACCTCGAAAAATACGATCCTAAAACAAACAACAGAGTCACCACCTAATTCTATTTATTCTACGAGAGAAAAGGGAGATATAGACACAACCTAAATAAAGGATAAGAATGGTCAACGAAACCACTAATCTAAGTTCGGGAGTCAGTTACGCAAAGGGAAGGTGTTAAGCACCCCTCACGTCTGTTGTACTCAACGGGAACCTCTTAGTCTAATTTGCGCTTTTAAATGTTAACTTGTTATTATTGTCTTCTTTTAATGATTAAGATTGCTTTTAAGGGAGTGTTTCAATTATTATTTGTTATGGGGAAAGGTTAAGTTTTTTATTATTGTGCTCGCGAAGGATTAAAATCCCCGTGCCTACGTATTCCCTTGTGCAATGGGAAAGTCAGAGCTTCGTAGTTCGTGCAACTACGGTTTGTGATTTTTATTGAACAATTGTTTGAAAAACGCTTTCTAATCTGCTAAGCGTTGGCTTATACTCGCAGCGGAGGTTGAAGCGCTAGCTTGTTTGCGAGATAGAAAGATTTAAACAATGTTCCTTTTGAGAAAAGATGTTTGATCTTTATTAAAATGTTTTAAACGAGAGGGCGAATGAACCACAACGCGTGGGGCTAGCCTAGGAGTGATTGCATTCAAGAACGTGCGGAGTGCTGGACTCCGGAGTTCAGTTAGTCACTGATTAATTATGGAAAATAGTTTGTGTTTGTTGGTAAGTTTTAAGTTGTATTTGAAAGAAAGAGACAAGTCGTCATATTTAAGGGGGATATCTCGCCTAATCCACCACAAACGTTTAAGGAAGAGAAAATTGAAAGAAGCTTTAAACTTGGATACGAGGATCGACAAGCAATGCCACATTCTTTCTTTGAGAAATAAAATCGGAAGAAGCTTTAAACTTGGATATGAGTATCGACAAGCAATGCCACATTCTTCCTTTGAGAATAATTGTTTGTAAGATTTTATTTGTGAGGATAGGAGAAACATCTTTCCTATGGAGATGAATCATGCCTAATCCTTTAAGGTTGTTGAATTGTTTTGAATACGAAAGAGTGAATGAATTACAACCCGAAGGCTAGCCTCACGAGTAATTCAGTTCAAACACCTGAGGAATGCTAGATTCCTGAGTTCAGTTCTTCGTATAGTTTAATTAAAGGTTTCCATGTTTTAGGAACGAGAGGGTGAATAAACCACATCGCGCGGGGCTAGCCCAGGAGTGATTTAATTCAAAAACGTGCGGAGTGCTAGACCCCGGAGTTCAGTTACTCGTTATTTGATTTGTGAATCAAGACGTGATTGTTTTGAAAACGAAAGAGTGAATGAATTACAAATCGGGGGATAGTCCCAACAGTAATTCAATTCAAAAACCCGAGGAATGCTAGATTCCTGAGTTTAGTTCTTATGTTAATTAATTAGACGCGTAGTGTCGTGCAGACGGCGATCACAAGTGACCGACTTACATGTGTGTAAAATGTTAACGTATGAATTGTTTAATTGATTTATGTGAATCGAGTGTTTTAAATACGAAAGGGAAAATGAACCACAACGCGTGGGGCTAGCCCAAGAGTGATTGCATTCAAGAACTCGTGGAGTGCTAGACTCCAGGGTTCAGTTCTTTCGCAAATTAATTAGTTTGAAAGTTTGACGAAAATCGCATTTTGGTATGAGAGATTTAGGATTTAAAATCGGTGGTGAGGTACGAGTAATCAGACAGACGCGAATGTGGCATCAGGATTACAATGAGGCACAAATAAGATAACATCGAGTTTTAGTGATACCTAACGGAGTAGGTCCGTTGCCTCTTCAATACGTGTAAACAATCTCAAGAATATTTTTCAGAAATATCAAACTTGAGGTGTGCTACTCGTCAGTACAATTCTTCAGGTATCAAGTCTAAAGATCGATGCAAAACTCAAGCGCAAACATCAAACATCAAAGAAATCAAGAATAAAAATTCTAAGCTAACATTTAACCAAAATTAATCAAAGATTAATTAAAGTCTTAACAGAATTATATTAATAATCTAAACAAAATAATAACAAAATTATAGTATCACACAATATTCAAATAACACTATGATTAAACATTGTATATTCTAAACCAAAAAAGTTAGAAAGAAAAAGTGAACATAAAAATAAAATAAAAAGTGAGAAACAATGGGAGGGGTGACCCGCTGCAAATAGGGTGCTTCAAGGAACATGAACATGGGTTGGGCCCATTTATGACTAACACAAGGGTTTATAAAATAAAATAAAACACAGAAACAAAGTCAGTTTTCATATTTTTTTTAAAATAAAATCGACATTAAAATAAATTAGCACAAAAAAAACATAAAACGTATTTTTAAGACGCAGAGGTCAGATATCAAAAGGTTCTCACATGTCGCGGTTCAAAAAAAACCCACCATCATCCTTTGTTCACGGCGGCGGCGAGAAAAAAAAAGGGAGATCCGCGACGGTTCTCTCATGGTCTGGATGTTTAGGGTTCCGATTGAAGGTAGGTGGCGGCGGCGGTGAAGAGCGGTTTGAAGAAGGATGAATCGATGGATGCTTTTTGTGATTTGGGGCTATGGTGTTCTCACGGTGGGTGACGGCTTTGCGATTTGGAGTTTGCGGTGATGGTAATGGCTTTGCGATTCGCAGGTTTTGGTGTTTAATGGTTTTACCATTTTGTTGTTTACTGAAGGGAAGATGGAGGTATATCCTTTCTATTTTTCATTTCTCAATCTCTGTTTTTTGTTGGTTCTTCTCCTCTTTGGTTTATGAGTATGGAGGGTTATGGCATTTTTCGGCATTTTCGGTTTTGTTTGGAAGGTTTTATGATAGAGCTGATGAAGATGAGGGGAGAGAATTTTACAAGGTGTGAAGGTGGTGGTGGTTCGCCGAAAATATAGAGGGTATTGCGGAAGGTGGTTATGGCTGATGGTTGATTTCACGTTTTTCACTTCGTCTCTGTTTCTTTGGTTTTCTGGATTATGGTTTGCGTTGAGGTTCCCACAAAATAGATGGTTGTTGTGTCTTTCTTAAAGTTATTGATAGAAATCAGGATCCAATGGGTGTTGGTGTTTTGTCATTCTTAAAGAGTGAAATTTTTTTGAAGGTAACTTTTCTCAGATCTTTTCTTGTAGGATGAAGGTGGATGTCTCGATGAAGAGGTACGAAAAATGGTCCCCCCCCCCCTTTTGTGAGCCCTCCTGTGTTCTTTTTGTATTCTTTTCATTTTTTTTTTAGTTTTGGGTTGGTCTTGTGGCCCCTTTTTTTGATGCAGGTTCTGTCAGTGTCAAATTTGTGTATTTCTTGGTGTATACAAGTTGTTTGTAATGTCTAGAATAGACTAGTGAAGCTATTGTGATAGTAGGCTGTATTATTTTTGTGAAAAAAAGTTTGTGCAGGGTGTATTGGTTGTGGTGTAAAAGGTAGCAAGTTTGACTTAGCCTACTTTGGTGTGTATTTGGATGGAGTGTTGCAGAGTGCATTTAGGACAAATGGACTATAATAATGAAAAAGTAAAAATTAATTAATAACCTTATAAAATTAGAGAATAAAGACATATGTTAAAAAAAAATTAAACTGAAATAAAATGTTAAACTAATTTTTGACTAAAGCTAAAATTAAAATTAAATTACATAAAAAAACTAAATTAGTTAAAAGATTAATTAATATTAAGATTAAATTAAAATATCAACTCAGACCAAATTTTCATTTTAAAATAAAATTAAACTTAATTGGATTCTAAATAAATCTAAGCTAACTATTTAACTAAATAAAACCACTTAAATTTGAATAAAACAAAAAATGGATTAAATTATTAAACTAAATAGAATTTAAATTATAAACTAACAAAAAATAAGAATACAAATTAAAAACTAATTAATTATAAAACTAAATTAACCTTGAACTTAAGTGAAACTAATTTTAAAGGAAACTAGTTCTAAATTAAATTAAATTAAAATTTGCTAATCCCAAATTAAAAATTAAAGCTAAGATTAAACTAAATTAAAAAAACTAAAAATAAAAATAGGTTCTAAAAAAAAAAGATGAAATAAGAATTGATACGGAATAAATAAAAATGGAATATGCATGATTTAGATTAGTGACACGTCTGACTTAAAACAATGCAAAAATGATCGACTATTGATAATGCTATGAAATGCGCTAGATGAACAAAAATTGAAAAATTCCGGTCAAAATTTAGGGTATGACAGCTGCCCCTATTTAATCATCCTGAACCTGAATGTACGAGTAACAAAGTTTTTTTTGGACATTCGAGGTGGAAGGGGATTAAATATCAGAATGCCTAAAATTTTGATTGAAAATGCGGATGAAATGAAATGAAGTGCAATGTAAAATGCAAGACAAAGGTTATAACGCTGTTGGGAAGAACACTGACACTATTGGGGATTAGACGCGCATGACTGGAGTACAAATCACACGAGGAATTTTCTCTTGAGCGAAGCCAGACGACAACTGTCTACAGGTCCTAAGATGACTCGAAATCTTTGAACAACATTTCACTTTGAGGAATCCACTGCCGAGATTTAAAACCTCATTTGGAAATACCTTTTGTTGAGGTATCTAAATGAACCGGAAATCTACCGTCGAGATCCTGGGAAGAAAATATCTTCTGCTGAAGTTTACTAGAGATCTACTGCCGAAATTACCAGAGGATCTAAGAAAGAAATACCTTCTGCCGAGGCATCAAAATGAACCAAAATCTACTGCCGAGATTCTGGAAAGAAAACATCTTCTGTTGAAGTCTGCTGGAGATCTACTGCCGAGATTACCAGAGAATCTAAGAAAGAAATACCTTCTGTCGAGGTATCAAAATAAACCAAAAATCTACTGCCGAGATCTTGGAAAGAAAAACAAATTCTGTCAAAATTTACTGGAAGTCTACTGCCGAGATTTTCCAGAGAATCTAAGAATGAGATACCTTCTGCCGAGGTATCAAAATAAACCAAAAATCTGCTGCTGAGATCTTGGAAAGAAAACAAATTTTGTTGAAGTCTGCTGGAGATCTACTGTCGAGATTACCAGAGAATCTAAGAAAGAAATACCTTCTTCCGAGGTATCAAAATGAACCAAAATCTATTGCCGAGATTCTGGAAAGAAAAACAAATTCTGTTGAAGTCTGCTGGAGATCTACTGCCGAGATTACCAGAGAATCTAAGAATGAGATACCTTCTGCCGAGGTATACTAGGAATTCCTACTGCCGAGGATTAACTGAGGATACACCTGTTGCCAAATCTTCTGTCGAGATTTAACTAAAGATGCCATCGTCGAGATCATAAAAAGTAAATACCTTCTGCCGAGGTAGACTGGAAATCTTCTGCCAAGACTTGCCAGAGAATCTAAGAATGACATGCCTTCTGCCGAGGTATACTATGAAATTCATACTGCCGAGGATTAACTAAGGATACACCTGTCGCCAAATCTTCTGCCGAGATTTAACTAAGGATGCCATCATCGAGATCATAAAAGGTAAATACCTTCTGCCGAGGTAGACTGGAAATCTGTTGCCGAGACTTGCCAGAAAATAAAAGGATGAGATACCGTCTGCCGAGGTATACTAGAAATTCCTTCTACCGAGGATTAACTAGGGATGCACCTGTTGCCAAATCTTCTGCCGAGATTTAACTAAGGACGCCATTGAATAAAACTCTCACCATACTTCCCTTCTTCTGAAAGAGACAGCCATATGATGGAGAACAATTTCACGCTCAAACTTCTCAACTTGTCTGGAAGAGATAGCCATTTGACGAAAATTGGAAATTCACAACAAACTTCTCACCTTGTCTGGATGAGATGCCATTTGTTGGAAAAAATAAAGAGATTCATATCAAACTTCTCAACGTGTATTGGAGAGATGCCATTTGATAGAACTTGGAAAATTCACAACAAGCTTCTCAACTTGTCTAGATGAGATGCCATTTGTTGGAAAAATAAATTTATACCAAACTTCTCTGCCGAACAGGGGAGATGCCATTTGATAGAACAAAAACCTTGTTGAGGATGAACAAACTGCTCGAAAAGAGAATGCCAAATGCTGATTTACTGGGAAATCCATGGATAAGAAATAAGCTTCTCAAATAAGGAGACGACCACTTGTTGATTCCACTTAGAAGTCCAGGGATAAGAACAAGCTTCTCTAATAAAGAGACTGCCACTTGTTGTCAGGTGTAAGTGGTCCAAGAGAATGTTGCAACAACACTGTTGGGAAACAAAGTTTGTCTTCAATGGAAGTCTTCAATAAATTCCTTCTAGGATACAAAGTATTCAAAGGTGCAAAATAAATGCACTTTCCATCTAGAAATTCAATCGTTAAACATTGTCAAAGACCAAATTCAATCCAGGAACAAACTGGAGAGAAACTGTCAAGCAAGACACCAACCCATGAGGAATGAACTCAATCGGGTATTTATCCTGTCCAAGTGTGGAAAGGAGAACCAAAACAAAAATCTTCCACGAGGGTAGAATCTCAGTGGGGAATTAGAAAGAATGTACATTTTCTGCCTAAGGCTGATAACTCTATTTTGAGAGACACATCACTTGGGGATAAACACGACCAAGGTGAAGGAAGTATGCATCAATGAATGCAACATGAATATGAACATGAAATCATTTATGATGTACATGTATGTATATGTGTTATGTTTATGTTGACAAACAGACAAAACAGACATAAGAGATAAACTGGTGACAAAATAAACATCACAACAAACGGATACTCGACCAATCTCGTCTAAGTGTACGCAATCACTGAAGATAGGGTAGAGAACCATCCATGGAACCAGTCCTGCTACATGGCTCAAGTCTCTTTCGAGGAGAGGAAGATACTTCATTTGGGAATAAATCCAGGCAACCCTCCTAACTTCAATGTCCGTCAGAAGGAAATAAACAATACAAACTAAGTTTGTTTAGGATGAAGTAAAATTTGTACTCCGTTGGGGAAGAAAATCACATTCAGCTGGAGAGGCTTGAATCAAGGCCCAATCGAGGATACTAGACTTAGTATCTCACTAGAAGCACTAAGTAGTAAAAGGAATTCACCAAAATTACCGAGGAATGCACCTAACATATCATAGCAACTTGGCGTAAGGACTCGGTCATCTGGAGATACTTGAAATGTAGATCACAAGAGCGTCTTGCTTAGGGAATCACATGGTCATGCACCTACAAAATGGTTTGTAAGGAGAGGTCATCTCAAGAGGATTTTATAGAAGACTTGGCATTCAAAATGCCCCAGTGTCTTCAAACTCTTGGAGAGATTTTGTCGAATCTCGACGTAACTGCCTCAGATTAACTGTATTTGGCACAAATGAGTCTTTAATACTTATCCTTTTAGGGATGATCAGAATGTGTAAGCACAAATTGGGAAACGACTTGCCCCTGTTTAGCAAAGTCTTCAAGAAAACTGCCCCTGTCTGGCAAAGTCTTCAAGCAACATGCCCCTGTCTAGCAAAGTCTTCAAGCAAACTGCCCCTGTCTAGCAAAGTCTTCAAGCAAACTACTCCTGGGGATGATCATTCTCTGAAATGGTTGTTCAACTACTCATCAGAGTTTCAAATCTCGAGAGATTAAGCTCATCACTGGTACTCATACATAGACTTCAACGATATCAAGCAAATGCTAACAAGCAAAATGTTAATGTTGAGACTGCTAATGCAACACACATGTTTGTCTCGAAGTTTTTTTTAATGTTTTTGAAAAGATTTTCACAATAGCCTGTGACCGAATCACTAGCTAGGATGTGATATTCATCTTTTTTATAAAGCCAACACAAATTTTGAGCATAGCTCATAGGAGGAAGGAAACACTATCTCATTGAGTGTGCTTTCAAAATAAACCATACTTCAATTAGGACTTTTGAGGGTTGTAATGTGGTTTGGTTCACGGTTCTTAGAAACAAAGGATAAAGGCTTAAAGTTTATTTGGTGCCCACCCATTCTCCGTGATGTTCTCCAATCCTAGGTCCAGCTAAATTGACACATACATTTTTCTTGATATCATAGAGATGATGCTCCAAGGTCCGCTTGAAATGACAACCCTCTTATTTGTCCTCTATGGATATCAGTGACCCCTTTTACTTTGATGTGGTGGTCACTAAATCTTATGGATTTGAGGACTTCTTTTGACTGATTTATTCTATTTGGTCCCTAAGTCTCCTTTTGGGTGTTTGACTTAGTAGGATTCTCTTTTTCTTTTTCTTTTTTCTCTTTTTTCCATTGGAAGGCTGAAAATTGTGACTGTCAAGTCATTGGTTGTAGTGGATTCCTTGATGAGATGTTTCACCTTGTGATTTGAATGTGTAGTCAGACTAACTGAACAACTACCCTACCCCAGGTTAAGCGTAAGGGTTTTGAAATATCTGAAAGAAACTCCTACTTCTAGGCTCGAAGTGGTTGACTAGGGATTAACTCCTTATTTCTCCAGTGTTTGGGAATTTGAAACAATGCATGTATATCATTAGTAGGGTTTTAATCAAAAGCAATCCGCTAGAGAATTTGTGTTTTAATTTCGTCATTCTCCCTCCAATTTTCTGCCTAAGCAAGAGACGGGATAATGTTGGCATTATAAAAGTAGAAAAAGTATTATGAGTGAATACGAATGGATTACTTCAAGACAAACATATTCATTGCATTAATCATTCAAAACAAATAAGTTCTTACATGCCAAAAACAAATGCATTGATAAACAAAGAAAAATACACATGAAAAGCAGCAAATGAACTAAACATCTCAGAAGATAATTTTCAGAGCAACAAATGATCATATGCGTAGAGGAACTTGTTCCATGCTCCAGCAACAAACTGACTTGGACAAAACCCTCTTGAGGTTTTTATCAGCACAAAGGCACTCCGTCCACAAATGGGATTCCTCCATTGAAGGCCAACACCCCGTAGTCGATCATCTCTTGAACCTTTTCCTGGAAGACTTTGCACTCTTCAATCGGATGCCCCAGTACTCCACCGTGAAATTCACAACTGGTATTTGGATTGAACCAATGAGGGCGAGACCTCGTGGCTCTGGTCTTCCTGGGTGTCATCACTGAATTCCTGGCGAAACAAGTCCATAGTTGACCGTAAGTCATTAGGATTGGATCGAACTGAGGAGCCTCTCTTGTTTGGCTGTCCTGAGATCTCTGTTGATTATGGTGCTGATTCTGACGTTCGCCATAAGGCACTGGAGCTTGCAAGATTTTAGGAGAATCCCTAATTGCATTAACTTCAAAATTTCCTTCCTCTTGTGAATCACATACAGACTTCTCTTCAACAATTTAACAATCTAGCCCCTCTTGGATTCTTCCACATTTGAATGTGTTTTCAATGTTTACTCCAACTTCCACAATTTTGGAGAACTCTAATGGCACAACGCCTATCATTCTGATATAATAAGAGTCTGACAATGTTTTTAGAAACATTTTGGCCAGTTCTTTCTCTAAGAGTGGTGGATGAACTTGGGCTGCCAATTCTTTCCATCTTTGTGCATACTCCCTGAAAGATTCATCGTCTCTCTGACTCATTCCTATCAACTGGTCACAGTCTGGAGCCATGTCCAAATTGTAGTCATATTGCTTCACAAAAGCGCCAGCTAGGTATTCCCAAGTCTGTATATGGTTTCTTTCTAGCTTCATATACCACATCAAAGATGCCCCATATAGACTTTCTTGAAAGTAATGAATCATCAGCTTATCGTTATCGGCATGAGCAGTCATTTTTCGACAAAACATCGTCAAATGATATCTTGGACAACTTACACCCTTGTATATTTCAAAAGTAGGAATTTTGAAATCTGAGGGAATAATCACGCCCGGGACCAGACACAAGTTATGAGCTTTTAAACCAAATGCGTTGAGTTCTTTCACCATCTTCAGTTGTTCCTCGAGATCACGAATTCCTTCCTCAATTTTCACCACCTTAGGATTATTCACCTTTGTCACATGATGGACATTCTGAGATTGGGGAACATCCACTTATTGAGCATCGTTGTCAGGAGGAAAATCGTACATCGGGTTGGTCATTACAGTAAAGCCTGACTTGGAATCAACATTCTCTGCCATATCTGTTGTTCTTCAGTGACTACTTCAGGCTTGAAAGAGACGTCTAAAAGTCAACAAACTGGTAGAAGGATAGATGAGTGAGCTTTTTGTTTGGTGGGAGAATGATATGTGATGCAAATGCAAATGATATGCGAATGAATGCAAAGCTCAGAATCACAAATACAATCAGTTCAGCATGAAGGCAAGATGTTGGATCCAAGGTACAAGTAACTCGGAATCTCCTAACTGGTAAGCCTTAAGTGGAGAGTTCTAAATTCTTTACCCATAAATCCCACTCACAGGGTAGCTTCTATGGTGATGGTATAAGGATACTCAAAGTCACAGACGTTTATCGTACTAACGCCCCGCCGCAGGCTGGCTGCATTGTGACGATAATGACGATAAGGTCTACCTTGAGTGGAGTTCTCATGCTAGGCCAACAAAGGGGAGAGCCCTCGGAGCCTAACATTACACAACTACCAAAATTGAAACATGTTCTATGGGGTCCCAGAATCACAGCCCTTTCGTGAATCAGGTCACACGACAGGCTAGCTGTGTTGTGACAAGATCTACGAAAAGTCTAACTATCTGGGGGAGCTTTCATGTTAGGCTGGCAAGGAGCGAGTCCTTTAAGACTAACACTAGTAACTACCAATTCTAACTTAGGTGTTCCCTATTCTTTTTCAAAACTCAAGTATAAGGCTTCACCCGTGATGTCCCGAGATCGAACAGGTAAAAATAATAAGCAATGTAATAAAGAAGGAAGAAATACATAAAATATCAACAGTAAATAAAGAAGACAATCAAACAAGTCAACAACAAACGCAAACTATCCTAAGTTAGGCTCGACTCTCTTATTCATAAAGCATTTAGTCCCCAACAGATTCGCCAGCTGTCGTACCTCGAAAAATACGATCCTAAAACAAACAACAGAGTCGCCACCTAATTCTATTTATTCTACGAGAGAAAAGGGAGATATAGACACAACCTAAATAAAGGATAAGAATGGTCAATGAAACCACTAATCTAAGTTCGGGAGTCAGTTACGCAAAGGGAAGGTGTTAAGCACCCCTCACGTCCGTTGTACTCAACGGGAACCTCTTAGTCTAATTTGCGCTTTTAAATGTTAACTTGTTATTATTGTCTTCTTTTAATGATTAAGATTGCTTTTAAGGGAGTGTTTCAATTATTATTTGTTATGGGGAAAGGTTAAGTATTTTATTATTGTGCTCGCGAAGGATTAAAATCCCCGTGCCTACGTATTCCCTTGTGCAATGGGAAAGTCAGAGCTTCATAGTTCGTGCAACTACGGTTTGTGATTTTTATTGAACAATTGTTTGAAAAACGCTTTCTAATCTGCTAAGCGTTGGCTTATACTCGCGGCGGAGGTTGAAGTGCTAGCTTGTTTGTGAGATAGAAAGATTTAAACAATGTTCGTTTTGAGAAAAGATGTTTGATCTTTATTAAAGTGTTTTAAACGAGAGAGCGAATGAATCACAACGCATGGGACTAGCCCAGGAGTGATTGCATTCAAGAACGTGCGGAGTGCTGGACTCCGGAGTTCAGTTACTCGCTGATTAATTATGGAAAATAGTTTGTGTTTGTTGGTAAGTTTTAAGTTGTATTTGAAAGAAAGAGACAAGTCGTCATCTTTAAGGGGGATATCTCGCCTAATCCACCACAAACGTTTAAGGAAGATAATATCGAAAGAAGCTTTAAACTTGGATACGAGGATCGACAAGCAATGCCACATTCTTTCTTTGAGAAATAAAATCGAAAGAAGCTTTAAACTTGGATATGAGTATCGACAAGAAATGCCACATTCTTCCTTTGAGAATAATTGTTTGTAAGATTTTATTTGTGAGGATAGGAGAAACATCTTTCCTATGGAAATGAATCATGCCTAATCCTTTAAGGTTGTTGAATTGTTTTGAATACGAAAGAGTGAAAGAATTACAACCCGAAGGCTAGCCTCACGAGTAATTCAGTTCAAGCACCCGAGGAATGCTAGATTCCTGAGTTCAGTTCTTCGTATAGTTTAATTAAAGGTTTCCATGTTTTAGGAACGAGAGGGTGAATAAACCATATCGCGCGGGGCTAGCCCAGGAGTGATTTAATTCAAGAACGTGCGCAGTGCTAGACCCCGGAGTTCAGTTACTCGTTATTTGATTTGTGAATCAAGACGTGATTGTTTTGAAAGCGAAAGAGTGAATGAATTAAAAATCGGGGGCTAGCTCCAACAGTAATTCAATTCAAAAACCCGAGGAATGCTAGATTCCCGAGTTTAGTTCTTACGTTAATTAATTAGACGCGTAATGTCGTGCAGACGGAGATCACAAGTGACCGACTTACATGTGTGTAAAATGTTAACGTATGAATTGTTTAATTGATTTATGTGAATCGAGTGTTTTAAATACGAAAGGGCAAATGAACCACAACGCGTGGGGCTAGCCCTGGAGTGATTGCATTCAAGAACTCGTGGAGTGCTAGACTCCAGGGTTCAGTTCTTTCGCAAATTAATTAGTTTGAAAGTTTGACGAAAATCGCATTTTGGTATGAGAGATTTAGGATTTAAAATCGGTGGTGAGGTACGAGTAATCAGACAGACACAGATGTGGCATCAGGATTACAATGAGGCACAAATAAGAAAACATCGAGTTTTAGTGATACCTAACGGAGTAGGTCCGTTGCCTCTTCAATACGCGTAAACAATCTCAAGAATATTTGTCAGAAATATCAAACTTGAGGTGTGCTACTCGTCAGTACAATTCTTCAGGTATCAAGTCTAAAGATCGATGCAAAACTCAAGCGCAAACATCAAACATCAAAGAAATCAAGAATAAAAATTCTAATGTAACATTTAACCAAAATTAATCAAAGATTAATTAAAGTCTTAACAGAATTATATTAATAATCTAAACAACATAATAACAAAATTATAGTATCACACAATATCCAAATAACACTATGATTAAACATTGTATATTCTAAACCAAAAAAGTTAGAAAGAAAAAGTGAACATAAAAATAAAATAAAAAGTGAGAAACAATGGGAGGGGTGACCCGCTGCAAATAGGGTGCTGCAAGGAACATGAACATGGGTTGGGCCCATTTATGACTAACACAAGGGTTTTATAAAATAAAAAAAACACAGAAACAAAGTCAGTTTTCATATTTTTTTAAAATAAAATCGAAATTAAAATAAATAAGCACAAAAAACAAAAAAACATAAAACATATTTTTAAGACGCAGAGGTCAGATATCAAAAGGTTCTCACATGTCGCGGTTCAAACCAAACCCACCCTCATCCTTTGTTCACGGCGGCGGCGAGAGAAAAAAAAGGGAGATCCATGACGGTTCTCTCACGGTCTGGATGTTTAGGGTTCCGATTGAAGGTAGGTGGCGGCGGCGGTGAAGAGCGGTTTGAAGAAGGATGAATCGGTGGATGCTTTTTGTGATTTGGGGCTATGGTGTTCTCACGGTGGGTGACGGCTTTGCAATTTGGAGTTTGCGGTGATGGTAATGGCTTTGCGATTCGCAGGTTTTGGTGTTTAATGGTTTTACCATTTTGTTGTTTACTGAAGGGAAGATGGAGGTATCTCCTTTCGATTTTTCATTTCTCAATCTCTGTTTTTTGTTGGTTCTTCTCCTCTTTGGTTTATGAGTGTGGAGGGTTATGGCAGTTTTCGGCGTTTTCAGTTTTGTTTGGAAGGTTTTATGATGTAGCTGATGAAGATGAGGGGAGCGAATTTTACAAGGTGTGAAGGTGGTGGTGGTTCGCCGAAAATCTAGAGGGTATCGCAGAAGGTGGTTATGGCTGATGGTTGATTTCACGTTTTTCACTTCGTCTCTGTTTCTTTGGTTTTCTGGATTATGGTTTGCATTGAGGTTCCCACAAAATAGATGGTTGTTGTGTCTTTCTTAAAGTTGTTGATAGAAATCAGGATCCAATGGGTGTTGGTGTTTTGTCATTCTTAAAGAGTGAAATTTTTTTGAAGGTAACTTTTCTCAGATCTTTTCTTGTAGGATGAAGGTGGATGTCTCGATGAAGAGGTACGATAAATGCCCCCCCCCCCCTTTTGTGAGCCCCCCTGTGTTCTTTTTGTATTCTTTTCATTTTTTTTTTTTGAATTTTGGGTTGGTCTTGTGGCCCCTTTTTTTGATGCAGGTTCTGTCAGTGTCAAATTTGTGTATTTCTTGGTGTATACAAGTTGTTTGTAATGTCTAGAATAAACTGGTGAAGCTATTGTGATAATAGGCTGTATTATTTTTGTGAAAAAAAGTTTGTGCATGGTGTATTGGTTGTGGTGTAAATGGTAGCAGGTTTGACTTAGCCTACTTTGGTGTGTATTTGGATGGAGTGTTGCAGAGTGCATTTAGGACAAATGGACTATAATAATGAAAAAGTAAAAATTAATTAATAACCTTATAAAATTAGAGAATAAAGTCATATGTTAAAAAAAAATTAAACTGAAATAAAATGTTAAACTAATTTTTGACTGAAGCTAAAATTAAAATTAAATTACATAAAAAAACTGAATTAGTTAAAAAATTAATTATTATTAAGATTAAATTAAAATATCAACTCAGACCAAATTTGCATTTTAAATTAAAAATAAACTTAATTGGATTCTAAATAAATCTAAGCTAACTATTTAACTAAATAAAACCACTTAAATTTGAATAAAACAAAAAATGGATTAAATTATTAAACTAAATAGAATTTAAATTATAAACTAACAAAAAATAAGAATACAAATTAAAAACTAATTAACTATAAAACTAAATTAACCTTGAACTTAAGTGAAACTAATTTTAAAGGAAACTAGTTCTAAATTAAATTAAATTAAAATTTGCTAATCCCAAATTAAAAATTAAAGCTAAGATTAAACTAAATTAAAAAAAATAAAAATAAAAATTGGTTCAAAAAAAAAAGATGAAATAAGAATTGATACGGAATAAATAAAAATGGAATATGCATGATTTAGATTAGTGACACGTCTGACTTAAAACAATGCAAAAATGATCGACTATTGATAATGCTATGAAATGCGCTAGATGAACAAAAATTGAAAATTTCCGGTCAAAATTTAGGGTATGACAGATACATTCTGTCAATTTAGAAGAACATGCCATAACCTTGGAAAATGATACAAAACTGGAGGAAAGTCATGCTCAGGTAGGCTTAAGAACATAATCGAAGAATTCGAATTGGGGGGGGGGGGTCAGTTTTATGTTGTTAATCCTTGAATGGCTCATATGTTATTTAATGTAATATAAGAGTGAGAAAAGCCCTTGATGGAGTTCCAAGTAAAGTTTGGCAATCGATTAAGACGTTAGGAGTATAAGGTGAGGATGATGATGAAGTTTTTTAGGGTATTATAAGGGAGATGGAGGAAAGATATAGAAAGGTATATCAGGATAAGTTGGCGGTTGAAAATGAATTTTAATGAATGTTATATCATACAATATCAGTGGGTGGAAGTACAATAAAAGAAGAAAAGTGCAGAAGACTATCATAGAAGGTAAAACAGATTTATGTTTTATTCAAGAGACAAAAGTTCAAAATTTGAAGGAAGAATTGGTGATGATTTGTGGGGAAACAATAAGTGTGGTTGGTCTGCAGTTAATTCGAACAAAAGGTCTGGTGGTATGATTATTGTTTGGAAGGAAAATTGTATTCGTCTGGTGTATAGTTTCAAAGGGGTTGTATAGAAGATAATACACATGAGAGAGTGGAGTGTGAAAATATGTTGGGGGGCTAAATGTAGGGGTGAAAGAAAAACCAGAGAAGTTCTTGGGTGGGCCTAGTAGTATGTCAAAGAGGACCAAAGTAAGAAAAAAAGAAATTAGTCAAGGAGATTTAATAAAAAATAAAAATACTTTTCTCCCCTTCTTATTTTGTTGCGCTGATACATTATTTCAATTTAGAAGAACTTTCCATAACCTTGGAAAATGATGCAGAAGTGGAGGAAAGTCATGTTCAGGTAGGCATATGAACATAATCGGAGAATTCGGGAGGGGGGATCAGTGTTATGTTGTGAATCCTTGAATGACTAATATGTTATTCAAGGTAATATAAGAGTGAGAAGATCCCTTGATGGAGTTCCAAGTAAAGTTTGGCAATCGATTAAGGCGTTGGGAGTAGAAGGTGAGGAGGATGATGGAGTTTTTGAGGGTATTATAAGGGAAATGGAGGAAATAGATAGAAATGTATATCTGGAAAAGTTGGCGGTTGAAAGTGAATTTTAATGAATGTTATCATATAATATCAGGGGGTGTGTGGAAGTACAATTAAAAGAAGAAGAGTGCAGAAGACTATCACAGAAGATAAAGTAGATTTATGTTTTATTCAAGAGACAAAAATTCAAAATTTGAAGGAAGAATTGGTGATGAGTTTGTGGGGCAACAATAAGTGTGGTTGGTCTGTAGTTAATTCGAACAGAAGGTCTGGTGGTATGATTATTATTTGGAAGGAAATTCTATATGTCTGGTGTATAGTTTCAAAGGGGTTGTACAGAAGATAGTACACATGAGAGAGTGGAGTGTGAAAATATGTTGGTGGGCCTGAATGTAAGGGTGAAAGAAAAATCGGACAAGTTTTTAGGTGGGCCTAGTAGTATGTCAAAGAAGACCAAAGTAAGAAAAAAGAAATTAGTCAAGGAGATTTACAACAAAATAAAATACCTTTCTCTCCTTCTTATTTTGTTGCGCTGATGCATTCTGTCAATTTAGAAGAACCTGTCATAACCTTGGAAAATGATGCAGAAATGGAGGAAAGTCATGCTCAGGTAGGCATAAGAACAAAATCAAAGAATTCGGGGATCAGTGTTTTGTTATGAATCCTTGAATGACTCAGATGTTATTCAAGGTAATATAAGAGTGATAAGAGCCCTTGATGGAGTTCCAAATAAAGTTTGGCAACTGACTAAGGCGTTAGGATTAGAAGGTGAGGATGATGATGAAGTTTTTGAAAGTATTATAAGGGAGATGGAGGAAAGAGATAAAAAGGTATATCGGGATAAGTTGGCAGTTGAAAGTGAATTTTAATGAATGTTATAATATACAATATCAGGGGGTGGAAGTATAATTAAAAGAAGAAGAGTGCATAATGCTATCACAGAAGGTAAAGCAAATCTATGTTTTATTCAAGAGACAAAAGTTCAAAATTTGAAGGAAGAATTGGTGATGAATTTGTGGGGCAACAATATGTGTGGTCGGTCTGCAGTTAATTCGAACGGAAGGCAAATGCTCAGAATTGGGGGGCAAAACCATTCAAGGTGTTCTCGTGCTGGTTTGATCATCCAATGTTTTTGGATTTTGTTAAAATGGAATGGAATAACTATAACGCCTCCGATAATGCTGCAAATATTCTCTGTAAGAAATTCATATCTTTAAGAAGTAGTTTAAGAAGATAGAATAGAGATGTTTTTGGGTGGATATACTTACAAATTGATGACAAAGTTA
Organism: Lathyrus aphaca; assembly: GCA_963966055.1. Taxonomy (NCBI): domain Eukaryota; kingdom Viridiplantae; phylum Streptophyta; class Magnoliopsida; order Fabales; family Fabaceae; genus Lathyrus; species Lathyrus aphaca. The sequence continues at coordinate 101,047,644 of OZ014519.1, read as the reverse complement.
ATGCCTTAAATAAATTGGATGAAGAGGATTTGAAAGACTATGAAGGTGATTTGCAGAAGCTGTATGTGGCAAATTATATTGCTCAAGCGGAATTAAGGGACAAGATGTTAATTCAAGAAAGTATCATAAAACAAAAAGCGCGACTTGACTCGACCAGAAGCGGAGACATTAATACGAGATATTTTCATACGATACTGAAAACGAGAAATCGCCGAAACGCAATCACAAGGGTAAAGGTGGATGATACGTATGTGGAAGATGTTAGTGAAGTGAAATATGCAGTAATGAAGCATTTCAAAAATAGGTTCGCAAATGATGATTTTGTGAGGCCAGTGTTGAATACCGAGGAACTGCTGAAACTGACATCAGCAGACAGGGAGGAGTAAAGCGGAGTTTCACGCCAGAAAAAGTTCTTCAAACTGTTTTCGCGTGTGATGGCTTAAAGAACCCGGGTCCGGATGGATTTAACATTGAATTCTTAAAAAGAAGTTGGGAAATTATGGGGGAAGACATTGTGAATTGTATATTGGAATTGCATAATACAACAAATATTCCAAAAGCTATGGCATCTTCTTTCATTGTCATGATTCCAAAGGTGGAGAACCCGCAAAAACTTGGAGAATATCGTCCGATATGTCTAATAGGTTGTATATACAAAATCATTTCTAAATTGTTAGCAGTTCGGTTAAGGAATGTGATTGGAAAATTGGTGGCAAACACGCAATCGACTTTCATACCGAGGAGAAATATTCATGACGGAGTGTTGCTTTTGAACGAAGTAATTGATTATGTCAAGCGACAGAAGAAAAGCTACATCTTGTTCAAGATTGATTTTTAACATGACAATGTTGATTGAAATTTTCTACTGCAGTTGTTGAAAGATACTAGTTTTGGTCGCGTGGATGTGAGGTGGTGTACTCAATAATTGTGCATCTCATTCAAATTAATTAATAACTACATTGTGTAATGGTTTTGGATTTTATTTTTATCATGTTTCAAATTTTGGTTTGGTAATGTAGGTGATGATGAAATGAGAAATCTTTGTGTCGTGTGACTGAAACATTAAGGTTATTGATTGCTTCAATATTCTGGTCTTGATCATTTCTGTTGCATTTACTAGATATACCTTTGGAAGTTCTACCAGAAACATTCATAATTTGTTTCGTCGTCTTGATAATTATAGTAAATATTTATGTTATTTTGAAAAGAAAAAAAATAACATAATAAGATACTCTTTATATACAATTTTTTTTCTTCATTTTTTTAATGTTTATAATTTTTTAATACAATATCTTTATCAAAATTCAATAAGCATAAATTATTTCTTTATAAAAATACATTTATTTTTTAATGACAAAATAATAAATTAATAAATAAATGATAATCACAAAAATATAAATAATCTCAAACTATAAGAAGTTTACAAATAACTACAAGAATACAAATAAAAATCTAACAAATATATAAACACCACAATAAACCTATCAACAAAAACAATCTAATAAAAAAAAATAAGAAAAAATGTTTAAGAAGCTAAAGATCAAAATCTACCAATAGAACAACTAAACTAAAAATCAATACCTACTTCAAGTACTTGATTCATTATTGGTACAAAAATATACTTATTGAAAATTTTATTAAGAACATAAGTTATGTTTCTTTTAATAATATTAATATTCGTAGCAACAAGTTTGTAAAAATGCTATAATTTTTTATAAATATATTACTACAACAACAACAACTTTTTTTCTAATATTTTAAATTTTGTTGAAAGATCTTGTAATAAGTAACAACAAAATATATTATTCATATATCATATCTTCATTTTCTCTTTAAAAAAACCATCTTTTAATTTACCAATCATTTTCTAAGTGAAAAAATCTTTATTTAATTCATGATCTTAGTTTTCCCTCTTGTCTTACAAAATTATAAATGTATACTAAGACTAATAAAATAATTAAAAATAAATTAGACCTTATTGAAAATTTATAGACATAAAATAAATTAAATAGAAAATATTTAAATATAGACAACTTAATTTGAATAAATATGTATTTTCGTTAGAAGAATAACTTTATTATAAATTAAATTTATGAAAATAAAGTATATAGAATTTTATATGATTTAATATTTATACATAAAGTTATATGTCATGAGTTCATAATGTATAAATATGACACTTTAATTAATTAGGATTGTCTCCCAAATTATAAGTTTCCCTCTCCTTTTGTTTCCTTGAAGCCTCTTTCAACTTTTATCATCTTAACCGATAATGAAGGAGAACCTATAATTTGTTATGAATCATATGAAATAGGGTAGTACATAGGTGTTGAAAAAAATCACAATCATAGTCACATGTGTTATGTCAAGCCACACTCCAACACCATAACAATCTTTACTACTACTACTAGTAATAATTATCACAACTCTCTCTTTGCCATGTAGACAAACCAACCCTCCTACTTATTCTCCTCTACTTTATTTTATAATACTAAATATGCTTTTCATATGGTCTACGCCATGTGATTACAACAAAAGTTAAGGAAGAGAAAAGGACAAGCATTTGAGAAATAAATGTTGTTTATTTAAAAGCTTTCTCTAAACCACATGGAGGGGTCATGGGCTTGTCTATCAAACTGCAAGAAAAAATAATAATATAGTGGCAAAAAGAAAAAGGAAAAAAAAAGTAGCATGGATGGTTGCCCCATATGGTCTCCACTATGTACATATGGGAGATTGGGATGTATAAGTTTTCAACCATAGTCCCATAATATTTGCACATTTAGTTCGTCTTTTTCCTAATAGACAAATTTAGTAGATTTTTTAAGAAATATTAGGGTTTTTTAGATGCTCAATAACTAACTATTTTTAACAATTTCATGCAAATTATATATATATATATATATATATATATATATATCTATATATATATATATATATATATATATATATATATATATATATATATATATATATATATATATATGTGTATATATGTATATGTATAAAATAGAATATTATTTTTACTGAAATATCGTTATCAAATATTAATATATTTATTATGGAAAATGTATATAAAAGAAAAGAATATACTAATTTAATAAATTAATGTAAGAGTTAATATCTATTTTTCTATCATATAGGAGAAATTTGATAAAGAACGGTAAAAAAAAGTTTAAATTTATTATTTTATAAATATTTTCCTATTTTGACTCTTCATTAAATCCATAAAATTTGTAGACAAGATCTTGTTGTGCAAAATACACCTCTTTATTTGAATAAAAAAAAATACATCTCTTTATTACAAGATTAGATTACTAAAATTAATTAAAATTGCAAAAAGAGATTTTGAACATGACTTAGGTTACATTCACCCGACTTCCACACCGTTCTATTTAGGGGTGGCAAATGGGTTGTCCATCCCGCCCTACCCCGTCTAATGTCAGCATAAAAAAAACGGGGCGGACATATCCGTCAAGTTGAAATGGATATAAAAAATCTAACTCGTCCCGTCAAGGTGGCGGATTAGCGGACGACAAGCTTGTCTGCCTTCTTTTTATTTTTACTTTTTATTTTTTTAAATAAATTAAAAGGTTTTTTTTTTTTTTTTACATTTCAATCAAAAAAATAATTTAGCTAGTCATGTATTTTGCTCATTTAACTAGTCATGTATGATAATAGAATTAACAATTTTATTGATGTGTTTTGCTTGTTATATACATAATTCTTTTCTAACAGTGATTGTAATTTGTAAAATATATATACAAGTTGATCTTGAATTTTTTCACATAAGAGTTTGACATTTCAACGTCACCCTTATTCTCATTTGAAATGGAACATACGCATATGCTTTCAACTGGTTTCTCAAAGATGGTGGTTGTTGTAACGCCCCAGTTGTTTATTTAATTATTTAATTAAAATAATTGGAAATTGTTGTGTGAAGTTGGTAGTATGTTGAAGGAAGGATGATATTATTTTAATATTATATGAATTTGAAAAATTGATATTATATTGAATAAATATAAATATTGGAAATATGAAGGAAAAGGGTAAAATGGTAATTAGGCAATGGAATAGTGAGGACAAGATGGGAAATCCTTAGTTGAGGTCTAAGGGTTATATTTGAAATTTAGGAAAAAGGAAATCAGTTTGTGAAAACTGATCGTGAGTTGAAGTGTGAACAGAGGAAGAAGAAGGAGATAGGGCAAGAGCTAAAAGAAGAGAATTCCGGCTAGGAAAAGAAATCGTCCGTCGAATTAAGGTAAGGGTGAGATTTCTTTCATCTCTTAAGGATATTATAATATGAATAGTAGGCATAGGATTGTTGAGTAGGAATCCATGAGGTTGGAGGAATTTTGGATGAAAAGCATGTTAGAACAATTACGAATTGTTGGGATTGTGTGAGTTGGGTGTTTAATTATAGGAACAATGGTTGAAATCCTATGTTTTCTGGACTTAAGAAGGGTTTTGAAGTGTAGGGATCGTAGTAGGGTCGGGTTGGTTCGCAGAGGAAAATCTGCAGAAATCGTTGTTCTCGCTTAGCGAGCGTTTGGAAAACTTGGACCATTCCTAGCAGAGAGTTACTCGTTTAACGAGCAGGCAGGTCGCTTAGCGAGACCGGAGTAAAAATAAATAAATTTATTCTGAAAAATTCTATAAAATCTTTTATTTAATATAATAATGAATGGGGATTGATGTAGTGATGTTAGAGACATGTATGAGGGGGGGGGGGGGGGGGTTACGTACTTGTTTTGAATAATGTTGAAAATAACTTTGTAAAAACATGAGTAACATGTATATGTGTGTATTGGTGTTGTATGTGTTATTGTGGTCGTTGATGTTACATGATATAACTGTTGTTATGTGTTGTTGAAGTTGTTGATACATGTTGTTGATGTTGTTGCATGTTGTTGTAGTTGTTAATACATGTTGTTGATGTTGTTGTGTTGAGGTAGTTGTTGTTATATGTTGTTGTTGATGTTGTTGCATGAGGTAGTTGTTGTAGACATTGCATATTGTCATTGATGGTGCATGCCATGTCCATAGTTGGGGATGGTATACCAAGGTAGGGTATATCCATCTGAATTTCAAAGGGAATCGTTGTGTTGTTGGTGCGGTCATGGAATAGGGATCGTACGTGACCATGAAATAGGGGGTCGAGGGTGTGATCATGAAATAGGGATCATATTGGACCATGAAATAAGGGTCGAAAGTTCCTACGGGAACTGGATCATGAAACAGGGATCGATAAATGGTACCACATGCATTGAGTATGGTGGAGTCTCATTTGTATTTGTTGTTGTTTGTGTGCATAATATCATTATTTGTTTTGGTGTGTTTGTTTAGTTGTTGATTGATGAAAAGTGGTGAATTACTTGACGATACTTGCTTTTATTTGTATTATTTTTCCTTTTTGTTAGTGTAAGTATTTCACCTCTTCTGTTTGAATGTTACCCATATATGATCAGGAATAGTAGAGTTTATGGTATGTGAAGTCGGTGCACTTCACGTTAGAGGAGTCAGCTCTGATACGTACTTTGGGATTAATGGGAAGAGAATGAGAAGAAAATAATATATTTTTATTATTTTTAATCCATTAATTATTATAAATAAATAATTTCATTTATATTTATTTAATTAATTAAGTTATGGAATGTGAGTTAGATTGATTATTTTTATTTATTAAATTAATCAAGTTATGGAATGTGAGTAAGTGGAAAGTAATAATTATTTCCTTAAAATGACTAGTTAGTAGAATAATTGTGAAAAATAATATTTTATTAATTAAATGAATAAATATATTATAATATTTTATTAATAAAATTGATTAATTTAATATATAATAATATTAGATAAACAAATATATATATATATATATATATATATATATATATATATATATATATATATATATATATATATATATATATATTAAAATTACGAAACTGTTCTTCATTTTGGAAACAAAAGTTTTTAAGTGAACCAATTATATATATATATATAGCACATCTTGTTGTTAATTACACATAGTCTGTCATTTCTTTTAATTACTATATTTTTACATGTAATTTTATTTATTATTTTCTTTATTTTAGATTTTTACTTTTATTTTTAATATTGAAAGTTCTAAGGGTTTGGACAAGATTTTGGTAAAACATAAATATTGAAGATAATGTTATTTGAAGAAGTCTGTCAAAGAATAAAGATGTCGATTGAGATGTTCCATCATGAACGACATCTTTGACTGTTTTAAAAGAAGATTTAAATATGGTTCAAATCTTTCAAAGATTCTAGGAGCAATTACAACAGTGGATCAACGAATAAGAAGACATAAGATTCAAAGATTTTAGGAGCGATTACAACACTGGATCAACGAATCAGAAGACAAAAGATCTTAAACCCATGGTCAACAAAAGATTATAAATAGAAGATCTAGACCTAGGGCAAAATAACTAATCCTTGTAACACTTTTGTAAAAGTAGAAAATAAGGTTTTAGGGTTTTGAAAGTCGGTATTGTAAGTCACCCTTTGTATCGGTTGAGAATAACTCAGAAGTCGGTAGGTAATGAGTTATGTATTGTTCTTGGATGAAGCTTTGAAGCATATCCAATGATAGTAGTTAATCAAGAGAGTTGATTGGACATTACATTGAAAGGTGGGGCTTTCAAGTGGAATGATATAGTTGCTGGGAAGCAATATGATACAGTTGTTAGGTTGCAATGATGAAAAATCACAGGTGGTGATTAAAGGGAGTAGATAGGATTCTCTTATCAAAGATGAAGTTTTTACAATAAATATTACATTGGGTAGGATTAGGTAAAACAAAGTGTGTTTACCTGTACAACGGAGGTTTTGTACAAGCAATAATCTACTAATAATATTGTGATCTTCTTCCTGGATTGGTATCCCCTGGATTGGTATCCCCTGGAGTATGTGTGTTCGACCGAAATGGGTTAATAATTATTGTGTTATTTATCATTTTGCAATTATACAACTATGTTATTATGCTTGTTGTTTGAACATGTTGAAATAGATGTTAGAACATCTGACATGTTCATGCACTGATATTGTTGAAAAATAGTATGTGTCTTTACCTTTGTTTAATATGTTGCAGAGATCAATGTCCCTACATATGATTAGAACATCTGTGATCTGATATACCAGAATTTCAAACATTATTTCTAAAAAAAAACTTTTCGATAAAATTTAATTTTTATAGGATATAAAAAAAATGGTGTAATATATATATATATATATATATATATATATATATATATATATATATATATATATATATATATATATATATATATATATATATATATATATATATATATATATATATATATATATATATATATATATATATATATATATATATATATATATATATATATATATATATATATATATATATATATATATATATATATATATATATATATAAGGGAATTAATAACCTCACCCCATCTGGTGGAAAAATACCCTATGAAAATTTCCGGATGCACCATCCATTTAAGTCAAAATGTTAAAACTGAGTTACACCCAATATATTTTTCAAAATCATTTCCAAAGATGCATCTCTGAAATAAATCAATGTACGTCTCATGCATCCCTCACTGAAATGTTTTTTTTTGTGTGCATAAATTGTTCTTGAGATTCATCTTGGTATTCACAATCCGGGAGATACATCTCTATGACTACACAAGGCAATAGTTTTTATTTGGATTTATAGAAACTCTGATGAATTGGACGATGTGTTATAGTCATACTATCATTTTCTACTTGTTATTATAAATTAAACCATACAACCGATATGAAGAAAATGACATATTAAAATAATAAATCCAGAGAACACAATAAATTCGAAATAAGTTAAAATAAAATACAACTGATAATAAATTCAAAGTACAAATACTATATACTACTCCGTTCATATATGTATTTCTGAAATTTAAGAATATTGTTGTATTTTCACAAAGTGTTATAGTAATATATCTAGTACAGAAATTTCTTGATAAATTACCAAAGATACCAAATTTATCAAAAAAAATGTAACAAATTAAATTTATTTTCTTCCGATAAAAATTCATACGAGACTTTTAAAATATACTATCAGATTTTCTGATTCATATCAGTTTTTAATAAGAATATTTTAGTCATTATAAAATTATATGGATGTCATGATATCAAACTGGAAGGTGTCAAGATAAAATCTGGTGCGTTAAGTATTTCCCAGCTATAATACCTAAGGCCCAATATTAAAAAACAAGCCCGTGACTGTAGAATCTAAGTTGAACTTGGTCTGAACTTTGGCCCAAAGCAAAACGACAACAAATACAGCGTCTTGTTATTACGTTCGATTCGATTGCGGAGCATCAACAATGGCTTCTTCGTCTTCATCATCGAACGTGACAGAGCGAAGAGGAATACCAGGTGCTCAGTTCGTTGAAGATGTTCAAACCTATCTTGCTCAATTAGGTCTCGATGTTAATTCTGCTTTAGCTTTCCTTCAAGAAAGGTCATTTTCCCCTTTTACTTTCTCACTTCACACATTCCCAAAATTTCATATTTTACTGATCTTATTGGTTTTAACTACTAGATCCTCTTGAAAATTAGTTTGAATACAAATTCATATTGTTGTATACTTGTAATTTGATTAATTTATGGTAACTTTGTTATGAACACTATGTTAGGTTTGTGAATGGTGTAGTTTGATATGAATTTCCTAGTTGGATTATTTTATGCTTTGAAGGGGGTTTCATTTTTATTTGTAAGTTTTTGTGTGAATGAAGACCGTGCATGTGTTTCTTGCAGACTTCAGCAATACAAGGTTGTTGAAATGAAGCTTCTTGCGCAGCAAAGGGAACTTCAGGTTTCACTGCCTTCTATATCTGTATATTATACTTTATCATCCGTCATAGAAAAGTCTGATCCTATACTATGGAAACTTAATGGGGGCTTTAAGGTTTCATTACCTTGTAGACCTATGAGTTATTATTATTGCGGGGTTTTCATCCGCTATAATGGTGCCATGGACCGCCATCAGCCATTGACAGCACGGCTTGTGTTATGGGATTCAACAATTTAGTTTTTTTGTTTTGAAAACATATATGGTCTAGAACCAGACTAGACAGTTTGGTTTAGAGGTAAACTGAGTTGCATTGTAGTTACAATGAAAAGATACAAGTCATTGCATTTTCTGTATGTTGGCCATGTTTAACTGCCTAGGCTATATAATACTTTGCTTGGAAAATGGTGGTTCTGAATGTTAACTTAACGACCACCTTTGAAATTGATTCACTGCCATCTGTTAGCAAGAAAACAATGTTGTATGATTTTCTATTTTGGCCAATAGTTTTCAACATGAAACGATTCATCCAAATGCCGCATGTGTGCTTTCTTTCAGTGTACATTGTTGTGACACTATTTGTGGTGGTTTTCAGGCAAAGATACCAGATATTGAAAAGTGCTTAGATGTTGTTGCTACATTGCAGGCTAAGAAGGGTACTGGTGAGGTTCGTTTGAGACCTGATATTCTTTAACGAATTATAGTTGTAAATAATTTTTAGATAAAAGATTTTTGGACATGCTACCTTGAGAAAATGTGTATATAAACATAAATTTTCAGATTAGTCGCTGTCAGACTGCTTAAATCTGAAATTCTGTGCATCTTATTTTGTTGCGCTGCACTTACAATGTATGCCATAGTTTTAAAATGTTAATATATCCTTAAGACCTTCTGATTTATCAACAATATACATCAAGCACTAATTTCATGAATCATGACCTTATTTATCAACAATTTACATCAAGCACTAATTACCATATATGTGATTGCATTTTCCTGTGTTTTGTCTTCCACGAAGAAGTTGGTGGTTGATGGTCTCCATGTTTTATTGTTGGACTTCAATGCTGCTGCTTGTTTCGTGTTTCTAGTTGTAATATCTGTTTAACTGCATATTAGTGCACAAGTGCTAAGTGTCAGAGTTAGTTTGATTTGAAACCTTATACTACAGCTACCAAATTCTTTTTTCGCTAGCTGGTGTTGGCTATATAGATGAAACAATACCTTGATGTTGTATCTTGCATTGTGTCGGATGTTTTTGGCCTAAAGATAATATAATTCTTAATAAATTAATAATGTAGATAAGTCCCACCCCAATTAAACATTGTAATCTTGGTAATGTATAAATTTTGTTGAACTAGGTAGGTATCTTATCAAAGATAAATCTGTAAAATTAAGGAAAGATATTATTAATCAATATCCTAAATAATTTAATCACCATGAAATTTAAAGATTGAAAGTTATATAACCAATCTTAATCTATTACTTGCAACATTTCCCTCCTCTGGAAGATTTTACCTCAGGAGAAGCATATTGTACTCCTCCATAGAGTTTGAAGAAGATTATGCTATATCCCTATCCTCCCTAGTATTTGAACATGATTGCTATATCTTGTCCTCTTTAGGGTTGAAGTTTGTCACTGACATGAATGTTTAGGCAATGTATAGAGCGCTACAACGAGATTGCAGTCACCATGAATTGACACAAAAGAGGCCAAGAGAGATTTGAATTCAGGTTCTGAATACCAAAGTGATATGGGACAAGAATCCCAAGAGTGCTTCTCTCGGTTGCCCTTGTAAACCTAAAACATTCCTTTAGTTATAGATTACTATTTCAACTCTAGCAACCTATGAAGCATAGACATCGGCAGGTTTAGGTGTGTTGCAATGCCCGACACGTCTCAGTGTCTGACATTTGTATAATACATGTCGGAAAATTCAAACAAGTGTCGTATAAATATTTGTTTTTCTCTTTTGTTTCGACACTCCATTGATCAGTTTTGGCACCTATATGACACTCATGACACGTGTCGGCACCTATAATTAATTAAAATACATATGTATCTATGTCGGAGTCTTATGTTTTTTATATTAGCAGTGTTGACTTGTCTCTGTCCATGCTTTATAGCTAACATCAGAAGCCTCCATTTCTCAAGGCACACCTAAGAGTATTTACAACCCAATGATAATAAAATTCTGAATAATTTTTTTATATAATCCTTATTAGACTGGGCAGACTTAGTTAAATTTGAATTACATTAAACTAGATATCTTATCAAATATTGAAATATCTAAAAACTAGATATCTTATCAAATATTGAAATATCTAAGGATATTTATAACCAAACAAAATATATATTATATAAAATACTGAACTTTTTCATTGGCTCTTTATTGCCCAGTATCCTAAATAACATGATTATCATAAGATTTATGGATTAAAAATTACTGTTAAGAAATGTAATTGGGTCTAACTCAATCCTACAAAACTGGTTGGTAGAGTGAGGATTGTCCCCACTTATAAACACATGTTCATTATAAACACATGTTCATGTCATATATTATCCGATGTGAGACTCTTAATACACCCTCTTACGTTCAGGACTAGACAACTGGAGCATGAAAATAAATGGTAGGTGGGCCGATAGCGGAAACTAGAGCGTGAAAATGAATGGTGGGTGGTCCGATTGTGGATACCATAGTAGGTGGCCTCCGGATCTTAACGAAGTTCTTGATACCATGTCAAGAAATGTGGTTGGGCCTAACTCAACCCTACAAACCGGTTAGGATTGTTCCACTTATAAACACATGTTCTTGCCATATATTATCCGATGTGAGACTCTTAACATACCCCCTCACACTCAGGACTAAACAATTGGAGCGTGGAAATAAATGGTAGGTGACCCGATAGCGGAAACCATAGTAGGTGGTCCACTGGATCTTAAACGAGGCTCTGCTACCATGTTAGAATGTGTGGGTTGGGCCTAACTCAATCCTACAAAACCGGCTAGTAGGGTGAGGATTGCTCCCCCTTATAACCACATGTTCAGGCCATATATTGTTCGATGTAGGACTCTTAACACCCCTTCACACCTCCAGGATTGAACGTCTGGAGCGTGAAACTAAATGGTGGGTGGTCTGATAGCGGAGTGGTCCAACGGATTTTAAACCGGGCTCTGATACCATGTTAAGAAATGTAATTAGACATAATTCAACCCTATAAAATCTGTTGGTAGAGTAAGGATTGCCCCCACTTATAAACACATGTTCAAACCATATATTATCCGATGTGAGACTCTTAACAATTACAATCAGTTATAATCTATTTCACATCATATTCTCATTCTTAGAACATTGAACTTTTTTTATTGGCTCTTTATGTCCAAGATTTATGGCTATCCTGAATAGTTTTACTTAATATTGAGATGACCTGATACATAATTAGTTGAATATTATTGCATAGCCCGGCCTAATTTGTACCTTTACATACTTATTTTCCTTCAAATGGAGAATTAAGTGCATTTCAAGTGTTTGAACTCTGAATGTTATGGTCTATCTCAAATCTGCATCATGTTTTGGTAATTCTCAAATCTGCATCATGTTTTGGTAATTCTAAATGATGTTACAACTGTAATGCAGAATATAGAAGGGTATGCTTAATCTTATGTTCAAGTCCCACCCATTTTTTTCCACATATGGTGTCTTTTTATTTTTGTTTATAAACCATATGATACCAGTCCCTCTATTTAAATTTATTTACTACAAGGGAAAAACTGTTAGTTATGTTATAAACTAGAGATTTATGTCTGACTTTGGATACAGGAACTTATTGCTGATTTTGAGGTGTCAGAAGGAATATATTCACGAGCTTCTATAGAAGAAACTGATTCTGTATGTTTATGGCTGGGAGCAAATGTTATGTTGGAATATTCATTAGAAGAGGTATTTCCACATTAGTTCAGTTCAGGGTATTATAACTGTTTTCCTTTCTGCTAAATTTTAACCTTACATGTGTACAATATGAATATCTGTTGCAGGCTACTGCTCTCCTACAGAAAAATCTGGATAATGCTAGAGCCAGTTTAGAAGTTCTTGTTGCTGATCTACTGTTCTTAAGGGACCAAACGACAATTACTCAGGTCTGATTGCAAACTATAAAAGGGTCCATATCTTTTTGCTTTTCGCACGTTTCTGTAAAATGTAGATATATGTCGACGATATTCAACTTCCATGGCATGATGAAGTTTGTCAAAAGCTGGGTCCCTTTACAACCATCACCCAAATCCCTTCATGAGTCTATGAAACCATAACTAGCTTTAGTTATTGACTGTTTATCTATATGTTATCAGGTTACGATTGCTCGTGTTTATAACTGGGATGTCCATAACCGGAGAACTCAACAAGTTGCTGCTACTGCAATTGCTCAAGAGTAGTATTGAAGAGAATTTGTTCACACTTAATTTTAAAGTTGTGTTACCTTCAGTTTAGATTATGCTTCTAGTCTCTTGTCATTTTGATGAATTGTGGGTTCGTTCTGTCCCTAGTCCCGGTTTCGTCAAAGCAGGTTCTAGGATAGAAATTAGGAATTTTTTTTTATATGTTTGTTTTGTTGATTTTGATCTCTTGGGTCTCTAGAACAATTTTGTACAATTAATTTGAAGGTTTTGTCTTGTATGATCTTATATGATGAGTAGTAAGTATATTGTACTCAGCTAATTGGTTTTACTTGTTTAATTTTATATTGCTGATGCTATGTTACTTGTCTGAGTAAACTGTGTTTTGAATTCAAATACCAGATTAGATGGTTAATCAATAGGGGCGGGCCCATAGAAAACTATGCAAAATAAATGACAAGACATCATAGTCAATTGCTCTCAAACGTTGTCAACTTCAAAAGAGTCCTAGATTTGGATGATTTATAATGAATATTGTTATGGGCATGGCACATGTTGGGTACGTTCCAATCGTGGGAAGAAATTCAAGGCCCCTTAACTGATGGGCATGGGGTGGGAGCATCTTTCCCATCTGCTCTCCAATTCCACAGCCAACTGCCGCAATATTCTTACCTCCTGGACTCATGGGACAGTTGGATCAGGGTAAAGACCACATGATAGGTCTTGACTATTTCTTCACAGATCTTGGTAGTTCCCATTGTGGGTCTAGTTGATCTCATTGTGGGTCTAGTTGATCCAATCCACGAAGAGGATCTTGGCCCAGTGTTGATGACATATTATAAATACCCTCTTTCACTAGAGGGTTATGTATTCTATTTACTATTACCTTTTTCTGTACTTGCACTCACTTTGTTTTCTATTCTTACTTTGCCATAGTACCTTGCAGGTATATCCTCTCCTCTCCTCCAACAATAGAAATTGTGCTAGTCTATAAGCTTCATTGTGAAATCAAATATAATACATGAACCAGTCAACTTGGAAAGCCAATATATAGTCCAAAAGATTTCTTCAACAAAGATAAGTCTATTTGAATGGATGATTAAGAAGTTTGGTTGGGTGGCACTATTGTTCTTGTGTCAAAACAGGCTTTTGACATGAGGTTGATACTAATACCGTTGGCAGATTAATTAGTTTTTCAGAATGGACTCTTAACATGGGGACCCATAACATTGATTGTGGGTGTTTGAATTCAAACGAATACTTCACCTTTCTAATGTATCAAACAAAAAAACAAATTGTTTAAGAGTGATGATTGATTGAGTATGATGTAACCCAAAATTATAGAATATGTATATATCTGAGCTGGGTTAATCTGTGTGGTTACGATTAAGATGTTTGGTAGAATTGTCAAAAGAATATATGTATAATCAATTTCATTTTATATATATATATATATATATATATATATATATATATATATATATATATATATATATATATATATATATATATATATATATATATATATATATATATATATATATATATATAAATTGCATTAAAGGAGATAAAGATACTATCACCATCTCATTGAAAAGAAAACAAAATATTATTTGCATTTTTTTTCAATTTCAAAATTCCTAAATTTGAACTTCCTTTTCCCCTCTTCTAAGATATTTAAAATTTTGTTTTCTTTTATCCTTGAAATTTATTCGATCTGAAAGTCATATAATTTTGATAAAAAATTAAGAGTCTTATATTAGATAATATATGGCTTGAACATATATTTGTAATTTGTAAGTGGAGACAAATCTCTATCATATAAGCTGATTTTATAAGATTGAGTTAAACCCAATCACATATTATGTTTAAGATTCAGTGTCACGTGCTATAGGTTTCCGCTATCAAATCATCCACCATTTATTTTTACACTTCAAATATTCAATCATGAATTTGAGAGGACGTGTTAAGAGTTTCACGTTAGATAATATATAGTCCGAGCACATACTTATAAATGAGAATAATCTTCATCTACATACTAGTTTTGTAAGGTTGAATTAGAGCTTATTACACATTCTTAACACAAATTAATACTACCACCATTACCATAAATGAAGACATCCTTGAAGTGTTCAAATATGACATAATGAGTAATGATGTTAACAAGAGTAGAGTTTCGTTGTCATCATCAATTTTCACCTTAATATTATCCAAGACATCAATGATTTTATTAAATTCAGTTTATTACTTCACTATAATTTGATCTTTATTATTCAGAATGAGTAAAGTTATCGTTTCAAATACTATGTGACGAAGACTTGGTTATAAACAATAATTTAATTTTTTTCCATTTCAAAGTCGCAATCTTCTCTCTAACAATGTTCTTTATAACTTTATCTCGGTGGGATAAAATAATGACATTTCTGGTCTAATCCACCATCTCGGTCTTCTATACATATGTTACGCACGCATGCGCAAATGTTTCATCCTTTGATGCTTCTACACTTAGTTGAATTAATATTGTTTACATCTTCACTTTATACAAATAATTACATTTGAAAAACTTCTTGATATCCCATTTAGAATCCATGATGCTTATTTGAAAACATAAACCTTTTTTTTTCCTACCGTGGACATTACTTATTGTAAAATTGACAGGTTCAATCACACCAACACCTTTTGATGAGTGGGACGAAAAACAATGACAGACAAAATAATAAACTCAAGCCAAATTAATATACACATATGAGTGTTTGTAAATTCACGCGAGCAAGAAGAAAAAAATAAAATGTGGACACTCAAATAATTTGTTTATCTAATTTAATCAATTCATTAAACTTCTAAAGTTGTTACATTAAATTAAATATGAACTAAAAGAATAACATTTCAAAAAAAACTTGGTGGCGGTCCATGTTTTTTATGAATTATTATCCCTAAATCTATCTATCTCAGTGCTTCACTTTTTAAATTAAAATCAACTTTCTTTGACTTTCCTCAAGTTATTTTTAGTTTTCGCCCAAACAAGATAGTTGAAAGGGTCATGAGTTGATATAAATATTGAATACAAAAGGCTCAGTGCCCAGTGGGCCAAAACATATGAATCATGAATTAATAATTTTGTTTTTCCTTTCTTACTTTTTAAGGGGTTGTTTAGTGCATCAAAGTATTACTTCATCACTCTAATAAAAAATCAATATTACTTTTTAGAATTTGAAGATGTTTCTTTATACAAATCTCATTCACACAATTCTTTCGTTTTTGAGTCACGTTTCAAATCTATGAGTAAATTTAATCCAAAAATATATATTTGTGTATCTTACGATTAGGTATTTTCGATTTCTATTGAACTAGGAACAAAAACGAAATAGATACAAAAATAAATTAAATTAATATCGATAATTGTTATGACATGCATGAAAAACGAAAAATTATATAAATAATCGTTAACATAAATCGAACAATATATTTTACAATCAGATATGACGTTTCAACATTTTCAAGATATCTTTGGTGGATCTCGCAATATTTGCATTCAGCTAGATATCAAACTTCTTGTTTTGTAACGGTAAAATGTGTGTCACATAACCTTTAAATCTTCACCCATCTTTAGCTCAAAGTTGTTAAACTATATCTTCAATTCGTTGTCAAATTGAGAGTGAATGATACTCGAGTTTGATAACTTTTGTATTGTCTAAGTGTTCTAAGGGATTCTCAAGTATAGATTTTAGATCTATAAGAGAGGTGTACTCAGTGACTTTAAATTCAAGTGAGACCTTCACATCATTGAAGTAGACAAATCTGACATGCTAATATATACTCATTCTGGCATGGTGTATTTTTGTAAACAATATGAGATGAGATATCTCATATTTATACAAGTTTTAAACCAATATGGACCATTGGAATTCAATCGTGTCCTTGGAAAATTTTCGGAGATGTACTTTCGGATACGTCCTACTTCGTTGTATGAAATTTGTGAAACTAGTGTGCATCCGTAAATGCATTTCCAAATAAACCCTTGTTCGTATTTTTTTAAATATTTGAGATGAATCCAGAAATGCATTTCCAGATGCACTTGACACAGTTCACACAGACCAATATCAAAAAGAGTATGTTTCAGAATAGAAAATGGAGAAATATTTTGGAACTGAAATAGAGATTGAAATTTATGAAAATCTATATATTTGACATCATTAATATTTATGTAAGATTACATACAAAATATGTTTAATCACATAAATACATCGTTAAATAAAAAGTAAAATGAATCGAAACACGTGTCATCGGCTAAATCTATATCTATGGGAGGTTTCGCTTTTGAATTTTGTTTATTTGTTTCTTTTTCAATCTCGATCAACTTGGTAAACTCTTGCATCCTTTCTAAACAATGATTCAATCAAGTTTCAGCTTCTCTTATTGAATGAGTTGTTAACTCTGGTGATGTTAGTGATATAGGGCATCTCAATTTCAAATAAAGTTGAACAAAATGCCACATTTTTGAAAGCCACCCAATACACATAATACGATCTGTTTGATTTTGAGGCGGGGCAATGTGCAGTGCAAAAAGTGTTTATGAGAAATCCTATATTGTCAGATCAATACACATCTTATTATACACACCTTTTATAAGATGACTCATTTGAGGGAAGTGCGTCCATTTTTCTCCAGGTGTCGTTTCGCTAATGCAAGAAATAAGAGACTTATGAATTGCATCAAAATTTTATTTTATTTTTCCCATATAGCTGTGTGTGTGATTATTTATGGCCTTTCAACTCTTTGATAAATTGTTTGCAGACCAATGCATGATCGTCTTCTCATTTATTGAGCAAAATATAAATAACTCTAAAAGTGCAATTACCACCACCCTTAACATTGACGATTCGTTCAATGTATTTATGCATAAAAACTGACATCTCTTCAATGAATTTGATTTTTGGTAATGGTGGCGAAGGAGGTGGTTTGCTAATGCAAACTCCTTTGAAATACTTTTTTGAGATTATGAAATTGGAGAATCTGGACAATGTTTGTCAACATGTTCAAAATACAAAGAAGATTGCATCGTTGAATTGTCACTCAGTGTTTGTTTGACCTTCTTAGGGGCACTTTTTGTTTTTATCGATTGAGAGAGTGGTTTCAAATATGTGGTTTATAGATAAGAAATCTTCCACATTTGCTCTTTGATATGGATTTTCAAGTTGTCACCGACTTTCAAAAATCTCTCTTATATCACTACCCATTTGATTAAGATTGACATATTCGATTTATTGTCCTTCATCACAACATCACCATCAAACCCGAGCCATTTCTAGTGAGTACAAACCTCATCCATTTGTATTGGGCTATCATGTTTGACATGCACAAGGGAAATCATACGTTTTTCTAAGTTTTCAACCACATTTTGAGCTATCGGAGCCTACATTCTTAGCTTGTTTGCTTAGTAAAAAATAAAATTCAATTTTTCTCGGGATATATTACCGATCAATTGTGAATAAAGATTATTTTCTTTAAATATGTGTTCGAACACTGTGATGTTGCGACCAAATGATGTTTGTATCTCATTATGCTGATTCAAAATCATTTGGTTCACCGAGTCCCAATCTCTACACAAATCACCCTTACTATTTCCCAAAAAATTCTTCAGTGTAACATTGGAAAACTCAACTTGATTAGTTTTTGTATTTCTAAGGTGTCTAACTTGATCGGTTCAAGTACAAACAATCTTCTCCTTCACTTGGTCCAAAATTGTACTTTCAACATATTTCACCAAATCTGGATGTTTTTCACACATCTTGAAAAGTATAACATCAACATATAATTCTTCCGTATAATAATTTATTATCACATTCCATGCATCCATTATTCTTTCCATTATCACACTAACTTTGACCATTTTTTTGTCATTACCCTTTATTTGTTTGGTCCATACCGTAGGTTTAATTCAAATTCTCATATTTTTTGTGATGTGATACATACAAAGTAATGCATATGAAGTAGAAAACATCTTTGCATCCGAATTCATCAATACGATATTCTGATCGATGATAATGACCTTCAACATATTTTCTTTGTCCTTCAACATTGTCTAACACACTTCTAAAGCCCAAGTAAAGTTTTCCTTTTTTTTGCCCTCCAAAAATGCAAACCCAATAGACAAGTCTTTTTGATAGAGCTAACACCAACAATTTCCAATAATGGAAACCCGTACTTGTTAGTCTTATATGTAGAATCAATGATGAGTACAGTAGGCAACATGTTGAACAACTTTATGGAATCATGATGAGTCCAAAATATATCTCGAATGATTACTCCATCTTCGCACATTCAATACATAGATACATAATTATTATCATCCAGAAGTTTCAACAGTTGTTGTATTTAAGTTCTATCCCTCTTAACACCTTGTTGTTAAGGACACAAATATTATATACTTGTTTGATATTTGAGATATTTCCGAGTCTTTTACGCTTCAAAGTTGCAAGTATGTTTTGGGATGTACCATATTCAATTTCACGTTTGAAACAATTTCCTTCTCTTCAAGCATAAGGTGACATGCAATGGAATGACCGACTAACTCCTCTTCTAGAGAAGAAGAGTTTTGTACTAGCAAATTCTTTCACATCTCAGTACCACAAATGCAAGTATTTTATCTGAACCATTATCAGACTTTTCAATTACAATATCAAAACCCAATTTGGATACCTCTATGCAAATCCATTAGAGCATATGATCATGAACCTTAAACTTTTATCCATTTGTAAATTGGTTGCCAACATCTACCTCATTGACATCAACAGTTTGGTATCTGTAATAGGTTTGAGATAACATCAAGGTTCACCATTTCTAAGGAAAACAATAACATAAAATAATTAAAAAAACAACTTGAATTAAACCCTGAACGATTCTGAAAATGCATTTCCATATGAACTCACCTAAAATCCGGAAATACATTTCCAGACTAAACGTAATTTTTTCAACTCAAAAACTAAATTAATGTGAGCAATGCGGAATGACATACATGAAATTTATCTTAAATTTCAACTTCCTTTTCTCCTTTTAATGTGATGAAACACAAGAATGAAGTTTTGAAGTGTAAAAATTGATTGTGAATGTAATCATTTTTTAATGGTTTTGTGAGAAAATGAAAGTTTGATCATGAAAAAGAAAAACATGCATGAATCCGTTTTATTAAATACGTCTCTTGATAATTTCGAAAATGCATCTCTTGGAATTGTCACTGACATGCAAATGTAACATATTTCAAATTTGAGCTTCATAAATCCGGAAATGAATCTCCAAAATTGTTACTGAGTTAATAATTTCATAAAAACCTTCATAAGATGGATCAATAGATACATCTACGCATTAAATTTTTGAAAAAATATGAAAGGAGATTCAGTTAAAATGTGTTTTGATGTGATCAAAGTACTTATGAAAATGCATTTCGAGATTCTGATAACCATTTTAAAATTTTCATATGGTATCAATTTCCATTTTTAAATTAATAACTTTTCTAAGGTTTCTTTTTGTTGGTAGACTTAAGTTGCCTTAAGATATATCGACAAACCCAAACAAAGCTCAAGCACAAACTCAAACATCTCTTTAATAGAAAGACTCCAAGATATAAACTAAGGTTGACCTTATTAGATAGGACCCTTCCCCACTTAACTATCAAAACAAATGGTCCTAGCAGTATGCTGTTGAGTGTGGACCATTTGTATGTCCTGTCAATACACTTTCCTTTCTCACCTAATCAATGTGGATTTCTATGTTACTATCTTTTTGGCCTATGTTTTATGTCCTTTAACTAATAATGTTAATAATAATAATATTATTATTTGTGTAGCTTGTCTTTCATGCACCATTTCCTTCTTCTATACGATGATACGTAGGTAAGGTTTTTGGATTACATATTCATTTTGGAATTCTTAAACTATAAGGATTGCTAAAGAAATACTCCAATCCATTTTTAGATTAATCAAGTTCAAGACACTATTTTATCAAAATCATTACTAATTATTTATGAGAAAGGTTAACGAGTATATAGCTAAGATTCAATAAATATTACAAGGAAAATATATAGCTAAAATGAGATGATAGATAGTTAAAAGTTAAGTATGAAAAAAAACAGGTTACTCCTAAGCAAATAAATAATGAAATCATTTCACATTTAAAAATCAAGCCCATTTAATAAAATAATTAAATCCGTCTATTTAAGTTTTAAAATGGTTTAAATCAGTTTATCATTTTATTGAGGTGTGGTTTAGACTTTAGAATTAGATTTACAATTCGAAATTACTATATATATTGAGATGTGGTTAAATCTTACTCCACATCTTTGGGGATTTTTATGTGTTGCAGTCTTTCGAAGATCGATTATTTCTAGTTATTGAGTAATTATTATAATCATTGATTCAAAATGAATCAATGGTCATGATGTGGAGTAAGATTTAAAAATTTAGAAACTTACTTCTGTAGTAAGAATATCTCCAATATATATATATATATATATATATATATATATATATATATATATATATATATATATATATATATATATATATATATATATATATATATATATATATATATATATATATATATATATATATATATATATATATATATAAATATAAATATAAATATAAATAATAAAGAGGAAATAACTAATTTACTATCAGTTAGACGTGAGTTATGGAGATCCGTTGGATCTACTTGAAGTTTAGATCTCTTATGCTTATCAGCGGGATGATTCCCGTGTGCTAAGAAGATTCTGGAAGAATTATAACTCATTCAAAATGTCCAGTCGGAGTCGATGTGGTCAACCCAAAACACTTGCCATCTAAGTCTTTGCTTATGCGCGAAAAAGTGAAGTTTTGTCGTATCAGCCTTGGCTACCGACCACTTTCTCATTCGTCTTGGGAGACCAATAATGGATGTTTGAGTTTTTTAGAAATCCGCGCTTTTAATGCTCTATACTTCAAACATCATTTCAGAGGTTCCTTTATTACGATTCTTGGAAACTAAAACACCTGAGTGTTGCGTGCGAGTGTTTTGACACGTTCGATTAGTCTACTTTCTTTTTCATGCTAGCGTACAGTTTCTTAAAGAGTCAACATTGTATTTCTTTGAGTCATTTTTCCCAATTTACGATTATCTTTCTTTCTTCTGATACTTTTTTTCCTATATCTAGAAAAGTTAGTGCATTATGGGGGAAAACATAGAAAATGCTATAAAAAATCCCAGTAAAATGCTCAATCTCCGTGGGTGGATTATGTTTACTCTTCAACCATTTATGTCTCTGCTAAAGAAGGTAATCTTGATGGGGGTATTTCTTAAGGTTGGTCTATCTTCGGATTAGGGTGACTTGACCCCTAACGAGAATGAAATGATATGCATCGAGTATGGAGATTCTACGATTCCTTTTTATGAATGCACTTTCTCAGATATGGGTCTTTGTCTGCCTTTTACTGTTTTTGAGATAGAAGCTCTTAAGCATCTGGTATTGACCATCCGAGGCTTTAGGGATTTTTATGTGTTGCATTCTTTCGAAGATCGATTATTTATAGTTACTCTTATCCGCCTAAGCGTAGCAATCAAACTTTTCCGGAGTACGAGGCTTGGCTGAAGGATAGAGCCAATATGGTATTGCTGCCATTTTCCCCTCCAGTTCCTCCAGCGACTGAGCCTAATACCACTGTTCCCTTAGAAGAATACAAGAAGATGGAAGCCCAGCTGCAAGAGATGACTAGCCGGTATCATCAGATGGCTCAGTCCAAGACATCTTTAGAAGAGAAGCTGCGGAAGATGCAGGTAGCTCAGGAGGCTAAGGAGAGAGAGTTTGCGGAAAGGGAAGCGTACTTTCAAAGGAGAGGTCTAATGGATGTTAAGGGAGAGGAAGAATTCAGAAAGACCCGGAAGACCCTTAGAGAAGCCAAACAATCTCTTGCTTGGTCGCAAGATCAGAGGAAACAAGATCAGAAGAAATAAAAAGAAAAGGAAGAGTTCTATGAATCACAGTTAGCTGCCAAGAAGGAAGAGTGGGAACAAGCCCACAAGATCCGAAGAGAGAAGACTCAATAGTTGGTGAAGAGTCAGCAAGCCTTAGAAGAATCACTTAAGGAGATTGGAGATCTCAAGTTGAAGGCTGGAATCAAGAAGGCTAGGTCTGAGCTGGGACTTAGTGAGGAAGGATCAGAGTCTTCAAGCAACAGTCTTGCTTTCTAGTTTGTTTTCTCTGTATTCAGATTACGTACGGACATGTTGTAGGAATCTTGGTTGTATGGTTTTCTTTTGGAAGACTTGTATCCTACGGGGAATTTTGTTATTCTTGCCTTGTGGGCTGATTTATGTGATGCGGTTTTTATTCAATTCTCTATTTCCTGTACATGCTGGCACTTGGGCCGTTACGGTTATCTGAATCTGATGTATGTGTAAAAGTTTTCTTAAGGTCGGGGGTCAAAATCCATCTGGGTTTCTTTGCTAAATACCGGAATCAGGGCATGAATGACCTTGAGATTGAAAGCATAAACAATTGCATTGCATACATATCACCATTCTTCTTGTTATGCAGGTATAAACACATGTTCCTAATGTCTTTTTTGTTTCAGGCACTTTCGTTGCAACAAGATTTCAAGGACAGGTTATTATCTTAATCAGATTTCTTGACAAAATGGCCAACTTGAGTCATAATTCCCAGAACATGAACTTTGAACAACTCCAGGCAGAGGTAGCTGAGATGAAGGCCCAGATGAGGCAATTCAGGGCAGAGGTACAAGCTTTGTCACAGGGCCAGAGATTCTTGAAGGAAGAGTTTGACATGATGAAAACTCAAATGAAGCTGTTGACAGGGATCATGAATGCCTTGCTAAAGAAAGAAAATGGCCAGCCGTCCACTTCTCCACCAGAAGGTCTTATTTCGCCCATCTCTTTGGGATTTCCACTGAACCAAGAGTTGTCAGGTGGACTCTCTCCACAGTTTGAGCTTCCTCATCAGCAATCACCACTTGGTCGTCCAGAAGAGCCCAGAGCAAAGATTAATCTTTCCTTTCTTGATTCAAATGAGATGAATGGTCCTATGTCAGTTACGGCCAAAGAAGTGAGCACTTTCTTTCCGCATCAAGGAACTTCCTCGGCTCCTACACCTTGGTTTCCCAAAGAAGGATTTTAGTAGATGTCAGGTGTATCTCCTCCAGTGGCGGCAACCCATTCTCGACAGAAGCAAGAAAGGGTTATTGATCCTGTGCCCATGTCTTATGCTGAGTTGTGCCCACAATTGCTCCAAATGGGATTGATTGAATGCCGTGAATTATCTCCTCCTACTGGTGAACTCCCCCAAGGTTGGAATCCTTATGCCTACTGTGTCTTTCACTCTGGAGCTCAAGGACATGATTTCAATGATTGCAGGGCATTCATGCTTCAGGTGCAAGACTTGGTTGATGACAGAGTAATTAACTTTAATCCAACTGACTTGAAAGTGTCACAAGTAAGCACCACAGAGGTGGCCAAGTTTCATTCTTCCGAAGTTATTACTCAGGATAAGTCTTTTAAAAAGCTACAACAACGATCTTCTTTGGTTCCTCGTCCGAATCTGGGTAAGAAAGTGTAGTGGCCAACTAGGCGCTCAAGGCAACATCAACAACAGACTGCTCAACCACAACGAAGGCCTTATCCATAGAGAGTGTTACCAATTGATCGTATTCTCGATCCCATCTCCATATCTTACACTGCCATGTTGCATCAACTGCTGAGGTTTGATTTAATCCAGTTGCGGAATTTGGCCCTACCAACAAGAATCTTCCAAAGGGATACGATGAAAATACGCGTTGCGAGTTTCACTCAGGGTCCCCGGGGCATGCAATAGAAGAATGCAGGGCTTTGAAATGGAATGTCCAAGATCTGATCAACTTGAAGGTCATCACACCAGGTGGTCAGCTAGGGAGGCAGAGACTCATGGACTAGAATTGATGCTTGTAGGCTTTAGCTCTTTCATGTATCTGGTTACCCTCAGGCTTGTTGAGGGAATCTTTGTTGATGTACTTATTCGTGTTGGTTTTCAGTACCTTGTATGACTTTGCTCTTGTGAGCCTTTCCCTATTATGTGTTTGGATTTCTGAGGCAGTGGTTTTCTTATCCATGCACTGGCACTCGGTCGCAGGATGGTTCTTATGGTGGATCTTGTTTGCAAAGTTTCTTTTGAGAGTGTTCTCTCATTTGCGGTGTTTCTGAGCAGTTGCATATCATAACATCTTGCATAACATATTATTCTATCTTTGTTTTTCAGGTACCCTGACAGTTTCTTATCTTTATTCCATTGTAGGCAACAATGTTAGCAAAGCAGAACCGGAATGACAGATCAGGTACAAGCTGAGCTCGTAGAATTGAAGGCTCGTATGGAGCAGTTCATGACCCTGATGACGGGGATGGCCCAGAGGAAAGAACAACTAAGGTTGATGGTCAAGCGGCCAGAGAATGAGATTCCAGAAGATGGCAATCAAAGAAATCATAATGGAGCTCCGGGCGGAGACAATGACCGTAATGTTGGCTACGTGGACGAACAGGAAGATCAGTTCACTTTGATTGATGATGAGATGGATCAACCTAATGCTGTTGTGGATCGTCGTTTCGACGAGCTTGCTGAGAAGATAGAGGCCATTAAATCTCAGAACTCTCTAGGTTTTGATGTTGTGGATTTGGGGTTAGTTCCTGGAGTGAAGATTCCTCACAAATTCAAACCTCCTGCTTTTGAAAAGTACAACGGAAACTCTTGTCCGAAAACTCACATCCAGTCTTACTTCGGGAAGATTTATGCTCACACGGATGATGAGAAGTTATGGATGTTCTACTTTCAAGATAGTCTATCTGGGGCATCTTTGGACTGGTATATAGGTCTGGACAAGAATGTTATCCGAAGCTGGAAGGACTTGGCTGAAGCTTTTGTGAAACAATACCAATTTAATCTTGACATGGCACCTAACCGTATTCAACTCCAGAGTCTTTCTCAGAAGAAGTCTGAAAGTTTCAAAGAGTATGCTCAGAGATGGCGAGAGATGGCCGCCCGAGTGCAACCTCCACTGCTAGAGAGAGAGATGGATGACATATTCATGAGCACTTTACATGGTGTATTTCTGGACCGTCTAGCTGCTTGTCCATCTACTGGATTTGCTGATATTGTGATCGCCGGCGAGCAGGTTGAGAGTTTGCTAAAGCTCGGGAAGATTCAAGACTACAATGCGTCAGGTTCAAGCACTAAGAAGCCCTTCGCCAATGGTCAGAGCAAGAATGAAGGGGAAGTTGGAGCAACATCCCATCAACGGGGAAAAGGTAGAGGATATCATCCATGCCATCAGTATGCAGCTTCTGTGGCTATGACCCCGAATAATTAGCCGAGGCATCAGACACGACAAAGGAACCCTCAACAGGGTCAACGTCAGCAAATGAGAGAATTAGTTCTTGACCCTCTACCAATGTCTTATACTGATGTACTTCAGCACCTGCTTCAGTTGAAGTTGGTTGAGCTTCGCAAGCTGTCCCCACCTCCTTATCCATTTCCAGAGGGATGGGATGCTAATGCCCATTGTGACTTTCATTCTGGGGCACCAGGACACCATATTGATGCATGTAAAGCTTTTCACCGCAAGGTACAAGATTTGATTGATTCGAAAGCTATTAATTTCGCTCTGTACAGATGAAGCAGAGGGTTTTGTCTTGGTCAGAGTGTGTCAGAGAAGAATTAAAGTAACCAAGCCAGAAGCATCAGTAATGGAAGTCAGTTGTTTTCTTCAGTGCATTTCCTCCCTACTGAGGGGAACTACGTCGCTATTATTCTTCATTGGTCTTTGGTCAATGGAGATACGTAGGCAGAAGATCGTCAGGTCTTTCCGAGCAAACTTATGTGTCAACTTCATTGCAGTGTCACTCTTTCCTTCAGACGTTTTGTGTCAATGTTTGAACGTCGAAGGCTTAAGGTCATAACAATTGAGAATGAAGTATGGTTCTGGGCACGTGGCCATTGGATTGAAGACTGCAGATCTTATCAGGGAAAAGTTTCTGACTACAGAAAGTATTCAAGATCAACAGGTCTAGACGGAGTCAAGTCTCCTCAACAATGGCATTGCTCAGTTTTCTTTACTGCATTTTCAGGTGTAGCTTTTATATGTTTGTTTGAACATTTGTATGCATGCATGAATTTTGTTTGTTCTTGAATGTTAATTAATGAAATGCACATGTCTTTCTTGGAGTAATTCATTCATATTTTACTTATAATTTTGTGTGTGCATTGCAATACCAACTGTTGTTCTTAAAAACTCTGTGATGGAGGATGACGAAATGAAAACGCAAAAATCTCCAATTGTGTGCTCTTGAATAAAACCATGTTGACGATGTACATGATTTGTTTCAAATTCCTAAACACCGGAGATATAAGGGAGATAAGCCTTCGTTTACCCCTTTGAGCCTTGAAGTAGGAGTTTCTTTTCGCATGAAATAAAACCCTAACATGTAACCTAGGGGCAAGGTAGAGGTCAGCTAGTTGGACTGAGCGTTCAGACTTTCACAAAGGAGTGTATTTGAAGATCCATTACCTTTCCTTCCAGCACATCAAGAGGTCCAAAGACCATAAACCACAATGGTTATACCAATCAAGAGGTCCAAAGACCGGAAACCACAACGGTTATCCATCATCGACTGAAAAGTGAGACAGTCACAACCCTTTTCAAAGAAATCAAGACAATCTGTGTCACACGATTTGTTCAAAGAAATAAAAAAGAAATAAGAGAAACAAAGCCCTCTAAGTCGAAAAAAAGAAAACAAATGAAAACAAACGGCTTAAGCAAAAGTTAGGGCATCCCGCTGGACTTCAAGGTAAAACAAAGATTCAAAAGGATCGGTCCAGGCAAAAGTTAGGGATAAGAAGAAAAAAAATGAAAGTGAAAAGACGAAAAGGATTATACAAGAAAGATCCTCAAACACGAATAAAGTCGTGTGATACAGACACAAAAGACAATAGGGGTGACTGACTCCCAACAACAAACTCAGTGGTGCTTAAATAGTTATTAGCATTGGTTCCTCAACCATCTCAAAATCCTTAGGAAAGGTGAGCGCTTGTGAACGCTAGTTGAACATAGGATTGAAGGACATCACGAAGAGGGGTGGGCATAAATAAACTTCGAGCCTATAGCCTTTGTTTCTATAACCGTGAACAAAGCCACGATACAACCCTCAAAAGTCCTAATTGAAACAGGGTTAATTCGAGAATGTGCCACCATGAGATAACGTTCCTGACTCCTACGAGTTATGCTAAAAGACCTTTGTTGGTATTGCATATGCATGTTTTATTTCAGAAAAACTTGTGTTATATCTTAGATAATGGTTCGTTCACAAACGACATATTTTCAATAAAAAACTTCAAGATTAACATGTGTGTTGCATTAGAACCTTCATTCTCTGAATAAAACATTTTCTGCTTGCATACATTAGTTCGGAAATCACAGAAGTTCACATGAGGAATTTCAGTCCAGAAACTTAAATCTTGCCAGGTGGAGGATTCTGAAACTTCTGAAGGACAATCATGGAAAAGTGCGCTTTTTCCGAGAAACTCCTATGCGATAAAGATTCTTCTAACCAGTTGGGTTAGATGCAGCCAGTCCAGGGCAATCACATTGAACAAATCTCTCACTATTCAGCCAAGCTGGGGGCAATTATCAGAGCATGGATGGTTGGAAGAAATCATTTTAGGGCCCATGCCGGGGCAAGTCATTCTCTAGAGCATATGAAGTCAGTCACTGCATGCCATCTTTGATGCGGAACACTGGGGCAGAATATCTCACGATGATGTAGGATCTGGCGTGAGTCTCTTTCGCTCAAATCCCTTTGTAGACCAGGAGGTCTGGGGCAGTTGTTTCAAGATTCAACGAATCCCTTAAAGAGTTTGAAGATGCCAGGTCTTCTATAAAATCCTCTTGAGTTGACATGTGAGCAATCAACCATTGCAAAAAACAAAAGATGTCACAAGAACATATTCCCCAAGCAGCTTAGTCTCCCTAGCAAGAGACACTTTGCAATGCCTATCTCCAGCAGAGGGTGATCCCTAGCATCCCCAGTAAAGTCTAAGCGGAAATTTTCCTCAGCTGAGTCAGAGTAGGATGATCTTCCCCAACAGAACTTCAAAGCCAGTTGAACAGTTCTCACCTCCAGGCGGAGTCTTTATAATCAGAGTAGGCTATTCCTAGCAAGCGGCTGAATTCCTAATTCCCCCACAGAGTTATAATTGTCAGAACTCTTTCCCTAGCAAAGATTATTTGACAAAGCATTTCCCCAGTCAAATTAAAAGATCGTTATTTCCACAGAGTTTCATGATTGGTGCGGAACCGTCATTGAAATATCCCCAGTTAGGTCGCCAATTTATTTTTGGCTAGTGTGACACAGTAATACAGACATTCGTTCACACTTCATTCCTCAACCAAGTATTTCCAAGATATCTTGGTCATTTCCTCAGCAGAATGTTAGTCAGAATGTTCTCAGACCCAATGGAGTTACAAATGGTATTCTCCCTTGCAGAGTTGTTACTCTCTTCTCAAATCAACTACTCTTGTATTGATCGCTTTGTCCCATGTCAACGGACCTATTGTGGATGGATCGCTTGATGCCACTCTCTTATTACATCACTTGATCTTGTTTGGTTTGCAAATCGCTTGATATTGCAACACCGTTAAAGTCCACCGTCGCTGTGGCAAGCCAATAGTCGCCTGGTGTCGTACCAAAAGACATGTTTGAGTCGTAAATCGCTTGATATTACGATCTCGTCTTCCGGGTTATGGATCGCTCGATACCATTTCCTTAGCAGATCGCTTGATCTTGTCCGAGTTGTAAATCGCTTGATATTACTCCTTGTTGTTTGAGTCGTGCTCATGTTCTTGGTTATGGATCGCTCGATACCATTTCCTTAGCAGATCGCTTGATCTTGTCCGAGTTGTAAATCGCTTGATATTACTCCTTGTTGTTTGAGCCGTGCTCATGTTCTTGGTTATGGATCGCTCGATACCATTTCCTTAGCAGATCGCTTGATCTTGTTGAGTTGTAAATCGCTTGATATTACCCCTCTTTGCTCGAGTCGTAAATCTCTTGATATTACGTTCTCACTTCCTGGCTATGGATCGCTTGATACCATTTCCTTGGCAGATTGCTTGATCT
This sequence comes from Lathyrus aphaca, assembly GCA_963966055.1. NCBI lineage: Eukaryota > Viridiplantae > Streptophyta > Magnoliopsida > Fabales > Fabaceae > Lathyrus > Lathyrus aphaca. The sequence goes on along the minus strand of OZ014519.1, from coordinate 101,017,216 downwards.
TGTTGAGTTGTAAATCACTTGATATTACTCCTCTTTGCTCGAGTCGTAAATCGCTTGATATTACGTTCTCGCTTCCTGGCTATAGATCGCTCGATGCCATTTCCTTAGCAGATTGCTTGATCTTATCCAACACTCGGACATGTTGAAGAGGTTTGAAGTCCTGACGGTGGAATTAAACGTCAAAATGTTTACTGGTCCTGGCGTAACAAGTTTCCTGAAAAGGACTCGTCTGTCTAGGTTTTTCTATCCAAGGTAACAATTCAGGAGCTCGTCTGCTTTGTCCCCGCTTCAGTCGCCAAAGCGTCATTTGGTTGAGTTTATTTCCCATTGCTTGCATTCTCCAGCAGAGTGCAAATTTCCGGTCTTCTGGGTATCCAATCACAATTTATCTTGAACGGTCGATAGCCCGTGCTACTGTCCTTTTCAGATTAACAGTTTCTTGAATATGGGCAGCTGTAATACCCCAAATTTGCCCTCTTCTGTTTAGCATCATCATCATATCATAATCATCATAAGCATGTCATGTCCTTAACATATTGCATAGAAAAATGAAGCATAGTACTTGCATGTTCTAGCATAAGGCATATGATCAACCATCCAGGAAATTTGAAGCACTACAAGGCAAAATCAAGAGCATGGTGACCTGGCAATAAGCTCTCAGGGCATGTTACAAGTTTGATATCATGGTCAAAGCCTAAAAAGGGAATGGGGATCAAAATCAGGTCAAAACGGTTGGCGCCGGGTTATTCTTGAGGTTTCCCACCAAAAGGAGGGAAAATTCAAAATTCACAGGCGTTAACCAGTTAACGGCTGCGAATTTTGAATTCCAGCAGCATTTTCAGCATGTGCTTGGCTCCAAATTTCCAAATTTCTGATTTTTATTCATTTTGAATTAAAGAGAAGGATCTAGATCATTTATCCAAACCTAATTCCATTGCTAAATCCTAATCACGTTACCAAACCATATTTTTTGGATCCCAAGCCTTAATTTTGGGCTCCAAACCTAAACCATATTTAATCCATTTCCCTCCAAACCAAAAGGGGCTCTCTCACAATTTTCATTCTCATTATGAATTTTCACACTTGTCTCTCACTTTTCTCTCATTTTTCTCTCCCACATTTTCCAAATTCACTCAAAGTTCCTCTTTGAAGATCACATAACCTTGACTTAAGGTGTGTAGATCTTGGAACTAGACCTCCATCCATAGCTTCTTTGCATCATTTTGCTGGTTTAATTGGTGATTCAGATATGGTTTGGGATCTAGAAGTGCTTTTGGATCCAAAATTCTGCATCAAGACCTTGCTCTTGCATTTATTTTGCATGGAGTGTGAAGCTTAGCACCAGATCTTCAAAGTTCTCCGCGAGATCTCTCATTTCCAGCTCAATCAACAACTACCAAAGCATACCTCAACTTTGTAGTTTGGTTAAATTCAGATCTAGCTCTGTTTTAGCTTATTTACATGCTTATGCTTTAGATCCACCACGTGCTTGTGTATTTGCTTGTGTTGCTTGATTTGATTGGTTGATTTGTGACCGGATCCATGTGCTAATGTTCATGAGTTTAATGATGCTATTTAATGTGAATTGATCCTCTTATTTCATGCTCAATTGATTGTTGGTCTGGTGTGAGATTAATTGGATAAGCTGGTTTGAGCTGATTTTCTGCAGGAAATTGCTGCTGTTTCTTTAGTGTTAACCAGTTAACGCTTTGGTTAACCAGTTAATGCACCTGTTTATGTACTGGTTTTCTGCATGTTTGGATTGGTTAACCGGTTAACGCTTTGGTTAACCAGTTAACACTATGCAGTGTGCCATTTTTGAGCTATTTTTAGCATGTTTGATCCCCTTACTTGTTTTAAATGCCATGGATCATTATATGATCTTTAAATATAATTGTTTAGGGTGATTTTCTTGCTGGTTGATGCATGCTTCCATGTTCTTGACACGTAAATGCTTGTGTGTGTAATGTGACATGTTGTTTGATCTTTGTTGATATGAGCTTTGAACATGCCATTTTCATGATTTTATTGATGAACATGTGCTGGATTTTGCTAACATTTGCAGGGGCTCATGGTAAGAGAAGTGTGGATGTTCATCCATATTTCGACTCTTCATCCTTTTCCTTTTAAGTTGCTTTCTCTTTGTGCTTTTTGATATTCCTTATGCCATCATGTGTTGCAACTCTTTTCTTCCCCCCTTTAGGAGCAAATTATCTCCTTTAGAGGAGTAAGTTGATTGCTAGCTTTCTTCTCCTATCTTTTTCTCCTCTTTGGTTCTTATTTTCTCTTAGGATAGTTGAAACCTCGCTAACCTTAGGACCACTTTTTGCATGCTAATATTAGGTTTAGTCTTTCCCCGTTTTAGACTTTTGCCTTTTTTCGCTCCTTTGGTTCTTTCTCTTCTCATCTCAAAACAAAACCTAAGAAAAACATTAATAAAGAAAGAAGTGACTTCTTGTGTAATAGCCTTATTCCATGGGGCATATGTATTCATTCCATCTTGGAATAGTGCATTTGTCTAGCATGATGCACAAGTAGGATCATGAAGTCATCTTCATCAAGAAAAACCCTAAAAAACACTTCTTCATCTTTAATCACTAAAACACCTAATAAATTCAACAAGTCAATGAATTTGGGCCCTTGCCCTTGGAAACAAGTCTTGGATAAATTCTCCTTACTTGGTGTGCTCGTTCTATTATTCCATCTTGGAATATAGTAGCAAGTACACATTCCATGGAAGAGAGCTTGAGTTCATTCTTTTGTTCCACATCAATAAAAGACTCATAAAAAACACAAACAAACAATAAGCGTCTTTCCTTTGGGAATTCTTTTCTCATCTCCTTCGCTCCGTCCGCAAACTTGCTTCTTCTTGTTATTATGCAAGACGGTTACGCACTCATCGTCCGAGTCTGCAACACTTGAGCATTGGCATAGGCAGTTCAAGCCTTAATTCACAAGAAACCTTTTCCCCCCCTAGTTAGGGGAACTACGACGACTCTGATCCTCATGTTCAGTGAGGTACGTAGGAAGCGGGGAAGGGCCCATTCGAGCACACTCTTTTATTTTCCCTACATTTTCCCTCTTTTATATTCTTTACATCCAGTTCAGTTTCAGTTTTGCAGCAACTTTCATTTCCTCACCCTTTGAAACAAATTTCTTTGCAAGCATGGATCCCGTCGGGTACGGCGGACAATCTGGGTGCTAATACCTTCCCATGTCATAATCGACTCCCAAACCCATATTTCTTTGGTTTGCAGGACCTTTTTCCTTCCTTTTCTTCGGTTTGTGCAGCATTACCATTCCCGTTCCTTCGGGATAAAAATGCCTGGCTGGCGACTCTAACCTCTTTTCTGCGCCACTTTCGCGTTTGTACCAGGATGGAAATCCGGGGAGCGACAAAGAGAGCCAAGGTTAATCCTATTACAAGCCCGGAAAGTGAAAATGTGTTCCTACAACAAATTGAGGAGTTGCATGCCTCCTTTGACCTTAGGGATATCCTAACTCAGAAGCTCGTACAGGAACCTACACATCCAGATGTACCTCAGATGTTGCAAAATGTCAAGCGCCTTAGTTGGAGATTACAGGATGTAGATTTTCCTAAGCTTTAGTCTTGTATGCATATGACTTGGATTACCCGCAGGCTTGTTGTGGGAATCCCCTCTCTCTTGATGTACTTTTTATTTCTTGACATATGAATTTGTACTTTGTGAGGACCTTTGTTATTTCAATTGTCTTCAGATTTACCTGAAGACTCTGGTTGTTATCCGTTGCACGGACACAAAATAAATGCCACCACCTCAAGTTTGAATGTCACACAGGATTTTCTCAACACCAGAATGGGAAAGTAATTGAGGCCTTGGGGATAAAAGGAACACATTACATTGCATACACATCATTTGCATTTCTTCTTTGATTTGCAGGTTTTCTACAGGTTGCTTAACTTATATGCATTTCAGGCAAAGATTGCGAGAGCTGCCAAGACCCGACATCTTCGACAAAATATCCTACATCGTTACGTAACTCGCAACAACCAGAGAATAATCATGGATGCTATGCAAACTGAGCTTAATGAGTTCCGTACCAGAATGGGGGAATTCATGGTCATGATGCAAGGGATGGCTCAGGGACAACAAGATTTGAGAAATCCAATTCAGGGGCTCAACCCTCCTCAGACCAATCAACCTGTAACCACTCCTGAGGTACAAGTGATTCCTCCCAACATCAACAATGGTCCATGTGGACCTCAAGTTTCAGAACCTGGCACAACAACCTTCGTCCCGGTACAAGATAGACAGGAAGATCAGTTCCCTTCTTTTAACAATGATATGGGGTTTGGCGAGGAAGGAAATTTTCAGGACTTCTTGATGCTTGCTGAGAAAGTCAGGGCCCTCGAGTGTAGAGATGCTCTGGGGATAGATGTGTCTGACATGGGTCTAGTCCCGGGGGTGGTTATTCCTCACAAATTTATGCCACCTACTTTTGACAAGTATAACGGTAGCTCCTGCCCTAAAACTCACTTGCAGGCGTTCTACCGAAAATTGCTGCCCATACTAGGGATGAAAAGCTCTGGATGTACTACTTCTAGGATAGTCTCTCAGGAGGATCCTTGGAATGATATATGAAGTTAGAGAGAAGCTCTGTGAGAAGCTGGAAGGAATTGGGAGAAGCATTCCTCAAGCAGTATCAGTATAATATCGACATGGCGCCAAGTCGCACTCAACTCCAGAGTCTGACTCAGAAAAAATCGGAGAGCTTCAAAGATTACGCACAGAGATGGCGTGAAGTGGCCGCTAGAGTGCAACCGCCTTTGCCGGAGAGAGAAATGGTATACCTGTTCCTAGATACCCTCCCTGGGCATTTCATGGAGAGGCGAGCTGGATGTTCCTCAAGTGGGTTCTCAGATATCATCTTGACTGGTGAGAGGGTAGAAAGCTGGATCAAGCAAGGGAAGATTCAAAACGGGGGCGCTTCAAATTCTGGTGTCAAGAAACCCTTCTTTAAGAGGAGAGAAGGAGAAACTGGGGCAGTGTACACGCAGAGGGGGGAAGGTAATAGAGGGATTTATCAACAAGTGGCCCTTGTCACTATATCAGCTCAACCTGTTCAACAGCAAGTCTAACCACCGCAGCCGCAACGCCAACATGGGTACCAACAGAGAGCTCCTCGTCCGTATTACCCCCAGAAGACCAGAGAAAGACATCTCGAAACTCCGCCAATGTCTTATTCACAGCTTTTGACGAATCTCCTACAACTCCAGATGATTCAACTACGAACTCTACAACCCCCGAAGCCAGGCCAAATCCCCGAGGGTTATGATACAAACGCCAGATGTGAATTTCATTCCGGAGCTCCCGGGCATACCACAAAAAACTGCAAAGCTCTGAAGCATGTGTTTCAAGACCTACTGGAATCTAAAGCGATTAATTTCGCTCCTGCTCCTAATGTAATACAAAACCCCATGCCTCCCCATGGGGGTACAGTGGGGGCAATTGACGATAGGGAGAATCTAAACTTGGTGTGTGATATCGACGACCTGCAAACTCCGCTGAATGTTGTTAAAGCATGTTTGGCCCAGAGAGGTGTGTTTACAGGTTGTGGAAGTGATTGTCCAGGGTGTGTTGAAGCTCCAAATGGTTGTGAGCAGTTGAAAACAGAGATCCAAAGTATAATTAATGAAGGGGTTTTACAGTTTGACAAAGTTGTAAAGGAAAACGAAGTCTCCACAGTAACCATTTTCTATAATCCATCTCAAGTTCCCACGCGGGCCAGAGTGGCACCGATAACGATTACCACTGCAGGGCTAGTAATGTATCAGAGTGATAAAGCCATTCCATGGAATTATGGTGGCGAAGTGTATTGTAACGGCCAGAAGAAAGATTTGGCCACATCTAGCACGACCCCAGCTCAAGTAGAAAACGTTGGAGTAGGGGGCTTTACTAGAAGTGGAAGGTTATTTGCGCCGGAAACACTAAGAAATAGTGTGATACCACCCAGAGACACCGCAGAAGCCCAGACTAAGGCAAGAGGGAAGCAACTAGTGGTTGTCAATGAGCCCATGCCAGTGACTGATCCAGACATTATATTTGATAAATAAGCTGAAGAATTTTTGAGAATTATCAAAAAGAGAGATTACAAGATTGTGGACCATCTGCAGCAGACCCCAACGAAGATTTCCATCTAGTCTTTGCTAATGTGTTACGTTTCCTACATGAAAGCTCTCTTGAATATCTTGAAAAAGGCTTATGTTCCTCAGGATATCTCGGTAAATCAATTAGAAGTGGTGGTATCCAGTGTCAATTCCAGTCATGGATTGGGTTTTACAGACATGGATCTAACATCTGAAGGTCATTCTCATAATCGGGTGCTGCATATCTCTTTAGAGTGTAAAGGTGCAGTACTTTCTCACGTGTTGGTAGATACCGGATCATCGTTGAATGTTCTGCCCAAGAAGGCATTGATGAAGTTGGATTATGATGGAGTAGTTCTAAAGCCCAGCGACCTGGTGGTTAGAGCATTTGATGGGTCGAGAAGGTCAGTGTTCGGGGAGGTGGATTTACCAATTAAAGTAGGTTCACAAATCTTCAATACCACATTCTACGTGATGGATATACAACCTGCATATAGTTGTTTGTTGGGAAGGCCTTGGATACATTCAGCAGGAGCAGTATCATCCACACTTCATCAAAAGCTGAAATTCTTCTGGGAGGGCCAAATTGTGACAGTTAATGGGGAAGAAGACATCTTCGTCAGTCATCTAGCTTCATTCATGTATGTGGAGATGGATGGCGAGATAGTTGAGACTCCATGTCAGGCTTTTGAGCCCCTGAAAACTGAACAAGCATTTGCACTGGTAGCTTCTTCTGAAGAACCAATGAATGGGGTTTCCATAGCCTCTTATAAGCAAGCTCTTGAGGTGGTAGAGTCGGGGATGCGAGAAGGCTGGGGCAGTCCAGTAGAAGCGCCAGAAAAGAAAGATATGTTTGGGATTGGTTACCATCCTGGGTAGTCATCATCTGGACCGAGTGCTAGAGGTCGTCAAGGCCCGATTACTTTCACGAGTGCGGGAGTGGTGGATTATGGAAGCATCAGTGTCGTGCAAGACGACGCAGTTGATAGTGACTGTGACTTAGATGAGTGGATTAGGCCTTCTGCTCCAGGGACTCAACTTAGCAACTGGTCGTCTCGAAGGCTTATCTTAGTCACCTCCTTCAAAGAGTAATAATCTTTGTTTCTGTCTTTTTTGTACTCAAGCACTATGTCTTGCTCAGGGCATAATAGCTTTTTGTAAGGGTTCTTTTGTTCCTAACACAATTCATAATCATAAATAAAGCTGACGTTGCACATTCATCCATGTTGTTCTTTGCCTTTCATTTTTTGCTATTGTTTTTCAAAAAGAAAGAAAAGTTTTAAAATAGCAATGTTTCTAATTTTCTCAAGCTTTTTCTAAAGCCTTGCATGAATCACCATTCATGCAGGTGCTTGTCACCAGATCTTATCAATGATGACCCTGTTATGGCTAAGTATGACTTTGACAATCCAATTTATCAAGCCAATGAGGAAGGTGAAGAAGATTGCGAACTACCTGAAGAGTTAGCCAGACTGCTTAAACAGGAGGAAAAGATGATTCAGCCGCATGAAGAGGTCGTCGGAGTGATAAGCCTGGTGTCGCTCCAACCAAATGAGGCTAAGTCAAATGGGGTACAGAAGCGAACGGTCGGCGAAAGGAGAAAGAATGAATAGAGTCGCCAGCTAGGCATTTTTATCCCGAAGGAATGGTAATGCTGCATAAACCTAGGAAGAGATGGATAAGATGGTTGCGAACCAGAGAAACTGAGAAAGGGGGTTGGTTACAACCTGGGAAGGTATTAGCACCCAGATTGTCCGTCGTACTCGACGGGATCCACGCTTAAAATATTTGTGTTTTAAAGGGGTAGTGTCAGTGCAATCTGTGTATCAAACCTGGAAAAGAATGCAAGTGTCAGTGTAAAAGAAAAGTGAAGTGTATATGAGAAAGTGTCAGTGTAAGAACAAGAGTGAAATGCTCAAGACTATGAGGCTTAAAGAATAATGCTGGAAGGAGGGGGAATATACAGAGAATTTTGTTTGATAACTGTTAAGTTATGCCTACGTATCCTCTCGTGCAATGAGGAAGTCAGAACACCGTAGTTCGACTCAAAGAGACTTAAAGATAAATTGACTTGTGAACTGCTTACTTGTTTATGCTCAAGTGTATGACCTGTCTGGCTTAGGTGCAAACTGTCTTGCATTAGACGGAAGAAGCAAGTTCTCGTCTGTGAGTGAGTATGATGAGAAAAGAATCCCGGAGGAGACGATTATTGTTTGTTTTTGAGTTTTCAATCTTTTATTGCCTTTGAAGTTTGTCATAAGAAAATGAGCTTAAGCCTAAACCAAGGGTTAGTAAACTCATCACATCCTCCCTCTGATTAGGGGTAATGAGAATACCCTAAGTATGAGATAAACACCTCACACTTAGTCACCATGATGTAGGATTAAGATCATTAACCTACTTGTAGTTATTTAGATGTTTTTGTTGTTTTTGTTTAGTGTTGAGTAATGAGATTAAGCCATAATCAAGGATTTAATGGACCCATTACACCATCCTAATAGAAGGATAATAGATGAGAACATTTAAGCTGAGAAAGACTCCTCAACTTAATCCATGATTAGGGATTAACCTCATGACAAAACATTTAAGCTGGGCCACTCATTCGCGCGTGGGTCAACCAGGGTCAACAAGATCTATGGCTCACATTCAAACTGAGCCCTAATCACAATTAAGGCATTAATGACTTTCAGGTGGCCGGAAATGACCTCCGGTCATCTTCTCCGGCCACACCCTTCCCTGAAAATTGCTATCTCTCTCCCCAAGCTCCTAAAACCTAATCTCTCTGCCCAGAATCCATCCCCACGCATCACCCAACAAGAAACACCCACTAAAACAAATTTATTTCACATATTCAAGCTGAATCGAAGCAAATTAGTTCTAGGTCAAAAAATTTCAGAGAGCTCATACATGCTTAATACTTGACTATTTTCGAAACCAAACACATCAGCATTAATAGTGAATCATGGAGAATCAATTAGTAACTTAAAAACACGTTTCTGGAAAAATTGTTCTTGAGCTCACCTGAACTGGAGCTTTGAACTTTGGAGATTTCTGGTTGCTTCTTTGGTCCAAAATGCCTTTAATGAACCTCCTTAGAAGTTTGCAATGCTTGTTTGGAATTTTTTATGGCTGGTTTAAGAGATTGATGAAGTTCTGACCAAGGGGAGTGAAAAATCGTATTTCTGTTTGGGAGGATTTCAGGATCAAATGATGGTTGGGAAATGATCAGAGGATCATGGTGAGTGATTCTATGAAGTTTGTTTTGAGGTTTGTGGCTTGTGTATTGAGTTTCGAAAGAAAATGCACAAAGAGGGATTTTGGAGAATGCTGACTTGTGGGAGGTTTCAGGCTGTGTTGTGTCTTGTGTTGAGTTCCATTTTGTCCATGTATCAAGTTTGGATAGGTCAGAGAGTTGTTGCTGGCCTATGTTGATTGGTATGGGCTATTTTGCCAAAAGTCAATGTTAGGTGTCCTTTGAGGTATGGGTCATTGCAGGCTGGATTAGGGGCATGGCTTGGTTCAGCTGAGATCATGGAATGCTTATGGATCAGATTTTGTGAACTGAGGCAAGTGGATAAGAAGCTTTGGGTCATTTTGCAAATTGGTACAACTTTGGCCCCTTTGTGATTTCTTGAAGCATAAGTCATGATACTTGGAGATTCTTTGGTGCATTCTGATTTTTAGGCCATGGTTTATGTTTGTGTAATGCATAGAAGTCCATTTGAAGTCACATTTTTCCTTGGCATGAGGTTTTGCAACTTTCCCTCTTTGGTACAAAAGTGAAAATTAAGTGATTTTTCCCAACTTTGACAAGCCATAACTTTTGATCCAAAATGAATTAGAATGAGTTCTTGTACTTTTTGAAAATGGGAGGATCCATTCTACAACTTTCATGACCAAAGTTCTTTCATTTGAAGCATTTTTGAATCAAAAAGAGGTGGTTGAAAAACTTTCCCAAAATGGCAAGTTTTCATTACAAGTCACTTTCCCAAAAAGGCAACTTTGCAAAAGGCTTGAAATTTTCCAATTTTGTGAACTTCTAACACCTTCTATGACCAAATAAAGATCATACACATTCAAAATGATGGAGAATGCCCTTTGGTTGGGTCACTGGGGGCCTCAGATGCCCTGATTTTGCACTGACTTGCTCAAGAAGTCATCTCTTGATCAGATGCCTTCCCCATTGAATTTCTTCATGAAAATTGATATGCATGATCCTTATAACATATAGAGGCCAATAGAAACAAGAATGGCCAAAAAATTTGGAGTTATGGCCTCTGAAACCAAAACCCTAATTTTAGGTCATTTGTGTAGTTAAGCCTGGCTCTGCCTCCATGCCTTTCTCAGTTCTTGTGATTCTTTGACTTCCTTGGACTTGTGAGGATATAATATGATACTTGAACATATATGGACCCCTTTTAAGTGATTGATGACCTTTGGAGTTGCTCAAATGGCTCAGGGATGGCTCAGATCCCAAACCCTAGATGCAGATGACTTAGAAACAATGCAGTGAAGCAAAAATGCAATATGAGATGCTATGATTGAACTTATGCACATGAAAAGATCACAAGCCATGGTGAAATGGGTGAGGGAAAAAATTTGGGGTGTTTACAGCTGCCCCTGTTCAAACATGAGTTAGCTGTGCAGGATGTAAGCAACGACTTAACAGGCAAACAAGATAACTTATGGTTGAATACCAAAGACAGTCCGAAATTTGCACTCACTGAATAAAGAAGAAAAGGGATATAGATTATAAAAGGAAGTAAAGTATAAATATAAAGTGCGGGCGACGGAGGACGACCGTCGAGCAGAGGACGGTTGCTGGGGATAAAGCACTGACGGGGACGACCGACATGCTGGGGAAAATGCGGGAAATAAAGCAATGACGGGGAAGGCCGACAAGCTGGGGATATAAGTGATTATGATAGGGACGTCCATCAGGTAAAGCTATAAGACTCTCTGGGGATTATAGGTAAATGATGGGGACGACCATCAAGCCCAAGGCATAAATGAAATAAATGATGAGGTACGGTCATCAAAGGTGGAGGACGATCACCTAGCAAGGGACGGCTACTCTGTTGGGGATAAGATGAGGGACGGTCATCTATTTGTGAAGGACGATCACTTGGCAAGGTCCGGTTGCCAAAAGCATCACGACATAGGACGAATGTCGGGTGAAAAGGTCGACGATGGGGACGGCCATCGGATAAGCATGATGAAGGACGATCATCAAGAGGTGAAGGACGATCACCTAGCAGGGTACGACTGCTCTCAGGGTTTATCATGACATAGGGAGAATGCCAGATAACAAGGTCAACAATGGGGACGACCATCGGATAGAATGATGAAGGACGATCATCAAGGGGTGAAGGACGATCACCTAGCAGGGGACGGCTGCTAACAATATCATGACATAGGACGAATGTCGGATAGAAAGGGGTTCTAATGAATAGAGACTCCTCTGGGAATGATGAAGGACGATCATCGAAAAGGTGAAGGACGATCACCTGGCAGGGTACGGCTGCCGAAAAGGTATCATGACATAGGACGAATGTCAGATAAAAAGAAAATAGTTTAACAAGTTTTGTTGGGGACTCTTCTGGGGAAGGGTACACAGACGAGTGTCTAAATTTAAGAGGACATAAATGTTTGACACGGTGTATAGATTAAAAATGCGGACGAGCATCCTTAAGACTATGATACGGACGAGTATCAGTAGAAACAAACGCTTGACGCATGTTCAGAGATGATGATACGGACGAGTACCAACTAGTTAACAAAGAACACGGACGAGTGTCGAATCTGAGGGGATATAAGTGGTATATACAAGATACGGACGAGTATCTGTATGAGTGAAAAAGTGATGAGTGAAGACACGGACAAATGTCCAACCTGCTGGGGAGAGTGCGTCACAATCAGGTGTCGGAAAAAGTGTATTATAAACAAGTATTTGATTTACAAAGGGTTCAGGTAACTATGTTGGGGAAGGTGACACGGACGGGTGCCAAGGAATTGTATATACATGAATTTGTGAGTGCAAAGGGGACGTTTTGGCTTTCTACTGGGGATATGACACGGACGGGTGTCAAGAAGTATCTGTACTGTATAAGCATCCGTTTGCTCAGGCAATTTACTGGGGCATGACGACACGGACGAGTGCCAAAAGGAGTGTGTATCTGTATCTGTAAGGGAAATGTTTTGGCTCTCTGGTGGGAAATTGGGAAATATTCTGTATATTGTTGAGGGATTGTCAGTATTCACAAGTGTTTGATTCAGAACATGGCTTATGATTATGCAATATGTTTGATTTTTGCCGTAATGCTCCGTATTAGACGGAATGCTACGCTCTGTGGAAAATATGATGCGAATGCTATGATTATGCAAAGATGCCGATCCGGGGTTCGGGTCCCATTGCCGTGGAGATCTTTGGCTGATCTGCTTGAAGTGGATGTCCCAGCTGGGGATGAGATCATTGGTAGATCTGATATATACGACTCTGTATGGGGAAGTAGGTTATTGATAGACCTATCTTGGTAATGAGAGATTTAGCTGGGGTTTATGCGAGCTTTCTGTCACTCTGTTTGTGAGATCTTCAGGCATTGCTCTTTTGGATAGAGACTTAAGCTCTGTGGGGAGATAGTTCCCTGTCTAGCACTTGGCTGGGGGAGGAGAAAGATCACTGAAAGATCTTCCTAGAGATTTCTATGGGGATCCCGCTGAGGATGATGCTTGACAACTCAGCTGGGGATATGAACACCTTCAGGTGCTGCTCTTTGAAGGAAATGTTGGGGAAGTGATGCCTGGCAACTCTGATGGGAAGAAAGCGTCTCTGATGCTGTTCGGAAGGTGTGCTGAGGAAACAATGATTTGGCAGCCTACTGGGGAGAAGCTTCCATGCCCCATGTTGCGCTTTGGATACCTGCAATCCTGTAAAGACAAAGAAACGCACAAGTACCCCGAGGTATCCCTTACTGGATTCCATCATAGGAGTTTAGACACTCCCGGGAGTAAGTATATTTCCCGTAAGCACGTATTTTTAGAAGGGTAGCATCTGTATTTATGCAATCAGTATCTTAAAGATATCGGACATTTTGCAAATAAAAGAGTTCGAGACAGTGTGTGACCAAAAATCTGATTTTATTAATTTGTGTGCCCTGAATTGGCAAGATATAGTCATAGAAACAAATCCCCTAAAATGAGGAAATTGTCACAAATTGAGAAACAAAAGATGCTGGCAATGCTGATGACGCTTCAAGGAGCTTCCCTTTTGCTATGACTCGTATGACATTGTCGTTCTTCTCATCTTGCTTTCTAAAGAAGGCTGATTTTGATCGACGTTCGAACCTTTTGAAGCTTACCATGTTGTAAATGATACAGATGAATTCATAATGCAGTTGTTCGCTTATTCCCTTATTTTGCGTGGATCGCCCTTTCAGGTTTTCGATCCACCGGGATACCCATTTTTTGCCTGAGTTGTCCAATACGGCTTTTCAACTCAGCGGGTGTACATTTTTTTATTTGTTTTCCCTTATTTTTTCCCGAGTCTTTTATTCTGTTTTTGACTCGCTGGGATGCCCTATTTTTGCCTGGACTTACATTCTGTTTTTATGTCCAGCGGGTCATTTTATGCGAAGTATTTTTTAACTGCATCTGAATTCACAGGGGACAGGAAGTCTTCACCATCCATAGTACTGAGCATCAGTGCTCTGCCCGAGAAAACTTTCTTTACTATGAATGGACCATCATAATTCGGAGTCCACTTGCCCCTGTGGTCTGTATGAGGAGGAAGGAGTCTTTTCAGCACAAGATCTCCTACTTGGTACTCTCGAAGCCTGACTTTCTGATCGAAGGCTTTCTTCATTCTTTTCTGATATAACTGCCCATGACAGATTGCAGCTAATCTCTTTTCTTCAATCAAATTCAGTTGTTCGTATCGGGATCGGACCCACTTTGCCTCATTCAACTTAACATCCATCAGTACCCGTAGGGAGGGTAATTCAACTTCAACAGGTAGGACTGCCTCCATACCATACACAAGCTGATACGGTGTTGCCCCAGTGGATGTTCTTATTGACGTACGGTACCCATGCAAAGCAAACGGTAGCATTTCATGCCAATCCTTGTAGGTGACCACCATCTTCTGTACAATCTTCTTGATATTCTTGTTAGCTGCCTCAACAGCGCCGTTCATCTTTGGCCTGTAAGGAGAAGAATTGTGATGTTGGATCTTGAAGTCCCGACATAGCTCTGCCATCATTTTATTGTTTAAGTTGGAACCATTATCAGTAATGATTCGCTCGGGAACTCCGTACCGACAGATGATGTCTCTCTTCCGAAATCGGGCTACCACCTGCCTTGTAACATTCGCATATGAAGCTGCTTCAACCCACTTGGTGAAATAGTCAATGGCAACCAGGATGAATCTGTGGCCATTTGAAGCAGTCGGTTCAATCTTGCCAATCATATCAATGCCCCACATGGCAAAGGGCCAGGGTGAAGACATCACATTCAAAGGATTGGGAGGCACATGCACTTTATCCGCATAAATCTGGCATTTATGGCATTTTCTGGCATAGGCACAACAGTCTGCATCCCTTGTGATCCAGTAATAGCCTGATCTTAGCAACGTTTTAGCCATAGCATGCCCTCCAGCATGGGTACCAAATGATCCTTCGTGCACCTCGTGCATCAACAAGTCTGCTTCTGTCCTATCAACGCATCTGAGGAGTACCATATCAAAGTTTCTCTTGTACAAGGAACCGTTACTATTCAGGAAGAAACTACCAGCTAGCCTTCTTAATGTCTTCTTGTCATTGGAAGATGCCCCAGGTGGGTATGTTTGATCCTCCAAGAAGCACTTAATGTCATGGAACCAAGGCTTATCATCTTTAACAACATCTGCTGAGAACACATATGCTGGTCTGTCAAGTCTGGATACTGAGATCCGAGGTACAAAGTTGGCAGCTTGAACTTTGATCATGGATGAAATGGTAGCCAGAGCATCTGCAAATTGATTTTCGTCTCGAGGGATATACTCAAGCTTGACCGTTGTGAAGAAAGTCAATAACCTCCTTGTATAATCCCGGTAAGGTATCAGATGATCTTGGTGGGTGTACCATTTGCCGTTGGTTTGATTGATTACCAGAGCTGAATCTCCGAATACAGTCAAAGTCTTGATCCTGAGGTCAATGGCTTCCTCAAGACCCATAATACAAGCTTCGTATTCAGCTTCGTTGTTAGTGCAGTTGAATGTGAGTTTTGCCGAGAAAGGCATGTGAACTCCCTTAGGTGTAATGAGTACTGCACCAACACCACGACCATTCATGTTAACAACCCCATCAAACATCATCGTCCATTCTTCTTCCGGGTCAGGCCCTTCAGTGTGAACAGGCTCTTCATGATCTTTTGCTTTTATGAACATGCTGTCTTCATCAGGGAAGTCAAATCTCATAGGCTGGTAATCGTCAATGGGTTGCTCAGCGAGATAATCAGACAATACACTGCCTTTGATGGCCTTCTGAGATGTGTACTGAATATCATATTCTGTGAGGATCATTTGCCATCTTGCAACCCGTCCGGTAAGTGCTGGCTTCTCAAAAATGTACTTAACTGAATCCATCTTCGAGATCAATAAAGTAGTGTGGGTCAACATATACTGCCTTAGTCGGCGAGCAGCCCACGCTAAAGCACATCAAGTTTTCTCGAGCAGTGAATAACGTTGTTCACAGTCGGTAAACTTTTTGCTTAGGTAGTATATTGCATACTCTTTTCGACCAGACTCGTCATGCTGGCCCAGCACACACCCCATTGACTCTTCTAACACTGTCAAGTACATGATTAGAGGTCTTCCTTCAACTGGAGGCATACGGATTGGAGGCTCTTGCAAGTATTCCTTGATTTTGTCAAAAGCCCTCTGGCAGTCTTCGTTCCACCTGACCGTTTGTTCTTTTCTTAACAACTTGAACAAAGGTTCACATGTTGCTGTAAGGTGAGATATGAACCTCGAAATGTAGTTCAATCTACCTAAGAACCCCCGAACTTCTTTTTCTGACTTCGGTGTAGGCATTTCTTGAATGGCCTTGACTTTATCAGGGTCAACTTCAATCCCTTTCTCACTTACAATAAATCTCAGCAGCTTACCGGATCGCACCCCGAATGTGCATTTGTTGGGGTTTAACTTCAGTTGGTACTTCCTTAGACGCTTGAATAGCTTCAGTAGGTTCACCAGGTGGTCCTCTTCTGTAAGGGACTTGGCAATCATGTCATCCACATAACATTCAATTTCTTTGTGGATCATGTCGTGGAATAATGTAACCATAGCCCGTTGATAAGTGGCACCCGCATTCTTCAGTCCGAATGGCATCACCTTATAACAGAACGTGCCCCAGGGCGTGATGAAAGTTGTCTTCTCCATGTCTTCAGGTGACATCTTGATCTGATTGTATCCTGAAAATCCATCCATGAAGGAGAATACCGATAACTAAGCCGTATTGTCGACCAATACATCAATGTGAGGTAATGGGAAGTCATCTTTTGGGCTGGCTCTGTTCAAGTCCCGGTAATCCACACACATCCTCACCTTGCCGTCTTTCTTAGGCATAGGTACAATATTAGCAACCCACGGCGGGTAGCTAGTCACAGCAAGGAATCCGGCGTCCCACTGTTTTTGTACTTCTTCCTTTATCTTCATTGCCATATCTGGGCGAGTACGGCGCAACTTCTGTTTTACTGGCGGACAATCTTCTTTCAGAGGCAGCTGGTGCATGACAATGTCGGTGTCCAACCCTGGCATATCCTGATAAGACCAAGCGAAAACATCCACATATTCCCGAAGCATGTCAATCAGTTGCTCTTTCACTGAATTTGCAGGCAGGCCCCGATCTTAACTTCTTTCACGTCTTCTTCCGTACCAAGATTAACCGTTTCAATCTCCTCCTGATGAGGAGTGATAACCTTCTCCTCTTGCCTTAACAACCTGGATAGCTCTTCAGGTAGCTCATAATCTTCTTCAACCCCTTCATCATCTTGATTAATTGGATTGTCAAAGTCATACAAAGTCATAGCAGTGTTGTTGTCGGTGCAGTCTGGAGGGCACTCTCTGCAAGGTTTTAGATTGGTTTATTTCAGTGATCAATTTTAATCTTGTTCAGAAAAAAGTGAAAATGAAGTTATTTATTTTGAAAAGCATTGCCATTTTATTTTTGTACAAAAAGAAAAAATGAAAAGACAGTGAGCGAAAAAGAGACTCGTTTGCAAAAGATGTCCGATATTCATTGATTGATCTATTTGCACAAAATTACAAGATGGCCCGATTACAAAATGAGTCTTGACATCTTGGGCAAGATGCAAGACTTGATGCATGCTTTAAAATACAGGAAATAATAATTACTCTGCACGAGTAACCCTTATAATTTCCTGGGAAGACCAGTTAAGGACTTGGCTCCCTGGGATCCTTGGACATATCCAGCTCTCCAGGTCGCGGTCCCTTTCCTCCTCGTCTTCCAAGTTGTTCACGGAATCCGGGGTAAGCATTCTCCCGCTGACAAAATTGGGCTCTTTAGCAGCCTCTGATTGATCTTGCTGAGTTGGTCTGTAACCCAACCCAAATCTGTCTTCTTTCTTTTCCACGGGCAACAGCTTGCCCCAGCCTTGGGCAATACCCTCTTCAACAACCTTCCGGGCTTGCTGATATGACGTTATGGAGGTTCCCAGTACAAAAGATGCTTCATTAATGTTCAGGGCCTCAAACCCCTGGCTCATGGTTTCATGGATTTCTCCATCCATTTCTATGTACTTGTACGTAGCCAGATGGCTAACAAAGATGTCTTCCTCCCCATAGATGGTGATGATCTGGCCTTCCCACTTGAATTTCAGCTTCTGGTGAAGGGTAGACGTAACAGCGCCAGCGGCGTGGATCCAGGGTCTTCCCAACAAACAGCTGTAGGCCGGCTGAATGTCCATCACATAGAAGGTAGTTTTGAAGGTCTGCGGGCCAATCATCACAGGCAGATCAATCTCTCCAAGCACTGATCTTTTAGAGCCATCAAATGCTCTCACCACCAAATTACTCGGACGTAGTGCCAAGCCATCATACTCCAGCTTCACCAAGGCTTTCTTTGGTAGAACATTGAGTGACGACCCAGTGTCCACCAGTACATGAGATAGAACAACACCTTTGCATTCCAAGGTGATATGTAAAGCCTTGTTGTGGTTACGTCCCTCTGTTGTTAAGTCAGTATTGGTGAAGCCCAGTCCGTGACTGGTGTTGACATTTGCCACCACAGTTCTAGCTGATTAACAGTGATCTCCTCTGGCACGTACGCTGCGTGCAGGACTTTTAATAACGCATTCCTGTGAGCTTCAGAACACATCAACAGTGATAATATGGAGATTTTTGAGGGAGTTTGGTGAAGCTGATCCACCACCTTGTAATCACTTCTTTTTATGATTCTCATAAACTCGTCTACATCTTGTTCAAAAGATAACTTCTGAGTTTCTTTGACAGTTGGCTCTTCAGATGCCACACTCTTTCCTTTTGCTTTGGCAACAGCTTCTGCTTCAGCATTAGGTCTTTGAGTTTGCGAGGCAAAAAGGTGTCCGCTTCTGGTGAAGCCTCCGCCTCCCCCAACATTATCAATTTGTGGAGAAGAGGTTGAAGAATCCAAAGTGATTTTCTCCCCATTGCAGTAGAGATCAGAGCCATAATGCCAAGGTATGGCATTACTGCTTTCATATGGAACTGGTCCAGGCACCGTAATAGTAACCAGACTGACTGCTGCAGAGGAGGGTACTGTAATGGTGTGCGGATCGTAGTAAATCGTGACCGGTGACCTGGCAGGAGGTGCCACTGTTTGTTGTTGGAAATTGTTGTTTGGAGGAACATCTGATGGATCATAGTAGATGGTGACTGCTGAGACATCTTCATTAATTTCTGTTGGCGTTGTAGAAGATTCTGCTAAAAAAGTGGATGTTGATGTTGTAGAAGAAATGGTTGTTGAAATCTGACTTGTTGAAGTGATGGACGAGGCCATTGCTGATGATATTGATGAATCGGTGGGAATGATTGTTGCTGCTGTTGTAGAAGAATCAGGAATTGTTGTTAAAGGAATTGCTGGATTTGTAGGCGCCGTTGTTGAGATTTGAAGGATACCATCCTTGATAAGACCATCTATGCCGCTTCTCAAATTTTCACACCCGTTGACTGCAATGTTGCAATACCCACAACCGAGCTCACACCCGGGGAACACCTGGCACTCTAGAAGCTGAGCTTTAATTTCGACCAGAGGTGTTCGAATTTGTGCAACACTGGTGATCAGAGTAGATGGTTTGTCTTCCTCAATGGCATTAATCCTTGGCCCACCATGATTAGGCATAGGATTCCTGTTGACATTTGGAGGAGGTGCGAAGTTGAGGGCCTTAGAATCTATAAGATCTTGAACTTTCATTTGCAATGCCCTGCATTTTTCCGTATTGTGGCCAGGTGCATTGGAATGGAAAGCACACCTGGAGTTGACATCGTAATTCTTAGGGAGATTGGAGGGATCTGGAGGTGCCAATGTCCTTAACTCAACCAAGTTAAGCTTCAGGAGTTGTGGCAATAAGGCAGCATAAGGCATAGGGATAGGGTCAATCACCCTGTTTGCCTGTGATGGTCTTTGTTGGAAGGGTCTTTGTTGTTGATTGCTATTGTTGTTGTTGTAGGTTCTCTGTTGCGGATACTGAACTTGCTGTTGATAATGTGGTTGTTGTGGTTGTTGATATGCTGATTGCTGAGGAATTGGAGCTGGAATAGTGACAACTGCTACTGATCTGTGAACATACTGAGGTCTAATCCTGCTGGCATGAATGGCATTTGTCTCTCCGGTCCTTCGAGGTCCCACAAAAGGTTTCCTGGGATTACTGGACGAACTTGCACCATTATCAGAAATTTTGCCCATTTTTAATAGACTTTCAATTCTTTCACCGGCTATAACTACGTCAGCAAAAGTGGTGGAAGAAAAGGCAGCCAGCCTATCAATATATGTTCCTTGCAAAGTATTCATGAACATGTCGACCATTTCTCTTTCCGACATGGGTGGCTGGACAGCAGCAGCAAGCTGTCTCCACCTTTGGGCATATTCCCTGAAGCTTTCTCTGGAGGATTGAGACATTCCCATCAGAAGGGTCCTGTTAGGGTCCATGTCCAGATTGTACTGATACTGCCTGATGAAAGCTTCAGCTAAGTCCTTCCAGCATCTGATGGTAGCTCTGGTCAGGTGTGAATACCACTCTCTTGAAGCCCCAGTCAAACTGTCTTCAAAGTAGAACATCCACAACTTTTCATCCATGGTATATGCTTTAAGTCTCCCCAGGAAAGAATGCAGGTGAGTTCATGGACAAGAGGTTCCATTGTATTTCTCGAAGCACGGGGGTTTGAACTTGTGGGGAATTCTCACCCCATCCACTAACCCCATATCCATTACATTGAAGCCCAAGGAATTTTGAGACTCCAAAGATCTCAATTTCTCAGCAATTTCATCAAACCTCCGGTCATAGACTTCATCTCCTGCTCCCATGACAGTAAACTGCTCCTCTTGGGGATCTTCTTGCAAGATTCTCCCCCCAGTAGTATTTCCTTGCACATTTCCCGGGATGTTGACTTCCGGATCTAGATGAGGTCCAAATACTGGTGGATTGACATGAGGCTGACCCCTCTCATTGTTGCTAGTTCCTCCAGTGCCAGGATGAGGTTCCTCGAGAGTTTGTCTTTCTACCAATGCCCTTAACCTTTCTTGGCTCTGGGCCAAGCCCCACATCACAGTCATGAATTGGGCCATTTGGTTTCTCATCTCCACTCTTTCATTAGCCATCTGGGTTCTGACCTCAGTCAGGTCTTGCTGTACTTGCTCCATTAGAATACCCAGAAGGTTGTTGCGAGTAGGATACCGATGTGCACGGTTGACAGGGAACACTCTTCTGCGAGCAATATTTCCTGAGATTCACAACAGAGTTAGAGACAAATAAATAATAAAACCTACAAAACAAAACAAAAGTTAGTATGCAATGCAGTATGCTTATTTGTTTTCCAAGGTATCCGGCTTGGCTCTTGGTTTTGACCTTTCCAGACCTCAAGGAAGATGCTTTGATGTTGTTTGAGAAAAGAAAACCCAAATGGAAACAAACTAAAATATATTACTGATGATGAATAATACATAGTCTATTTTTTTTACAACACATGCCCCTGAAGGGTCAAAATACAACAAAAAAGAAAAGTACATCAAATGGAAACAACAACAAACAAAAGGTCAGACATCTAGTCCAAATTCATCCTCCTTAACCTCCTTCAGAAGTGCCTCAGTCACTGGACCAGCTGGATGCTCTGTAATGGTCCTGATGAGGAGGTTCTTGGTGGCAATGGCAGTGGTCAGCTTCTTGTGCCTGTTCTGATCCTTTAATCTCTTCAATCCAGCCCTAAGCTTCAACTCTGAAATCTCCCTCTGGGCTGCCAGCAAAGCTTCCTGTTGCTTCTTTTCATTGGCCTCTAACTGCTCAATCTTGGCTTGAGTTCTCTGATCTTCTTGTGTCTGGGCTTCAGTGATCCTGACCCACCTAGCCTGACTTTCTTGCAGTTAGAGCTCAGTCCTAGCCTTCTGAAGCTTGGCCTCTTTACAAGCATTCTTCAGTATTTGTTCCCCAACCCTTACTTTTCTGATGTAGTCCTCTGTTTTCTCAATCTTGGCCAGATGCTCCACCCTAAGCTTCTCCAATCTCTCAATGTCCAGACGACCATCACTCCTTTCCCAAAGAGTCTTCTTCAGAGCTTGAGATAGATTCTCATTCCTTTCCTTCAGCTTCTCAAATTCTTCCAGGCTGACAGTGGCTGCTGGCTGTACTGTAGATGGTCCAGGTGTGTCCTCCAAAGTGAAGGGCATTCCAGTAATCTGAGCTCTAGCATGAGACCAGTCATAGTACTGAGCTGAAACAACATTATTGCACCTTCCAAGAATAGCCATCCCTTTTGTCTGGATGTTGTCCCAAGCCCAGGATGCTTGTCTGACAACAGCTGAATTAGGTTTTACTTCACAATACAGGGTCTCAGCTAAATCTTGCACTCTAGGAGGGTGGACCAAAGCATAGCCCAGTTGTCTTTTAAACAGCAAAGGATTGTAGTTGATGCAACCCTTTACTCTTATCAGAGGTACATTTGGGTATTGCCCACAGCTAGTGATGATGTCTTTGCCCTTGGTGCTCTGGGTGCACCATCTGATGTCATCTGAAGTCAAAGCAATGAGCCTCTTGGCCCAATTCTTCTGTTAGTGGGGATTCAGGAAGGCATCTGTCTTAGGCAGGTGTCTGAGCAGCCAGGTGTGAAACAAAGGAGCACATCATCTCACCAATTTCCCCCTTTGTTTCTCATTCCTCTGATGAGTGGAGTAATAGAAATCTCCCAGCAATGTGGGTACTGGGTTCCCTAGAAGGAAAAGATGAATGGCATTCTTGCTGATAAATTTAGGCTCATCTGCAAACAGTATAACCCCATATATGCTGAGGGCTAACAGTGCACAGACTGCCCTCCATTCTCCCAATGAGGCCTTCAGGATGGCCTGAGAAATCAAGAAATCCAAGTGCAAACCAGGGATCCCAGCTTTTGTTGTCATATTTTGCTCAATCAAAGTAGACTCCAGGTACAGTGCTTTTGCTACTTCTCCATTGTCGGGAGAAGTCATTTCTGGGTTGAAGGGGACTCCACCCCTGACAGGTACTCCAATCAATGATGAAAACTCCTCCAGCAGAGGTCCTAGCTGAAAGTCTGGGAAAGTGAAGCATCTCAAAGGAGGGTCATAAAACTGCAAGCAGGTGTGGATCATGCTCCTCTGAGAAGGGTCAAGGTCCATAACCATATCCAATATACCTCCATAATGCTCTCTGAATAATGGGATGTGGTCAGGGGTGATAAGTGACTGGACCTGCCTGATACCAGTCAACACAGGCTCAAAGAAATGGTAAGATATGTTGCTCTTCCTGGGAGTAGCCATGAATGCTGATGGAGAGCTGAAGATAAGTGCTGATGAAGATCAGGACTAATACTGGAGATGAGCCACTGATAGGCTGATGCTGGTGATGGTGAAGGCAGGTGAAGCAGCCAACTGATGAAGATAGCTGAAGCAGATAACTGATGAAACAGAGGTCTATGCAGATGAAGGGGTCAAAACCAAGCCAGATATAATGTGGATACCCTGAAAGACAAATAAACAAATGTTAAATGATGCAATGATGATGTATGGAAATGATATGCAAAGGTTTGTGATGAAGCTGGATCTGATTATCTGTCTTGATATAAGTCCATGTATGTTCAAGAAGTCCAGATGGAGGTTCAGAAATCCAGTAACCAAGGTGGGGGACTCAAATAAAGAGTCACATGTCCAGGGTTAAATCACAAGAACTGTCCAAAATGAGGTACTCTTAATCAAAACAAGTAACAGGGTATGATGTGGCCAATGGTAACTGCAAACCTGTAAACAGCCCAACCCCCTCACAGGTAGTGTTCTAAAACAAGGATCCTCAGACTTGGATCAGTTATGAGAAGTGTAAACATTTCTAACCCGGAGGTACAGTGTTTACAATAACCATAAAGGATCCTCCTCTAATTCACCTCAGCTTCTGAAGGTCATAATAAAGGTCATCCAGACTTAGCAAGCTTCCCAGATAGCCCTAGCATTACAGGAAATCTGTAGCACAGAGTTCTCAAGAAGAAACCCACATCTGAACCGTGTTTCATATTCCCGCACCAGACCGAAATGGAATGGGAAAGAACATGAACCACTCTAGCCTAGGTGTCACTCAGGTCCCAGGTATAGGACCTTTTAACTCTCAATGAAACCCCACCCACCAAGACAGGAAACCAGATCCAGCAATGATAATGACAGTATGAAATATGAAAAACTGTAAAGGAAAGCAATAAATAAAGCTGTACATAAAGCAATAAATAAAGCAAAATAAATAAACACACATAGCACATAACACCCCAGTAAACACAAATCAAAAAGGCGCTAGGAGGAACCCACAAAAAGAACCAGAAGCCCTGGTTACAATATAAGGCTCCCCAGCAGAGTCGCCAAGCTGTCGCTCCCACCAAATGAGGCTAAGTCAAATTGGGTACAGACGCGAACGGTCGGCGAAAGGAGTCCGAATGAATAAAGTCGCCAGCTAGGCATTTTTATCCCGAAGGAAGGGTAATGCTGCATAAACCTAGGAAGAGATGGATAAGACGGTTGCGAACCAGAGAAACTGAGAAAGGGGGTTGGTTACAACCTGGGAAGGTATTAGCACCCAGATTATCCTTCGTACTCGACGGGATCCACGCTTAAAAGATTTGTGTTTTAAAGGGGTAGTGTTAGTGAAATCTCTGTATCAAAGCTGGAAAAGAATGCAAGTGTCAGTGTAAAAGAAAAGTCAAGTGTATATGAGAAAGTGTCAGTGTAAGAACAAGAGTGAAATGCTCAAGACTATGAGGCTTAAAGAATAATGCTGGAAGGAGGGGGAATATACAGAGACTTTTGTTCGATAACTGTTAAGTTATGCCTACGTATCCTCTCGTGCAATGAGGAAGTCAGAACACCGTAGTTCGACTCAAAGAGACTTAAAGATAAATTGACTTGTGAACTGCTTACTTGTCTATGCTCAAGTGTATGACCTGTCTGGCTTAGGTGC
This sequence comes from Lathyrus aphaca, assembly GCA_963966055.1. NCBI lineage: Eukaryota > Viridiplantae > Streptophyta > Magnoliopsida > Fabales > Fabaceae > Lathyrus > Lathyrus aphaca. Next base: position 100,992,399 of record OZ014519.1, on the reverse strand, counting down.
AAACTGTCTTGCATTAGACGGAAGAAGCAAGTTCTCGTCTGTGAGTGAGTATGATGAGAAAAGAATCCCGGAGGAGACGATTATTGTTTGTTTTTGAGTTTTCAATCTTTTATTGCCTTTGAAGTTTGTCATAAGAAAATGAGCTTAAGCCTAAACCAAGGGTTAGTAAACTCATCACATCCTCCCTCTGATTAGGGGTAATGAGAATACCCTAAGTATGAGATAAACACCTCACACTTAGTCACCATGATGTAGGATTAAGATCATTAACCTACTTGTAGTTATTAAGATGTTTTTGTTGTTTTTGTTTAGTGTTGAGTAATGAGATTAAGCCATAATCAAGGATTTAATGGACCCATTACACCATCCTAATAGAAGGATAATAGATGAGAACATTTAAGCTGAGAAAGACTCCTCAACTTAATCCATGATTAGGGATTAACCTCATGACAAAACAAAGCCTTTATTAAATGGATTTTAATTAATGGTAAGATTAAGAAGTGAGTTTTATAGTTTGTAAGACAACTTGAGGGGGACTTGTCCATTAACACTAGGGTTAGTCCTTCTTAACCAATTAAGGAAGAATTAGAACCCTAATGCAAGGCCCAAGTTACAAGCTTGATGTCTTAGTGATTATTAAGTGAATTGTTTAAAGGGTTTAAACACATTAAGGGTTTAACACTTAGGATTAAAGTTATAAACTCCATCCTAATAGAAGGATGCAGGCATAAGCTTAATCACAAAGCCTTAAAACCTTTAGGGTTTAGTCCTTGATTTTGAGGTGAGAAGAGAAGACTCAAAGATGACACAAAGGTAAAAGCTAGACGGGGGACTAATCAAACCCTAATTGTTATCATACTTGGAGATCCTAGGGTTTTGTGAGGCTTAAGAGAGAAAGAATCTTCAAAGAGCCATCAGGAAAGAAGCAGATGAAAGGGGCAAGAAGCAGAGAGAAGCAAAACAACTTGCTTCACTTAAGAAGACAAGTTGCTTGAAGGAAGAAAGTGGGAAAGAGCATGAATGAGCAAGCTCACTCTAACACAAAGATAGAATGCAGCAATGATGCATAAGAGAGATGAGAAGAAATTGTGAGAAGTGAAGGCAAATTCACTTCTCAAAACAACTTACCACCTGAAAAGTTAGCAAAAGAAATGAAATGCAATGCAAATGAGATGAAATGTCATGATGCAAACCAAAGTCAGAAGCATAAACATGATTTCAATGATGCTAAGGGATGATGCAAACACATGTCAAGAGTTGTGGATGATCATACAAGGATGAGGATGCAAATGAAGCATGCTTTGAACCATGGAAGTTCATGAAAGTTTATGAAATGGAATGGACATATAACATGGAAAATGAAAGATGCAATGATCAAACATGATTCTAATATGTCCTAAGATGTCTTATGAATCATTTGGATGCACAAAATGTCATGGCAAGTTCTTAAATGCAAGCAAATGAGAGATGGATGCAAAGGAAGGCACAAATTAGGGTTTACATACAACATGCAATGCAAAAATTCAAAACCAGAAGCAAATGACATGACAAAAAATTGAAAATGGGATCAAAGGAACCCTAAACCTACACAAGTTCACTTCCCAAAGGAGGGCACCTAAATCTAAACCTAATGGGAGTTATGATTTTTTCTAAGTCAACTAGGGTTTCAAAGCTCCTCACAATGAAAAATGCAAAACAAATTGAAAATGAAAGATAAATTCAAACCAATTTTAACCTAAAAACTACATGATATGAAGGATGCAATTCAAGAAGAACCATTATCAAACTCTTCATGGTTAGGCAAAATGAATTTTTCCAAGTTTGAACAAAAATATTGCCTTTAAATGAATTTAATTCCAATGAAAAAGGTCAAAATAGTTCAAGAACCAAAAAGAAATTTGTTTTGAGAGTTTGATAATGTTTCTAAATGTTTTAAAATGCAATGTGAATTTTTTTGGTGATTTTTGAATACCTAAATGCATTTTTAATTAATTAATTTCCATTAAATAATTAAAAATAAACATTTAAATGATTTAAAAATGATTTTTAATGCAAAAAATAAAAATTAAAATATTTTTGGGTTCTGAAAATCAATGAAATGCTTGACAAAAAATTTCAGAATTTTTAAATGTTTTTTTTACTATTTTTAATAATTCGTGAAAGTTAAATATAAATAATATGAAATAAAAATAAATAAAAGGAGAAGTATGCTGATCCAAGAGTTGAGATTCAAACTGGTTTTGGAGGGAGTTGACCCGCGCCAGATCCTAGGGCTGAGATTCAAACTGACCAAATTTAAATTAAACCCAATTAATTAATTTAATAAATCAGGATTAGGGTTTTAATGATGGATCTAGGCCACTCATTCGCGCGCGGGTCAACCAGGGTCAACAAGATCTATGGCTCACATTCAAACTGAGCCCTAATCACAATTAAGGCATTAATGACTTTCAGGTGGCCGGAAATGACCTCCGGTCATCTTCTCCGGCCACACCCTTCCCTGAAAATTGCTATCTCTCTCCCCAAGCTCCTAAAACCTAATCTCTCTGCCCAGAATCCATCCCCACGCATCACCCAACAAGAAACACCCACTAAAACAAATTTATTTCACATATTCAAGCTGAATCGAAGCAAATTAGTTCTAGGTCAAAAAATTTCAGAGAGCTCATACATGCTTAATACTTGACTATTTTCGAAACCAAACACATCAACATTAACAGTGAATCATGGATAATCAATTAGTAACTTAAAAACACGTTTCTGGAAAAATTGTTCTTGAGCTCACCTGAACTGGAGCTTTGAACTTTGGAGCTTTCTGGCTGCTTCTTTGGTCCAAAATGCCTTTAATGAACCTCCTGAGAAGTTTGCAATGCTTGTTTGGAATTTTTTATGGCTGGTTTAAGAGATTGATGAAGTTCTGACCAAGGGGAGTGAAAAATCGTATTTCTGTTTGGGAGGGTTTCAGGATCAAATGATGGTTGGGAAATGATCAGAGGATCATGGTGAGTGATTCTATGAAGTTTGTTTTGAGGTTTGTGGCTTGTGTATTGAGTTTCGAAAGAAAATGCACAAAGAGGGATTTTGGAGAATGCTGACTTGTGGGAGGTTTTAGGCTGTGTTGTGTCTTGTGTTGAGTTCCATTTTGTCCATGTATCAAGTTTGGATAGGTCAGAGAGTTGTTGCTGGCCTATGTTGATTGGTATGGGCCATTTTGCCAAAAGTCAATGTTAGGTGTCCTTTGAGGTATGGGTCATTGCAGGCTGGTTTAGGGGCATGGCTTGGTTCAGCTGAGATCATGGAATGCTTATGGATCAGATTTTGTGAACTGAGGCAAGTGGATGAGAAGCTTTGGGTCATTTTGCAAATTGGTACAACTTTGGCCCCTTTGTGATTTCTTGAAGCATAAGTCATGATACTTGGAGATTCTTTGGTGCATTCTGATTTTTAGGCCATGGTTTATGTTTGTGTAATGCATAGAAGTCCATTTGAAGTCACATTTTGCCTTGGCATGAGGTTTTGCAACTTTCCCTCTTTGGTACAAAAGTGAAAATTAAGTGATTTTTCCCAACTTTGACAAGCCATAACTTTTGATCCAAAATGAATTAGAATGAGTTCTTGTACTTTTTGAAAATGGGAGGATCCATTCTACAACTTTCATGACCAAAGTTCTTTCATTTGAAGCATTTTTGAATCAAAAAGAGGAGGTTGAAAAACTTTTCCAAAATGACAAGTTTTCATTACAAGTCACTTTCCCAAAAAGGAAACTTTGCAAATGGCTTGAAATTTTCCAATTTTGTGAACTTCTAACACCTTCTATGACCAAATAAAGATCATACACATTCAAAATGATGGATAATGCCCTTTGGTTGGGTCACTGGGGGCCTCAGATGCCCTGATTTTGCACTGACTTGCTCAAGAAGTCATCTCTTGATCAGATGCATTCCCCATTGAATTTCTTCATGAAAATTGATATGCATGATCCTTATAACATATAGAGGCCAATAGAAACAAGAATGGCCAAAAAATTTGGAGTTATGGCCTCTAAAACCAAAACCCTAATTTTAGGTCATCTGTGCAGTTAAGCCTGGCTCTGCCTCCATGCCTTTCTCAGTTCTTGTGATTCTTTGACTTCCTTGGCCTTGTGAGGATATAATATGATGCTTGAACATACATGGACCCCTTTGAAGTGATTGATGACCTTTGGAGTGGCTCAAATGGCTCAGGGATGGCTCAGATCCCAAACCCTAGATGCAGATGACTTAGAAACAATGCAGTGAAGCAAAAATGCAATATGAGATGCTATGATTGAACTTATGCACATGAAAAGATCACAAGCCATGGTGAAATGGGTGATGGAAAATTTGGGGTGTTTACACCTGGGTACCGAAGAAGACAAGAAAGAAGTTAAGATCGGGGCCGCATTAGAAGAATCCATCAAGACTCGTCAAATTGCCATACTTCGGGAATATGTTGATGTCTTCGCTTGGTCGTACCAAGATATGCCTGGTTTAGACACTGACATTGTTATACACAAGCTGCCTCTGAAAGAAGACTGCCCTCCAGTGAAGCAAAAGTTGAGACGCACACGCCCTGATATGGAAATCAAGATAAAAGAGGAAGTACAAAAGCAATTTGATGTTGGTTTCTTGGTCGTGACTAGTTATCCTCCGTGGGTTGCCAATATTGTGTCGGTCCCTACAAAAGACGGTAAAGTCAAGATGTGTGTAGACTACAGGGATTTGAAAAGGGCTAGCCCTAAAGATGATTTTCCTCTACCTCACATAGATGTGCTTGTCTATAATACTGCTCAGTTTTCTGTGTTCTCTTTCATGGACGGGTTTTCAGGTTATAACCAGATTAAGATGTCACTTGATGATATGGAAAAGACTACCTTCATCACGCCTTGGGTCACTTTCTGTTACAAGGTCATGCCGTTTGGTCTGAAGAATGTTGGGGCCACTTACCAACGGGTGATGGTGACGTTATTTCACGACATGATTCATCATGAAATTGAGGTTTATGTTGATGATATGATAGCAAAATCCCAAACAGAAGAAGAACACTTGGTGAATCTAGCAAAGTTGTTTGACAGACTCCGGAAGTTCAGATTGAGGTTGAATCCAAACAAGTGCACCTTTGGGGTCCGCTCCGGAAAGTTACTTGGCTTCATTGTTAGTGAGCGGGGTATTGAGGTTGATCCAACCAAAGTAAAAGCCATCCAAGAAATGCCTGAGCCAAAGAATGAAAAGCAAGTGCGTGGTTTCTTAGGGAGACTAAATTACATTACACGGTTTATCTCTCACCTGACAGCCACGTGTGAGTCAATCTTCAAGCTTCTGAGGAAGAATCAGACCATTAAATGGAATGAAGACTGTCAGCGAGCCTTTGACCGAATCAAGGAATACCTGCTAGAACCTCCAATTCTCATGCCTCCAGTGCCAGGGAGACCCTTGATCATGTATCTTACTGTGCTTGAAGGATCGATGGGGTGTGTGTTGGGTCAGCAGGACGAGTCTGGTCGAAAAGAGCATGCAATTTATTACCTTAGCAAAACGTTTACCGATTGTGAGACACGTTACTCACTACTCGAGAAAACTTGTTGCGCTTTGGCATTGGCTGCTCGCCGACTAAGACAGTACATGCTGACCCACACCACTCTCTTAATTTCCAAGATGGATCCTGTGAAATATATCTTCGAGAAGCCAGCTCTAACAGGAAGGGTAGTCCGATGGCAGATGATTCTAACGGAGTATGATATCCATTACACTTCGCAAAAAGCACTAAAAGGGAGTGTATTGTCAGAATACTGGGATCAGCAGCCAATCGACGATTATCAACCCATGAAATTCGAGTTTCCGGATGAGGACATCATGTTCCTCAAGTTGAAAGACTGTGAAGAACCACTTCCGGAGGAGGGGCCAAACCCTGAATCCAGATGGAAGTTGATGTTTGACGGAGCTGTGAACATGAACGGAAGCAAAGTAGGTGCTATTATCATCTCACCAGAAGGGGTCCATACACCTTTAGTGGCTCGGTTGACTTTCGAATGCACTAACAATGAGGCAGAATACGAAGCTTGCATCATGGGGGTTGAAGAAGCAATCAACTTGCGAGTCAAGAACCTCAAAATCTTCGGAGATTCCGCTCTGGTAGTGAACCAAGTCAATGGCAAATGGTTAGTTCATCAACCTCACTTAGTTCCTTACAGGGATTATACCAGGAGGCTGTTAACTTTCTTCACCAAGTTCAAGTTGAATTACATTCCTCGAGATGAAAACCAGTTTGCTGATGCTCTAGCAACTTTGTCGTCTATGGTTAAAGTTTGTCAAGAGAATTTCGTGCCTCGAATCATGGTCTCTCATCTTTAAAGATCGACTTATGTCTTTGCAATTGATAGTGGTGAAGATAACAAACATTGGTATCATAATATCATGCAATTCTTGAAGACTCAAGAGTACCTGACTGGGGCATCCAGTAAAGACAAGAAGACCCTCAGAAGGCTAGCAAGTGGTTTATTCTTGAATCAAGATGGTGTGCTATACAAATGAAACTTCAACATGGTTCTACTTAGATGCGTGGATAGACACAAAGCAGACATGTTGATGCAAGAGGTTCATGAAGGCTCCTTTGGTACCCATGCTGGAGGACATGCTATGGCCAAGAAATTGTTGAGATTGGGATATTATTGGATCACCATGGAATCCGATTGCTGTAAATACTCCCGTAAATGTCACAAGTGTTAGATTTATGCCGATAAGGTCCATGTGCCTCCGAATCCATTGAGTGTCATGTCTTCACCATGGCCGTTCGCCATGTGGGGATTGATATGATTGGCAAGATCGAGCCGACAACTTCCAAAGGTCACCGCTTCATCCTGGTTGCTATAGACTATTTCACGAAGTGGGTCGAAGCGGCGTCTTATGCAAACGTCACTAAGCAAGTGGTAGCCCGGTTTATTAAAAGAGACATCATTTGCCGGTACGGAATTCCCGAAAGAATCATTACTGATAATGGTTCTAATCTTAACAACAAGATGATGGCTGACTTATGTCGAGATTTCAAAATAGAATATCACAACTCTTCTCCATATCACCCGAAGATGAATGGCGCCGTCGAGGAGGCCAACAAAAACATCAAGAAGATCGTGCAAAAGATGGTTGTGACATACAAAGATTGGCATGAGATGCTACCATTTACTTTACATGGGTACAAAACGTCAGTGCGTACCTCAACAGGGGCAACCCCGTTCTCACTGGTATATGGTATGGAGGAAGTCTTGCCAATTGAAGTGGAAATCCCCTCACTGAGGTTAATGATGGACATTAAGCTAGATGAAGTTGAGTGGCTCCGATCCAGATATAATCAAATGAGCCTCATTGAAGTAAAGTGCCTAACAGCTGTATGCCATGGACAGTTGTATCAGCGGCGGATGAAGCAGGCTTTTGACAAGAAGGTACGACCTTAAAGGTACATACCAGGTGACCTGGTGCTGAAAAGGATTCTTCCTCCTCTTAACGATCACAGGGGCAAGTGGACACCTAATTATGAAGGACCGTTCGTGGTTAAAAAAGTCTTCTCAGGGGGAGCCTTGATGCTGACCACCATGGATGGAGAAGACTTTCAGTCCCCTGTCAACGCATACGCAATAAGAAAATACTTCGTGTAGAAAAGGACCCGCTGGGTAAAAACAAAATAAAGATCCAAGCAAATAATGGGCATCCCGGCGAGCCAAAAGCAGAATAAAAGGCTCGGGCAAAAATTAGGGAAATCTTGAAAAAAATGTACACCCGCTGAGTTGAAAAGCCACATTGGACAACTCAGGCAAAAAGGGTATCCCGGTGGATTGAAAACCCGAAAGGGCGATCCATGCAAAAGAGGGACTAACACGAACGACTGCGATCTGCGAGATTCGTAACTCATCTGCAATTGAGGTTATTCTAAAGGTTGAAGACCAGTTCAATCACCTTTCTCAAGGGGCAGAGCGAGCGAATAGTTTTGAAGATATACGAGCCATAGCCGGGTTGAAACTTGATGAGATCCACTTATCACATTGCCAATAGGATAGTTTGTTTTCTTTTTTGGATATTTCCTCTTTCCAGGGAATTGCTTCCTTTGTAATGCCTATTCATGGCCATTTTTTCAAAATAAATAAAATTCAATTTCAGTCAACTTGTGAATATTTGCTTCTTGTTTTTGTTTTTCATCTAGCATTGATTGATTGTGGAAACGTCCAGCAAATTGTGATTTATATTGTGTTGTGAACATTTGAATGCTTTCTAACTCATGTAGGAGGACAAAAACATTTAATACAACTCTAAAAAGGGTGTCAAGAGGCCCAGATAATGATTCATGCTATGAGCCTGGGGCATACAGGTCCAGACTAACTCTCCATGTTGTAGGTACTATCAATTGTGTTTACGCAGGTACATGTACATGTGTTGCTAACAGAGCTAAAACAGGTTTCCAAGAGGAACCTTTCTTTATACTTGAACAAGAACAGGTGTTTTCCCGGGTGTCTCCAGTTATCCCCAGTAGAAGTGAAATTGAAGTTCTTCTCCAGCATTAATGGCAAAGAGATGTTTGCCCTCCCCAAGCAGAAGTTTTCTTTCAACACAAGGGAAATCCCCTGCAGTGCAAGGAGTGTCCTTCCTCTCCCAACAGTTTGCTTCCTCAGCAGAGCCATACCTCTGGTTCCCGGCCAAGTCAGGAGGTCTCCACTTCCCCATCAGAGTTCGAGAAGGGTCCATCTCCAGCAGGGTCTTGGCTCTCCAATCTTAAAGTCCATTTTATTTTTGGAAATAGCGGCAGTTCAGAGCCGGTGCATCATTAACAACTTTCCCCACATAGTTGTTTCCTCCTTATCAGGATAGACCAGATCGGTGCAGTGATCACCAGTTTTCCCCAGTCAAGCCATCTGGGATACTTGCAGTCTCCTTATCAGGAGATCTCTTTGCATTTGCATTTAGTAATCATCACTACATTTACATCCTCTAAAGTATAGCATTTCCATTGTCATGGAGCATTACACCATAAATTCAAACATATACATGCCATCATAGGCCAATTTTGAGGTATATTACATATGACCTATAACACCTTCTCAACCTGGAGTACTCCCCACAGAAGATACTTATACCATTTACCAAACATCTTTGTCTTTCTAAGTCAATGTTGTCATTTTTCTTTGTGGCTTGATTCGCTCAGCAGTCACATCTCTGAGTACCGTTTTGTACAATGGTCTCGTTCAAAGCCATGTTTTGTATAACAGACCCCCTTTGTGGCTTGATTCGCTCAACAGTCACTTTTCCGAGTTCCGTTTTGTACAATGGTCTCGTTCAAAGCCCTGGTTTGTACAACAGGCCCCTTTGTGGCTCTATTCGCTCAGCAGTCACATTTACGAGTTCCGTTTTGTACAATGGTCTCGTTCAAAGTCCTGTTTTGTACAACAGGCCCCCTTTGTGGCTTAATTCGCTCAACAGTCACATTTCCGAGTTCCGTTTTGTACAATGGTCTTGTTCAAAGCCCTGTTTTGTACAACAGGCTCCCATTTCGTGGATTGATTCGCTCAGCAGTCACATCTCCGAGTTCTATTTTGTACAATGGTCTCGTTTTCAAGCCCTGTTTTGTACAACAGGCCCTTCCCTTTCTGTGGCTTGATTCGCTCAGCAGTCTCGTCGCAGGTTATCGTTTTGTACAATGATCCTGTTTGCCTGGGCTCTCGTTTATGTACAACGATCCCATTCCACCTTGTTCTTTTCCCGCTACCTATTCAGAGGTCAAAACAAAAAAAAAACAAATAAAGAGCATATGGCATTTCTATTATCCACAGAGTTCAAATTTCCAAGTTTTATTCGAGTATTATATCACTCCATACCTTGAAGGTCTAAAAGCTTTCGCAATTATTCATTCAAGCTTGTAGATGATTGGATAGGGGCAGCTGTAATGCCTTAAAATTTTTCCTCTCATATCCTCAACATTTGGCATAGCATTTAGCATACATAAGTTCATAAAATAACCAAAAAAAACATTGCATCATGTGTAGTATAGTTGAGGCATAGGTATGTGGTAAATGACTGGAGCAACTGGAGGATATACAAAGACAATCAAAGAGCCACAAAGCTCCTCAATCATGTGCAAAGGGTCTACAACATCCCACAATTCTCCATTTTAAGCCTCAAGTCTTGGAAAGAAGTGAATGGCTCCAAGGAATGCAAGCAGTGTAACATCTCCTAAGGAAATGATCCAAATTAGGGTTTCAATTGTGAAGGGTTTCTCCATGAATTTTTGAGTAAAAGTGGATTCCATTGTGTTTTATATGACAACAAGTGTATAGGGTTCAAATTTCATCCACAAATTCATTTTGGAAGAGGTTCAATTGGTCAGATGATTGAAAATCGGGAATTTGGAGAAAAGTCAACCATGCTGAAGAAAAAGTCAACTCCTGACTTTTTGAGATCAAAATTATGAAATTAGGTTACAAGGATCCTAGGGTTCAAATTTGATCAAGAAATGATGGAGGGATCATGAAAAATCAAGAAAACTGAAACTTATCATTTTTGGAAAATTTGGGTTTCCAAAAATGGCAAGTTTTGGTCATTTTTGCAGCCACTTCAAGAGAGGTTTTTTCCAAAAAAAATAAGAGGCCTATGAAAATTCAACCTTGAGTAAATGAAAGAGGGCATCCTAAGCTTCAAATCCCTATGTGGAACTCCTTCATCAGATCAAAATTGAGAGAGATATGATCGTTCAAAGTTTGGGCAAAAACAAGGCAATACAGCAGTCTATGTATCGACACATACGACTTATGTATCGATACATATCATTTAAAAACTGATATGTATCGACACATCCGTGTTATGTATCGATACACAGTTGGGTTTTTTTTTGCTGAAAATTGCCAATGCTTCATGTAAACACCCCAAATTTTCCCTCACTCATTTCACACCATGGCTTGTGATCTTTCATTTTTGCATTAGCATAAGCATTACATCTCATATTGCATATTTGTTTCATCTGTATAAGTTCAAGTTCATCTGCATCTAGGGTTTGTGATCTGAGCAATCCAAAGATCCATCTGAGCCATCCCAAAGGTCTTAAAACATTCCAAGAGGGTCCATGTGTGTTCTATCATCATTTTGTGTCCCTCAAAGTTCAAGGAAGTCAAGAGATCACAAGAACTGGCAATGCATGGAAGCAGAGCTAGGGTTTTCACTGCACAAATGACCAAAATTAGGGTTTTGGTTTTAGAGGCCTCAACTCCAAATTTTTGGAACATTCTTGTTTCTAATGTTCTTAAGATGTTATAAGGATCATGTATACCAAGTTTGATGAAGAATTTCATTGTGGAAGTCATTTGTTCACTGGGTAACTTCTTAAGCAAGTTAAGTCAAAATCTGGGCATCTGAGGCCCCCAACAATGGAACCAAAGGGGTATTTTCATCAAATTGAAGTTCCATGATCTTTATTTGATCTTAGAAGAGGTTATAAGTTCACAAGATTGAAGGATTTTGAGCCATTTGAAAAGTTGCCAAAAATTGATATGACTTGTAATGGAAACTTTCCATTTTGGGAAAGTTTTTCAACCTCCTCTTTCTTGATCAAAAATGCTTCAAATGAAAAATTCTTGGTCATTAAAGTTGTAGATTAGGTCTTTCCCTTTTCAAAAAGTACAAGAACATGTTCTTATTCATTATAGAACTCAAGTTATGATCCTTCAAAGTTGGCAAAAATCCTATAATTTTCAAGAATGCACCAAAGAGGGATTTTTGCAAAACCACTTGCCAAGGCTTCAAAGGACTTCTAATGTGCCCAAATGTGACATAACATGATCAAACAACTTCAAAGCATCAGAATTGGGCCCTTGACCTAGGGTTTTTATGGCTTGTGAATCAAGAAACAACAAAGAGGGAAGAGTTGCAAGAACCATGCTACCACTTGCCTCAGTTATTACATCTGCACAAAAACAATCCAAAGGCCTTCCTTGATCCATGCTGAGCCCAACCATGCCCCTAATCCAGCTCTGACTCGTGCCATACCTCAAGTACACATAAGCTTGAACTTTTGCAAAATCACCCATACCAATCAAGCAAGGCCACCACCCACTCTCTGACCAATCAAGACATCATATGCAAACATTATGGAACACAAACACACAATGCTTGAAGCCTGAAACTCTCCATAGCTCAGATTTCACAAAATCCCCTCAAAACTTCATCTCTTCGAATCTCCCAACTCAGCCAACAAAACTTCAAAATTCTTTCATCAATCATCTCCACATAACCCCAGGATTATTTCCCACCCCTCACATTAGCCTGAAACCATCTCAAACAAAAACACGATTTCAACTTGCTCTGAACTGAAACCTTCAAAACAGCCAACATAAACTTGTTTCAAGCTTGCCAGAAGCATCAAGGGGTTCATTAGAGTGGAAAAGCACTAAGGAGGTGGCCAGAAAGCTCCAGATAGCAAAGCTTCATCTCAGGTAACCTCAAGAACATTTTTTTTCCAGAAATGCATTTTTAAGTTCTTAGATGAATCTTCATGATGTGCTGATGATCCTGATGTGTTTAGTTTGGAAAATGATTGAGTATTAAGCATGTATGCTTGTTCTGAAATTTTGCCCGTAAAACTTGATTGCTTCGATTCTTGTTGTTGATGTAAAATAAATGAAATTTTTTGTTAGATTCTTGTTCTATGATGCCTAAGGATCATTTCTGGAAAGTTTTGTGCATTTTCATGGCGTATTGAGAGAGATAGCCTGAGAAGTTGGCCGGAGAAGATGACTGGAGCTTGCTCCGGTCACTTGAGATTAATTAGGGTTTTGTTTTCTAGTTTCATTGTGAGCCCTTGGATTGAGATTAGATTAGACAGTGTACGGTCCAGATGAGTTCATTAACCCTAAACATTAATTAATTAGTTTAATTAGGTTTAATTGAATTAATTTAATCAGAAATGATCCTGGCCCTTAAGATGCGCGCGCAGTCAATGCTTGTCCCCTAGGTTTAAATCTCAGCCCTCAGATTGACATACTTTCCCTTTTATTCATTTTTAATTTATTTTTTATCCATTTCTTTTCATATAATTATTTAAAATAGCAAAAATCATTAAAAAATCTGAAATTTTTATCATGACTTTTATTAATTTTCAGAAACCAAAAATATTTTTATTTTTATTTTTTGCATTAAAACATATTTTTAAATCATTTAAATGTTTTATTTAATTAATTAATTGATTTTAATTAATTAAAAATACATTTAAGTATTTAAAAATCATCAAAAAAATCAGAGAGCATTCTTAGACATTTAGAAGCATTTACAAACTCACCATACAAATTTCTTTTTTGTTTTGATCACACTTTGAGATTTTTCATTGAATTAGAGTTCCTAAAATGACCTATTTTCTAACCCTAATTTCAAAAATTCATAACTTTTAAACCAAGTTGAGTTTATGAATGGTTCTTTTTGCATTGTTCTATACATGTCTTCTAGCATCCAAAAACATTTTTGTTTCATTTTTATCTTGCATTTTCAAATTGTTTGGCCTTTTACATTGAAGATCACCCAAAAATCCTTGCAAACTTAGAAAATCCATAACTTCTTCTAGGTTTAGTTTCTGACCTCCCCCTTTGGATGGTAACCTAGTATAGGTTTAGGGTTCCTTTGATTGCATTTTAAATTTTTTATCTTGTGCATTTCTTCTGTTTTGTTCATGTGCATCTCATACTTCCATATAACCCTAATTTTACATGTCCATTTGCATTCATCTTGCATATGCACCAATACATGAACTTGCCATGACATCTCAAGCATTTGTGTGTCATCTTAGACATCCTAGGACATGTTAGAACATTGCTTGATCATTTATTCATTCATTTGGTATGCTTTGCATTCATAACATTTCATGAACATCCATGTGTTTCCATGCTTCTAACTTGCCTCCTTTGCATCCCATCTCTCATATAAGCATACATATGCATCATGTATGACTTTGCAGCATCTCATGACTCATTTGCCTTGCATATGCACTTCTGACTTTGATCATAGCACCTTTTTTTGATGCATTTGCATTTCATTTCTTTCTTTACATGTTCAACTAACATTTCAGGGGCTTATGGTAAGTTGTTTAAGGTGTGGGTGTGCATCCACATATAACCTCTATTTCTCTTTTATTTTTTTTGTACATTATACTTGTGTTTGAAGTGAATTTCATTCACTTGTGCCTCTTCCTTTCTTTTCTTTCTCTTAGGTATACTTATGTTTTTGTTTTTGTTGTTTCTCACTTTGTTGTGGTTTCAGGAAACATTGCTCGCAGAAGAGTGTTCCCTGTTAATAGAGTGCACCGGTATCCGACAAGAAACAACCTTCCTGGATTACAAATGGATCAGGTTCAACAAGACTTGACTGAAGTGAGGGCCCAGATGGCTAATGAAAGGACAGAGATGAGGGCCCAAATGAATCAATTTATGACAGTGATGACTGGTTTGGCTCAGAGCCAGGAAAGACTGAGGGAGTTAGTTGAGCGGCAAACTCCTGAGGAACACCATCCAGGTACAGGGGGTACTAGTAACAACGATCATGTGCTGCCTCACACTGATCCCCCAGATTTTGGACCTCACCTGAACCCAGACATCAATGCTATAAGAAACACCCAAGGTAACACTGGAGGAAGGGCTTTGCAGGAAAATCCTCAAGAAGAACAGTTTACTGTGGTTGGGGCTGGAGACGAAGTTTACGATCGTCAGTTGGATGAAATTGCAGAGAAGCTAAGGTGTCTTGAATCCCAAAACTCTCTAGGTTTTGACGTCATGGACATGAGATTGGTGGAAGGGGTTAGAATTCCTCACAAGTTCAAACCCCCTTATTTTGAAAGATACAATGGCACATCCTGCCCACGCACCCATCTTCAGTCTTTCCTGGGGAGATTGAAAGCCTACACCATGGATGAGAAGCTGTGGATGTTTTACTTTGAGGATAGCTTGACAGGGGCATCCCGAGAATGGTATTCCCACTTGACCAGAGCCACAGTGAGAAATTGGAAGGACTTGGCATAAGCTTTCATCCGTCAATATCAGTATAATCTGGACATGGCTCCAAACAAGACCCTTCTGATGGGAATGTCACAATCTTCCCGTGAAAGCTTTAGAGAGTATGCACAAAGGTGGATGCAACTGGCTGCTGCCGTTCAACCCCCGATGTTAGAAAGGGAGATGGCAGATATGTTCATGAATACTCTTCAGGGTACCTATACTGACATATTGGCTACATTTTCTTCTACCAGCTTTGCAGACGTGGTGATAGCTGGGGAAAGAATTGAGAGCTTACTGAAGATGGGGAAGATATCTGACAACAGCGCCAATTCAAGCAGTGCAAGGAAGCCATTTGCTGGGCCCCGCAGATCTGGTGAAACAAATTCTGTGCATGTGGGAAGGGGAAGACCCCAATATCTGCCAAGATCAGTTACTGCCGTCACTATTCCTACTCCACCTCCTCAGTATACTCAACAACCACAACACTTTCCTCAACAGCCACAGTTTCCTCAACAGAGATCCTACAACAACAATAGCAACAATCAACAACAACACCCTTTTCAATAACAACCATCTCAGATCAACAGGGTGATTGACCCTATTCCAATTCCATATGCCACATTGCTGCCACAACTCCTAAAGCTCAATCTTGTTGAGTTGAGGACATTGGCTCCACCTGATCCTCAAAACCTTCCAAGAAATTATGATGTCAACGCTAGGTGTGCTTTTCATTCTAATGCACTTGGTCACTCCACGGAAAAATGCAGGGCTCTGCATATGAAGGTCCAAGATCTGGTAGATTCAAAGGCCCTAAACTTTGCGCCACCTCCCAATGTCATGAAAAATCCTATGCCAAGCCACAGTGGGCCAAGGATTAATGCTATAGAGGAAGGCTCACCCATGATTTCAATTGAAGATATTGCAAGTATTCAGACACCTCTGGCAGAGGTTAAAGCCCAGCTTTTGAAATGCCAAGTGTTTCCAGGTTGTGTGGCCTGTTGTGAATCTTGCAAGGTTTCCGAGAATGAGTGTGCAAGCTTGAGGAATGCCATCAATAGCTTGATCAAAGAAGGTGTTCTGCAAATAACCACAACAGCTTCTACAACACCAACAACTCTTTTGTCAACAACAAGTGATTCTTCTACAACTGCAACAAAAATTGTTTCTACTGACTCGTCTACAAAATCAACAACCACTTCTTCCATCACTTCAACAAAAAATAGTTCCATTTCATCTCCTTCTACAACTTCAGCAACCACCAACAACGACGTCTCCACAGTTACTATTTATTATGACCCTACAACGGTCCCAAACTCCAGCAACTGTCAACAACAATCTCAGCAACAGTTTCAGCTACAAACAAGCTTCAATTCATCACCACCAACATCCACCAGAAGTCCTGTCACCATCTTCTATGATCCACATACAATAACGGTTCCAACCTCTGCTGCAGTGAGCCCAATCACCATCACGGTGCCAGGGCCTATTCCATATGACAAAGACAATGCTATACCATGGCACTATGGTGCTGACCTTTACTGCAATGGAGAAAAAGTCCTTTGTGATTCTTTAGTTCCTACTCCTCAGGTGGATAATGTCGGGGGAGGCGGAGGCTTCACCCGAAGCGGACGCCTCTTTGCGTCATAAGTTCCAAGAACCAACACTGAGGCAGAGGCTGTTGCCAAAGCCAAAGGGAAAAGTGTGGCACCTGAAGAACCTGCACCTAAAGAGACTCATAAATCATCCTTTGATCAGGATGTGGATAAATTTATGAGGATAATTAAAAGAAGTGACTACAAAGTTATGGATCAGCTCCACCAAACTCCTTCTAAGATCTCCATCTTATCCCTGTTGTTGTGTTCCGAAGCTCATCGGGATGCACTACTCAAGGTCTTGCACGCTGCCTACGTGCCGGAGGAGATCACAGTGAATCAGCTTGAGATAGTGGTATCTAATGTCAATACTAGCCATGGGCTAGGTTTCACCAATGCTGACTTGACAACAGAAGGACGTCACCACAACAAGGCTTTGCACATCACCCTAGAGTGCAAAGGGGCTGTACTCTCTCATGTTCTTGTGGACATTGGGTCTTCACTCAATGTCTTGCCGAAGAAAGCTCTTGTCAAGCTCGAATATGATGGTATAACTCTCCGACCAAGAAATCTGGTGGTCAGGGCTTTTGATGGCTCCAAGAGGTCTGTGCTTGGAGAGGTGGAGCTTCCTGTGATAATCGGTCCGCAGGTCTTTCAGACTACTTTCTATGTGATGGGCATACAGCCGGCCTACAACTGTTTGTTGGGTCGACCATGGATTCACGCTGTTGCTGCAGTAACGTCGACCATTCACCAGAAATTGAAATATGAGTGGGAATGGAAGATTATCACCATCTGTGGTGAGGAGGACATATTTGTTAGCCATCTGGCTACATACAAATACATTGAGATGGATGGTGAAATCCATGAAACTATGAGCCAAGGGTTCGAGGCCTTGAATGTCAATGAGGCGACGACTGAAGTATTTGCTGCATCCCAGGAGGATAGGATGGGTACTCCAATTGTCTCCTATCAGCAAGCCCGGAATGTTGTTGAAGATGGTAATGCCCAAGGCTGGGGCAAGCTGCTTCCGGTGGAGAAGAAGGAGGACAGGTTCGGTTTGGGTTACAGACCATTCCGACAAGATCAATCAGAGGCTGCTAAAGATCCCAAGTTCATCAGTGGGGGGATGCTCACCCCGGATGTTGTTAACAACCTGGAAGACGAGGCGGAAAGCGACCTCAACCTGGAGAGTTGGATACGTCCAAGGATCCCGGGGCACCAAGTCCTTAATTGGTTTTCCCAGGAAATTATAAGGGTTACTCCTGAAGAGTAATTATTATTTCCTGCCTTTTTTTAGCATGCATCAAGTCCTGCATCTTGCCCAAGGTGTCAGGACTCATTTTGTAATAGGGCCATATTGTAATTTTGTGCAAATGAATTATCAATGAATATCAGACATCTTTTACAAACAAGTCTCTTTTTTCGCTCACTGTCTTTTCATTTTTCACTTTTGTACAAAACAATAAAATGGCAATGTTTTCAAAATAATAACTTCATTTTCACACTTTTCTAAACAAGATTAAAATTGATCACTAAAACGAACAAATCTCAACCCTTGCAAAGATTATCCTCCAGATTGCACCAAAAACAACACTGTTATGACCTTGTATGACTTCGACAATCCAATTAATCAAGCTGATGAAGGGGTTGAAGAAGACTATGAAGAGAAAGTGATCACTCCTCATCAGGAGGAGGTAGAAACAGTTAATCTTGGTACCGAAGAGAATTTGAAAGAAGTGAGGATTGGGGCCGGTCTGCAGACTTCAATAAAAGAACAGCTCATTGACATGCTTCGAGAATACGTCGATGTCTTTGCTTGGTCCTATCAAGACATGCCAGGTCTAGATACGGATATTGTTATGCACAAGCTGCCATTAAAAGAAGATTGTCCTCCAGTAAAGCAAAAGCTACGCCGTACTCGTCCAGATATGGCTATGAAGATTAAAGAAGAAGTACAAAAATAGTGGGACGCCGGTTTCCTTGCTGTAACTAGTTACCCACCGTGGGTTGCTAACATTGTACCAGTGCCTAAGAAGGATGGCAAAGTAAGGATGTGTGTGGATTACTGGGATCTGAACAGAGCTAGTCCAAAGGATGATTTCCCATTACCTCACATTGATGTATTGGTCGACAACACAGCTCAGTTCTCGGTCTTTTCTTTCATGGATGGGTTTTCTGGGTATAATCAGATCAGGATGTCACCTGAGGACATAGAGAAAACAACCTTCATCACACCTTGGGGCACTTTTTATTAAAAGGTAATGCCTTTTGGACTGAAGAACGCCGGTGCGACTTATCAACGAGCTATGGTAACATTATTCCACGACATGATCCACAAAGAAATTGAATGCTACGTGGATGACATGATTGCCAAGTCCCTCACTGAAGAAGATCATCTGGTAAATCTGCTAAAGTTGTTCAAGCTTCTGAGAAAGTATCAGCTGAAGCTAAACCCCAACAAATGCACATTCGGGGTACGGTCCGGTAAACTGCTGGGATTTATCGTAAGTGAGAAGGGAATTGAAGTTGATCCTGACAAAGTCAAAGCCATTCAGGAGATGCCTGCACCTAGGACTGAAAAGGAAGTTTGGGGATTCTTAGGTAGATTGAACTACATATCAAGGTTCATATCTCATCTTACTGCAACCTGTGAGCCCTTGTTCAAACTGCTAAGAAAGGAACAAACAGTTAGGTGGAACGATGATTGTCAGAAGGCCTTTGACAAAATCAAGGAATACTTACAAGAACCTCCAATTCTTATGCCTCCAGTTGAAGGAAGACCTCTAATAATGTACCTGAGAGTTTTAGAAGGATCAATGGGGTGTGTGCTGGGCCAGCATGACGAGTCTGGTCGAAAAGAGTACGCGATATACTACCTAAGCAAAAAGTTTACCGATTGTGAACAACGTTATTCACTGCTCGAGAAAACTTGTTGTGCTTTAGCGTGGGCTGCTCGCCGACTAAGACAATATATGCTGACTCACACCACTTTGTTGATCTCAAAAATGGACCCCGTCAAGTACATATTTGAGAAGCCAGCACTTACCAGAAGGGTTGCAAGATGGCAAATGATTTTGACAGAGTATGACATTCAATACACATCTCAAAAGGCCATCAAAGGCAGTGTACTGTCTGACTATCTAGCTGAGCAACCCATTGATAATTATCAGCCAATGAGATTTGACTTCCCTGATGAAGACTTCATGTACTTAAAAGCAAAAGACCATGAAGAGCCTGTTCACACTGAAGGGCCTGACCTAGAAGAAGAGTGGACTATGATATTTGATGGGGCTGTCAATATGAATGGTCGTGGAGTTGGTGCAGTGCTCATTACACCTAAAGGAGTTTATATGCCTTTCTCGGCAAAACTCACCTTTGCCTGCACTAACAAAGAAGCTGAATACGAAGCTTGTATCATGGGTCTTGAGGAAGCCATTGACATCAGGATCAAGACTTTAACTGTATTCGGAGATTCAACTTTGGTAATCAATCAAACCAACGGCAAATGGTACACTCACCAAGAGCATCTGATCCCATACCGTGACTACACGAGGAGATTATTGACTTTCTTCACAATAGTCAAACTTGAGTATATCCCTCGAGATGAAAATCAGTTCGGAGATGCTCTAGCTACCATTTCAGCCATGATCAAAGTTCAAACTGCAAATTATGTGCCTCGGATTTCGGTATCCAGACTAGACCAACCAGCATACGTATTCTCTGTGGACATTGCTAAAGATGACAAGCCGTGGTTCCATGACATCAAAAGCTTCTTAGAGGATCAAACATACCCACCTGGGGCATCATCCAATGATAATAAGACATTAAGAAGGCTGGCTGGTAGTTTCTTCCTTAATGTTGATGGTTCATTATACAAGCGAAACTTTGACATGGTTCTTCTCAGATGTGTTGATAAGAAAGAAACAGACTTGCTGATGCACGAGGTGCATGAAGGATCTTTCGGTACCCATGCTGGAGGACATGCAATGGCTAAGAAATTGTTAAGATCAGGTTACTATTGGATCACAATGGATGCAGACTGTTGTGCCTATGCCAGAAAGTGCCACAAATTCCAGATCTATGCAGACAAAATGCATGTGCCTCCAAACCCTTTGAACGTGATGTCTTCACCGTGGTCCTTTTCCATGTGGGGCATTGACATGATTGGAAAGATCGAACTGACTGCTTCAAAAGGCCACAGATTCATCCTAGTGGCCATTGATTACTTCACCAAATGGGTTGAAGCGGCTTCTTATGCCAACGTCACCAGACAAGTGGTAGCCAAATTCCTGAAAAGAGACATCATCTGTCGATATGGAGTTCCCGAGCAAATCATTACTGATAATGGTTCCAATTTGAACAACAAAATGATGGCAGAACTATGTCGGGACTCCAAAATTCAACATCACAACTCTTCTCCTTACAGGCCAAAGATGAATGGCGCTGTTGAGGCGGCTAACAAAAACATTAAGAAGATCGTTCAAAAGATGGTGGTTACATACAAAGACTGGCACAAAATGCTACCATTTGCTTTGCATGGATACCGAACCTCAATCAAAACGTCTACTGGGGCAACGCCTTATCAACTCGTATATGACATGGAGGTTATCCTACCTGTTGAAGTTGAGCTACCCTTCCTACGGGTATTGATGGATGTAAAGATGGACGAAGCAGAATGGGTCCGGTCCCGGTACAATCAACTGAATCTGATCGAAGAAAAGAGGTTAGCTGCTATCTATCATGGGCAGTTATATCAAAAAAGGATGAAGAAAGCCTTCGATCAGAAAGTCAAACTTCGGGAATACCAAGTGGGAGATCTTGTGCTAAAAAGACTCCTTCCTCCTCATACAGACCACAGGGGCAAGTGGACTCCAAACTATGATGGTCCATTCATAATAAAGAAGGTCTTCTCTGGTGGAGCACTGATGCTCACTACTATGGATGGTGAAGATTTCTCATCCCCTGTGAATTCAGATGCAGTTAAAAAATACTTCACATAAAATGATCCGCTGGACATAAAAACAGAATGTAAGTCCAGGAAAAAATAGGGCATCCCGGCGAGTCAAAAACAGAATAAAAGACTCAGGCAAAAATAAGGGGAAAATTATTAAAAAAAAGTACACCCGCTGAGTTGCAAAGCCGCATTGGACAACTCAGGCAAAAATGGGTATCCCGGTGGATTGAAAACCCGAAAGGGCAATCCACGCAAAATCAGGGAATAAGCGAACAACTGCATTCTGAATTCGTCTGTATCACTCACAACACGGTAAGCTTCGAAAGGATAAAGCATCAGTCAGAATCAATCTTCTTCAGAAAGCAAGATGAGAAGAACGTCAAGGTCATACAGGTCATAGCAATGGGAGCTCATCGGAGTGTCGTCAACATTGCCAACACTTTTATTTTCTCAATTTATAGCAATCTCCTCATTCCAGGGGATTTGTTTCTTTGACTGTACTTGCCAATTCAGGGCACCCAGATTAATAAAATCAGAATTTTCAGTCACACCTCGTTGTTGTATATTTCTGTTTCGTTTGCAAAATGTCCAATATTCATGATAAAGCACTTGCATAAAACAAATGAGCCATATTTAATAAATGCTTGCAGGAAATATATTACTTTCAGGAAAGTCTAACTCCTATGACGGAATCCGGAAAGGGATACCTCAGAATACTTGTGCGTTTCTTTTGTCTTAACAGGTTGCGGGTGTTCAATACACAGCATGGGGCATGCCAAGCATCGCTTCCCAAACATACCTCCTCCCCAAGCAGTATCTGAAATTCTTCTCCCCAGCGAAGTTGTCAAATCCTCGCCATCTCTAGCACAGTTCTACTCAACAGGAGCACCCCCAACATATCTCCCCACAGAGTTTCCATCCTCTCCCTAGAAGAGCAATGCCTGAAACTCTTATCCAACAAAGTGACGAAAGTTTCCTTCTCCCCAACTGAGTTCTCCTTATGGGTAGATCAACCATTGATCTATTTCCCCAAGCAGAGCTATATCTACAGATCTACCAATGATGTCTTCCCCAGTTGGGACATCCCTCCAAGCAGATCAGCCAGAGATCTTCAGCGGGATCCGAATCCCGGATCGGTTTCTCTTTTGCATAATCATAACATTCGCATCATAAATCACCGAAATAAGCATAGCATTCTGTCTAATACGGAGCATTACGGCAAAAATCAAACGTTTGCATGATCATAAGCCAGGTTCGAGCCGGTCACCTGCAATTATCATAAGTATTTCACTGACAATGTATATAAAAACTTATTCCCCGCAGATATAAGCCAAAGCACTTCCTTTGCACTCTCAAATATAGATATACATACTATTTTGACACTCGTCCGTGTCACCGTTCCCCAGCATGGTTGCCAAAACACTTGTTGCAAACAAAGAACTTATTTATAACACATTCCTTTCGACACCCGTCCGTGTCATCCTATCCCCACAGGTCGCCAGAATACCTTTTACACTCTCACATGCAAATATTTGTTCATAACTTATACATACTCTTTTGACACTCGTCTGTGTCACCATTCCCCAGCAAGTTGAAAACTCATCCGTGTCTTGCTCATACTTCACCTATAAGCCGATACTCATACAGAGGACCCTGATACTCGTCCGTATCCGGTATATATATTACTCTTCAACAGATTCGACACTCGTCCGTGTTCTTTGTTAACCATTTGGTACTCGTCCGTATCATCATCTCTGAACACGCGTTGGCGTTTGTTTCTACCGATACTCGTCCGTATCATAGTCCTAAGGATGCTCGTCCGCATCTTTAATCTATACATAGCGTCAAACACTCATACCTTTTGTTCTTGAGCGTAATCACTCGTTCGTGTTTACCATTCCTCAGTAAGTCACCAACAGAACAACTCTTTTCCTATCCGACATTCGTCCTATGTCGTGATACTTTCGGCAGCCGTCCCCTGCCATGTGATCGTCCTTCACCTTTGGATGACCGTCCCTCATCCCTTCCCCTATTGGAATCTCCATAATTGGAACCTTTCTATCTGGCATTCGTCCTATGTCGTGATATGTTAGCAGCCTTCTCCTGCTAGGTGATCGTCCTTCACCTCTTGATGATCGTCCCTCATCATTTATCCGATGTTCGTCCCCATCATTGATCTTGTTATCCGGCATTAGTCCTATGTCGCAATAATCCCTAAGAGAAGACGTACCCTGCTAGGTGATCGTCCTTCACCTCTTGATGACCGTCCTTCATCATGTTTTTCCGATGGCCGTCCCCATCGTTGACTTTTCTATCTGGCATTCGTCCTATGCCGAGATAAAGAGCAGTCGCCCCCTACTAGGTGATCGTCCTTCACCTTTGATGATCGTTCCTCATCAATATTTCATTTATTCTTTAACCCGATGGTCGTCCTCATCGTGGCCCCTTTTCCTTTTCATGATGATCGTCCTTCATTAGCTCTCACCTGGTGGCCGTCCCCGTCATGGTATCTTTATTTCCCCAGTTTGCTGGTCGTTCCCGTCATTGCTTTACTGAACAATTTATTCCCAGCAGTCGTCCTCTGCTTGATGGTCTTCCTCCATCGCCTTCATTTGATAATCATACTATACCATCTTTTACAATTTATATCCCTTTTCTTCTTCTATCCAGCGAGTGCAAATTTTGGAATGTCTTTGGTATTCAACCACAAGTTATCTTGTTTGTCTGTTAAGCCAGGCGCTTACACCCTGCACAGCTAACTCATGCTTGAATAGGGGCAGCTGTAAACACCCCAAATTTGCCCTCACTCATTTCACACCATGGCTTGTGATATTTCATTTTTGCATTAGCATAAGCATTACATCTCATATTGCATATTTGTTTCATCTGCATAAGTTCAAGTTCATCTACATCTAGGGTTTGTGATCTGAGCAATCCAAAGATCCATCTGAGCCATCCCAAAGGTCTTAAATCATTCCAAGAGGGTCCATATGTGTTCTATCATCATTTTGTGTCCCTCAAAGTTCAAGGAAGTCAAGAGATCACAAGAACTGGCAAGGCATGGAAGCAGAGCTAGGGTTTTCACTACACATATGACCAAAATCAGGGTTTTGGTTTCAGAGGCATCAACTCCAAATGTTTGGTCCATTCTTGTTTCTAATGTTCTTAAGATGTTATAAGGATCATGTGTACCAAGTTTGATGAAGAAATTCATTGTGGAAGTCATTTGTTCACTGCGTAACTTCTTGAGCAAGTTAAGTCAAAATCAGGGCATCTGAGGCCCCCAACAATGGAACCAAAGGGGTATTTTCATCAAATTGAAGTTCTATGATCTTTATTTGATCTTAGAAGAGGTTATAAGTTCACAAGATTGAAGGATTTTGAGCCATTTGAAAAGTTGCCAAAAATGGATATGACTTGTAATGGAAACTTTCCATTTTGGGAAAGTTTTTCAACCTCCTCTTTCTTAATAAAAAATGCTTCAAATGAAAAATTCTTGGTCATGAAAGTTGTAGATTAGGTCTTTCCCTTTTCAAAAAGTACAAGAACATGTTCTGATTCATTATAGAACTCAAGTTATGATCCTTCAAAGTTGGCAAAAATCCTATAATTTTCAAGAATGCACCAAAGAGGGATTTTTGCAAAACCACTTGCCAAGGCTTCAAATGACTTTTAATGTGCCCAAATGTGACATAACATGATCAAACAACTTCAAAGCATCAGAATTGGGCCCTTGACCTAGGGTTTTTATGGCTTGTGAATCAAGAAACAACAAAGAGGGAAAAGTTGCAAGAACCATGCTACCACTTGCCTCAATCATTACAGCTGCACAAAAATAATCCAAAGGCCTTCCTTGATCCATGTTGAGCCCAACCATGCCCCTAATCCAGCTCTGACTCGTGCCATACCTCAAGTACACATAAGCTTGACTTTTTGCAAAATCACCCATACCAATCAAGCAAGGCCACCACCCACTCTCTGACCAATCAAGACATCATATGCAAACATTATGGAACACAAACACACAATGCTTGAAGCCTGAAACTTTCCATAGCTCAGATTTCACAAAATCCCCTCAAAACTTCATCTCTTCGAATCTCCCAACTCAGCCAACAAAACTTCAAAATTCTTTCATCAATCATCTCCACATAACCCCAGGATTATTTCCCACCCCTCACATTAGCCTGAAACCATCTCAAACAAAAACACGATTTCAACTTGCTCTGAACTAAAACCTTCAAAACAGCCAACATAAACTTGTTTCAAGCTTGCCAGAAGCATCAAGGGGTTCATTGGAGTGGAAAAGCACTAAGGAGGTGGCCAGAAAGCTCCAGATAGCAAAGCTTCATCTCAGGTAACCTCAAGAACATTTTTTTTCCAGAAATGCATTTTTAAGTTCTTAGACGAATCTTCATGATGTGCTGATGATCCTGATGTGTTTAGTTTGGAAAATGATTGAGTATTAAACATGTATGCTTGTTCTGAAATTTTGCCCGTAAAACTTGATTGCTTCGATTCTTGTTGTTGATGTAAAATAAATGAAATTTGTTGTTGGATTCTTATTCTATGATGCCTAAGGATCTTTTCTGGAAAGTTTTGTGCATTTTCATGGCGTATTGAGAGAGATAGCCTGAGAGGTTGGCCGGAGCTTGCTCCGGTCACCTGAGATTAATTAGGGTTTCGTTTTCCAGTTTCATTGTGAGCCCTTTGATTGAGATTATATTAGGCAGCGTACGGTCCAGATGAGTTCATTAACCCTAAACATTAATTAATTAGTTTAATTAGGTTTAATTGAATTAATTTAATCAGAAATGATCCTGGCCCTTAAGATACGCACGCAATCAATGCTTGTCCCCTAGGTTTAAATCTCAACCCTCAGATTGACATACTTTCCCTTTTATTCATTTTTAATTCATTTTTTATCCATTTCTTTTCATATAATTATTTAAAATAGCAAAAATCATTAAAAAAATCTGAAAATTTTTATCATGACTTTTTTTTTAATTTTCAGAAACCAAAAATATTATTATTTTTATTTATTGCATTAAAAACATATTTTTAAATCATTTAAATATTTAATTTAATTAATTAATTGATTTTAATTAATTAAAAATACATTTAAGTATTTAAAAATCATCAAAAAAATCAGAGAGCATTCTTAGACATTTAGAAGCATTTACAAACTCACCATACAAATTTCTTTTTGGTTTTGATCACACTTTGAGATTTTTCTTGAATTAGAGTTCCTAAAATGACCTATTTTCTAGCCCTAATTTCAAAAATTCATAACTTTTAAACCAAGTTGAGTTTGTGAATGGTTCTTTTTGCATTGTTCTATGCATGTCTTCTAGCATCCAAAAACATTTTTGTTTCATTTTTATCTTGCATTTTCAAATTGTTTGGCATTTTACATTGAAGATCACCCCAAAACCCTAGCAAACTTAGAAAATCCATAACTTCTTCTAGGTTTAGTTTCTGACCTCCCCATTTGGATGGTAACCTAGTATAGGTTTAGGGTTCCTTTGATTGCATTTTCAATTTTTTATCTTGTGCATTGCTTCTGTTTTGTTCATGTGCATCTCATACTTCCATATAACCCTAATTTTACATGTTCATTTGCATTCATCTTGCATATGCACCAATACATGAACTTTCCATGACATCTCAAGCATTTTTGTGTCATCTTAGACATCCTAGGACAGGTTAGAACATTGATTGATCATTTATTCATTCATTTGGTATGCTTTGCATTCATAACATTTCATGAACATCCATGTGTTTCCATGCTTCTAACTTGCCTCCTTTGCATCCCATCTCTCATATAAGCATACATATGAATCATGTATGACTTTGAAGTATCTCATGACTCATTTGCCTTGCATATGCACTTCTGACTTTGATCATATCACCTTTGTTTGATGCATATGCATTTCATTTCTTTCTTTACATGTTCAACTAACATTTCAGGGGCTTATGGTAAGTTGTTTAAGGTGTGGGTGTGCATCCATATCTAGCCTCTATTTCGCTTTTATTTTTTTTTATACATTATACTTGTGTTTGAAGTGAATTTCATTCATTTGTGCCTCTTCCTTTCTTTTCTTTCTCTTAGGTTTACTTATCTTCTCAAATGAAGAAAGTAACCTTTCCTTTCTTTTCTTTCTCTTTTCATCTGCTTCTTCCTTGGTGGCCATATTGAAGACTTCTCTTGAGCCTCACAAACCATAGGATAACCAAGCATGATAAATTTAGGTTTGTACATAGTCCCCCTTTAGTCCTTTGCCTTTGAGTCTTCTTTGAGTCTCTCTTCTCACCTCTTAATCAGAGACTAAACTCTTAAAGTTTTAGGACTTTGGTATTAGGGTTATGCCTATATCCTTATATTAGGATGAAGTGTATAACTTTAATCCTAAGTGTTAAACCTTTAATTTGTTTAAACCTCTTAATCAATTCATCTTAATAATCACTAAGACTTCATCTTGTAACTTGGGCCTTACATTAGGGTTCTAATTCTTCCTTTATGGTTAAGAAGGACTAACCCTAGTGTTTAATGGACAAGTCCCCCTCAAGTTGTCTTACAAACCATAAAACTCATTTCTTAATCTCACCCTTAATTAAAATCCACTTAATAAAGGTTTTGTTATATAATGAATTTAACCCTTAACCATGGATTAAGTTGAGGTATCTTCCTCAGCTTAAGTGTTCTCATCTATTATCCTTCTATTAGGATGGTATAATGAGCTCACTAATCTGTGATTAGAGATTAAACTCATTACTTAACACTAAACAAAAACCCAAAAACATCTAAATAATCACAAGTAGGTGAATGATCTTAATCCTACATCATCATGGAAATTAAGTTAAGATGCTTATCTAATACTTAAGTATTCTCATTATCCCCAATCATGGAGGATATAATGAGTTTACAAGCCTTTGATTTAGGTTTAAGCTCATTAACTTATGCAAAACACCAAAAAATCAATAACAAGACTGAAAACACAAAAACAAACAATAATCGCCTCCTTCGGGATTCTTTTCTCATCACACTCATTCACAAACAAGAACTCGCTTCTTCCGTCTAATGCAAGACAGTTAGCACTCGAGCCAGACGAGTCATACACTTGAGCATAGACAAGCAAGTAGTTCATCAGTCAATTTATCTGTTAGTCTCTTTGGGTCGAACTACGGTGTTCTGACTTCCTCATTGCACGAGATGATATGTAGGCATAACTTAACTGTTATCGAACAAAAGTTTATGTGTCTTCCCCCTCTTTCAGCATTCTCTTTTAAGCCTCAGTTCCTGAGCATTCACCCTTTTTGCACTGACACTTGTATATTTTTCTTCCAGCTTTTGCACACAAATAACACATACACTACCCCTTTTAAACACAATATTTCAAGTGTGGATCCCGTCGGGTACGACGGACAATCTGGGTGCTAATACCTTCCCAGGTTGTAACCAACCCCCTTTCTAAGTTTCTCTGGTTCGCAACCGTATTATCCATATCTTTCTAGGTTTATGCAGAATTACCTTTCCTTCAGGATAAAAATGCCTAGCTGGCGACTCTATTCAGTTCATTTCATTTTCTCCCTTCGCCGACCGTTCACGATTGTACTGGGATGCAAATCTTTGGGAACGACACTTCAGTATGCATCGATGCATACATGCATGTATCGATACATATCAGTTAAAAAACTGAAATGTATCGATGCATACATGCATGTATCGATACATATCAGTTAAAAAACTGAAATGTATCGATGCATCCGTGTTATGTATCGATACATAGGCCAGTTCTTTTGCTAAAACGCTGCTATGTGATATATAGCAATGGGTAATGACAGTGCTATCTTGGGGTTGAGTTCAAGGGTGACGTGTGCACGTACTAGAGCTCATTTAGCTTCACGTTTACTTAAATTTAAACTTCGAACATTGCTGCTACATCAGAACGCATCCTCGCCCCAGTGATCATGAGCTGGTGTACATTGGGTTCATGGTCTCAAGTTGTATTTGGACTTTGTTTTTTGTTGCATCAGCAAGCTGACATTAAGTGTATGCAGGACCACTTTAATTGTTGTGCATCTCACAACCAAGTGAGCAAACTCAAGCTGCAATCCTTGGGAAATTAAGCTGGTGTTTCACTTCACTAATCTTCAGCATAAGCTTCGTGTTCTCTGCAGCATTGGATTGATTTCAACTGAAGAAGGTTCTAGAAATCTAGCTGGCATAATTGTCATAACTAACTTCACTCATTTAACTCACTTCACTCAGTTAACCAAGGCTAATTAACCCTGGTTCTAACTGTTAACCAGAGGTTTAATGCTCTATATAGGATGAGTAATGACTGAGTTTGGGGTTCAGCTTCATTTTCACTCAAATCACACCAAAATCCTCCAAATTTGGCTCTGTATTTTCTCTGCAAATTCTCTGCATTTTGAAGGATTAAGCTTCCACAACCATAACATTTATCTTCTTCTTCCTTGTGCTTCTTCAAGCACCATTCATAGTGCATTTTCATGGATATTTGAAGCTGGAAATTTGAAGTTGCATCATCACAACATTTCCACCTTTTGGATTGAACAAGCTAAATCATCACCCAACAAGCCTCATTGAGCATCAATTCATCACCAGCATCATGATTTGCAGCATATCCATGGAGTTTATAGCTTGAATCATCAAGAATTCACTTCTGAATTTTTTGCATCTTCATCAATTTCTCAAGATTCTTCATCAACAAAGTGTTTATTTCACTTCACAAAGGATCAAGATCAAGCATAGAAGACATTGGAACCTCACCTCTGGATTTCTATAACTCTAAACACCATTGAATTTCAGGTTTCATCTTCAATTCCATTGACACGAATTCTGATTTTTTTGGTTGTTTTGTGTTGATATAAGCTCAATAGGAGCAATACTTGTGTTGGCTAATTGATAGGCACCTTAGGTGCTTAGATTCAATTCATAGGTTGATTCTTGTGTGCTTCGATTTGCATTATTCATGAGCCTTATGAGAAAGTCAAGCCTAGATTATTGATGTACTTGAGGAGACGAATCCGTCCATGGCCTTATTTTTCAGTTTGGTAGACATTTGTCCAAACCCTAACCAGAGAGTGATCGGAGAAGATGACCATAGTTTAGCTCCGGTGACCGGAATAGTAAACCTAGCATTAAGTGGAAAACATAACACAACCCTTAGATTAGTTTAATCCAATGCTTTAGATTCTGCCACCACATTAATGATCATGTGCCAATAATGTGCCATATTTTGTGAAGAGTTTTTCAGATCACTATTTGCACCCCAGCATGTCTGGGTCCAGCCCAATTCAGTTCAACTTTCCACTTCCTGCACCCCTCTCCATTTGCATTGTTTTCTTTATTTTTCTGTTTTACATAACTTTCAATTTTAATCCAACAAAAATACCAAAACTCATGATAAAATTCCCTAAAAATCACAGAGACTTCCTAACTCATTTTAGAAATTTTCCACACTTTTACTTTCTGATTTTAGCCATTTTTCAATTTTATTTCGATTTTCCTAACTCATTTTAGTGCTTTGACTTTATTCGAGTTTTCCATGCAAATCCACCTAGTTTCCACTTAGGAGTTTTAGTGCCATTTAGGGCATAGTTTGAGTGTGTTTCTCTTAATCCCTTTAGTTACTTTTGAAGTGATTTATCTACTGAATTTAGAAGCTAGATTGCATATAAGGTACCTTAGGACTTGGCTTTAACCTTAGAAGTTTACTAATGCTTTCTATTAACTAGTGTGGGTTGTCTTTTTGAAGTTTGCCATGTCATAATTGTTCATATTACTTCTCCATGCTAACATTTGTTTTGTAGGGGGGAAGATGAGGTAATCATTATTCATTCCTTTATTTTTTGTATTAATTGTATTTGCCTCAGCACTTGGTGCTTTGTTCATAGGATCCCTTTTGTTCTTTGAATTCAACTTAACTTCCTTAGGAAGTAAGTTGAATTCTAACTTGCTCTTTCTTCTCCTTATGTTAGAATACCTCATTAACCATAGGATCACCTCTTTGTATATGATAAGATAACTTAGGGTTGTGTCTTAGTCTTCCGTTAGCTTTGACCTTTTCCTTTTGAGTCTTCTTCTCTCATCTTCAAATAAAATCAAAAAGACTTAATAAATGCATGAAAGAATCTCTTGTGTATAGCCTTATTCCATGAGGAACTTACATTCATTCCATCTTGGAATAATGTAGGCTTGTTTAACATGATGTACAAGTTTTATCAAGAGGTTATTTCACAAAGAAAAATCTAAAATATACTTCTTCACAAAAGCTACAAAACATCTAATAAGTTCAACAAGCTAGTGAACTTATACCCTAATCCTTGGAAACAAGTCTTGGATAAATTCTCCTTGCTTGGTGTGCTTGTTCTATTATTCCATCTTGGAATGTAGTAGCAAGTACACATTCCATGGAAAAGAGTTTGAATTCACTTCCTTGTGCCAAATTCATACAAAACTCTTAAAAAGCAAACAACGAATAATAAGCGACTTTCCTGCGGGAACTTCTCTTCTCATCTCATTCACTCTAAATGCGAACTTGCGACGACTTGTCTCGCATGCAAGACGGTAAACGCACTCGTACCAGACAAGTCTGCAACACCTGAGCATATACATACGCAGTTCCAGCTATAAAAAACATAAACAAAGTTCCCGCCTAGTTAGGCGAACTACGTCGACTCTGATCCTCATTTTCCCGATGAGGTACGTAGGCAGCGGGGTAGGGCCCGTTCGAGCTCATTCTTTATTTTCCCTACATTTTCCCCATTCTTTCTTTTCATTTTCTCCTTTTTCATTCCCATTCCAGTTCCAGTAGCAGTTTTGTAAACACCCCAAATTTGCCCTCACCCATTCACACCATGGCTTGTGATCATTTCATATGCATAAACACAATCATACCATCTCATATTACATTTTGATTCACTGCATTGGTTCTAAGTCATCTGCACCTAGGGTTTGTGATCTGAGCAATCTAGAGCCTCCTGAGCCACTCCAAAGGCCACCAATCACTTCAAAGGTGTCCATGTGTGTTCAAGTATCATATTATACCCTCTCAAAGTCAAGAATGCCAAAGAATCACAAGAACTGGGATTGGTATGGATGCAGAGCCAAGTTTGACTGCACAGTTGACCTGAAATTAGGGTTTTGGTTTCAGAGACCATAACTCCAAATTTTTTGGTCATTTTTGTTTCCATTGGTCTCTATATGGTATAGGGAGTATGCATATCAATTTTCATGAAGAAATTCCATGGGGAAGTCATCTGATCAAAGGTCGACTATCTGGACAAGTCAGTGCAAAATCAGGGCATCTGAGGCCCCCAATGACCCAACCAAGGGGTGATCTTCATCATTTTGAGTGTATATGATCTTTATTTGATCATGGAAGTTTTTGCAAAGTTGACTTTTTAGGGCATGGTTGACTTTTAAGGAATTTGTCAATCTAGGTCACTTTTCAAACCTTGCTTTTTGATCCAAAAATGCTTCAAATGAAAAAACTTTGGTCATGAAAGTTGTAGAACACATTTTTCCCTTTTCAAAAAGTACAAGAACATGACCTAATTCATTTTGGATCAAAAGTTATGGTGTGACAAAGTTGGCAAAAATCACTAATTTTCAAGATATGCACCAATTGGAAAATTTGCAAAATCATGTATCAAGGCCATTTGTGACTTCTAGTTCACATCAAACCAATGTACAAACATTACATGTGACCTAAAAATCAGATTTGAACCAAACTTTCTCATATTTCATGGCTTGTATGGGAAGATAGTTTCATATGAACCAAGGTTGATCAAGTTGCAAAACCATCATGACACCTCCTACCACTTGCTACATTGGATGCTGAACCATGCTAGCCTTCCACACACACCTTGCTGCGCAGCCCATGCCTCTTGTACCAAGCTAGAACTTAGCCCATGCCCTCCTTACAACAAAGTGGACTTTTTGCAAAAGTGAACATCCCAATCACAGCAGGCCAGGTCACATCATCTGACCAATAGGAGTCTTTTATGCAAAGCAAATGCTAGCCATTTCATACATGAAGCAAGCCTGAAACAAGCCCTAGGACAGCATACACAAACTCACCCCATTTTGCATTTCTCTTCGAATCTGCCTCCATAGCTCACAAACACAAGAAACAATTCCACTACTCAACTCACCATGCTTCATTAAGCCCAGACCAACACTCAAAACAGCCAGAAGCACACTAGAACATAGCATACCACAAAACCTGCAAAAACTCTTCTCTCTTCGAATCTCATTTTCCAGCCATCAAACACCCCATTTCTCTTCACCAACAAGTCAAACACATTGAAAAGAGCCAGAATCCACCATTAACAGAGCTTGAAACCACTCACACACAGAACTCATTTTCTGCTATATCAGATTGGAATCTCTCAAAATAGCTTGCTTAAGCTCATACCAAGCTTACCATTAGCACCAGGGGAATCAGTGGAGCAAGCTTGCACCAAAGAATAGCTCTGAAAGCCCAGAAACAGGAGTCTCCATCTCAGGTATGGCCATGAAACTTTTCTCTCAGAGCTTGATTTTTAAGTTATAAATTGATTGTGTATGTCTTGCTGATCATGGGGATGGTTTTAGAATTAGAAATGAGTGAGAAATGAGGGTTTACCAGGGCTCTGAAACTTTGCCCGTGAAACTTCATGGCTTCGATTCCTTTAGTTTAAGCATGAGAAATTCATTTTGAGAGTTGATTCGAGCAAGGTTTGAGTAGAGGAATGTTTCCCTGGCTTTAATTTGAGGAATGGTTGCCTGAATCATGATTTAGGGTTTTGGGGTCGCCGGGGAAGATGACCGGAGCTCCCCTCCGGTCACCTGAGTTTGATTAACCCTAATCCTGTAATTAATTTCCATTTGAATGTGGAGCGTTGGATTGCTTGACTGCGTTGACCTCCCGCGTGCATGAATGGCCCAGATCCTTTTGTTTTGCCCTAATCACTTTTAGTTAGTTTAATTAATCTTAATTAAATTAATTTAATCAGAACCAACCACAGCCATTGGATGACGCGCTGGTCAATGTTTCCAAACCCAGTTCAAATCTCCACCATCAGATCAGATTACTTTTTTATTTTCTTTGTTTTATTCATTTATTTCTCATTTTATTTGTACAATTTATTAAAAATAGCAAAATTGTTTTAAAAATTATGAAACTTTTTGTCAAGAGTTTCACTAATTTTTAAAACACAAAAATATTTTTATTTTCATTTTTTTCATTAAAAAAGTATTTTTAAATATTTAAAAGATTATTTTTAATTGATTAATGAAAATTAATTTATTAAAAATACTTTTAGGTATTTAAAAATCACCAAAAAATTCATGAAATGTTCTAAGACATTTAGAAACATTGTCCAACCTTCAAACCAAATTTATTTTTTGATCTTGATGCATTTTGAGAATTTTTCATTGAATAAAAATCATTTTTATGCATTAGTTTGATCCAAAGTTCCAAAAATCATTTCTGCCTATCCATGAGGAGTTGGACATTGATTCCTTTTGCATTGCATTGTGTTTAGCATTTAGTTTGTAATATTAAATGGCCATGATTTGATCTTTCATTTTCAATTTGTTTAGTAATTTTCTTGTTTAGGAACCCTAAAACCCTAGCAAACTTAGAAAAATCATAACTTGAAATTGGTTAAGAGTTGAGACCTCTCCTTTGGGCATTGGTTTAGTATAGGGTTAGGGGTCCTTTGAGTGGCATTTTCAATTTTTTATCTTAGGGTTTGCTTCTGATTTTGATTTTTGTTTGATGTATTGTTCATAAACCCTAGTTTGGGCTTTCATATGCACCCATCTTGCATTCTCTTGCACAACATGACTTGCCATGACATTCCAAGCATCCATTTGATTCATTTGACATCATAAGACATAGTGAAAGCATGATTGATCATTGCATCATGTATTTGCCATGTTGTATGCCATGTGCACTTCATAACTTTTCATGTATGTCCATGCTTCCTAACTTGCTTCATTTGCATTCATGAACTTGTATGGTCATTTCCATGTGCTGCCTCATGTTTGTAGCATCTCATAGCATCATTAGCATCATGTAAATGCTTCTGGTTTTGTTTCTCATCATGTCATCTCATCCCATTTTGCATTGCATTGCATTTCTTTTCTAACCTTTCAGGTGGTAAGTGATTTTGAGAAGTGAATTTGCCTTCACTTCTCACAACTTTTCTTTTCATCTCTCTTGCATCCATGCTGAATTTTTATATGTGTTTGGGTTTGAGCTTGCTCATTCTTCTTCTTCCCACTTTCTTTCCTCAAGTGACTTGACTTCTTGAATGAAGCAAGTTGCTTTGCTTCTCTTGATCCTTTCATCTGCTTCATGGTGGTTCCATTGAAGATCTTTCTTGTTTAACCTCACAAACCTTAGGAACAACCAAGCATGACAATGATTAGGGTTTTGATTAGTCTCCCCTCTTAGTTTTACCTTTGTATCTTCTTTGAGTCTTCTCTTCTCATCTCATAATCAGGGACTAAACCCTAAAGGCTTTAAGGCTTTATGATTAAGCTTATGCCTGCATCCTTCTATTAGGATGGAGTGTATAAATTTAATCCTAACTGTTAAACCCTTAATGTGTTTAACTCTCTTAATCAATTCACTTAATAACCATCAAGACATCACACTTGTAACTTGGGCCTTGCATTAGGGTTCTAATTCTTCCTTAATTGGTTAAGAAGGACTAACCCTAGTGTTAATGGACAAGTCCCCCTCAAGTTGTCTTACAAATCATAAAATCCACTTCATAATCATACCATTAAATAAAATCCACTTAATCAAAGGCTTGTTTTGTCATGAGTTTAATCCCTAATCATGGATTAAGTTGAGGAGCTTTCCTCAACTTAAACATTCTCATCTATTATCCTTCTATTAGGATGGTGTAATGAGTCTGTTTAATCCTTGATTATGGCTTAACCTCATTACTCAACACTAAACAAAAACACCAAAAACATCTAAATAATCACAAGTAGGTTAATGATCTTAATCCTACATCAAAGGTGTTTAAGTGTGAGAATCTGACTTCACACTTAAGGTACTCTCATTACCCCTAATCAGAGGGAAGATGTGATGAGTTTACTAACCCATTGGTTTAGGCTTAAACTCATTAACTTATGACAAACTCTCAAAAGCAATAAAAGATTGAAAACTCAAAAACAAACAATAATCGTCTCCTCCGGGATTCTTTTCTCATCTCATTCACTCACAAACGAGAACTTGCTTCTTCCGTCTAATGCAAGACAGTTTGCACCTGAGCCAGACAGGTCATACACTTGAGCATAGGCAAGCAAGCAGTTCACAAGTCAATTCACCTTTCAGTCTCTTTGGGTCGAACTACGGTGTTCTGACTTCCTCATTGCACGAGAGGATACGTAGGCATAACTTAACAGTTATCGAACAAAAGTCTCTGTATATTCCCCCTCTTTCCAGCTTTATTCTTTAAGCCTCATGATCTTGAGCATCTTATTCCTGTTCCTACACTGACACTGTACATTTATACACTTTACACTGTTTTTACACTGACACCTGTACTTTCTTTTCCAGCTATTTTATACACAGATTGCACTGACACTACCCCTTTAAAACACAAATCTTTTAAGCGTGGATCCCGTCGAGTACGGCGGACAATATGGGTGCTAATACCTTCCCAGGTTGTAACCAACCCCCTTTCTCAGTCTCTCTGGTTCGCAACCGTCTTATCCATCTCTTTCTAGGTTTATGCAGCATTACCTTTCCTCCGGGATAAAAATGCCTAGCTGGCGTCTCTTTTCATCTCCA
The DNA here is from genome assembly GCA_963966055.1 of Lathyrus aphaca. Lineage (NCBI taxonomy): Eukaryota > Viridiplantae > Streptophyta > Magnoliopsida > Fabales > Fabaceae > Lathyrus > Lathyrus aphaca. The sequence goes on along the minus strand of OZ014519.1, from coordinate 100,954,998 downwards.
GTGAGTTCACTGCTGTGTGTTCTCATTGTCCCTCTCGCCGACCGTTCGCGTCTGTACCTTTATCTGGGCCTAGTCCCACTTATCGGGAGCGACAGCTTGGCGACTCTGCTGGGGACCCTTATACTGTAACCAGGGCTTCTGGTTCTTTTTGTGGGTTCCTCCTAACGCTTGATTGATTTGTGTTTACTGGGGTGTTATGTGCTATTTGTGTTTGTGTATTTGCTCTATTTTTGCTTATGTACAGTTGCTTTATTGCTTTCTTTATTGCTTTTGTACATATCATACTGTCATGCTGCTGGCTGGATCTGTTGTTTGCTTTGGTGGGTGGGTGTTTCATTGAGAGTTAAGGCCCTATACCTGGGACCTGAGTGACACCTAGGCTAGAGTGAATCATATTCTTTCCCATTCCATCTCGGTCTGGTGCGGGAATATGAAACACGGTTCAGATATGGGTTTCTTCTTGAGAACTCTGTGTTGCAGATTTCCTGCAATGCTAGGGCTATCTGGGAAGCCTGCTAAGTCTGGATGACCTTTTAGTATTGACCTTCAAAAACTGAGGTGAATTAGAGGAGGAACTTTTATGGTTATTGTAAACACTGTACCTCCGGGTTAGAAGTGTTTACACTTCTCATAACTGATCCAAGTCTGAGGATCCTTGTTTTAGAACACCACCTGTGAGGGGGTTGGGCTGTTTACAGGTTTGCAGGTACCTTGACCTCAGAATACCCTGTTACTTTGATTTGATTAAGAATACTCCATGTTGGGACATTTCTTGTGATTCTAAAACCCTGGACATGTGGCTCTTTATTTGAGCCCCCCACCCTGGTTACTGGACTTATGGACCTCCATCTGGATTTCTTACACACATGGACTTATTTTAGAGCACTTGATCAGATCCAGCTCAGTCACAAACCCTTGCATATCATTTGCATACATAATCATTGCATCATATTGACATTTGCTTATTTGTGTTTCAGGGTATCCATCTTCATTTGGTTTTGGTTTTGACCCCATCTTCAGTATTGACCTATCTTCATCAGCACTTGCTTCAGCTATCAGCTATCTACTTCAGCCAACCAGTGGCCCATTCTTCAGTATCAGCATCAGCACTTGTCTCTACTCAGTCTCAACATCATGGCACCTAAAAAGAGCAACATCACCTACCACTTCTTCCAGCCAGAGCTAGCAGACATCAGGAAGATTCAGACCCTGATCACTCCAGACCATATACCACTGTTCAGGGAACACCATGGAGATATACTTGATATGGTTATGGATCTGGACCCCTCACAGAGAAGCCTGATCCACACTTGCCTTCAGTTTTATGATCCCCCACTGAGATGTTTCACTTTTCAGGACTTTCAGCTGGGCCCCTTATTGGAAGAATACTCATCATTAGTTGGTATACCTATCAGGGGTGGAGTCCCTTTCAACCCTGAGATGGTCTTTCCTGGTAATGAAGAGGTAGCAAAGGCATTACATCTGGAACCAGTCCTGATTGGGCAGCATATGACTTCTAAGGCTGGAATCCCTGGCTTGCATCTGGATTTCTTGATCTCTCAAGCCACCTTGAAAGCTTCTTTAGGAGAGTGGAAAGCAGTCTGTGCTTTATTGGCCCTGAGCATATATGGGATTGTATTATTTGCAGATGAGCCTCGATTCATTAGTAAGAATGCAATCCATCTGTTCATTCTAAGGAACCCAGTGCCAACTTTATTGGGTGATCTCTACTATTCAGTGCATCAGAGGAATGAAAAGCAGAGGGGAAGATTAGTAAGATGCTGTGCTCCTTTGTTCCATACTTGGCTTCTCAGGCATTTGCCCAAGACAAATGCATTTTTGAACCCTCATCAACAGAAAAACTGGGCTGGAAGACTTACTACTCTTACTTCAGCTGATATCAGGTGGTGCACTCAAAGCACAAAAGGCAGGGATATCATCACCAGCTGTGGGCATTTCCCCAATGTGCCCCTAATAGGAGTTAAGGGTAGTATTAATTACAACCCTCTGCTGTTCAAAAGACAACTGGGCTATGCACTGGTCCACACTCCTAAGGCACAAGACTTGGTTGAGACTCTTTATTGTGAGAACAAGCTTAATCTGGCTATTGTTAGGCAGGCAGCCTGGGCCTGGGACAATGTGCAGACTAAGGGGGTAACCATCCTGGGGAAGTGTAACAATGTGGCATCAGCACAATACTATGATTGGTCCCATGCCAGGGCTCAATTCTCTGGGATGCCCTTTACTATTGAAGATATGCCTGGGCCTTCCACAACACCACCTCCAGCAACTGTCAGCTTAGAGGAGTTTGAGGAGTTGAAAGAGAGAAATGAGAAGTTGACTCAAGCTCTACAGAAGACCCTCTGGGAGAGGAGTGATGGCAGACTGGATATTGAGAGGTTGGAGAAGTTGAAAGTGGAACATCTGGCTAGAATTGAGAAGTCTGAAGATTACATTAAGAAGTCTAGGGCTGGAGAGCAAATCCTGAAGAATGCTTGCAAGGAAGCCCAATTCCAGAAAGCCAGGACAGACTTGTATCTGAAGGAGAGTCAGGCTAGGTGGGTCAGGATCACCGAGGCTCGTACTCTGGAGGACAAGAGGGTCCAAGACAAGATAGAGCAGATGGAAGCTAGTGCAAAAGAGCAACAAGAAGCCCTGGCAGCAGCCCAGAGGGAGATATCAGAGCTAAAGATCAGAGCTTGAGTGAAGAGGTCTAAGGACCAAAGTCAACACAAGAAGCTAACTGCAGCTGTTACTACCAGGAACCTCCTTATCAGGAATCTCACGGAGCGTCCGGCTGATCCTGTGACCGAAGCACTTCTCAAGGAAGTTCGGGAGGATGAGTTTGGTCTGGGTGTTTGACCATTTGCTTGTTGTTGTTTCCATTCCATGTATTTTGATTTTTTTTCTTGTAATGTATTTTGACCCCTCAGAGGGCTTGTATTTGTAAACAAACTATGTACCATTTGCCTTTTGTAATATATGTATTTAGTTTGTTCCATCCGAGTTTACTCCGAAAGCAACATCAACAGCATCTTCAAGGGTCTGGAAGGGTCAAAACTGAATGCCAAGCCAGATACCCTGAAAACAAATAAGCATACTGCATTGCATGCTAACCCTTTGTTTGTTTTGTAGGTTTTTTGTTTTGTTGTTGCTAACTCTGTTGTGATGTTCAGGAATTATTGCTCGACGACGAGGGTTTCCACTCAACCGACCACACAGGTACCCCACCCGTAACAATCTTCCGGGCATACAGATGGATCAGATGCAGCAGGACCTTACTGAGGTCAGGAACCGAATGACCAACGAGAGGTTGGAAATGAGGAACCAAATGACACAGTTTATGGAAGTAATGAACAACATGGCCCAAAGCCAGGAGAGGCTCAGAGCACTGGTGGAAGGGAGAAATCAGGAAGATCATCAGCCGGGGACTGCTGGGACTAGCAACAATGAAAGAGTCCAACCTCATGTCAATCCCCCAGTCTTTGGACCCCACCTCCATCCAGAGGCCAACATTCCTGTCAATATACAAGGGACTGCCACAGCAGGGAGGGTACTGCAAGAAGACCCTCAAGAAGACCAGTTCACAGTAATGGGAGCCGGGGAAGAAGCTTATGATAGAAGGTTGGATGAGATAGCTGAGAAATTAAGATCCTTAGAGTCTCAAAACTCTTTGGGTTTTGATGTTATGGATATGGGCTTGGTAGACGGGGTCAGGATTCCCCACAAGTTTAAGCCGCCATGTTTTGAGAAGTATAATGGGACTTCCTGTCCCCGAACCCATCTACAATCTTTTCTCGGGAGGCTAAAGGCCTATACCATGGACGAGAAGTTGTGGATGTTCTATTTTGAGGATAGCTTGACTGGAGCTTCGAGGGAATGGTATTCCCATCTGACAAGAGCGACTATTAGATGCTGGAAGGACCTGGCAAAGGCCTTCATCAGACAGTATCAGTATAATCTGGATATGGCACCCAACAGGACCCTCCTAATGGGAATGTCACAGTCATCTAGAGAGAGCTTCCGAGAGTATGCTCAAAGATGGAGACAGCTTGCTGCGGCTGTCCAGCCACCTATGTCCGAAAGGGAGATGGCTGATATGTTCATGAATACCCTTCAGGGGACTTACATTGATAGGCTAGCTGCCTTCTCGTCTACCAGCTTTGCAGATGTAGTCATAGCCGGGGAGAGAATTGAAAGCCTATTGAAGATGGGTAAGATCTCAGACAACGGTGCAAGCTCATCCAGTAATGCAAGAAAGCCTTTTGCGGGCCCAAGAAGGACTGGTGAGACCAATGCCATCCACACCAACAGGGGCAGGCCCCAATATGTTCATAGATCTGTAGCAGCAGTTACTATTCCCGCTCCAGCTCACCCACAACCAGCTTATCAACCTCCGCAACAAAACTATCAGCAACAGCCTCAGTACCATCAACAAAATCAGTATCCTCCGAGAAATTACAACAACAGCAACACCAACAACAATAACCAGCAAAGGCCATTCCAGCAGAGGCCATCTCAAGCCAACAGGGTGATCGATCCGATCCCTATGCCATATGCTACATTGCTGCCACAACTCCTGAAACTCAACCTAGTTGAGCTAAGGACATTGGAACCTCCAGATCCCAACAGTCTACCCAGGAATTACGACTCCAACGCCATATGTGCTTTTCACTCGAATGCGCCTGGTCATAGTACAGAAAAGTGCAGGGCTTTGCACATGAAGGTACAAGACCTGGTAGACTCAAAAGCTCTGAATTTCGCACCACCACCCAATGTCAACAAAAATCCTATGCCGCACCACGGAGGTCCCAGGATCAATGCAATTGAAGAAGACAAGCCATCTTATTTAATAACCAGTGTGGGTCAGATTCGGACACCGTTGGTGGAGATTAAGGCTCAGCTCCTCGAATGTCAAATGTTCCCGGGGTGTGAGTTAGGGTGTGCTTACTGCAATATTTCAGTAAATGGGTGCGATAACCTGAGGAATGACATAGATGGTCTTATTCAGAGTGGCCAGCTTCAGATCACCACATCATTTCCAACAAATCCAGCAATCTCACCAGCAACAGTACCAGTATCTCCTACAACTGCAGCAACCATTGTTCCTGACAATTCTTCGGCTTCATCAACAAGTACTTCATCTATCATCTCAACTGATCAGTTATCAACAAATTTTTCTTCTACAACTTCAGCACCACTCCAATTTGAATCTCCTACAACAACAACATCCATCCTTCCGACAATGTCTCCTACAACTCCAGCAACGAACTCTGAAGATGTCTCAACCGTCACAATATTTTATGATCCTGAAAACAACTCTGCCTACAACTCAGAAAGTGCTGCTCCCATCAGAGCACCAGTCACAATTTATTATGATCCACAAACTATCACAGTTCCTTCTGCAGCTGTCATTAGTCCAGTCACTGTCACAGTACCTGGACCAGTACCTTATGAAAGCAGTAGGGCCATCCCTTGGCACTACGGCTCTGACGTATACTGCGAAGGAAAGAGAATCACTCTTGATACATCAACACCTGCACCACAAATAGACAATGTGGGAGGAGGCGGAGGCTTCACTCGAAGCGGACGTCTCTTTGCTCCACCAATTCAGAGACCCACTGCCGAAGCAGAAGCTGCTGCCAAGGCAAAAGGAAAAAGCCCGGTGCAGGAAGATCAAGCTGCTAAAGAAGTTTTGAAAACACCATTCGATCAGGAAGTTGATGAGTTCATGAGAATCATCAAAAAGAGTGATTACAAAATAGTGGATCAGCTTCACCAGACGCCATCCAAGATCTCTATCCTATCACTGCTTATGTGCTCCGAAGCCCATCGGAATGCACTACTCAAAGTCTTGCACGCAGCTTACGTGCCTGAAGAGATCACTGTCAATCAATTGGAAACCGTGGTTGGAAATGTTACTGCTAGCAACGGGCTAGGGTTCACCAATACTGACTTGACAACGGAAGGCCGCAACCATAACAAGGCCCTGCACATCACCATGGAATGTAAAGGCGCAGTCCTTTCCCATGTGCTGGTAGACACAGGGTCATCCCTTAATGTCTTACCGAAAAAGGCCCTGGTGAAGCTAGAGTATGAAGGATTAGCATTGCGTCCCAGTAACCTGGTAGTAAGAGCCTTTGATGGTTCTAAGAGATCGGTGCTGGGAGAAATTGAGCTACCTGTGACAATTGGCCCACAAACCTTTACAACGATCTTCTATGTGATGGACATTCAGCCTGCCTACAGCTGTTTGTTGGGTAGACCATGGATTCATGCCGCTGGCGCAGTAACGTCTACCCTTCACCAGAAGTTAAAATTTGAGTGGGAAGGCCAAGTTGTTACTATCTGTGGGGAGGAGGATATATTTGTTAGCCATCTGGCTACTTATAAGTATATTGAGATGGATGGGGAGATCCATGAAACAATGAGCCAAGGGTTTGAGGCCCTGAATGTTAATGAAGCATCTGCTGTATCTGGAGTCTCCATGTCATCTTACCAACAAGCCCGGAAGGTTGTTGAGGAAGGAACTGCCCAAGGCTGGGGCAAGGTTTTATCTGTGGAGGAGAAGAAAGACAAATTTGGGTTGGGTTACAGACCAACTCAACAACATCAAGCAAAGGCTGCTGAGAAGCCCGGTTTTGTCAGTGGGGGGATGCTCACCCCTGATGCTATCAACAATTTGGAAGACGAGCTGGAAGAGGAGCGCAATCTGGAGAATTGGATTCGTCCAAAGATCCCGGGGAGCAGTATCTCAAACTGGTCTTCCCAGGAAATTATAAGAGTTACTCATGCAGAGTAATTATTATTTCCTGTATTTTTATAGCATGCATCAAAGTCTTGCATCTTGCCCAAGATGACAAGACTCATTTTGTAATCGGGCCATCTGTACTTTTTGTGCAAACAAGATTAATCAATGAAATATCAGACATCTTTTTGCAAATGAGTCTTTTTCCTTTTCGTTCACTGTTTTTCCATTTTTCTTTTTGTACAAAAAAATAAATGGCGATGTTTTCAAAATGATAACTTCATTTCACCTTTTTTAAACAAGATTAAAATCAATCACTAAAATGAACAAACTGAACCCTTGCAGAGAGTGCCTTCCTGACAGCACCGACAACAGCACGGCTATGACTTCGTATGACTTTGACAATCCGATCAATCAAGCTGATGAAGGGGTTGAAGAAGAATATGAGCTTCCTGAAGAGCTAGCCAGGTTGTTAAGACAAGAGGAAAAGGTTATTACTCCTCACCAGGAGGAGGTTGAAGTGATTAATCTTGGTACAGATGAAGACGTAAAAGAGGTTAAAATCGGGGCCTGCCTGCAAGACTCAGTGAAGAGACAACTGATTGATCTGCTTCAAGAATATGTGGATGTGTTTGCTTGGTCGTATCAAGATATGCCAGGGTTGGACACCGACATTGTCGTGCACAAGCTGCCTTTGAGAGAAGAGTGCCCACCGGTCAAACAGAAGTTGCGCCGTACTCGCCCAGACATGGCAATGAAGATCAAAGAAGAGGTACAAAAGCAGTGGGACGCCGGGTTCCTTGCTGTGACTAGCTACCCACCGTGGGTTGCTAATATAGTGCCTGTGCCTAAGAAAGACGGCAAAGTAAGAATGTGTGTTGACTATCGGGATCTGAACAGAGCTAGCCCGAAAGATGATTTCCCATTACCTCACATTGATGTACTGGTAGATAACACGGCTCAGTTCTCGGTATTCTCCTTCATGGACGGATTTTCAGGATATAATCAGATCAAGATGTCACCTGAAGACATGGAGAAGACAACATTCATTACACCTTGGGGCACGTTCTGTTACAAGGTAATGCCATTCGGACTGAAGAATGCTGGTGCAACATATCAACGGGCTATGGTGACATTATTCCACGATATGATCCATAAAGAAATAGAATGTTATGTGGATGACATGATTGCCAAGTCCCTTACTGAAGAAGACCACCTGGTGAATCTGCTGAAGCTGTTTAAGCGTCTGAGGAAGTACCAATTGAAGTTAAACCCCAACAAATGCACATTCGGGGTACGATCCGGTAAGTTGCTGGGCTTTATTGTAAGCGAGAAAGGGATTGAAGTTGACCCTGATAAAGTCAAAGCTATTCAAGAGATGCCTGCACCGAAAACAGAGAAAGAAGTTCGAGGGTTCTTAGGTCGATTGAACTACATCTCACGGTTCATATCTCACCTCACAGCAACCTGTGAGCCTTTGTTCAAGCTGTTAAGAAAGGAACAGACGGTCAGGTGGAATGAAGACTGCCAAAGGGCTTTTGACAAGATCAAGGAGTACTTACAAGAGCCTCCAATCCTTATGCCTCCAGTTGAAGGAAGACCTCTAATAATGTACTTGACAGTATTAGAAGAGTCAATGGGGTGTGTGCTGGGCTAGCATGACGAGTCTGGTCGAAAAGAGTATGCAATATACTACCTAAGCAAAAAGTTTACCGACTGTGAACAACGTTATTCACTGCTCGAGAAAACTTGTTGTGCTTTAGCGTGGGCTGCTCGCCGACTGAGACAGTATATGTTGACCCACACTACTCTATTAATTTCAAAGATGGACCCAGTTAAGTACATATTTGAGAAGCCAGCTCTCACCGGACGGGTTGCAAGATGGCAAATGATTCTCACAGAATACGACATCCAGTACACCTCTCAGAAAGCCATCAAGGGCAGTGTACTATCTGAATATCTTGCTGAGCAACCTATTGATGACTACCAGCCTATGAGATTTGACTTTCCTGATGAAGACATCATGTTCATAAAATCAAAAGATCATGAAGAGCCTATTCACACTGAAGGGCCCGACCCGGAAGAAGAATGGATTATGATGTTTGATGGGGCTGTTAATATGAATGGTCGTGGTGTTGGTGCAGTACTCATTACGCCTAAAGGAGTTCACATGCCTTTCTCGGCAAAACTCACTTTCAACTGCACTAACAACGAAGCTGAATACGAAGCTTGCATTATGGGCCTTGAGGAAGCCATTGACCTCAGGATCAAGACATTGACTGTATTCGGAGATTCAGCTCTGGTAGTTAATCAAACCAACGGAAAATGGTACACCCACCAGGATCATCTGATACCTTACAGGGATTATACAAGGAGGTTATTGACTTTCTTCACAACAGTCAAGCTTGAGTATATCCCTCGGGACGAGAATCAGTTCGCAGATGCTCTTGCTACCATTTCATCCATGATCAAAGTTCAAGCTGCCAACTTTGTACCTCAGATTTCAGTGTCCAGACTCGATAGACCAGCATATGTATTTGCAGCAGATGTTGTCAAAGATGATAAGCCTTGGTTCCATGACATTAAATGCTTCTTGGAGGATCAAACATACCCACCTGGGGCATCTTCCAATGATAAGAAGACTTTGAGAAGGCTTGCTGTTAGTTTCTTTCTGAACGCTGATGGGTCTTTATACAAAAGGAACTTTGATATGGTACTCCTCAGATGTGTTGATGAGACAGAAGCAGATTTGTTGATGCATGAAGTGCACGAAGGATCTTTTGGTACCCATGCTGGAGGGCATGCCATGGCTAAAAAACTGTTAAGATCAGGTTATTACTGGATCACAATGGATGCAGACTGTTGTGCTTACGCCAGAAAATGTCACAAATGCCAGATCTACGCAGATAAGGTGCATGTGCCTCCCAATCCTTTGAACATCATGTCTTCACCATGGCCCTTTGCCATGTGGGGCATTGATATGATTGGCAAGATTGAGCCGACTGCTTCAAACGGCCACAGATTCATCCTGGTTGCCATTGATTATTTCACCAAGTGGGTCGAAGCAGCTTCCTATGCCAATGTTACAAGACAAGTGGTAGCCAGATTTCTGAAGAGAGATATCATCTGTCGATATGGAGTTCCCGAGCGAATCATTACTGATAATGGTTCCAACTTGAACAACAAAATGATGGCTGAGTTGTGCCGGGACTTCAAGATCCAACATCACAATTCTTCTCCTTACAGGCCAAAGATGAATGGCGCTGTTGAGGCAGCGAATAAAAATATCAAGAAGATTGTGCAGAAGATGGTAGTCACCTACAAAGACTGGCATGAAATGCTACCATTTGCTTTGCATGGGTACCGCACATCAATCAGAACGTCCACTGGGGCAACACCGTATCAGCTTGTGTATGGTATGGAAGCAGTCCTACCTGTCGAAGTTGAATTACCCTCTCTGCGGGTACTAATGGATGTTAAACTGAGCGAAGCAGAATGGGTCCGATCCCGATACGAGCAACTGAGTCTGATTGAAGAGAAAAGATTGGCTGCAATCTGTCATGGGCAGCTGTATCAGAAAAGAATGAAGAAAGCCTTCGATCAGAAAGTCAGGCACCGAGAGTACCAAGTAGGAGATCTTGTGCTGAAAAGAATCCTCCCTCCTCATACAGACCACAGGGGAAAATGGACTCCAAATTATGAAGGACCATTTGTGGTAAAGAAAGTTTTTTCCGGTGGAGCACTGATGCTCAGCACCATGGATGGTGAAGACTTCCCGTCCCCTGTGAATTCAGATGCAGTTAAAAAATACTTCGCATAAAACGACCCGCTGGACATAAAAACAGAATGTAAGTCCAGGCAAAAATAGGGCATCCCGGCGAGTCAAAAACAGAATAAAAGACTCGGGCAGAAGTAAGGGAAAATAAACAAAAAATGTACACCCGCTGAGTTGAAAAGCCGCATTGGACAACTCAGGCAAAAAATGGGTATCCCGATGGATTGAAAACCCGAAAGGGCGATCCATGCAAAATAAGGGAATAAGCGAACAACTGCATTCTGAATTCGTCTGTATCGCCTACAACCTGTTAAGCTTCGAAAGGATCAAGCTTCAATCAGAATCAGCCTTCTTCAGAAAGCAAGACGAGAAGAACGTCAAAAGTCATACGAGTCATAGCAGAAGAGGAAGCTCCTTAAAGCGTCGTCAACATCGCCAGCACTTTGTTTCTCAATTTGTAACAGTCTCTTCATTTTAGGAGATTTGTTTCTTTGACTGTATCTTGCCAATTCAGGGCACATGAATTAATAAAATCGGATTTTCCAGTCATGTCTCGTCTTATACATTTTTATTTGCAAAGGATGTCTGATGTCTCTAAAAACTGATTGCATAAGTACAAATATTTTTCTTCAAGAACACATGCTTACAGGGAATATACTTACTCTCGAAAGTGCTTGACTCCTATGGCGGAATCCAGTAAAGGATACCTCGGGACCATTTGTGCGTTTCCTTATATTTGCAGGATTGCAGGTATCCAGAATGCAACTTGGGGCATGCAAGTTACATCTCAGCAAGCTGGCAAATCAACACTCACTCTTGGCACCAGAGGTGTTTTCTCCCCAGCTGAGTTGCCAACAACTTTCCCCAGCCAGTTGCCACTTGTCAGTTTCCCCAGCCGTAGTGTCGATCTTTCTTCCTCAGCAGAATGCAAAAAATCCAGGGGATCATCCCCCACAGAATCCTCAGCCTCTATTCAGAAGAGCAACGCATGAAGGAGTCACAACAGAGTACAGACGGCTTCTACAAACCCCAGCTGGGTCCCTCATTACAAGGATATGTCAATCAGTGACCTATATCCCCAAGCAAATGTCATCTCTCCAGATCTACCAATGATCTCATCCCCAGCTGGGATATTCACTTCAGACAGATCGACCAGAGATCTTCGCGGCAACAGAATCCGAATCCTGGATCGGTATCTCTGCATAATCATGACATTTGCATCATATTCACCCACAAAGCGTAGCATTCCATCTAATACGGAGCATTACGGCAAAAATCAAACACATAGCATAATCATAAGCCATGTTGTGAATCGGACTCTTGTGAATAATAACCATTCATCAATACACAGAAACTGTCCCCACCAGAGTCCCAGCAAAAGCAGTTGCCTCACAATTCACAAACACCAGTTGACACCCGTCCGTGTCATCACTCCCCAGTAAAGTCGCCTGAATATCCTTTACAAACAAGATCACCCGTATTACAGATACGTCCTGACACCCGTCCGTGTCATACCCCAGTAGAAAGCCAAAGACATCCTCTTTGCACTCACCTATACTTGTATATACAATTCCTTGACACCCGTCCGTGTCATATCCCCAGCGCAGTCGCTTACACTTTTACAGCCCATATACTTGTTGATATCATACTTTTCTCCTTTTGACACTCGTCCGTGTCACCCTCCCCAGCAGATAAACACTCATCCATACAAAACTCATACTCACTACTCATGTTACACTTATACAGATACTCGTCCGTATCTCGTATATGCCATTTATATCCCCACAGATTCAACATTGGTCCTTGTTCTTTGTTAACCAGTTGGTACTCGTCCGTACCATCATCTCAGAATATGCATCAAATGTTTGTTTCTACATGATACTCGTCCGTATCATAGTCTTAAGGATGCTCGTCCGTATCTTTAATCCATACACCGTGTCAAACACTTTTGTCTTCTTGGATATAGATACTCGTCTGTGTCTACTATTCCCCAGGAGTCCCCTCAGATTCAACACTCGTCCGTGTTCTTTGTTAACCCGTTGATACTCGTCCGTATCATCATCCCTGAACATGTGTCAGTTTGTTTCTACCCGATACTCGTCCGTATCGTAGTCTTAAGGATGCTCGTCCGCATTTTTAATCTATACACAACACCTAAACACTTATGCTTTCTTCTCTTGGTTGTAAACACTTGTCCGTGTTTACTATTCCCCAGTAGATCACCAACAAAGCAAATCTTCCTTTTTATCTGACACTCGTCCTGTGTTATGGTAAACCCTGAGAGCAGCCGTACCCTGCTAGGTGGTCGTCCTCCACCTCTTGATGGTCGTCCTCCATCATGCTCATCCGATGGCCGTCCCCATCGTTGATTTTTAGCAGCCGTCCCCTGCTAGGTGGTCGTCCTCCACCTCTTGATGATCGTCCTTCATCATTTTATCCAATGGCCGTCCCCATTGTTGATTTTTGGTTATCTGGCACTCGTCCTGTGTCATGAGAAACCTCGAGAGCAGCCGTCCCCTGCTAGGTGGTCGTCCTCCACCTCTTGATGGTCGTCCTCCATCATGCTCGTCCGATGGCCGTCCCCATTGTTGACCTTTTATCCGGCATTCGTCCTATGTCGCGATATTTTCGGCAGCCGTACCCTGCCTGGTGGTCGTCCTCCACCTTAGATGGCCGTCCCCCATCTTAACCCCAACAGAGCAGCCGTCCCCTGCTAGGTGATCGTCCTTCACCTTTGATGACCGTACCTCATCATCTGTTTATTTCATTTATTCTTTAACCCGATGGCCGTCCCCGTCGTGGTCCCTTTTCTCTTTTAAGCCCGATGGCCGTCCCCATCGTTGTTTACTTTACTTTATGAACTTGATGGCCGTCCCCGTCATGTTTCACCAATTCCCAGAGAATCTTACAACTTTATCTTGATGGCCGTCCCCATCATGATTTTATTCTTCCCAGCTAGTCGGCCGTCCCCGTCTTAGCTTTACCTTTTATCCCCAGCATGTCGGCCGTCCCCGTCATTGCTATTTACCCAGCAGTCGTCCTCTGCTCGACGGTCGTCCTCCGTCGCCCACACTTTACAATATACTTTATTTTCCTTTTACAATCTATATCCCTTTTCTTCTTCATTCTGTGAGTGCAAATTTTGGACTGTCTTTGGTATTCAACCACAAGTTATCTTGTTTGCCTGTTAAGCCATAGCTTACATCCTGCACAGCTAACTCATGTTTGAATAGGGGCAGCTGTAAACACCCCAAATTTGCCCTCACCCATTCACACCATGGCTTGTGATCATTTCATATGCATAAACACAATCATACCATCTCATATTACATTTTGATTCACTGCATTGGTTCTAAGTCATCTGCACCTAGGGTTTGTGATCTGAGCAATCTAGAGCCTCCTGAGCCACTCCAAAGGCCACCAATCACTTCAAAGGGGTCCATGTGTGTTCAAGTATCATATTATACCCTCTCAAAGTCAAGAATGCCAAAGAATCACAAGAACTGGGATTGGTATGGATGCAGAGCCAAGTTTGACTGCACAGTTGACCTGAAATTAGGGTTTTGGTTTCAGAGGCCATAACTCCAAATTTTTTGGTCATTTTTGTTTCCATTGGTCTCTATATGGTATAGGGAGTATGCATATCAATTTTCATGAAGAAATTCCATGGGGAAGTCATCTGATCAAAGGTTGACTTTCTGGACAAGTCAGTGCAAAATCAGGGCATCTGAGGCCCCCAATGACCCAACCAAGGGGTGATCTTCATCATTTTGAGTGTATATGATCTTTATTTGATCATGGAAGAGGGTTGAAGTTCACAAAAATCAAGAATTTGAAGTTTTTGCAAAGTTGACATTTTAGGGCATGGTTGACTTTTAAGGAATTTGTCAATCTAGGTCACTTTTCAAACCTTGCTTTTTGATCCAAAAATGCTTCAAATGAAAAAACTTTGGTCATGAAAGTTGTAGAACACATTTTTCCCTTTTCAAAAAGTACAAGAACATGACCTAATTCATTTTGGATCAAAAGTTATGGTGTGACAAAGTTGGCAAAAATCACTAATTTTCAAGATATGCACCAATTGGAAAATTTGCAAAATCATGTATCAAGGCCATTTGTGACTTCTAGTTCACATCAAACCAATGTACAAACATTACATGTGACCTAAAAATCAGATTTGAACCAAACTTTCTCATATTTCATGGCTTGTATGGGAAGATAGTTTCATATGAACCAAGGTTGATCAAGTTGCAAAACCATCATGACACCTCCTACCACTTGCTACATTGGATGCTGAACCATGCTAGCCTTCCACACACACCTTGCTGCGCAGCCCATGCCTCTTGTACCAAGCTAGAACTTAGCCCATGCCCTCCTTACAACAAAGTGGACTTTTTGCAAAAGTGAACATCCCAATCACAGCAGGCCAGGTCACATCATCTGACCAATAGGAGTCTTTTATGCAAAGCAAATGCTAGCCATTTCATACATGAAGCAAGCCTGAAACAAGCCCTAGGACAGCATACACAAACTCACCCCATTTTGCATTTCTCTTCGAATCTGCCTCCATAGCTCACAAACACAAGAAACAATTCCACTACTCAACTCACCATGCTTCATTAAGCCCAGACCAACACTCAAAACAGCCAGAAGCACACTAGAACATAGCATACCACAAAACCTGCAAAAACTCTTCTCTCTTCGAATCTCATTTTCCAGCCATCAAACACCCCATTTCTCTTCACCAACAAGTCAAACACATTGAAAAGAGCCAGAATCCACCATTAACAGAGCTTGAAACCACTCACACACAGAACTCATTTTCTGCTATATCAGATTGGAATCTCTCAAAATAGCTTGCTTAAGCTCATACCAAGCTTACCATTAGCACCAGGGGAATCAGTGGAGCAAGCTTGCACCAAAGAATAGCTCTGAAAGCCCAGAAACAGGAGTCTCCATCTCAGGTATGGCCATGAAACTTTTCTCTCAGAGCTTGATTTTTAAGTTATAAATTGATTGTGTATGTCTTGCTGATCATGGGGATGGTTTTAGAATTAGAAATGAGTGAGAAATGAGGGTTTACCAGGGCTCTGAAACTTTGCCCGTGAAACTTCATGGCTTCGATTCCTTTAGTTTAAGCATGAGAAATTCATTTTGAGAGTTGATTCGAGCAAGGTTTGAGTAGAGGAATGTTTCCCTGGCTTTAATTTGAGGAATGGTTGCCTGAATCATGATTTAGGGTTTTGGGGTCGCCGGGGAAGATGACCGGAGCTCCCCTCCGGTCACCTGAGTTTGATTAACCCTAATCCTGTAATTAATTTCCATTTGAATGTGGAGCGTTGGATTGCTTGACTGCGTTGACCTCCCGCGTGCATGAATGGCCCAGATCCTTTTGTTTTGCCCTAATCACTTTTAGTTAGTTTAATTAATCTTAATTAAATTAATTTAATCAGAACCAACCACAGCCATTGGATGACGCGCTGGTCAATGTTTCCAAACCCAGTTCAAATCTCCACCATCAGATCAGATTACTTTTTTATTTTCTTTGTTTTATTCATTTATTTCTCATTTTATTTGTACAATTTATTAAAAATAGCAAAATTGTTTTAAAAATTATGAAACTTTTTGTCAAGAGTTTCACTAATTTTTAAAACACAAAAATATTTTTATTTTCATTTTTTTCATTAAAAAAGTATTTTTAAATATTTAAAAGATTATTTTTAATTGATTAATGAAAATTAATTTATTAAAAATACTTTTAGGTATTTAAAAATCACCAAAAAATTCATGAAATGTTCTAAGACATTTAGAAACATTGTCCAACCTTCAAACCAAATTTATTTTTTGATCTTGATGCATTTTGAGAATTTTTCATTGAATAAAAATCATTTTTATGCATTAATTTGATCCAAAGTTCCAAAAATCATTTCTGCCTATCCATGAGGAGTTGGACATTGATTCCTTTTGCATTGCATTGTGTTTAGCATGTAGTTTGTAATATTAAATGGCCATGATTTGATCTTTCATTTTCAATTTGTTTAGTAATTTTCTTGTTTAGGAACCCTAAAACCCTAGCAAACTTAGAAAAATCATAACTTGAAATTGGTTAAGAGTTGAGACCTCTCCTTTGGGCATTGGTTTAGTATAGGGTTAGGGGTCCTTTGAGTGGCATTTTCAATTTTTTATCTTAGGGTTTGCTTCTGATTTTGATTTTTGTTTGATGTATTGTTCATAAACCCTAGTTTGGGCTTTCATATGCACCCATCTTGCATTCTCTTGCACAACATGACTTGCCATGACATTCCAAGCATCCATTTGATTCATTTGACATCATAAGACATAGTGAAAGCATGATTGATCATTGCATCATGTATTTGCCATGTTGTATGCCATGTGCACTTCATAACTTTTCATGTATGTCCATGCTTCCTAACTTGCTTCATTTGCATTCATGAACTTGTATGGTCATTTCCATGTGCTGCCTCATGTTTGTAGCATCTCATAGCATCATTAGCATCATGTAAATGCTTCTGGTTTTGTTTCTCATCATGTCATCTCATCCCATTTTGCATTGCATTGCATTTCTTTTCTAACCTTTCAGGTGGTAAGTGATTTTGAGAAGTGAATTTGCCTTCACTTCTCACAACTTTTCTTTTCATCTCTCTTGCATCCATGCTGAATTTTTATATGTGTTTGGGTTTGAGCTTGCTCATTATTCTTCTTCCCACTTTCTTTCCTCAAGTGACTTGACTTCTTGAATGAAGCAAGTTGCTTTGCTTCTCTTGATCCTTTCATCTGCTTCCTGGTGGTTCCATTGAAGATCTTTCTTGTTTAACCTCACAAACCTTAGGAACAACCAAGCATGACAATGATTAGGGTTTTGATTAGTCTCCCCTCTTAGTTTTACCTTTGTATCTTCTTTGAGTCTTCTCTTCTCATCTCATAATCAGGGACTAAACCCTAAAGGCTTTAAGGCTTTATGATTAAGCTTATGCCTGCATCCTTCTATTAGGATGGAGTGTATAACTTTAATCCTAACTGTTAAACCCTTAATGTGTTTAACTCTCTTAATCAATTCACTTAATAACCATCAAGACATCACACTTGTAACTTGGGCTTTGCATTAGGGTTCTAATTCTTCCTTAATTGGTTAAGAAGGACTAACCCTAGTGTTAATGGACAAGTCCCCCTCAAGTTGTCTTACAAATCATAAAATCCACTTCATAATCATACCATTAAATAAAATCCACTTAATCAAAGGCTTGTTTTGTCATGAGTTTAATCCCTAATCATGGATTAAGTTGAGGAGCTTTCCTCAGCTTAAACATTCTCATCTATTATCCTTCTATTAGGATGGTGTAATGAGTCTGTTTAATCCTTGATTATGGCTTAACCTCATTACTCAACACTAAACAAAAACACCAAAAACATCTAAATAATCACAAGTAGGTTAATGATCTTAATCCTACATCAAAGGTGTTTAAGTGTGAGAATCTGACTTCACACTTAAGGTACTCTCATTACCCCTAATCAGAGGGAAGATGTGATGAGTTTACTAACCCATTGGTTTAGGCTTAAACTCATTAACTTATGACAAACTCTCAAAAGCAATAAAAGATTGAAAACTCAAAAACAAACAATAATCGTCTCCTCCGGGATTCTTTTCTCATCTCATTCACTCACAAACGAGAACTTGCTTCTTCCGTCTAATGCAAGACAGTTTGCACCTGAGCCAGACAGGTCATACACTTGAGCATAGGCAAGCAAGCAGTTCACAAGTCAATTCACCTTTCAGTCTCTTTGGGTCGAACTACGGTGTTCTGACTTCCTCATTGCACGAGAGGATACGTAGGCATAACTTAACAGTTATCGAACAAAAGTCTCTGTATATTCCCCCTCTTTCCAGCTTTATTCTTTAAGCCTCATGATCTTGAGCATCTTATTCCTGTTCCTACACTGACACTGTACATTTATACACTTTACACTGTTTTTACACTGACACCTGTACTTTCTTTTCCAGCTATTTTATACACAGATTGCACTGACACTACCCCTTTAAAACACAAATCTTTTAAGCGTGGATCCCGTCGAGTACGGCGGACAATCTGGGTGCTAATACCTTCCCAGGTTGTAACCAACCCCCTTTCTCAGTCTCTCTGGTTCGCAACCGTCTTATCCATCTCTTTCTAGGTTTATGCAGCATTACCTTTCCTCCGGGATAAAAATGCCTAGCTGGCGACTCTTTTCATCTCCAGTGAGTTCACTGCTGTGTGTTCTCATTGTCCCTCTCGCCGACCGTTCGCGTCTGTACCTTTATCTGGGCCTATGTCCACTTATCGGGAGCGACAAGTTTTATTCAGCAACACTTTATTTTTCTCACCCTTTGAAGCAAACAAACAAGCGTGGATCCCGTCGGGTACGACGGACGATCTGGGGTGCCAATACCTTCCCAGGTCGTAACCGACTCCCGAACCCAGATCTTTGGTTCGCAAGGCCTCGTCATTTCCTTCTTCCTCAGGTTTGTGCAGCATTACCTTTCCCATTCATTCGGGATAAAAATGCCTGGCTAGCGACTCTACCTTTTCCGCGCCACTTTCGCGTTTGTACTAGGATGAAAATCCTGGGAGCGACAGTAAGACCTCGTTCTTTCCTTTTCCCCAGGTTTGTGCAGCATTACCTTTCCCCCTCCTTGGGATAAAATGTATGGCTGACGACTCTTCATCTTTTTTCGTGCCACTTTCATGTTTGTACTTGGATGAAAATCCTGGGAGCGACAACATCATCATCATGTTCATCTTGTTTTAGATTCTACAAGAAGAAATACAAGGAGGAATAAGCTTAGATCAAAAGCTTCACACTTATTATATTTCTTTTCATAAATTCTAAAATCTTATGAAGTTTTCTACCAAAAATGTAGAGAAAAAATGGGTGTTAGGGTTTCGCTGTGAAGGAAACGACGTTACTGTCAATAAGGGAAAGTTAATTCCCTTATATAGGTAAATATTTCACAATGGTTATCTATAAGAACCGTAATGATAATTATACCACTGGTAAGGAAAAATATATATTTAAATATATCACAACGATTAATAATATTAACCGTAACGAAACCCCTTAAATATATTTATTTTAAATATATGTAATAATTAATATTATCAATGTACTCCCCTTTTCTAGAATTATAATGAAGTTTTATTTTATATATACTCATGTCTTTAACAAAAGAAATAAAATATATATTTAAAATGTAAGACTATGGAAAAAAATGTATTTGCTGGGAATCAAAGCTTGTTACACATTATGTATTACAACAGTGTTTTAAGACAACCGTCGTTAAATCTGGCGTTATTAACCAGTTGCGAAAATTTTAACCTATTACAATAGTGGGATACAAATCTGTTGTAAACCTGACGTCGTTAAATGTGCTTTTGTAGTAGTGTTTGTACACAACTGAACACACACACAATCTCATCATAGAGACCTCTATTTATACTAATTGAAAATATCTGCCTATAACGGCCTAAAAACTAAAACAAAACAAATGTCACTCTACATGTCTTCGATCCTTGAATGTGCTCCACGTGTCCTTCTCTAAACTGGATAAGAACAAAGAATTCTCTCCATTATTTGAATTTAAATTCTTCGTCGAAGACACCCTCAGTAGTGTCTTTGTCGAATCAGATCTTCCATTTTAACAAATATTTTCCTAAGTCCATAACCTTGTACTCATAATATTCCCTTCTTTCATGAAGACTTCTTTAACTAGTCTGCATAATGACTCATTCGTCATACTCTTTATATATTCTACATGAATCTTATACCCTTGAATATTTCTAATAAAATAAACCAGACGTCAAATTTAGCATTTTTTTCACATTAGAGAATAAGGTTCACGTTTATTTGAGGAAAATGAAAAGGCATTAGAGAAATCGAAAAGTTTATTTCAATTTAACATTATAAATTGAAATTCTTAATTTAAAAATATTAACAAAACTGACAAAATAATTCAGATTTAAATATAGTGATTTGGAAAAAAAATGTTGAATTGACAAATGACACATAGATATTGTGATTGCCACATCATTAAAAATTGACCTTATAATTGATGGAGAATTAAAACCTAAAAAAATAATTAAAAACAAATTAAAGGGACTAAAAAATTAAAAATAATTAAAAACTAATTAAAAACTAAGATATCAAATTAAACTTGAAATGAATGATAAAATAAATAAAAAATATATTAAGTTAACCAAATATCACAAAGTTTGATTATGGAATATGTGTTTGTTAGAGCTCACCAGTGACCACATAGCCCAAGGCCCCATACGACAAAATCCCAGATGTTCTTTATTCAGATCCCCAAACACAAACTTACTAGAAGTATCTAATGTCTGTTGTTCCCTTGTAGAGAATAAAATGGTAACCACCGACAGCGCCGTCGAGACCTGTTATATTATATGCTGCCATTGTTCTTACTCCAGCTAAGACCCACCCAGCGACATTGGTCACGTGAACTTCATGTGATACTCCATGTACTTAGATCAAATCAACTGTAATTATTCTAATCAAACATGTTCATTTTTTATTATTAATCACTCAACATTAAATCTAATCGTACTTTGTTTCATACAGGTGTTGACAACTTGATATTTTAAAATGATTGCAATTTGAAATTACTAGAATGAATACGCGTTTTGATTGGTACCTTTTTGTTTTTACTCACTGGATTGTGGATTGGATCATTCTAGATGCTAGATTTTAACGTTAATTAACGGAATAAAAACTTTATAATTATTGATGATTACATTACATATACTTGCTTTTGGTAATAGTAAACATTTTCTTTTCTATCAATCAATTTTTAATATTTTTATTATTAATAAGATGACTTAGTAATTGACAATTTGACTTGTTCGACGGTCTTTCAATGTCATGAAAATGTTTTCATCAAATTATTAGCGGTAACAATTGTTATGTTAAATCGAATATTCATTTATCTTTTACATCAAATAGTATAAAGATTTAGTTTGATTTTTTTTAGCAATATATAAATATATTAACTATGAATCTAACTTCTTAAAGATATGATGTATCTTTCACGGAATGATTATTGCTCTCAATCAAATGTGAACATCTTCTTCATTACTAATTTGTGATCAGTCGTATTGTAGGATCGAAGTCGTGGTTGAGTGTTTGTCCGGATCTTTTATCTGTATTCCGTGATTCAGTTTCTTCGGGCTTTTAATGAAATCTTTCCCCCATCAAAAAAAAAATTTGTGATATTAAAATTTGATGGTTGAGTTAAGAGACTAGTCAAAAGACTTTTTAATAGTGGTTATCATATGTGTTCTATTAAAGTGTCTTGTAAATGTAATAAGAATGTAAAATGTAATAAAAATGTCTTCTGTAGTACAATGTATATGGATGAAAAACTTCTATTTGAGATAAACACTGTTTTGGATTGGGCCACATGCCAGGCATATCAGACACAACTCAATCCAGTGGGTACGAATTCAAGGCCCACAAGCTGATTTGCGTGTGGGGCACCTCCCCCACCTGTTCTTCGACCTCTCAATCAACTGCGTCCCCCGTAATAATCTCACTTCCTAGATTCACAGGCAGTTGGACCAGGGTGAAGCCTACGTGCTAGGTCATCCTTGTTTCTTCGCGGATCCTGAAAGTCCTTATTGTGGGCTTAGCTGATCAAACCCATAATGAGGACCTTGACCCAGTGCTGAGGGCACATTATAAATACCCTCTTTCACTAGAGGGTCAGGTATTTTTACCCTTCTACCTTTTCTCTGTACTTGCTCTCCCTCCGTTCATATACTCACTTTGGCATCAGACTACTTTGCAGGTACACCCCCTCATCTTTTCTCCAACTATCGAAGTTGCGCTAGTTCGAAATGTTCATTCTGGTCAGGTGAGATCAGTGACGCCGTTTGTGGGAACTTTACTACTTCCCCGTCTTTCTTGAAACGAAGGACCAAAGCTTCAATCTTTTCATCAATCGACCATAATGACTAGCGAACACGGTGACAACCACGGTGCAGCCCTTGTCAACTACACCACTGGCGACGACGACAACTTCCAAGTCGCCCACAAGGCCGACTCTAGAGACGGGAAGACAACCACGCCTTCTCCCGAACCAGTCACCTACGTCTTTTCCCAACAACATGTGACTCCTGCTACCATCGAGCCTATTCTTGTGCCCATTGAGGGGACCCAACGCTGATAGCCATACCTCACGCCTTCAACCAGAAAAACCTCATGATATTCAAATAGAACGAGAGAATCGCATTGATGGAAACCCACCTTCATGCCGAATATCCTCAGCGAAGACCTCGAAGATCATGGTCCCTCTAAGGAGGAACATAAACACTTCGCGTAACCTGTCGCCACGCAGTCACGATTGCAAACCTCGACTTGAGAGGACTCAACCTGAGGCCGCTATGAAGCGCGATCTCTCCCCTCCGCGCCGAGGACGTCCCTCTTCAAACTCAAAGAACAAGGCCAGTGGGCGCCCCAGACAACCTACTAGTCGACCTAGGGGATGATCCTCCATCGCCTCTAAGAAGCGACAAAAAGGGCCCATGTTGCCCTCTATCTCGGACCATCATGGAGACCCAGCTCCCCGCGGGCATGGAGAAATCCTTGAACCTCTCGATATACGACGAAACCACGAACCCGAATGATCATAATGAAAACATCCATGACATGCTCGACTACCGCAATGCCGTGGGTGCCGTCAAATGTAGACTGTTATCTACGACTCTGAGAAAGGGAGCCATGGCCTGGTACAAAAACATGGCCCCGAAATCCATTATTTCATGGAGAAACATGAGGACGACATTCAAAAGGCACTTCACCTCATCTCGGAGTCACCCGAGATAGAGGCTATGCTCGAAGCCATCATCTAGGGAAAGGGAGAAACACTTCAATCCTACATCGAAAGGTTTAACCAAGAAGTCGTTGAGGTGGAAACGCCAGACTACATGAAGAAGTACCTCCTCGAGAAAGGGCTCCTCCCCGACAGCGAATTCAACAAGGCAGTCGGGATCGAACTCCACGTTTTTTAGATGAACTTCTACACAAGGCACATGCGTACATTAGGTACAAGGAGAAACAAGCCGCCCATAACGTCCTAAACCACCGCAATCCAGATGAGATCAAAGCTTTCAAATATGAGGACCATGATGCTCCTCGCCGTAGTGGAGAAAGGAGAAAGGATGACAAACCTCGCGAACCCCGTGAAAGTAGAGGACCAGCTAGGAGTTTCTCCAAATACACCTTGCCAACCGCTCTCCACAAGCGCATCCTCGCCAAATGCATCAATTAAGAGTTCAAGAAGGGTAGAGTGTGTTTCCCCAAACCAATAAAACCCAAACCCAACACCGATAATTTCAAATACTTCCAGTTTCACAGGAGTCACAAACACGTCACAGAATATTACATCCACTTGAAGGATGCAACTGAGATACTCATAAAGGAAGGCCACCTCAAGCAATACGCCAAGAGGAGAGAGTCTCCCCGAAATAACGACCATAACACCAAGAGAGGTCGTGAAGACACTCCTCCCGACGACTCCCCCTTTCAAGTAGCCCTCTATGTGTTTCGGGAAGAGGACTCTCGTGTCTCTAGAGAGCTCGTCGAAATCCCTACCTAGTAGCGCATAGCCTATGGTAAGGATTTTTGTCAGTCATGGTGATCTCTGGTGGCAGAATGAACAACGAGAATGCCGCAGTTTCGGTAAAAAGGAAATTCGATGAACTCCTCTTGACCGCCCCGACCATCTGATGATGCTGACTAAGACTCGAGGATAATATAAACCAATCTCATTATACTTCTAAGAACTCCTCGGAGGATCTCCTAACTCAAGCATCCCTCTGCTAGTAAGGGCAAAGATGCCACGCTTCGATGTCCTCTGCATCTTGGTCGATCAGGGCATCTCCGTCGATATCATGTATGCCCATATGCTCAGAACCCTCAAGCTCGATAATAAGAACCTTTCATTGTATGAAGGGTTTGACCTCTAGGGATTCATCGTGCTAACAACGAGCCCATGGGGCTATGTGGAACTTTTCGTCGCATTCGGGGAAACAAGACCGTTAGAGAAGTCACAGTCCAATTCCTGGTGATAGAATGTCCGTCTCTATACAATTTCATCATAGGTCGACCAACATTGGACGAGATAACCACAGTTCCCTCGACAATCCACCTAAAAATGAAGTATTACTCAAAAATAGGCCGCGTGGTCACATTGTACGGCGACATCGAGGCAGCCAGAAGATGCTTTGACGCGGCCATCAAAGGGCAAGTCGTGGTCAATATAACACCCAAAGGAAACAATAAAGCACAGTTCGAAGAGTAGAGGCCCCCCACCACAGATCAATTCTATCAACCTCGATTTCCGCCTCAACAAAGATGACATAGGGGAAGAAACTCTCCAGAACCTCGCTGGAAAACAAGCACCTGCTCATCCCATGTGGCCCATCCCATACGGGGACTTCAAGCTCATCGCTCTCAAAGAAAACCCTACAAAAACCAAAAGATTGGCACCAGACTGCCAACACCAACAAAGGAGTAGCTCGCGGCCTGCCTCAAAGAGAATGTTGATTTGTTCACGTGGAGCGCTACCGATATTCCTAGACTCGACCACAAGATCGCCTTCCATGAGCTTGTCATAGATATTGCTGCTAGGGAAATAGCACATCGTAGGCGTAAGCAATCTCCCGAGAAAACCGATGCTGTCGAATAGGCTGTAAAAGACCTGTTAGAGGAAAATTTTATTTTTGAAGCCCAGTGCACAACTTGGATATCTAATGGTGTACTTATTAATAAAAATAATGGAAAATGGCGAATGTGTGTTGATTACACTGATCTTAATAAGGCATGTACCGAAGATACATACCCCTTACCTAACATTGAAAAATTAGTAGATAATTTTGCAGGTTTCAAACTTCTATCCTTCATGGATGCGTACAACAAATACAATCAAATTCCCATGTCGGGGACAAATAAGAGATACATGACCTTCATGACTGAGTCGAGCAACTATTACTACAATGTAATGCCTTTCGGCCTGAATAATGTCGAAGCCACATACCATTGTACGATGAACAAGGTCTTCTGGGCGGAGATCGGGGATATGCTTGAGGTTTATATGGACGACATAATCGTGAAATACCACGAGGAACCCGACCATAACCTCCACCTCAAAAAGGTTTTCGACCAAACAAGGAAATGAAAAAATGAGGTTCAACCCGGAGAAGTGCACCTTCAAATTATAGACATGGAAGTTCCTTTGGTTCTACCAAACAGAAAGAGATATTGAAGCCAACCTCGACAAATGTCGGGCCTTCTCCGAATTCTTGACACCTAAATCAAAGAAGTCCATCTAATCCCTCAACGAGAAGTTCACCTTGCTATCTCGTTTTGTTTCCAAGTCAGCACAACACACATTCCCATTCTTCAAGTTACTATGCAAGGAAGCTACCTTTGAATGGACCGAGGAGTGCGAGAATTCCCTGCTCCTCCTAAAAGGGTTCTCTCTGAGCCACCAGTCCTCTCCTAACCTCGAGAAAGGGAGACACTCTACCTCTACCTGTCAGTGTCCACAGAGGCGCTCTAAGCGGCCCTCATCCATGAAACAACTGACAAACAAAAGCCCATATACTTCACAAACAAAGCCTTGTTGGGGCCCAAGCTCAGATACCAACAAATCGAGAAGGTCACATTAGCTCTTATTAACGCGGCCAGGAGGCTACGACACTACTTCCTCGCCCATACTATCAAGGTGCAAAAAGATCAGCCCATAAAGCAGCTATTAGGGTGCTTATACATGGCCGGCAGGATGCTCAAATGGTCCTTGAAGCTGTTATAATTTGGAATCCAATACGAGATAAGAAATTCCCTTAAAGCGTAAGTCCTAGCCAACTTCGTCACATAAATGACCCATCATCTGATCCCAACAAGCAGTGCCAAAAAATGGACAATCTTCATAGACGGAGCCTCCAGTTCGGCAAGCAGCGGGGTGTTCATCATCCTTGAAAACAAAGATGACATCCTGATCGATGTCTCCTTGAACTTGTCCTTCTTGACATCAAACAACGAAGAAGAGTATGGAGCATTTCTGGCGGGACTACGGCTGGCCGATGTAACACCCCAAAATTTGCCCTCTTCATTTTGAGCATCATATCACATCATATTCATCATACTCATATCATTTTCTTAGCATCTTAGCATGGAAAGATGAGGCATAACATCCCTCATGTCCTAGCATCAAGCATATGGTCATCTGTGGAGGTCCTTGAAGCATTTCAAGCCATGACAAGGGTCCCATTGAGTTTGTACAAGTCTTATGGTGAGTTTACACTCCATTTACAAGTTCAAGTCCATTGGCAAAAGCTCAGAAGATTGCATGATCATCAGTTATCTCAGGACAAGGCAAAGCTCCTATACAAGGCACCCAAATTAGGGTTTGTGATTCAAGCACCAAGATCTCACAACTTTGGCCATTTCATTTGGGAAAAGTCTTCTATATGTTAAGAGGATCCTAGGTGTCAACTTTCATGAGAAAATTCCATGTGGAAGTCAGACAATGCCTCAATTGCTTGCAGATGAAGTAAAAAGTCAACTGTGCCCTTAAAAAGTCAACTGCTTGATTTCAAGGGGTCTAACCCAAATTTTTTGGCCAAGAGGGGTCCTTACAATGTTATAAGAGGTTTAGAATGATCAAAGTTCAAGAATCATGGAGATTTGAAGGGTTTTGCAAAAATGGTACAAAGTTGGTTTTTGAAGTTTTCCAAATTTGGCAACTTTTGCCCTAATTTTCAAATGGCCTTAACATGATCAAAAATTCTTCAAATGGACCAAAGTCAAACATGAAAGTTTTAGGGTAAGGGCTCCCATTTTCAAAAAGTATAAGTACATTTTCATGGGATTCATAGATTTTCCTATAGGTCCTTCGAAAAAAGGCTTGAAATTAGGGCAAATTCACATTTCAAGCATGCAACCAAAAGCAAAAGGCCTCAAAATTGAATTGTATGACTTGGTTTTGGTTCAAACTTGTTTCAAAGTTAAAATACATCACATTTGAACCATTTTTCTCCAAAGAAACATTTTCGTGCACTATGAGAAAATCACTCCAAACATGCAAAATTGGCGAAAACATGAGAAGTGTGTGATGCTTGGATCTAAAGGCCAGGATTGATTGGATTTGAATCAAGGGTGGTAAATGCATTGCACATGTGCTGAGAGGCCCAAGGAAGCATGAGCATTGCATGCTTATCTCACATGTTGCAAAAATTGCAAAATCACACAAATCACATGATCTACTCGTGCATTTCATCTCATTCTTTCAGCAAGGGTTTGTGACCTCATATAAAAGCAATTAGGGTTTTAGCAAGCCAGATTTCTCTCTCATTCTCAAACTTCTTGCAACTTTTCTTTTTCTCTCATTTCTCTTCATTCAAGCACCCAATCTCCAAACCAATTGTGGATCTGTAATCAGAGAGAGCTCAAGATCATTAAACACACACTCATTGAAGCCATCTCTCAAGTTCAGCAAGCTTGCCATTTCAGGGCAGGTGTGAAAGAAACCTCAGATCCAGCTTGTTTCAAGACCTTAGATGCATTTATTTTTCATCTAGGGAATAAGTGGAGTGATTTGCACGCATTATCTGGTCTTATATCTCACTGAATCAGGATCTACACCTCAGGTACACTTTGAAATCCTTGGATCTAAAAATGAAATTGATGTGGTGTTTTGTGTTATGTGAAGTTCACTCATCATGCTTCAACTTTTATATTTGAATTTGGTGCATTGTAGCCTAAGTTATATGAATTTCAGTTTTGAAGGTCAATGTTGTTTTGCTTCGATCCAGATGATTCATGGAGTTTTAGCAATTTTTGATCACATATTTGAATTCAGGGCATGTGATTTAGTGGATCTGGGCTATTTTTGTTCATTTATTTGTGTGTTTAAGGTTCTGGTGTGATTTCCGGTGCCGGAGCCCTAGCTCCGGTCACCGGAAACTGGGTTAGTGTTGTTAGGGTTTGATCCATGAAGAAGACGAGTTGCTGGCCCTTAGATCCGTCCCTCAACCCTCTAGATCTTGCCACCTAGCCCTAGGACACCTTCCGTCTCACTTGGTTTTTATTATTTCATTTTAATACATTGTGTTACGCACCCACCGTAACAATTGTGTACCAACCACTCACATATCACCAAACTGCCAGCTCATTTAATGAAGGGTTAAGCCCACGCGTCTGATTGATCCTACGCTCCATTTATTTTCCAGTTTTATTCACAAAATATCACCATAAGCCAGTGGACCAGCGCAGCCTTTGGGCTTAGTCAGTGATATTCGCACCCCCAAGTTCTCAGCCCAAACCATTTCAACATACAATCCTTACTCTTAACACCTCCTCACCATTTCTTTTATTTCTTTTTCATTTTTCATTTTCTTTTATTCAGTTTCAATTTCAACTTATTAAAAATATTTCCCTTCATTAAAAAATTCTCAAAAAAATCATGAATCTTCTTTTAAGTCTCTTTTATTTTGTCATATTTTTATTTTCTATTTTTTTCATGTCCACGTGTCTCAATTAATTTTTTCTTTTAATTAGCTTCTTTTTAAGTCCATTTTGACCAGACTGCCTTGTCAAATTTCCATAGGTCTCATTATTTTGAGTTTTGATCCCATTCTTTTTTCTCTGGATTCTTAAGACAATGTATTTCTCATGTGATTTTTCTCTTGATTTTTAAAAGTGTATTTCTTGAGTCTTGATCCTCTGACTTGTGATGGAAGTTTGTAACCCTAGCTTGTGTTTGAGCCTCCACTTGACCTAGTTTGCTTCTGAATTCTTTTAAATCCTTTTGGCCCATTGATATAACATGTTTGAAGATCACTTGACTTGAGTTGTGGAGTTTTTAGATGCTTGGTTGATTTAATTTGAATTTTACTTTGAACCTTGTCCCATTTTGCTTCTTTTGGTCCTTTAGCTCTCATATAAGCTTAGAAGGGCACTTGTGCCAACTTCTTCTTCTCATTTGGGGTTCTTTTGGGGTGTGGGTACCTTCCTGGTCCTAGCTTAGGGTTTGAGTCTTATGAATTTTTGTGTCTTGCTTCTTTTAAGTCCTTTCATTTCTTAAGTGTTTCCATCCCACTTCCTTACCTCTTCCACTCCAATTTTGTAATTGTTTGGTCTTGTGTGACCTTTATCTTCATCTTGTTGGCTTCTTAGGCCCTTCTTAATCTTGTTTTGGTTCTGTTTGCGAGCATCGTGTCCATGTTTATGCATATTTTCTTTGCATCCTCCTTAAGTGTACATAAGTCTTCATATGTGTTTCATGTTGCATCCTTTGCTTGTAAACTTCATCTCTCATTCTTTTGAGTTGCATTTGCATTGTGCATTTGTTCATGTCATTTCACTTCTTATTGTGTGATGTTAACATGTTATCTTGTTCATTTTGTTTCACTTATGTGCATGATACTAACCTTGCAGGGGCAATGGTAAGTGTGAGGTGTGGGAATTGAGTTCCACATCTCCAAATCTCATCTCTTTTTCTGTTTATTTGTACTAACTCTTTTGTTGATGGGCTTAAGGCTTTCTCATCTCTTCTCCTATCATCTTCTTCTCTTATTTCTTCCTTCTTCATTAGAATAGAAACCTCACTAACCCTTAGGACATCCATGCATGTTAACACTTAGGATTATTTAGTTCCCCTTTAGAATTTTTCCTTTGTGATCCTTTGGTGCTTTCTCTTCTCATCTTCAAACTCAATTCTAATTCACTTAATAAAGGTTGAGTACTTTTCATGTGACATGAGACTTTGCTATGAGATACTTGCACGCGTTCCGTTTCGGGGCGAGGTGTGAGTTATCACTCGTGGTGGATAGGTCTTAGCATGAGTACCTCACAAAGAAAAGCTAAAAAAACACTTCTTAACCAAAAACAAAACACAAAAAAACACTTAATAATGGTAATAGGCCAGTGTGCCTAAGCCTTCACCTGTGGGACTAGCTTTGGGGATTTCCTCCATAGATAGGTGTGCCTCTTACGCATTCCATTTCGGGATGATGTGAGATGTACACATCCCATTGAGTAAGACTTAGGTACACTTACCTATGCAAACTTTCACTCATAAAAACTTCTAAAAAACACCAAACAAACAATAAGCGTCTTTCCTTCGGGAATTCTTTTCTCATCTCATTCACTCCGTACGTGAACTTGCTCCTACTTGTCACTTTGCAAGACGGTTACGCACTCGTCGTCCGAGTCTGCAACACCTGAGCAATGACATAGGCAGTTCAAGCCTTAATTCACAAGCAATTTCCTTGTTACCCCTAGTTAGGGGAACTACGGCGTCTCTGATCCCCATTATCCTGATGAGGTACGTAGGTAGCGGGGTAGGGCCCGTTCGAGCACAATCTTTATTTTCCCTACATTTTTTCTCTTTGTTTCTCTTTCAATTCTTTTTTCAGTTTCTTTTCCAGTTCATTTTCATTTCTTTTGCTGCAGTTTTTCATACCCTCACCCTTTGAAGCAGTTTCTTTTGCAAGCGTGGATCCCGTCGGGTACGGCGGACGATCTGGGTGCTAATACCTTCTCAGGTCGTAACCGACTCCCGAACTCAATCTCTTTGGTTCGTAGGACCTGGTCCTTCCTCTTCTTTTCTTCCGGTTTGTGCAGCATTACCATTCCCTTTCTTTGGGATAAAAATGCCTGGCTGGCGACTCAACTCTTTTTCCGCGCCACTTTCACGTTTGTACCAGGATGGAAATCCGGGGAGCGACAGCTGGCGACTCTGCTGGGGACTGCACACCAGGGTATCTCTGATTCCCCTGTGAGTCTCTCCTAGCGCTTGTGTGTTTCTGTTTCATTGGGTGATGTTTGTTTGCTGTGGCTTGTTGTATTTTACTGTTGTTTATTTACAACTTTATTTACAGCTTTATTTACAGTTTTCAGTATTTATTTTCTGCATCATGTATATCATACTGGACTGTCTGGACTGGTTTTCTGTTTGGTGGGTTCGGGTGATACTGTTTTTGAGAGATAAGCCAAGTACCCGGCTTGAGCACACTATAGGATTAGAGTGGACATATTGTACTCACATGTGACATGATGATTGGCAATGTGTTTCACGCCCAGATTGCGACCGTCTTGGAAATATCTTGTGTGGGGATTTCCTACACTTCGGGATAGGACCTTGATAGTTATGTGCATTTGGGGACCGATCATTGAGAACCTTTGTGGAAACAACCCTCTCCAGTGGTGGCAGTGGCAGACCACATTTTGTGGCAAACCCATTCGCACCCG
This sequence comes from Lathyrus aphaca, assembly GCA_963966055.1. Lineage (NCBI taxonomy): Eukaryota > Viridiplantae > Streptophyta > Magnoliopsida > Fabales > Fabaceae > Lathyrus > Lathyrus aphaca. The sequence continues at coordinate 100,923,151 of OZ014519.1, read as the reverse complement.
AGGGTCCACTGGGGACTCGCATAGGATGGCCTGGTTCTCTTATAGGAACTCAGTCAAAGCATCTGGTCGTATGACATTAGTACTGTATCCTACGGGCTGAATGTACTATTGTTTCTCGATTTCAACGCTTGAAGCTGGGGACTTATAAGGGATGCTTGTTTTTCCCGGACTCAGCTGAGGCCTCCCTGCGTAGTATATAATGCCTAACCGGTTCCCTGATTTGGCCATGAGCCATTTCTCAGAAATGGTGAAAGTATTATTGCTACTCGGCTTTGAGAGTCCGTGATGTTTGACCCGGAGCACACCTGTGATAATGGGAGGGGTTTACAGGTTTGCAGGAACCCTTGACCTCATCATACCTTTGTTACCAGTACAGTTTCATGTTCTGATACAGTCACTTTGGTTCCGAAGTTCTTGGGTTTATCTGGTCTTTGATTGGGAGTATCTGAGCTTATCTGAGTGTTTATGGGCTGATATCCAGAGGATTTGGGTTTCTAATCACTTGGCCTTGGTATCTAGATTCCAGACAGTCCCAGATGGATCATATGTCTTTGCATTTGCATCTGCATTGCATCATTTCATCATTAATCATGTTTTGTTTTCATTCACAGGTTCATATCTTTGCTTCCGGTTCCGGTATTCTCTTCAGAGATGGAAGATCCTCGCAAGCAGAATATTCACTTCAAGTTTTTTGACACCAAGATTGGCCTGTTGAAGAAGATGGTGAAGCTGATTACACCCAACCATGTAGAGAGATTCAGGAAGGCTTATGGGAGTATTCTGGATGTGGTGGTAGAGTTAGATCCTTCTGAGAGAAGTGCCATTCATACCCTGCTTCAGTATTATGGTCCTCAGCTCCGTTGCTTCACTTTTCCTGATTTTCAGCTAGGTCCTTTGCTGGAGGAGTATGCTTTGATCTTAGGAGTGCCTGTTCGAGACCAGATTCCGTTCAATGCTGAGATGAGTAGACCTGCACCTGAGGCTATTGCTAAGGCTCTTTATTTGAGCACTTCTGCTGTGAATTCTTTGACCATCATTAAGGGAGGTGCACCTAGATTTTCTTTGGAGACTCTGGTAAAGAAGGTAGAAGAGTTGGCTGTTAAGGAAGAATGGGATGCTGTCTGTGCTATCTTGGCTCTTTCTATCTATGGCATTATCTTGTTTGCTGATATGGAGAAGTTCATAGATATGAATGTCATACATCTCTTTTTGCTGAAGAATCTTGTGCCTACATTGCTCGGAGATTTGTATTACTCAGTGCACTACAAGACTGAGAAGAAGAGGGGAGGTTTAGTTCGTTGCTGCGCTCCTTTATTTCATATGTGGTTCATGAGGCATCTGCCTAGTACTGGAGTGTTTAGTGACCACACCTTGGTATGGGCTCAGAAGCTGGAAACGTTGCTTGCCAAGGATGTCAGGTGGATTACTCAGAGGCTGCAGGGTGCACGTTTCATCACTAGCTGTGGGAGTTATCTTAGTGTGCCTTTATTGGGAGTAACTGGAGGGATCAATTACAATCCAATCTTGTTAAGAAGACAATTGGGATATGCCTTGAGAGAGGTACCAGAAGAATTGAAGTTGACCCCTATTTTCTACTTCCCAGTGAAGGACAATATGCCTTTAGTGAGGAAGGTTGCTAGAGCTTGGAAGTGCATTAAGGGAGAAGGGATAACTAGCTTTGGAAAGTGCAACAATCAGACATTCCCAGAGTATGAAGCTTGGTTGAAAGACAGAGCCAGAAGGGTTTTGCTGCCATTCTCACCACCAGTTCCTCCAATTGCTGAGTCTGTTGATGCTGTGTCTTTGGAAGAGTTCCAGAAGCTGGAAGCCCAGCTGTATGCAGTCAGAGTGGAGAACACTGAAGTAGTCAGTCTGTATCATCTTGCTAACCGGGCCAAGAATGAAGCTGAAGAGAAGTTGCTGAAGATGAAGACTACCTTGGAGGCTAAAGAGAAAGACTTTGCTGGAAGGGAAGCTCACTTTCACAGGTTGGGTATGATGGAAGCAAAAAGAGAAGCTGAACGCAAGAAGAATTCAAAGACTCTCAAGGAAGCTCATCAGTCTATTGTCTGGTTGCAGGGACAGAGAGAGCAAGAGTTGAAGAGTTATAAGGAAAAAGAAGAGTTCTTCGAAGTGCAAATGGCCTACAAAAAGGAAGAGGTGGAGCAAGTCCACAAGATTCGAAGGGAGAAGACTCAGCAGTTAGCAGATAGTCAACAAGCACTAGAAGCAACACTTAAAGAGATTGAAGACCTCAAGTTGATGGCTGGAGTCAAGAAGGTTAGGTCTGATGTGGGGCTTAGTAAGGAAGGTTCAGGGTCCTCAAGCAGTGGTTTTGCTTCTTAGTTTGTTTTCCTTGTATCTGGATTACCTACAGACATGTTGTAGGAGTCCTGGTTGTTTGTTTTTCTTTTTAGAAACTTGTACCCTACGGGGAATTGTGTTTTATTTGCCTAATAGGCTGATTTATGTTATGACTTTTTCACCATTTCTTGGTGTGCCTGCTGTTATGGTTTGAATGTGGTTTTTTGCGAAGGTTTCTGAAAGTCGAGGATCAGTATCCATCTGGTTTTCTTTGCTAAATATCGGAACCGGGGCATGAATGATCTGGGATTGGAAACATAAACAACTGCATTGCATACATATAACCTGTTTGTTTGTTTTGCAGGGTCTCAGTTGCTAACGTTTCTTGTGTTTCAGGCACTATAGCTACCCGGAAAGTTCGGGAACAACCAGTAGCACATAGATATCCAACAAAGATCAACAAAGAGAGAATCATGGACCAGATGCAAGCAGACTTAGATCTGAGGCTAAGGATGGATAACATTATGACATTGATGGCAGGCATGGGTCAGAACCAAGAGCGTCTGCGGGAGATGATAGAAAATGGTCAACCCAGGAACAACACTGCTGCTGCTGATAATCGTAATGGTGCGGGCGCACGTCAGGTTGAAGCTCCTGTAACACAACCAGGGGTGACTATAATCAATGATGGGTTGAATAATATTCAAATGGATAACCAGGATGAACAATTCACCCTGCTGGACGAAGCTGAGGGTCAAGGGGCTGAGATGAACAAGAGGTTTGAAGAAATGGCAGAACAAATCAGAGCCATTCAATCCCAGAGTTCTTTGGGATTTGACATAACAGACTTGGGCTTGGTTCCAGGGGTCAGGATCCCATACAAGTTCAAAGTTCCAACCTTTGAGAAGTACAATGGCACTGCATGCCCGAAGACCCATCTTCAGTCCTTCGTAGGGAGGATCGCTGCTCACACCGATGATGAAAAACTCTGGATGTACTATTTTCAAGACAGCTTGGTTGGAGCTTCTCTAGAATGGTATATGAAGCTCAGCAGAGTTAATATCAAGAGCTGGAAAGACCTAGCAGAAGCTTTTGTGAGACAATATCAATATAATTTGGGCATGGCTCCAAACCGCACGCAATTGCAGCACATGGCTCAGACTGCTAAGGAAGGTTTCAAAGAGTATGCTCAAAGGTGGCGTCAGCTTGCTTCCAGAGTGCAACCACCGCTGCTTGAGAATGAAATGGCTGACATGTTTATGGGGACTTTGCAGGGTGTGTTTCTTGAAAGATTGACGTCCAGTTCTGCCACCAAATTCAATGACATTGTTATTGCTGGAGAGAGAGTTGAGACCTTGTTGAAGACGGGGAAGATCCAAGATACAAGTGCTAGCAGCTCAAATGGAGCGAGGAAAGCTTTCAGTGGACCTCCTAGAAGAAGAGAAGGTGAGACAAATGTTGTATTTGGCCGAGGCCGGGGCCGTGGTTATAGAAGACCGTATGAGCATGTGGCAGCAGTCACAATTCCTTCTACTCCAGTACAATAGATGCAACCTCAACATCAACAACATCAACAACAACAACAACCCCGTAACAACTATCAGCAGAGACCGTATCAGCCAAGGCAAACTCGCCCGACTAATAGGGTGATTGAGGCCATCCCTATGACTTATGTTGCTTTGCTTCCAAGACTGCTAGATTTGAATCTGATTCAACTGAGAACTTTGGCACCACCACCTCCTGGAGAGCTTTCAGTTGGTTATGATGTCAATGCAAGATGCGCTTTTCACTCTGGAGCACCTGGGAAATCGACTGAGAAGTGCAGGGCACTCCATCACAAGGTTCAAGACCTTATAGACTCCAAAGCAATCAACTTTGCACCACCGCCGAATGTTAATTCAAACCCTATCCCGAATCGTGGAGGGGCAAGAATCAATGCTGTTGAGGGGGGTGAAAAGTTAAGTCTTGTGTTGAGTATTGAAGAAGTGAAGACTCCTTTGAGGGTAGTGAAAGAGAGACTGCTGAAAGGTCAAGTGTTCCCTGGTTGCAGTACTGATTGTGAAGACTGTCAGAATTTTGAGAATGGATGTGAGAAGCTGAAGATGGGTTTGCAGGGTTTGATTGATGATGGATCCTTACAGTTCAACAAAGTTGGTAATGATGAAGCTGATGATGTGTCAACCATTACTATTTTCTATGATAAAGCTGACATGCCTGTCAGAAGAGAGCCTGTAACAATCTACGCTCCTGAGATTAGTCCTGTGACTATCACTGTGCCTGGGCCTGTTCCTTACACAGACGATAAAGCCATTCCTTGGCATTATGGCTCAGATGTTTACGTAGCTGGACAGAAGATTGAGAACAAGTCTGTTACTGCTGACCCGACTGTAGAGAATGTCGGAGGAGTTGGGGGTTTCACAAGAAGTGGTCGTTTATTTGCTCCCCCTGTGCTGAGAGGGGATCCTGAGGCTGAGGCTTCATCCAAAGCCAAAGGAAAGCAGGCTGTGACTAATGAATCAAATACTCCTGTTGCTGGACAGGGTACATTTGAAAAAGAGGTTGAGGAATTCATGCGGATTATCAAAAAGAGTGACTATAAGGTGGTCGATCAGCTGAACCAGACACCTTCCAAGATATCCATCTTGTCACTGCTGATGTGTTCTCCCGCACACAGAGAGGCCTTACTGAAAGTTCTGCAGATGGCCTATGTTCCTCAGGAAATTACTGTCAACCAACTTGAAGCTGTTGTAGGAAGTGTTAATGCAAGCCATGGCCTGGGCTTTACAGACAGAGACCTCACGTCAGAGGGTCGAAACCACAACAAAGCACTACATATTACTATGGAGTGCAAGGGTGCTGTGTTATCACATGTTCTTGTGGACACAGGTTCTTCCCTTAATGTGCTTTCGAAGAAGGCATTAATGAAGCTCAACATTGATGGGATTGTCCTGAGACCAAGTGATCTGATTGTCAAAGCATTTGATGGCTCGAGAAGATCAGTTTTGGAGAAGTTGAGCTGCCCGTCAAGATAGGTTCTCAAGTCTTCAAAAGTGTCTTCTACGCCATGGAGATCCAGCCTGCGTACAGTTGTTTGTTGGGACTCCCGTGGATACATGCTGCTAGAGCTGTTACTTCAACCCTGCATCAGAAGCTCAAGTATGTGGTTGACGGCCAGGTCATCACAGTCTGCGGAGAGGAGGACATCTTCGTAAGCCACTTGTCAACGTTCAAGTATGTAGAGATGGATGGAGAAATCCATGAGACTTTATGCCAAGCCTTCGAATCAGTCAATGTCAGCATCTTGAATCCTGTGGAGAAGAGCAGTGAGAAAGAGGGTACATCCATCCATTCTTATAAGGAGGCAAAGGAGGTTGTTCAATCAGGAAGCGCCCAAGGCTGGGGCAGATTGCTGGAGCTAGAAAAGAAGGACGATAAGTTCGGCTTGGGTTATCAGCCTGGTGGATCTACTCCAAGTGGCAAGGATATCACGTTTACAAGTGCTGGGTTGCTCGACAACAACCAGATCTGTACAGCAAGCCAAGATGGGGACGGTGACGGTGACTGGGGCAACTGGATCCACCCGTGTGCGCCCGGCGAGGAGCTAACAAACTGGTCTGCTGAAGACATCATACAAGTCACATGGCACTCAGAGTAATTATATTGTTTCCTTTTATTAGCATACTGCATTGTCAAATCCAGCATTCTGCCCAAGATGCTTGGATCCATTGTATTGGGCCACCATGTTTTGTATGCATCTTATTTTGCTATGAAATAAAAGGACATTTTCAGACAAATTGTGTTCTCTTTCTTTGTTTTTAACTTTTTCACAAAAATATAAAAAAAATGGCAATGTGTTTTCCTTTTTCTTTTTCGTGTTAACATCTCTTTTTCAAAATAAGCAGATTCTGAATAAGCACATCATCTGTGCAGTGTTGATCATCCGGATTCCATTGGTAACGTTCCTGCTATGACTATGCGTGACTTTGACAATCCTGTCTACCAAGCTGATGAAGGGGTTGAGGAAGACTGTGACCTCCCTGAAGAATTGGTCAGATTGTTGAAACAAGAGGAACGGGTTATTCAGCCTCATCAAGAAGAGATTGAGATCATCAACATTGGCAGTGAAGATGTGAAGAAAAAGATTAAAATTGGGGCCAGTCTGCAGGCCGACGTCAAGAAATAGCTGATCAGTATGCTGAGAGAGTATGTGGATATCTTTGCTTGGTCATATCAAGATATGCCAGGGTTGGATACCGATATCATTGTGCATAAGCTGCCTCTGAGAGAGGACTGTCCTCCTGTGAAATAGAAATTGAGAAGAACTTGTCCTGACATGGCGATGAAGATCAAAGAGGAGGTTCAGAAGCAATGGGATGCCGGTTTCCTTGCTGTAACTTGTTACCCACCTTGGGTAGCTAACATTGTACCTGTACCAAAGAAGGACGACAAGGTCCGGATGTGCGTTGACTACCGGGATTTGAATAGAGCGAGCCCAAAAGATGACTTTCCGTTGCCACACATTGACGTGTTGGTAAATAATACTGCTCAATTCTCGGTATTTTCCTTCATGGATGGCTTCTCCGGATATAACCAGATTAAGATGGCACCGGAAGACATGGAGAAGAAAACGTTCATTACCCCGTGGGGTACATTCTGCTATAAGGTCATGCCCTTTGGTTTGAAGAACGCCGGGGCAACGTATCAACGGGCGATGGTCACATTGTTCCACGACATGATACACAAGGAGATTGAGTGTTATGTGGACGATATGATTGCTGAGTCCCGAGACGAAGAAGAGCATCTGGTCAACCTGAAGAAGCTGTTTGTTAGACTGATCAAGTACAAGCTGAGGTTGAATCCAAACAAGTGCACTTTCGGAGAGCGTTCCGGGAAACTGCTGTGTTTCATTGTTAGTCAGAGAGGAATTGAGGTAGATCCTGCTAAAGTAAAAGCTATTCAAGATATGCTTGCACCGAGAACAAAAAAAGAAGTGCGCGGGTTTTTAGGGAGGTTGAACTACATTTCTCGGTTCATATCTCATCTAACTACCACGTGCGAACCAATATTCAAGTTGCTAAGAAAAGAGCAAACGGTCAGGTGGAACGAAGACTGCCAAAGAGCTTTCGACAAAATAAAAGAATATTTGCAGGAGCCTCCAATTCTAATGCCTTCGGTGGAAGGAATACCTTTAATCATGTACTTGACCGTGCTAGAAGGGTCAATGGGGTGTGTGCTAGGCCAACATGACGAGTCTGGTCGAAAAGAGTACGCTATTTATTACCTTAGCAAAAAGTTTACCGACAGTGAGTCCCGTTACTCTCTGCTCGAGAAAACTTGCTGCGCTTTGGTATGGGCTGCTCGCCGACTAAGGCAGTGCATGTTGACTCATACCACACTGCTCATTTCTAAAATGGATCCTGTCAAGTACATCTTTGAGCAACCAGCGTTAACCGGAAAGGTTGCTAGGTGGTAGATGATTTTAACTGAATACGACATCCAGTATACTTCTCAGAAAGCCATCAAGGGAAGTGCATTGTCGAATTACCTTGCACATCAACCTCTTGAAGATGATTATCAACCAATGGAGATTGATTTCCCTGATGAGGATATCATGTACCTCAAAGCAAACGATTGTGAGGAACCACTTCCGGAGGAGGGGCCAGACCCTGAATCCAAATGGAAGTTGATGTTTGATGGGGCAGTCAATATCAATGGACTTGGAGTTGGTGCCGTTCTTATTACTCCTGAAGGTGTCCACTTACCCTTCGCTGCCAGAATTACTTTTGGATGCACCAACAATGAAGCGGAATACGAGGCATGCATAATGGGAATAGAGGAGGCAATTAATCTTCGGATTAAGAACCTCGATGTATTCGGAGATTCAGCCCTCGTCATCAACCAAGTTACCGGCAAGTGGTATATGCATCAAGAGCATCTAATTCCATACAGGGATTATGCTAGAAAACTGTTGACGTTCTTCACGACAGTTAAGCTTCAACACATACCACGTGATGAAAATCAGTTTGTCGACACATTGGTCACTCTCTCTTCGTCTATTAAAGTCTTGTGTTGGAATTATGTGCCCAGAATTGACATATCCAGGCTTGACGCTCCAGCTCATGCCTTCTCTGTAGACGCCGTGTCTGATGAGAAACCTTGGTATTTTGATATCAAGCTATTCCTGGAAAAGCAAGAATACCCAGCTGGGGCATCTTCCAATGACAAGAAGACCTTGAGGCGACTTGCTGCTAGCTTCTTCTTGAACACAGACAAGGTTTTGTACAAGAGAAACTTTGACATGGTCTTGCTCAAATGCGTGGATAGACACGAAGTAAGCCTGTTGATGCAGGAAGTCCACGAAGGATCTTTCGGTACCCATGCAGGAGGGCATGCTAGGGCTAAGAAATTGCTGAGATCAGGGTATTACTAGATGACAATAGATGCAGATTGTTGTTCATTCGCTCTTAAGTGCCACAAGTGCTAGATATATGCCGACAAAGTACATGTTCCTCCAAGCCCGCTCAACGTCATGTCATCTCCTTGGCCCTTTTCTATGTGGGGCATTGACATGATCGGGAAGATAGAGCCAACTGCTTCAAATGGTCATCGCTTCATCCTGGTCGCTATCGATTACTTTATCAAATGGGTGGAAGCAGCATCTTATGCCAACGTCACTCGTCAAGTGGTGTCAAGATTTCTGAAAAGGGATATCATATGCAGATACGGAGTGCCCGAAAGGATCATTACTGACAATGGTTCTAATCTCAACAACAAGATGATGGCAGACTTGTGTCGGGACTTCAAAATTCAGCATCACAATTCTTCTCCTTACCGACCAAAGATGAATGGTGCGGTAGAGGCAGCAAACAAGAATATCAAGAAGATTGTGCAGAAATGGTTGTCACCTACAAATATTGGCATGAGATGTTACCATTTGTGTTGCATGGGTACCGAACGTCAGTCAGGACGTCAACAGGGGCAACTCCCTTCTCTCTAGTATATGGTATGGAAGCAGTCCTGCCTGTTGAAGTAGAGATTCCTTCATTGCGTGTGATGATGGATCTGAAGCTGGATGAGGCTGAATGGGTGCGTGCTCGTTACAATCAGCTATGTCTAATTGAGGAAAAGAGATTAGCGACTATCTGTCATGGTCAGCTTTATCAGAGGAGAATGAAGCGTGCATTCGATCAACGAGTACGTACTCGAGAGTATCAAGTGGGAGAGTTTGTGTTGAAGAGGATTGTTCCTCCAGGTTCAGATCACAGGGGCAAGTGGACCCCAAACTACGAAGGACCATTCATAGTGAAGAAAGTCTTCTCAGGAGGAGCACTGATGCTCACCACTATGGATGGAGATGACTTCCAGTCCCCTGTTAACTTGGACGTAGTTAAAAAATACTTCGCATAAAGAGACCCGCTGGACACAAAAACAGAATTATAGTCCAGGAAAAAAAAGGGCATCCCGGCGAACTAAAAACAGAATAAAAAGCTCGAGAAAAAGTTAGGGAAATAAAAAAAAATGTACACCCGCTGAGTTGAAAAGCCGAATTGGACAACTCAGGTAAAAAAGGGTATCCCGATGGATTGAAAACCCGAAAGGGCGATCCACGCAAAACAAGGGAATAAGCAAACAACTGCTATCCGAGTAATCTGAACCACATCATCGTTTCGTACAACTTGACAATATCAGAAGGATAGGAAGCAGTCTCCTCATCCTCTCAGAAAGCCAAAGCAGAATGGAGAGTCTCGAAGACATGCAGGTCATAGCAGAAATGGAACTCATTGGAATGCCGTGTACATTGCCATTAGGATAGTTTTTCTCAGTTTATGGTGGCTACCTCTTTCCAGGTGGTTGCTTCCTGTTGTAAATCCTTGCCTATTCAGAGGCGATTCAATAAAAAAGAATATTCAGTCAAAAAGCTGTGTGTGTTTATTTTTGTTTGCAAAATGTCCTGAATTTTTGGCAAAAATAACATTGCATTGGAACATGGTGATAATTTGAAAGAAAACTGACATGCAGGGAAACTGTAACCCTCTTTGAGTGTCGGGTGACGATGGATGAACAGATCATACCATGCAAGTCCCCGGGGCACACTTGTGTTTTCTGTTGTTGCAGGTTGCAGGATGGCGTCCCATTCTTCCAAGCAATTTTACTCTTCCCCAGTAGAGTATCTCCAGCAGGATTCTTCCCCAGCGAAGCCTTGGCAGCAGCCCAAACAGTCTATTTCTTCCCTAGTGGAGTATGCCCAACGGGTATCTGAAAGTCTGACATCCCCAAGCAGAATTCTGTCCCCAGCAAGGGTCACAACCAGAGTTCAGAATCAGCATGTTCTCCCCAGTCAGAGCATTGTTGAAGCATCTTTCCCAGCCAAGTCTGAAGATGATTCTGTCCCCACAGAGTTCATATTGGATTTTCACTTCCGTTAGTGAAGTATTTCCCAGCCAAGTCTGAAGATGATTCTGTCCCCACAGAGTTCATATTGGATTTTCACTTCCGTCAGTGAAGTATTCCCCAGCCAAGTTGCCATTCTGTTGGCCAATTGATGATACAGTCAGGTATCTATCACTTCAGTCAGAGCTAGGTGTCCAGACCTCCTGACTTGTCTTCCCCTGCAGAGTTGAAACTCTTGTGGCCAATCAGGCATTTGTTTGTTGCTCGTCTGTAATCTCCAGCACTCATCTGTGCTCCAGCCTCGTTTATTGCTCGTCTGCAATCCCCAACAATCGTATGTGTTTGATATTATTAACTTATTGATGCTTGTCTGCATTTCTTAACACCCGTATGTGTTGTCCCTGAGCAGAGTATTCCCCAGCAGTGACATATTATTACTTTATTGATGTTCGTCTGCATTTCTCAACACTCGTCTGTGTTATCACTCCGGCTTGCTCGTTTGCTTCCTCCAACAGTGGTCCATGATTACCTTGATATTGCTCGTATGCAATTTCAAACACTCGTATGTGTTGGATGATTGATAATCTTTGCTGTTTGCTCGTCTGCATTCTCCGACACTCGTCTCTGTTTGATATATAACCTTTGCTCGTCTGCAAGCTCCAAAGCTCGTCTGTGTTTGATATATTATCACTCTGCTATTGCTCGTCTGCAATTTCCAGCACTCGTCTGTGTTTGGTATATGATTTCTGTTGTTTCCCGTCTGTAATTTCCAATACTCGTCTATGTTGGGTATCCATATTTGCTACTCCCCAGTGAAGTTGCCAACACTCGTCTGTGTTTGATATCTGATGTTTGTTGTTGCTCGTTTGCAACTTTCCAACACTCTTCTGTGTTGGATGATTGATAATCTTTGCTGTTTGCTCGTCTGCATTCTCCGACACTCGTCTGTGTCTGTTTTTTATCCCCAGAGGTCGTCTGTGTTCTGAAGCTCGTCTGCTTTGCTTGGATACTCGTCTGTAACATCCCCAACACTCGTCTGTGTTAGGCTTACATCTGTATGTGAGGATTTGTTGATTATCTTGTTATTATTTCTGTTATACCAGTTGCTGATACTCGTCTGTATCATTGCCTGAAGCGATCAACTGTGTTTCTTAGATCATCGTCTGATACTCATCTGTATCATTGACTTATGGCACTCGTCTGTGTTATCTTGATGATCATCCAATACTCGTCTGTATTGAAGAGGTTTAAAATCCTGACAGTGGGATTAATGTCAAAATGGTTACCGGTCCTGGCGTAACAGGTAAATCCGAAGGAGGCTCGTCTGTCTCAGGCACCAATTATTATTGTTGCACCTGGCGTCACATGTTTGCTCGAAGAAGACTCGTCTGTCTTGTACCATATATCCACAGATAATATATGAAGAAGGTTCGTCTACCTTGATTATGCATGTCTATCCCACAGACTTTAGTGCATCCCGGTCCTGGCGTAACAGGTATATCCGAAGGAGACTCGTCTATCTCAAGTCATATGTTCTTGAAGTGTTTGAGGACTCGTATGTCCAGCTCCTGGCGTTATAGGATTGTTTGAAGAAGACTCGTCTGTCAACGTATTTTTACTCTAGATATCAGTTTCAACTTGGAAGAAGCTCGTCTGCTTTTTCTCCCCTTCATATCCCCAGAGTGTCATCTGGTTGGGTTTATTTCCCAGTGTTGCATTCTTCGTCAGAGTGCAAATTTCTGGTCTTCTTGGTATTCAACCACAATTTATCTTGAATGGTCGATAGCTCGTGCTATTGTCCTTTTCAGATTAACTGATGATTGAATAGGGGCAGCTGTAACACCCCAAAATTTTGCCTCTTCATTTTGAGCATCATATTACATCATATTCATCATACTCATATCATTTTCTTAGCATCTTAGCATGGAAAGATGAGATATAACATCCCTCATGTCCTAGCATCAAGCATATGGTCATCTGTGGAGGTCCTTGAAGCATTTCAAGCCATGACAAGGGTCCCATTGAGTTTTTACAAGTCTTATGGTGAGTCTACACTCCATTTACAAGTTCAAGTCCATTGGCAAAAGCTCAGAAGATTGCATGATCATCAGTTATCTCAGAACAAGGCAAAGCTCCTTTACAAGGCACCCAAATTAGGGTTTGTGATTCAAGCACCAAGATCTCACAACTTTGGCCATTTCATTTGGGCAAAGTCTTTTATATGTTAATAGGATCCTAGGTGTCAACTTTCATGAGAAAATTCCATGTGGAAGTCAGACAATGCCTCAGTTGCTTGCAGATGAAGTAAAAAGTCAACTGCTTGCTTTCAACGGGTCTAACCCAAATTTTTTAGCCAAGAGGGGTCCTTAAAATGTTATAAGAGGTTTAGAATGATCAAAGTTCAAGAATCATGGAGATTTGAAGGGTTTTGCAAAAATGGTACAAAGTTGGTTTTTGAAGTTTTCCAAATTTGGCAACTTTTGCCCTAATTTTCAAATGGCCTTAACATGATCAAAAATTCTTCAAATGGACCAAAGTCAAACATGAAAGTTGGATGGTAAGGGCTCCCATTTTCAAAAAGTACAAGTACATTTTCATGGGATTCATAGATTTTCCTATAGGTCCTTCTAAAAAAGGCTTGAAATTAGGGAAAATTCACATTTCAAGCATGCAACCAAAAGCAAAAGGCCTCAAAATTGAATTGTATGACTTGGTTTTGGTTCAAACTTGTTTCAAAGTTAAAATAAATCACATTTGAACCATTTTGCTCCAAAGAAAATCACATTTTCGTGCACTATGAGAAAATCACTCCAAACATGCAATATTGGCCAAAACATGAGAAGTGTGTGATGCTTGGATCTAAAGGCCAGGATTGATTGGATTTGAATCAAGGGTGGTAAATGCATTGCACATGTGCTGAGAGGCCCAAGGAAGCATGATCATTGCATGCTTATCTCACATGTTGCAAAAATTGCAAAATCACACAAATCACATGATCTACTCGTGCATTTCATCTCATTCTTTCAGCAAGGGTTTGTGACCTCATATAAAAGCAATTAGGGTTTTAGCAAGCCAAATCTCTCTCTCATTCTCTCATTCTCAAACTTCTTGCAACTTTTCTTTTTCTCTCATTTCTCTTCATTCAAGCACCCAATCTCCAAACCAATTGTGGATCTGTAATCAGAGAGAGCTCAAGATCATTAAACACACACTCATTGAAGCCATCTCTCAAGTTCAGCAAGCTTTCCATTTCAGGGCAGGTGTGAAAGAAACCTCAGATCCAGCTTGTTTCAAGACCTTAGATGCATTTATTTTTCATCTAGGGAATACGTGGAGTGATTTGCACGCATTATCTGGTCTTATATCTCACTGAATCAGGATCTACACCTCAGGTGCACTTTGAAATCCTTGGATCTAAAAATGAAATTGATGTGGTGTTTTGTGTTATGTGAAGTTCACTGATCATGCTGCAACTTTTAGATTTGAATTTGGTGCATTTTAGCCTAAGTTATATAAATTTCAGTTTTGAAGGTCAATGTTGTTTTGCTTCGATCCAGATGATTCATGGAGTTTTAGCAATTTTTGATCACATATTTGAATTCAGGGCATGTGATTTAGTAGATCTGGGATATTTTTGTTCATTTATTTGTGTGTTTAAGGTTCTGGTGTGATTTCCAGTGCCGGAGCCCTAGCTCCGGTCACCGGAAACTGGGTTAGTGTTGTTAGGGTTTGATCCATGAAGAAGACGAGTTGCTGGCCCTTAGATCCGTCCCTCAACCCTCCAGATCTTGCCACCTAGCCCTAGGACACCTTCCGTTTCACTTGGTTTTTATTATTTCATTTTAATACATTATGTTACGCACCCACCGTAACAATTGTGTACCAACCACTCACCAATCACCAAACTGCCAGCTCATTTAATGAAGGGTTAAGCCCACGCGTCTGATTGATCCTACGCTCCATTTATTTTCCAGTTTTATTCACAAAATATCACCATAAGCCAGTGGATCAGCACAGCCTTTGGGCTTAGTCAGTGATATTCGCACCCCCAAGTTCTCAGCCCAAACCATTTCAACATACAATCCTTACTCTTCACACCTCCTCACCATTTCTTTTATTTCTTTTTCATTTTTAATTTTCTTTTATTCAGTTTCAATTTCAACTTATTAAAAATATTTCCCTTAATTAAAAAATTCTCAAAAAAATCACGAGTCTTCTTTTAAGTCTCTTTTATTTTGTCATATTTTTATTTTCTATTTTTTTCATGTCCACGTGTCTCAATTAAGTTTTTCTTTTAATTAGCTTCTTTTTAAGTCCATTTTGACCACACTGTCTTGTCAAATTTGCATAGGTCTCATTATTTTGAGTTTTGATCCCATTTTTTTTGCTCTGGATTCTTAAGACAATGTATTTCTCATGTGATTTTTCTCTTTATTTTTAGAAGTGTATTTCTTGAGTCTTGATCCTCTGACTTGTGATGGAAGTTTGTAACCCTAGCTTGTGATTGAGCCTCCACTTGACCTAGTTTTCTTCTGAATTCTTTCAAATCCTTTTGGCCCATTGATATAACATATTTGAATTTCACTTGACTTGATTTGTGGAATTTTTAGATGCTTGGTTGATTTAATTTTAATTTTACTTTGAACGTTGTCCCATTTTGCTTCTTTTGGTCCTTTAGCTCTCATATAAGCTTAGAAGGGCACTTGTGCCAACTTCTTCTTCTCATTTGGGGTTCTTTTGGGGTGTGGGTACCTTCCTGGTCCTAGCTTAGGGTTTGAGTCTTATGAATTTTTGTGTCTTGCTTCTTTTAAGTCCTTTCATTTCTTAAGTGTTTCCATCCCACTTCCTTACCTCTTCCACTCCAATTTTGTAATTGTTTGGTCTTGTGTGACCTTTCTCTTCATCTTATTGGCTTCTTAGGCCCTTCTTCATCTTGTTTTGGTTCTGTTTGCGACCATTGTGTCCATGTTTAAGCATATTTGCTTTGCATCCTCCTTAAGTGTACATAAGTCTTCATATGTGTTTCATGTTGCATCCTTTGCTTGTAAACTTCATCTCTCATTCTTTTGAGTTGAATTTGCATTGTGCATTTGTTCATGTCATTTCACTTCTGATTGTGTGATGTTAACATGTTATCTTGTTCATTTTGTTTCACTTATGTGCATGATACTAACCTTGCAGGGGCAATGGTAAGTGTGAGGTGTGGGAATTGAGTTCCACATCTCCAAATCTCATCTCTTTTTATTATTATTTGTACTAACTCTTTTTTTGATGGGCTTAGGCCTTTCTCATCTCTTCTCCTATCTTATTCTTCTCTTCTTTCTTCCTTCTTCATTAGAATAGAAACCTCACTAACCCTTAGGACATCCATGCATGTTAACACTTAGGATTATTTAGTTCCCCTTTAGAATTTTTCCTTTGTGATCCTTTGGTGCTTTCACTTCTCATCTTCAAACTCAATTCTAATTCACTTAATAAAGGTTGAGTATTTTTCATGTGACATGAGACTTTGCTATGAGATACTTGCACGCGTTCCGTTTCGGGGCGAGGTGTGAGTTATCACTCGTGGTGGATAGGTCTTAGCATGAGTACCTCACAAAGAAAAGCTAAAAAACACTTCTTAACCAAAAAAAACACAAAAAAACACTTAATAATGGTAATATGCCAGTGTGCCTAAGCCTTCACTTGTGGGACTAGCTTTGGGGATTTCTTCCATAGATAGGTGTGCCTCTTACGCATTCCATTTCTGGATGATGTGAGATGTACACATCCCATTGAGTAAGACTTAGGTACACTTACCTATGCAAACTTTCACTCATAAAAACTTCTAAAACACACCAAACAAACAATAAGCGTCTTTCCTTCGGGAATTCTTTTCTCATCTCATTCACTCTGTACGTGAACTTGCTCCTACTTGTCACTTTGCAAGACGGTTACGCACTCGTCGTCCGAGTCTGCAACACCTGAGCAATGACATAGGTAGTTCAAGCCTTAATTCACAAGCAATTTCCTTGTTACCCCTAGTTAGGGGAACTACGGCGTCTCTGATCCTCATTATCCTGATGAGGTACGTAGGCAGCGGGGTAGGGCCCGTTCGAGCACAATCTTTATTTTCCCTACATTTTTTCTCTTTGTTTCTCTTTCAATTCTTTTTTCAGTTTCTTTTCCAGTTCATTTTCATTTCTTTTGCTGCAGTTTTTCATACCCCCACCCTTTGAAGCAGTTTCTTTTGCAAGCGTGGATCCCGTCGGGTACGACGGACGATCTGGGTGCTAATACCTTCCCAGGTCGTAACCGACTCCCGAACTCAGTCTCTTTGGTTCGTAGGACCTGTGTCCTTCCTCTTCTTTTCTTCCGGTTTGTGCAGCATTACCATTCCCTTTCTTTGGGATAAAAATGCCTGGCTGGCGACTCTATTCTTTTTCCGCGCCACTTTCGCGTTTGTACCAGGATGGAAATCCGGGGAGCGACAGCCGAGGACCTTAGAGCGAAGGAAGTGAGAATTTTCACCGACTCCCACCTCGTAACGTCCCAAGTTCGAGGGGAATACCAAGCCAAGAACGACATCCTCATCGAGTACATGGCTCTAGTCAGGGCGAGAATGGATAAATTTGAATCCTGGGAAGTTCAACACGTCTCCCGCTAGCACAACACGCGGGCAGATGTACTGTTAAAAATCGCGAGCACACGAAAGAAGGAAGGAAACAAGTCATCCAAGAGATCCTCCCCCGCCCAAGTATCAAAAAGTCGACCACACCTATCAACGTGAACGCCATTGGCGACGAAAACTGTCGGATAACCCCGGTCTATGACTACCTCACCATGGGTAGATTACCCAACGATCAGAAGAAGGCTTCAGCGACCAAAACTAGGGCTTGATCCTATGTCTTGATTGATGGAAAACTCTATAGGAGGGGATTTTCCACCCCCTTCTGAAGTGTGTCGATGAAACAAAGATCCTTGACGTCTTGAAGGAAATCCACGAAGGAATCAACGCCTAACACCTCGGAGTAAGATCCCTTGTGCGAAAGGCCCTACGACCAGGCTATTACTGGCTGACGATCTAACACGACCCAAAAGAACACGTCAAGACATGCGACAAGTTTCAGAGACATGGGTACATGCAGTTAGCCCCCAACAAACTTAAGACCTTGTGTAGCTCGATATTTGTGGTCTTTAATCTCTATCGCATTTTCACTACTTTCAGATTTCTTATTTTCCCCCCGATAAAGATGGTTATGAAAGGGAAAAGATATCTTAAACTCACCTCACTTTGCATACTGTTATTTAAAAGATGCCCACATGGTTTTGGATTCTTCTTTTAGCTTATTTCAACTCTTGGATTAGTGCAAAATTGGTTCTTTTGATATTGATTGGGGTTTCTTTGATATGGGTATGGGTATGAGATGAGTGTTGATTGATAGGGTGATGTTGATGTTTTTGTGTTTTTGTATCATCATAATTTTCTGATGTTTTCCTTAAGTTTAGAAACCTAATTGTTTTTTTTTTGGTGTGCTAACAAATATCTTACAACCTTTTGCCTATGTACCCCCAAAAAGTGAATTGAAGGATCAGAGCATCGTAGTTCCTCCTAAAAGGATAGAGGTAGGAGGAAATGGTTGATTTGTATCTTGGTTAAAGCACATGATGTTGATGCTCTAAATTTTGATTTGTGTCTTGATCAAAGCCAAAGATTGAAGCTGAAAAGTCTGTTTGTTTCCTGATCAAAGCCCAAGATTGAAGCTTAAGAATAATTGTTTGTAACTGTTTGGTTGCTTGAATTGCATAGATCAAGGTATAAGATGAATGGTATCTTGATTTTCTTAACTCAAGAAAGGCTGAATGGGTACCCCGAATTGCATAGCTCAAGGAGGACTGAATGATTGACTTGAATTGTATAACTTAGGACAACTGAACGTGTTATCTTGATTTACATAGCTCAAGAAGGGATGTATGTTTAGCTTAGTTAGATTCAAAGGCTATGATTGTATTATGGGAAATTAGCTTAGTTAAAGTCTAAGACTACGACTGATGTTAGCTTAGTTAACGTTTAAGAATATGACTGGTTTTGAATGATTGTAAAGTATTTGACTTTTGTGCCTTGATTGAAGCCCAAGGTTGAAGCTAAAAGGTGCTCAGTGGAGAGAATTTGTAATCTCTAAAGAAGGAAGATTTTGATTTATATGTTCCTTGATTGAAGCCCAAGGTTGAAGCTATACAAAGAAAATTGACTATGTGGGAAAGTTTTATTTGTGTCCTGACCTGGAAGCCCATGTGTGAAGCTTATTTGTGAGATTGACTCTTGATTATCGATATATTATATGAAGCCTAAGATGGGAGGCTAAAAATTGTTGGTAGACTGAATCTGTATGAAAAGTGTTTGGTTTGTTGGAAATTTATAAGAGAGGTCATCAGACATTCCTTTGTATGGGGGAACTCAATTGTACAAAGCCCAAAAGGAGGCCAGTCTGGTGATCCATCGGGGAGAGGGAGATTACTATGTGGTATTTGATTCTAAGGTTTGTTCCTATTGTTTTAGGACCCTAAGAGGGTCCTCGTGTTTAAGCCCAATAGGAGGCTAGGTTACCTGTATGAGGCCCATGGGTCCTTGAACCAAGCCCAAAAGGAGGTTGGGGAAGGATGAGTAACTTCTAATCCTGAGAGAAGGAACCTTTAAGAGGCATGAGAGTCCTTGAATGAAGTCCAAGAGGAGGCTATGTTTTGCCCTAGTTTGGTTCTAGTTATTCAGAGGCTATGTCTAGTGATAGTAGCCCGATTGCTGAGATTCTAGCAGAGATGCAAATATAAATAGTAAAGATGCATGCAGATAGATAAAAGGTGTCAGTGAATGTGTTTAACAACTTTTAGTATGTATTTTCCTATGGTTTGCGTTTTCTTAAGTTGTTTTATTAAGAATGAAGTTGGGGGTTATACTGGGAAGTAGAGACCCAAAATCTCGAGGGAGAAAGATTACATATGTGTTTTATACATTGTATTCTCTTTGTCATTAAGAAGTTTATTATTATCTTTGCTTGAGTATGAGGTGAAGAAAGATAATTTTGGCAAATAGTTATATTCTAAGCAAGCACATCAGTTTAAGAAAACAACGAGAAGTTAGAAAGAGAAAAGATGGCTCAAAAGCCAATAACAAGGCTTAAACATAAAGATTCCTATGGAATTTGTTTTGTTGATTAATCATCTGATGATTTTATACATAGAGTAGGACTTCGGTGCTGAAAAGCTGCCTACACCCTAGAAAGTAATTCACTGGAGTGAAACTTTGTCTAGTATCTAGTGTATTAGATCTTTAGCCATAAAGATGAAAAAAGAAAAATATATGAGATTTGTAAACAAATTCTCATGAATCTCTGTTTATGAGATTGAAAATTGTTTAAGAAATAATTGGTGGGTTCAAGACTTATATGGAGGCCTGACGGAGTTTTAAAACAGATCGGTGAAAGTTTAAAACAGAAGAAATGAGTCTTAAACACAAAGGATTCCTCATGACACATTTTGACAATTCATTTTAAAAATAAATGGATATGTGTAAAAATATTCACAGATGAAAACTTAATGCGGTGAAAAAGACGACCGCACCTAGTTTTTGAAAATTGATCAGATGAACCCTAATGATTCATTTTTCTAAAAAGGATAGGTTTCACAATATAATAGAGACCCAAGATTGATATAGATCAAATTGAGGGTGATTAAAATCAAAACCCTAGTTTTTGATATTTTTAATATAAAAATATTTAAAATATTTGTTAAATTTCAAACATAATTGAAAAACAAGTTGAAACCTTGGATCAATGTTTGAAAAATTATGTTTATCCATGAGACAACTTGAATATCATTTATGTTTGAAAAATCAAGTGAAATAAATGAATTTTAAAATGTTTAGAAACAAATAAAATTAATTATTTATGAAAATAATAAATATATTAAAAAACATATTTTTTGGTTATTTTTTCATGGACTAAAATATTCAAACATTTTTTAGAATTAATGAAAACATAATGATTTAAAAACTCAAAATAATCAAAGAGAAATTAATTTTGGATTGAATTAAATAAAATCACAAAATTCAAATATTTCAAAATTTGAGAAAGGGCACCAAGAACAATGAAGAACACTCGCGGTGTTCTTTATCTTGCCCATAAATGAGGATTTTGCAAAATTCCTCATATCTCACTGAATATTGTAACACCCCAAATTTTCCCTCTTCATTTTAAGCATCATATCACATCATATTCATCATGAACATATCATTTTCTCAGCATCTTAGCATGGAAAGATGAGGCATAACATCCCTCATGTCCTAGCATCTAGCATATGGTCATCTAAGGAGGTCCTTGAAGCATTTCAGGCCATGACAAGGGTCCCAATGGTTGTATACAAGTCCTATGGTGAGTATATACTCCATTTACAAGTTCAAGTCCATTGGCAAAAGCTCAGAAGATTGCATGATCCTCAGAGATCTCAGGACAAGGCAAAGCTCCTATACAAGGCACCCAAATTAGGGTTTGTGATTCAAGCACCAAGATCTCACAACTTTGGCCATTTAATTTAGTCAAATTATTATATATTTTAATAGGATCCTAGGTGTCAATTTTCATGAGAAAATTCCATGTGGAAGTCAGACAATGCCTCAGTTGCTTGCAGATGAAGTAAAAAGTCAATTGTGCCCTGAAAAAGTCAACTGTGCAATTTCAAGGGGTCTAACCCAAATTTTTTGGCCAAGAGGGGTCCTTACAATGTTATAAGAGGTTTTGAATTCCTAAAGTTCAAGAATTATGGAGATTTGAAGGGTTTTGCAAAAATGGTACAAAGTTGGTTTTAAGGAATTTCCAAATTTGGCAACTTTTGCCCTAATTTTCAAATGGCCTTAACATGATCAAAAATTCTTCAAATGGACCAAAGTTAAACATGAAAGTTGAAGAGTAAGGGCTCCAATTTTCAAAAAGTACAAGTACATTTTCATAGGATTTGTGGATCTCCCTGTAGGATCTTCAAAAATATGATGTTTCTAGGGCAAATTTCAACTTTTCATGAAGGCACCAAAAGCAAAAGGCCTCAAGACTGAATTGTGTGACTTGGTGTTGGTTCAATTGTGTTTCAAACTTAAAATACATCACATTATGACCAATTTTCTCCAAATAAAATCACATTTTTGTGCACAATAAGAAAGTTGCTTACAAAGAGGATATTTGGCAAAAATCATGAAACAAGTGTGAGGGCTTGATCTAAAGGCCAGGATTGATTGGATTTGAATCAAGGGTGGTAAATGCCTTGCACATGTGGTGAGATGCCCAAGGAAGCATGATAATAGCATTCTTATCTCACATGTTGCCAATTATGCAAATTCACACTTTTCTCATGATTCATTCGTGCATTTCATTTCACTCTTTCAGCAAAGGCTTGTGAGGTCACACAAAGAGCAATTAGGGTTTTAGAAAGCCAGATCTATCTCTCATTCTCTCATTCACAAACTTCATGCAACTTTGCATTTTCTCTCATTTCTCTTCATCCAAGAAAGAAAACTCAAAACCAATTATGGATCTGTGATCTAGGCAAGCTCAGGATCCTTAAGCAACCACTCATTGAAGCTTATTCTCAAGTTTAGTGACATTTCCATTTCAGGGCAACTTGCTTTGAAACCTCAGATCCAGCTTGTTTCAAGACCTTAGATGCATTTATTTTGCATCTAGGGAGTAAGTGGATTGATTTGCATGCATTATTTGGTTTTCTAGCTCACTGAATCAGGATCTACACCTCAGGTATACCTTGAAACTTTGTGATCTGGAAATGGAATTAATGTGTTGCTTTGTGTTATTTGATGTTTGCTGATCGTGCTGCACTCTTTGGATTTGAATTTGGCGCATCATAGTGAGAGAAATCTTGATTTCAGTTTTCATGGTCATTTATGTTTTTCTTCGATCCATTCGATTCATTAGGTTTTAGGTGTTTTTGACCTCATTTTTGGAATCAGGGATGTTGATTTAGTGGATCTGCACCTTTTTGTTCATTTATTTGGTGATTTGTGAGCCTGTCATGAATTCCGGTGCCGGAGCCCTAGCTCCGGTCACCGGAAACTGGGTTAGAGTTCATGTTAGGGTTTGTACGAAGAAGACAAAGCCATGGCCGTAGGTCAGTTCCTCCAACGTTCCAGATTGCGCACACGTAGCCCCAATTCCCATCCGTCTCATGCGTTTTGTTTTATTTTATTTTAATTCCCAATGTTATGCACCCACCGTAGCTACTATACACCAGCCAATCACAATCCAGCCTTCTGCCAACTCAATTAATGAAGGATCAAGCATGCGCGTCAGATCAATCCATTGCTTCTCTCCTTTTCTAGTTAATTCCACTAAAATATCCACCATAAATAATATAAAGCTGCGCAACATTGGGCTTAGCAAGTGCTAAGCACACCCCCATGTCCCCAGGCCCAATTCAATTTCAACAGCAAACCTTACTCTTCTCACCTCCTCACCAATTTCCTTTAATTTCTTTTTTCTTTTATTTTCTTTTATTTCAGTTTCAATTTCTATTTTATCAAAATAGTTCTAGTCATAAAAAAATCCCAAAAAAAATCATGAACATTATTTTGAGTCTCTTTTATTTTCTCATATTTTTATTTTATTTTTATCCATTTCCACGTGTCTGAATTAAATCATTATTTCACTTACCTTCTTTTTAAGTCCATTTTGACCACACTGCCTTGTTTATTTTTCATACTCTTCAATATTTTGAATTTTGATCCCATTCGTTTTGCTCTGGATTCTTAAGACATTGTACTTCTCATGTGCTTTTCCTTTAAATTTTTAGAAACTTATTTCTTGAGTCTTGATCCTGTGACTTGTGATGGAAGTTTGTAACCCTAGCTTGTGTTCTTGCCTCCATTTGACCTAGTTTGCTTCTGAAGCTTTCCAAATCCTTTTGGCTCATTGATAAACTATGTTTGAAAATAATTTGGTTTCAATTGTGGAATGTTTATATGCTTGGTTGATTTGTTTTGAATTTTATCTTGAACCTTGTCCCATTTTGCTTCCTTTGAACCTTTAAGTCTCATATAAGCTTAGAAGGGAACTTGTGCCAACTTCTTCTTCTCATTTGGGGTTCTTTTGGGGTATGGGTACCTTCCTGGTCCTAGTTTAGGGTTTGAGTCTAAGAATATTTGTGTTTTCTTCTTCTTTAAGTCATTTATTTCCTTAAGTGCTTTCACTTCATCTCTTTGTTTCTTTTACTCCCATTTGGTAATTGTTTGGTCTTGTACCTTCATTCTCTTCATCTTTTTGGCTTCTTAAGCCCTTATTCATCTTGTTTTGGTTCTGGTTGTGAGCTTTGAGTCCATGGTTATGCATTTTTGCTTTGCATCCTTCTTAAATGTGCATTTGTTTTCATATGTGTTTATGTTGCATCATTTTGATTTGTAAGCTTCACTCCTCATTCCTTTGAGTTGAATTTGCATTATGCATATGTTTATATCATTTCACTTCTGATTGTGTGATGTTAGCATGTTATCTTACTCATTGTGTTTCCTTTGTATGCTTGATACTAACCTTGCAGGGGCTATGGTAAGTGTGAGGTGTGGGAATTGAGTTCCACATCTCCAATTCTCATCTTCTCTTCTTATTTCTTTATTGAGCTAACTATTTGCTTGTTGGGCTTAGGCCTTGCTCGACCCTTCTTCAATCTTCTTCTTCTCCTCTTCTTTCCTTCTTCATTAGGGTAGAAACCTCACTAACCCTTAGGACATCCATGCATGTTAACACTTAAGATTATTTAGTCTCCCTTTAGAATTTTTCCTTTGTGATCCTTTGGTGCTTTCTCTTCTCATCTTCAAACTCAATTCTAATTCACTTAATAAAGGTTGAGTACTTTCATGTGACATGAGACTTTGCTATGAGATACTTGCACGCGTTCCGTTTCGGGGCGAGGTGTGAGTTATCACTCGTGGTGGATAGGTCTTAGCATGAGTACCTCACAAAGAAAAGCTAAAAAACATTTCTTAACAAAAAACCACAAAAATACTTAATAATGGTAATAGGCCAGTGTGCTTAAGCCTTCACTTGTGGGACTAGCTTTGGGGATTTCCTCCATAGATAGGTGTGCCTCTTGCGCATTCCATTTCGGGATGATGTGAGATGTACACATCCCATTGAGTAAGACTTAGGTACACTTACCTATGCAAACTTTCACTCATAAAAGCTTCTAAAAATCACCAAACAAATAATAAGCGTCTTTCCTTCGGGAATTCTTCTCTCATCTCATTCACTCCATACATGAACTTGCTCCTACTTGTCATTTTGCAAGACGGTTACGCACTCGTCGTCCGAGTCTGCAACACCTGAGCAATGACATAGGCAGTTCAAGCTTTAATTCACAAGCAATTTCCTTTTAGTACCCCTAGTTAGGGGAACTACGGCGACTCTGATCCTCATTGTCCTGATGAGGTACGTAGGCAGCGGGGTAGGGCCCGTTCGAGCACATTCTTTATTTTCCATACATTTTTTCTCTTTGTTTCTTATTCATTTCTTTTCCCAGTTTCTTTTCCAGTTCATTTTCATTTCTTTGCTGCAGCTTTCATACCCCCACCCTTTGAAACATTTCTCTGCAAGCGTGGATACCGTCGGGTACGGCGGACGATCTGGGTGCTAATACCTTCCCAGGTCGTAACCGACTCCCGAACTCAGTCTCTTTGGTTCGTAGGACCTGTGTCCTTCCTCTTTCTTTCTTCTGGTTTGTGCAGCATTACCATTCCCTCTCTTCGGGATAAAAATGCCTGGCTGGCGACTCTATTCTTTTCCGCGCCACTTTCGCGTTTGTACCAGGATGGAAATCCGGGGAGCGACAGCTGGCGACTCTACTGGGGATAACACACCAGAGATCTCTGGTTCCCCTGTGAGTCTCTCCTAGCGCTTGTGTGTTTCTGTTTCATTGGGTGATGTTTGTTTGCTGTGGCTTGTTGTATTTTATTGTTGTTTGTTTACAGCTTTATTTACAGTTTTCAGTCTTTATTTTATGCATCATGTATATATACTGGACTGTCTGGACTGGTTTTCTGTTTGGTGGGATGGGTGTTACTTGTTCTTGAGAGATGAGCCAAGTACCCGGCTCGAGTGCACCTTAGGACTTAGAGTGGTTCCACTTTGGCCTCATGAGATCTTGTCATGGGGGTAGTAGTTAGTTCCACACCCAGGTTGCGATTGTCTTGGAAATGTCTTGATTTGGGGATCTTCCTCTCTCATTACATAACCTTGACAGTTATGTGCAGCTGGGGACCGATCATTGAGAACCTTGTGGAAACATCCCTCTTTAGTGATGACAATGGCAGCCCACATTTTGTGGCAAACCCATTCGCATCCGAGGGCCCACCTGGGGATCACATAGGATGACCTTGTGTCCTGTACTCAGCTGAGGTCTCCCTGCGTAGTATATAATGCCAAACCGATTCCCTGATTTGGTCATGAGCCATTTCTCGGAGATGGTGACAGTATTATTGCTATTCGGCTTTGAGAGTCCGTGATGTCTGACCCGAAGCCTATTACCAGTGAGATTGGGAGGGGTTTATAGGTGTGCAGGAACCCTTGGCCTCAACATACACTCATTTATTCAGTGGTCCTTGTTATGATCTGTGGTCCTATGGTTATGATCTTTGGTTCTATGGTCCTATGGTTCTAGAGTTCTGGTTCTTGTTCTGGATTTCTTGGTACTGTGGTTCTGAGATCTTCTATCAGAGAGTTGTGATTATCAGAGGGTTGTGACTCAGAGGACTTTTGGTTTGCCAGTGATCAGAGGGGCCCTTGTCAATGATCCAGTTCAGATGGTCCCAGTTGATCATATGCTTGCATTGCATTGCATTCACATCATTCTTTGCATTAATTGTTTATGTTTCCCATTTTTCAGGTCATTTCTCATTGTCAGTTCCCAGTTCTGGTAATCTTATCTCCATGGCAGAAATCAGAAGAGTTCCAAGGAAAAAGAATGTGCACTATACCTTTCTTCAGCCTAAAGTTAGAAGTGTTCAGAGGTTAGCAAGTCTAATGAATGACCAAGTCTTGGGCAATTTCAAGAAAAGATATGGCCAGATACTGAAGTTTGTGGACAAGCCCACTGCAGACCAGAAAGACAGTTTGCATACTTTGTTGCAGTTTTATGATCCTCTGTTGCGTTGCTTTGTTTTTCCAGGTTACATCTTAGCTCCAACATTGGAAGAGATCTCCGGCATGCTGAATGTTCCAGTCAGAGAGACACTGCCATTCTATGGGTCTGTGGTTGTGCTTAAAGATGAAGACATGGCCAAAGTTTGTCGTCTGCCAGCTGCTACTGTCAGGAAGGCTCTGCAAGAGAGTGAAGGCAAGGGACTCCCTTGGAGTGTGATCATACCAGAGGCAGAGAGATATGCTACAGAGGCTAATTGGAATGACTTTGGTGCTTTGCTTGCATTGATGGTGTATGGGTCCAGTTTGTTCCCTGGAGAGAAAGAGTTTGTCAACTTAGAGGTGATCTCAATCTTTGCAAAAGGCAATTCAGTGCCTACTCTATTGGGTGACTTCTACTACATTGTTCATTACAGGAATGAGAAGGGTAGGGGTGGTCCAGTAGTTTGCTGTGCTCCTTTGTTTGTTGAGTGGTTTTCCAGATAGTTGCCAAAATCAGGTGCCTTCAAGGAGATGAGGGATGAATGGAGATGGTCCAGAAGACTGATGGGGTTGACTGCTGAAGATATTTCCTAGGGATATGATAGAGATCTGCTAGGTAAAGAGTTGCTGGTCAGTTGCGGAAGATTTGCTGGAGTACCTTTACTGGGAAGGAAGGGTGTCATTAGTTACTATCCAACATTAGCCAGGAAACAGTTTGGTTATCCTTTGAAGGATCCTCCTCAGATGGAAGAGTTTGCTGAATCATTGTACTTTCCTGTGGAAGGGAACAAGGGGTTAGTTCAACAAGCAGTCCAAGCTTGGGCTCACAGGATAAGAAAGGGTAAGAAAGACTTCGGCAGAGTTGATCCCAAGACGTATCCACCATATGTTGCATGGTTTCAAAGACATGTAGAAGCAGTTCTCATGCCTTTCTCAGTCGAGGCTCCACTTTATCCCAGAGAAGTGCTAAGTCAGAGTAGCACTGTCTCCCTTGAAGAGTTCAAGAAGTTGGAAGCCCAGCTGCATGCAGTCAGAGTGGAGAACACTGAAGTAGTTAGTTTGTATCATCTTGCCAACCGGGCCAAGAATGAAGCTGAAGAGAAGTTGCTAAAGATGCAGACTACCTTGGAAGCTAAAGAGAAAGATTTTGCTGGAAGGGAAGCTCACTTACACAGGTTGGGTATGATGGAAGCAAAAAGAGAAGCTGAACGCAAGAAGAATTCAAAGACTCTCAAGGAAGCTCGTCAGTCTATTGTCTGTTTTCAGGGACAAAGAGAGCAAGAGCTGAAGAGATACAAGGAAAAAGAAGATTTCTTCGAAGTGCAAATGGCCTACAAAAGGGAAGAGGTGGAGCAAGTCCACAAGATTCGCAGGGAGAAGACTCAACAGCTATCACAAAGTCAACTAGCCTTGGAGGAAGCAAGGAAAGAGATTGAAGAGCTCAAGCTGAGAGCGGGTGTCAAGAAGAGCAGAGCAGAGGTGGCAGAGCCTGGGTCCTTAGCTTAGTTTATTCATCAGATTACCTACAGGCTTGTTGTAGGAGTCTTGCTTATTTTGTATTTTTGCCTTTTATTTCATGTACTGGCTTGTAACCCTTCGGGGAATATTTCTGGTTGTATTCTGACTTTTAGCCGGCAGTGGATTGTTCATATACAGTATTAATGTGCAAGTTATCATTTTGAATGTGCAAGACTCGTTTGTCTGATTACTGCTAATGACTGAACACTTGTCAAAGAGAAAGCTTGAAAGTTAACACTCAAAGTGACTGTCTGAGAATATATGCCAGAACTGGGGCATGCAAATGCTTTAAAACTTGGGAACATGAACAGTTACATTGCATTGCATATAACCTGTTTGTTTGTTTTGCAGGTAGTGTCTCAGTTGCTAACGTGTTTTGTGTCTCAGGCACTATAGCTCCCCGGAAAGTTCGGGAACAACCAATAGCACATAGATATCCAACAAAGATCAACAGAGAGCGAATCATGGACCAGATGCAAGCGGACTTAGCGGATCTGAGACTGCGAATGGATAACTTTATGACTTTGATGGCAGGCATGGGTCAGAACCAAGAGCGTCTACGGGAGATGATAGAGAATGGTCAACCCAGGAACAACACTGCTGCTGCTGATAATCATAACGGTGCGGGTGCACGTCAGGTTGAAGCTCCTGTCACACAGCCAGGGGTGACTATAATCAATGATGGGTTGAATAATATTCAAATGGATAACCAGGACGAACATTTCACCCTGCCGGACGAAGCTGAGGGTCAAGGGGCTGAGATGAACAAGAGGTTTGAAGAAATGGCAGAGCAAATCAGAGCCATTCAATCCCAGAGCTCTTTGGGATTTGACATAACAGATTTGGGCTTGGTTCCTGGGGTCAGGATCCCATACAAGTTCAAAGTTCCAACCTTTGAGAAATATAATGGCACTGCATGCCCGAAGACCCATCTTCAATCATTTGTTGGGAGAATTGCTGCTCACACGGATGATGAAAAACTCTAGATGTACTATTTTCAAGACAGCTTGGTGGGAGCTTCTCTGGAATGGTATATGAAGCTTAGTAGAGTTAATATCAAGAGTTGGAAATACCTAGCAGAGGCTTTTGTGAGACAATATCAATATAATTTGGACATGGCTCCAAATCGTACGCAATTGCAGCACATGGCTCAGACTGCTAAGGAAGGTTTCAAAGAATATGCTCAGAGGTGGCGCCAGCTCGCTGCCAGAGTGCAACCACCACTGCTAGAGAACGAAATGGCTGACATGTTTATGGGTACTTTGCAGGGTGTGTTTCTTGAAAGATTGGCGTCCAGTTCTGCCACCAAATTCAATGACATTGTTATTTCTGGAGAGAGGGTTGAGACCTTGCTAAAGATGGGGAAGATCCAAGATCCAAGTGCTAGTAGCTCGAATGGAGCGAGGAAAGCTTTCGGTGGACCTCCTAGGAGAAGAGAGGGTGAGACAAATGTTGTATTTGGCCGAGGCCGGGGCCGTGGTTATAGAAGACCGTATGAGCATGTGGCAGCAGTCACAATTCCTTCAGCTCCAGTGCAGATGAAACAACCTCAACCTCAACATCAACAACAACAGCAACAACAACAACCCCGTACCAATTA
Source organism: Lathyrus aphaca (assembly GCA_963966055.1). Taxonomy (NCBI): domain Eukaryota; kingdom Viridiplantae; phylum Streptophyta; class Magnoliopsida; order Fabales; family Fabaceae; genus Lathyrus; species Lathyrus aphaca. The sequence goes on along the minus strand of OZ014519.1, from coordinate 100,893,193 downwards.
TCAGCAGAGACCGTATCAGCCAAGGCAAACTCGCCCGGCTAATAGGGTGATTGACGCCATCCCTATGACTTATGCTGCTTTGCTTCCAAGACAGCTAGATTTGAATCTGATTCAACTGAGAACTTTGGCACCACCACCTCCTGGAGAGCTCCCAGTTGGTTATGATGTCAATGCACGATGCACTTTCCACTCTGGAGCACCCGGGCACTCGACTGAGAAGTGCAGGGCTTTGCATCACAAGGTTCAAGATCTTGTAGACTCTAAAGCAATCAACTTTGTGCTGCCGCCGAATGTTACTTCGAACCCTATCCCGAATCATGGAGGGGCAAGGATTAATGCTGTTGAGGGGGGTGAAAAGTTGAGTCTTTTGCTGAGTATTGATGAAGTGAAGACTCCTTTGAGGGTAGTAAAAGAGAGACTACTGAATGGTCAAGTGTTTCCTGGTTGCTGTTTTGATTGTGAAGACTGTCTGAATGCTGAGAATGGCTGTGAGAAGCTGAAGAGGGGTTTGCAGGGTTTGATTGATGATGGATCCTTGTAGTTCAACAAAGTTGGTAATGATAAAGCTGTTGATGTGTCAACCATTACTATTTTCTATGATGAAACTGACATGCCTGTCAGGAGAGAGCCTGTTACAATCTATGCTCCTGAGATTAGTCCCGTGACTATCACCGTGCCTGGGCCTGTTCCGTACACAGACAATAAAGCCATTTCTTGGCATTATGGCTCAGAGGTATATGTGATTGGACAGAAAGTAGAGAGCAAATTTGTTGCTGTTGACCCGACTGTAGAGAATGTCGGAGGAGTTGGGGGTTTCACCAGAAGTGGTCGTTTATTTGCTCCCCCTGTGCTGAGAGGGGATCCTGAGGCCGAGGCTTCATCCAAGGCCAAAGGAAATCAAGTTGTGAATGATGAATCATTTACTCCTGTGGCTGGGCAGGGTACATTTGAAAAAGAGGTCGAGGAGTTCATGCGGATTATCAAAAAGAGTGACTATAAGGTGGTCGATCAGCTGAACCAGACACCTTCCAAGATATCCATCTTATCACTGCTGATGTGTTCTCCCACACACAGAGAGGCCTTATTGAAAGTGCTACAAATGGCCTATGTTCCTCAGGAAATCACTGTCAACCAACTTGAAGCTCTTGTAGGTAGTGTCAATGCAAGCCATGTCCTAGGTTTTATAGACAGAGACCTCATGTCAGAGGGCGGAAACCACAACAAAGCACTACATATCACTATGGAGTGCAAGGGTGTTGTGTTGTCGCATGTTCTTGTAGACACAGGCTCTTCCCTGAATGTGTTTCCGAAGAAGGCACTTATGAAGCTCAATGTTGATGGGATTGTCCTGAGACCAAGTGATCTGATTGTCAAAGCTTTTGATGGTTCGAGAAGATCAGTTTTTGGAGAAGTTGAGCTGCCGGTCAAGATAGTCTCTCAAGTTTTCAAAAGTGTTTTCTACGTCATGGACATCCAGCCTGCGTATAGTTTCCTGTTGGGACGCCCGTGGATATATGTTGCTGGAGCTGTTACTTCAACCCTGCATCAGAAGCTCAAATATGTGGTTGACGGCCAGGTCATCACAGTCTGCGGAGAGGAGGACATCTTCGTAAGTCACTTGTCAACGTTCTAGTATGTAGAGATGGATGGAGAGATCCATGAAACTTTATGTCAAGCCTTCAAAGCAGTCAACATCAGCATCTTGACTCCCATGGAGAAGAGCAGCGAGAAAGAGGGCACATCCATCCATTCTTATAGAGAAGCAAAAGAGGTTGTTCAGTCCGGAAGTGCCCAAGGCTGGGGCAAGCTGTTGGAGCTAGAAAAGAAAGATGATAAGTTTGGCTTAGGGTATCATCCTGGTGGATCTACTCCAAGTGGTAAAGCCATTTCGTTTACAAGCGCTGGATTGCTCGACCGCAACCAGATCTGTACAACAAGTCAAGATGGGGACAGTGACGGTGACTGGGACAACTGGATTCACCCATGTGCGCCCGGCGAGGAGCTAACAAATTGGTCTGCTGAAGACATCATACAAGTCACATGGCACTCAAAGTAATTATTTTGTTTCCTTTTATTAGCATACTGCATTGTCAAATCCAGCATTCTGCCCAAGATGCTAGGATCCATTGTATTGGGCCACCATGTTTTGTATTGCATCTTATTTTGCTATGAAATAAAAGGACATTTTCAGACAAATTGTGTTCTCTTTCTTTGTTTTTAAACTTTTTCACAAAAATATAAAAAATGGCAATGTGTTTTCCTTTTTGCTTTTGTGTTAGCGTCTCTTTTTCAAAATAAGCAGATTCTGAATAAAGCACATCATCTGTGCAGTGTTGATCATCCGGATTCCATTGATAACGTTCCTGCTACGACCACACATGACTTTGACAATCCGGTCTACCAAGCTGATGAAGGGGTTGAGGAAGACTGTGACCTCCCTGAAGAATTGGTCAGATTGTTGAAACAAGAGGAACGAGTTATTCAGCCTCATCAAGAAGAAATTGAGATCATCCACATTGGCAGTGAGGATGTGAAGAAGGAAATCAAAATTGGGGCCAGTCTGCAGGCCGACGTCAAGAAAGAGCTAATCAGTATGCTGCGAGAGTATGTGGATATCTTTGCTTGGTCATATCAAGATATGCCAGGGTTGGATACCGACATCGTTGTGCATAAGCTACCTTTGAGAGAGGACTGTCCTCCGGTGAAACAAAAATTGAGAAGAACTCGTCCTGACATGGCGATGAAAATTAAAGAGGAGGTTCAGAAGCAATGGGATGCCGGTTTCCTTGCTGTGACTAGTTACCCACCTTGGGTAGCTAACATTGTACCTGTACCAAAGAAGGACGGCAAGGTCCAGATGTGCGTTGACTACCGGGATTTGAATAGAGCAAGCCCAAAAGATGACTTTCCGTAGCCACACATTGACGTGTTGGTAGACAATACTGCTCAATTCTCGGTATTTTCCTTCATGGATGGCTTCTCCGGATATAACCAGATTAAGATGGCGCCGGAAGACATGGAGAAGACAACGTTCATTACCCCATGGGGTACATTCTGCTATAAGGTCATGTCCTTCGGTTTGAAGAACGCCGAGGCAACTTATCAACGGGCGATGGTCACATTGTTCCATGACATGATACACAGGGAGATTGAGTGTTATGTGGACGATATGATTGCTAAGTCCCGAGACGAAGAAGAGCATCTGGTCAACCTGAAGAAGCTGTTTGATAGACTGATCAAGTACAAGCTGAGGTTGAATCCAAACAAGTGCACTTTCGGAGTGCGTTCCGGGAAACTGCCGGGTTTCATTGTTAGTCAAAGAGGAATTGAGGTAGATCCTGCCAAAGTAAAAGCTATTCAAGATATGCCTGCACCGAAGACAGAAAAAGAAGTGCGTGGGTTTTTAGGGAGGTTGAACTACATTTCTCGGTTCATATCTCATCTAAAGGCCACGTGCGAGCCAATATTCAAATTGCTAAGAAAAGAGCAAACGGTCTGGTGGAACGAAGACTGTCAAAGAGCTTTCGACAAAATAAAAGAATATTTGTAGGAGCCTCCAATTCTAATGCCTCCAGTGGAGGGAAGACCTTTAATCATGTAATTGACCGTGCTAGAAGGGTCAATGGGGTGTGTTCTAGGCCAACATGACGAGTCTGGTCGAAAAGAGTACGCTATTTATTACCTTAGAAAAAAGTTTACCGAATGTGAATCCCGATACTCACTGCTCGAGAAAACTTGATGCACTTTGGTATGGGCTGCTCGCCGACTGAGGCAGTACATCTTGACTCATACCACACTGCTCATTTCAAAAATGGATCCTGTCAAGTACATCTTTGAGAAACCAGCGTTAACCGGAAGGGTTGCTAGGTGGCAGATGATTTTAACTGAATACGACATCCAGTATACTTCTCAGAAAGCCATCAAGGGAAGTGTATTGTCGGATTACCTTGCACATCAACCTCTTGAGGATGATTATCAGCCAATGAAGTTTGATTTCCCCGATGAGGAAATCATGTACCTCAAAGCAAACGATTATGAGGAACCACTTCCGGAGGAGGGGCCAGACCCTGAATCCAAATGGAAGCAGATGTTTGATGGGGCTGTCAATATCAATGGACGTGGAGTTGGTGCCGTTCTTATCACTCCTGAAGGTGTTCATTTACCCTTCGCTTCCAGAATTACATTTGGTTGCACCAACAATGAAGCGGAATACGAGGCATGCATAATGGGAATAGAGGAGGCAATTAATCTTCGGATTAAGAACCTCGATATATTCAGAGATTCAGCCCTCGTTATTAACCAAGTTACCGACAAGTGGTATACGCATCAAGAGCATCTAATCCCATACAGGGATTATGCTAGAAAACTGTTGACGTTCTTCACGACAGTTAAACTTCAATACATACCACGTGATGAAAATCAGTTTGCCGATGCATTGGCCACTCTTTCTTCGTCAATCAAAGTTTTGTGTTGGAATTATGTGCCTAGAATTGACATATCCAGGCTTGACGCTCCAGCTCATGCCTTCTCTGTAGACGCCGTGTCTGATAAGAAACCTTGGTATTTTGATATCAAGTTATTCCTGGAAAAGCATGGATACCCAGCTGGGGCATCTTCCAATGACAAGAAGACCTTGAGGCGACTTGCTGCTAGTTTCTTCTTGAACACTGACGGAGTTTTGTACAAGAGAAACTTCGACATGGTCTTGCTCAGATGCGTGGATAGACACGAAGCAAGCCTTTTAATGCAGGAAGTCCACGAAGGATCTTTTGGTACCCATGCAGGAGGGCATGCTATGGCTAAGAAATTGCTGAGATCGGGGTTTTACTGGATGACAATGGATGCAGACTGTTGTTCATTCGCTCGTAAGTGCCACAAGTGCCAGATATATGTGGACAAAGTGCATGTTCCTCCTAGCCCGCTCAACGTCATGTCATCTCCTTGGCCCTTTTCTATGTGGGGCATTGACATGATCGGAAAGATAGAGCCAACTGCTTCAAATGGTCATTGCTTCCTCTTGGTCGCGATTGATTACTTCACCAAATGGGTAGAAGCAGCATCTTATGCCAACGTCACTCGTCATGTGGTGGCAAGGTTTCTGAAAAGGGATATCATATGCAGATACGGAGTGCCCGAAAGGATCATTACTGATAATGGTTCTAATCTCAACAACAAGATGATGGAAGACTTGTGTCGGGACTTCAAGATACAACATCACAATTCTTCTCCTTACCGACCAAAGATGAATGGTGCGGTAGAGGCTGCTAACAAGAATATCAAGAAAATTGTGCAGAAAATGGTTGTCACTTACAAGGATTGGCATGAGATGTTACCATTTGCGTTGCATGGGTACCGTACGTCAGTCAGGACGTCAACGGGGGAAACTCCCTTCTCTCTGGTATATGGTATGGAAGCAGTCCTGCCTGTTGAAGTAGAGATTCCTTCATTGCGTGTGATGATGGATGTAAAGCTGGATGAGGATGAATGGCTGTGTGCTCGTTATAATCAGCTATGTCTAATTGAGGAAAAGAGATTAGCGGCTATCTGTCATGGTCAGCTTTATCAGAAGAGAATGAAGCGTGCATTTGACCAACGAGTATGTACTCGAGAGTATCAAATGGGAAAGCTTGTGTTGAAGAGGATCATTCTTCCAGGTTCATATCACAGGGGCAAGTGGACCCCAAACTACGAAGGACCATTCATAGTGAAGAAAGTCTTTTCAGGAGAAGCACTGATTCTTACCACTATGGATAGAGATGACTTCCAATCCCCTGTTAACTCGGACGCAGTTAAAAAATACTTCGCATAAAGAGACCCGCTGGACACAAAAACAGAATTATAGTCCAGGCAAAAAAAGGGCATCCCGGCGAGCTAAAAACAGAATAAAAAGCTCGGCAAAAGTTAGGGAAAGATAAAAAAAATGTACACCCGCTGAGTTGAAAAGCCACATTGGATAGCTCAGGCAAAAAAGGGTATCCCGGTGGATTGAAAACCCGAAAGGGCGATCTACGCAAAACAAGGGAATAAGCGAACAACTGCGATCCGAGTTATCTGAACCACGTCTTCGTTTCGTGCAACTTGACAATATCAGAAGGATAGGAAACAATCCCCTCATCCTCTCAGAAAGCCAAAGCAGAATGGAGAGTCTCGAAGACATGCAAGTCATAGCAGAAATGGAACTCCTTGGAATGTCGTGCCCATTGCCATTAGGATAGTTTCTTTTCTCAATTTTATGGTGGCTACCTCTTTCCAGGTGGTTGCTTCTTGATGTAAAATCTTTGCCTATTCAGAGGCCATTCAATAAAAATAATATTCAGTCAAAAAGCTGTGTTGTGTTTATTTTTGTCTGTAAAGTGTCCTGAATTTTTGGCAAAAATAGCATTGCATCTAAACATGGTGATAATTTTGAAAAGAAAAATGACATGCAGGGAAACTGTAACCCTCTTTGAGTGTTGGGTGACTATGGATGAACAGATCATACCATGCAAATCCCCGGGGCACACTTGTGTTTTCTTTTGTTGCAGGTTGCAGGATGGCGTCACATTCTCCCAAGTAGTTTACTCTTACCCAATAGAGTATCTCCCCAAGCAGAGATTTCTTCCCCCAGCAGGTATCTGAAACCCTAACATCTCCAATTGAGATTTTCTCCAGCTAAGCCTTGGCAGAAGCCCAAGCAGTTTCTTCTTCCCCAGTGAAGTAGCAGTCCATTCTTCCCCAGTGGAGTATGCCCAGCAGGTATCTGAAATCCTGACATCACCAGAGTTGGAATTATCAGAATTCTATCCTCAGCAAGAGTCTTTCCTCAGCAAGAGTCTTTCTCAGCAAGAGTCTTTCCCAGCCAGAGCTTTGAATCAGAAGATGCTCTCCCCAGCTAGAGTATTGTTGATCCATCTTTCCAGCCAAGTCTGAAGATGATCCTGTCCCCACAGAGTTCATATTTGATCTTCACTTCCGTCAGTGAAATATTCCCCATCAAAGTTTCCATACTGTTGGTCATTTGATGATACAGTCAGGTATTCATCACCCCAGTCAGAGTGAGGTATCCAGACCTCTTGACTTATCTTCCCCTGCGGAGTTGTAACTCTTGTGGCCAATCAGGCAATTGTCTACCGCTCATCTGCGTTTTTCAACGCTCGTCTGTGTTATCCCTAAGCAGAGTTTTCCCCAGCAGTGATGTATTATTGCTTTATTGCTGCTCGTTCGCATTTCTCAACACTCGTTTGTGTTATCACTTCGGTATTGCTCGTTTGCTCTCCCCAGCAGTGGTTCATGATTATCTTGAGGTTGCTCGTCTGCAATGTTCAACACTCGTCTGTGTTTGGTATGTCTGATTTTTGTTGTTGTTCGTCTGCAACTCCCCAACACTCGTCTGTGTTCTGATATGATATTTACTGTTGCTTGTCTGCAATTTCCAGCACTCATCTGTGCTTTGGGATGTAATATCTTTGCTGTTGCCCTCCGGCACTCGTCTGTGTTTGGTTATCTCTTTGTTGTTGCTCGTCTGCAATTCTCAACACTCGTCTGTGTTGTGATATCTCGTATGTTGTTGTTCGTCTGCAACTCCCAACACTCGTCTGTGTTTGGTATTGGATCCTTTGCTGCACTCGTCTGTGCCTTGATATGTATTTTCAGCTGTTGCTCGTCTACAACTTTCCAGCACTCATCTGTGTTTGGTATGCCTGATATTTGTGGATACTCGTCTGTATCATTTCCAACACTCGTCTGTGTTGATTACCTATTGAAGCTCATCTGCTTTGTTTGGATACTCGTCTATATCGTCCCCAGCACTCGTCTGTGCTAACTTATATCTGTATTGTGTGGATTTGCTGATTATCCTGATATTCTTATGTTGCTACTTCAAATGCTCGTCTATGGTTGGATTTCTGGTATTCATCTATACCAGTGGCTGATACTCGTCTGTATCATTGCTTGAAGCACTCGTCTGTGTTTCTTGGATCATCGTCTGATACTCGTCTGTATCATTGACTTTTGGCACTCGTCTGTGTTATCTTGATGATCATCCAATACTCGTCTGTATTGAAGAGTTTTAAAGTCCTGACAGTGGGAATTAATGTCAAAATGGTTACCGGTCCTGGCGTAACAGGTAAATCCGAAGGAGGCTCGTTTGTCTCAAGTCAATTATTGTTGTTGCACCTGGTGTAACATGTTTGCTCAAAGAAGACTCGTCTGTCTTATACCATATATCCACGGATAATATATGAAGAAGGTTCGTCTACCTTGATTATGCATGTCTATCCCACAGACTTAGGTGCATCCCGGTCCTGGCGTAACAGGTATATCCGAAGGAGACTCGTATATCTCAAGTCATTTGTTTCCAATGTTTGAGGACTCGTATGTCCAACTCCTGGCATCACAGGATTGTTTGAAGACTCGTCTATCTCAGGTTATGTTTCCAGTGTTTGAGGACTCGTATGTCCAGCTCCTGGCGTCACAGGATTGTTTGAAGACTCGTCTGTCTTATGTTCTTGCAGTGTTTGAGGACTCGTATGCCCAGCTCCTGGCGTCACAGGATTGTTTGAAGACTCGTCTGTCAATGCATTCTTATTCCAGATATCAATTTCAACTTGGAAGAAGCTCGTCTGCTTTTCCTCTCCTTCTTATCCCCAGAGCGTCATCTGGTTGGGTTTATTTCCCAGTGTTGGCATTCTTCGTCAGAGTGCAAATTTCTGGTCTTCTTGGTATTCAATCACAAATTATCTTGAATGGTCGATAGCTCGTGCTACCGTTCTCTTCAGATTAACTGATGATTGAATAGGGGAAGCTGTAACACCCCAAATTTTCCCTCTTAATTTTAAGCATCATATCACATCATATTCATCATGAACATATCATTTTCTCAGCATCTTAGCATGGAAAGATGAGGCATAACATCCCTCATGTCCTAGCATCTAACATATGGTCATTTGTGGAGGTCCTTGAAGCATTTCAGGCCATGATAAGGGTCCCAATGGTTGTATACAAGTCCTATGGTGAGTCTATACTCCATTTACAAGTTCAAGTCCATTGGCAAAAGCTCAGAAGATTGCATGATCCTCAGAGATCTCAGGACAAGGCAAAGCTCCTATACAAGGCACCCAAATTAGGGTTTGTGATTCAAGCATCAAGATCTCACAACTTTGGCCATTTCATTTGGGCAAAGTCTTCTATATTTTAAGAGGATCCTAGGTGTCAATTTTCATGAGAAAATTCCATGTGGAAGTCAGACAATGCCTCAGTTGCTTGCAGATGAAGTAAAAAGTCAACTGTGCCCTGAAAAAGTCAACTGTGCAATTTCAAGGGGTATAACCCAATTTTTTTGGCCAAGAGGGGTCCTTAAAATGTTATAAGAGGTTTGGAATGCCTAAAGTTCAAGAATAATGGATATTTGAAGGGTTTTGCAAAAATGGTACAAAGTTGGTTTTAAGGAATTTCCAAATTTGGCAACTTTTGCCCTAATTTTCAAATGGCCTTAACATGATCAAAAATTCTTCAAATGGACCAAAGTCAAACATGAAAGTTGAAGAGTAAGGGCTCCCATTTTCAAAAAGTACAAGTACATTTTCATAGGATTTGTCGATCTCCCTGTAGGCTCTTCGAAAATTTTATGTTTCTAGGGCAAATTTCAACTTTTCATGAAGGCACCAAAAGCAAAAGGCCTCAAAACTGAATTGTGCGGCTTGAAGTTGGTTCAATTGTGTTTCAAACTTAAAATACATCACATTATGACCAATTTTCTCCAAAGAAAATCACATTTTTGTGCACAATAAGAAAGTTGCTTACAAAGTGGATATTTGGCAAAAATCATGAAACAAGTGTGAGGGCTTGATCTAAAGGCCATGATTGATTGGATTAGAATCAAGGGTGGTAAATGCCTTGCACATGTGCTGATAGGCCCAAGGAAAAATGAGCATAGCATGCTTATCTCACATGTTGCCAATTATGCAAATTCACACTTTTCTCATGATTCATTCGTGCATTTCATTTCACTCTTTCAGCAAAGGCCTGTGAGGTCACACAAAGAGCAATTAGGGTTTTAGAAAGCCAGATCTCTCTCTCATTCTCTCATTCACAAACTTCATGCAACTTTTCATTTTCTTTCATTTCTCTTCATCCAAGCAAGCAAACTCAAAACCAATTGTGGATCTGTGATCTAGGCAAGCTCAGGATCCTTAAGCAACCACTCATTGAAGCTTATTCTCAAGTTTAGTGACATTTCAATTTCAGGGCAACTTGCTTTGAAACCTCAGATCCAGCTTGTTTCAAGACCTTAGATGCATTTATTTTGCATCTAGGGAGTAAGTGGATTGATTTGCACGCATTATTTGGTTTTCTAGCTCACTGAATCAGGATCTACACCTCAGGTATACCTTGAAACTTTGTGATCTGGAAATGGAATTAATGTGTTGCTTTGTGTTATTTGATGTTTGCTGATCATGCTGCACTCTTTGGATTTGAATTTGGCGCATCATAGTGAGAGAAATCTTGATTTCAGTTTTCATGGTCAATTATGTTTTTCTTCGATCCATTCGATTCATTAGGTTTTAGGTGTTTTTGACCTCATTTTTGGAATCAGGGATGTTGATTTAGTGGTTCTGCACCTTTTTGTTCATTTATTTGGTGATTTGTGAGACTGTCATGAATTCCGGTGTCGGAGCCCTAGCTCCGGTCACCGGAAACTGGGTTGGAGTTCATATAGGGTTTGTACGAAGAAGACAAAGCCATGTTCGTAGGATCAGATCCTCCAACGTTCCAGATTGCACACACGTAGCCCTAATTCCCATCCGTCTCATGCGTTTTGTTTTATTTTATTTTAATGCCCAATGTTATGCACCCACCATAGCTACTATACACCAGCCAATCACAATCCAGCCTTCTGCCAACTCAATTAATGAAGGGCCAAGCATGCGCGTCAGATCAATCCATTGCTTCTCTCTTTTTCCAGTTAATTCCACTAAAATATCCACCATAAATAATATAAACCTCCGCAGCATTGGGCTTAGCAAGTGCTAAGCGCACCCCCATGTCCCCAGGCCCAATTCAATTTCAACAGCAAACCTTACTCTTCTCACGTCCTCACCAATTTCCTTTAATTTCTTTTTTCTTTTATTTTCTTTTATTTTCTTTTATTTCAGTTTCAATTTCTATTTTATTAAAATAGTTCTAGTCATAAAAAAAATCCCAAAAACAATCATGAACATTATTTTGAGTCTCTTTTATTTTCTCATATTTTTATTTTATTTTTTTTCCATTTCCACGTGTCTTAATTAAATCATTATTTCACTTAACTTCTTTTTAAGTCCATTTTGACCACACTGCCTTGTTTATTTTTCATACTCTTCAATATTTTGAATTTTAATCCCATTCTTTTTGCTCTGGATTCTTAAGGTATTTTACTTCTCATGTGATTTTCCTTCTAATTTTTAGAAACTTATTTCTTGAGTCTTGATCCTGTGACTTGTGATGGAAGTTTGTAACCCTAGCTTGTGTTCTTGCCTCCATTTGACCTAGTTTTCTTCTTAATCTTTCCAAATCCTTTTGGCTCATTCATATACTATGTTTGAAGATCATTTGGTTTCAATTGTGGAATTTTTAGATGCTTGGTTGATTTGTTTTGAATTTTATCTTGAACTTTGTCCCATTTTGCTTCCTTTGAACCTTTAAGTCTCATATAAGCTTAGAAGGGCACTTGTGCCAACTTCTTCTTCTCATTTGGGGTTCTTTTGGGGTATGGGTACTTTCCTGGTCCTAGTTTAGGGTTTGAGTCTTAATAAATTTTGTGTTTTCTTCTTCTTTAAGTCATTTATTTCCTTAAGTGCTTTCACTTCATCTCTTTGTTTCTTTTACTCCCATTTGGTAATTGTTTGGTCTTGTACCTTCATTCTCTTCATCTTGTTGGCTTCTTAAGCCCTTATTCATCTTGTTTTGGTTCTGGTTGTGAGCTTTGAGTCCATGGTTATGCATTTTTGCTTTGCATCCTTCTTAAATGTGCATTTGTTTTCATATGTGTTCATGTTGCATCATTTTGATTTGTAAGCTTCACTCCTCATTCCTTTGAGTTGCATTTGCATTGTGCATATGTTTATATCATTTCACTTCTGATTGTGTGATGTTAGCATGTTATCTTACTCATTGTGTTTCCTTTGTATGCTTGATACTAACCTTGCAGGGGCTATGGTAAGTGTGAGGTGTGGGAATTGAGTTCCACATCTCCAATTCTCATCTTCTCTTCTTATATCTTTATTGAGCTAACTATTTGCTTGTTGGGCTTAGGCCTTGCTCGACCCTTCTTCAATCTTCTTCTTCTCCTCTTCTTTCCTTCTTCATTAGGGTAGAAACCTCACTAACCCTTAGGACATCCATGCATGTTAACACTTAGGATTATTTAGTCTCCCTTTAGAATTTTTCCTTTGTGATCCTTTGGTGCTTTCTCTTCTCATCTTCAAACTCAATTCTAATTCACTTAATAAAGGTTGAGTACTTTCATGTGACATGAGACTTTGCTATGAGATACTTGCACGCGTTCCGTTTCGGGGCGAGGTGTGAGTTATCACTCGTGGTGGATAGGTCTTAGCATGAGTACCTCACAAAGAAAAGCTAAAAAACATTTCTTAACAAAAAACCACAAAAATACTTAATAATGGTAATAGGCCAGTGTGCTTAAGCCTTCACTTGTGGGACTAGCTTTGGGGATTTCCTCCATAGATAGGTGTGCCTCTTGCGCATTCCATTTCGGGATAATGTGAGATGTACACATCCCATTGAGTAAGACTTAGGTACACTTACCTATGCAAACTTTCACTCATAAAAGCTTCTAAAAAGCACCAAACAAATAATAAGCGTCTTTCCTTCGGGAATTCTTCTCTCATCTCATTCACTCCATACGTGAACTTGCTCCGACTTGTCATTTTGCAAGACGGTTACGCACTCGTCGTCCGAGTCTGCAACACCTGAGCAATGACATAGGCAGTTCAAGATTTAATTCACAAGCAATTTCCTTTTAGTACCCCTAGTTAGGGGAACTACGGCGACTCTGATCCTCATTGTCCTGATGAGGTACGTAGGCAGCGGGGTAGGGCCCGTTCGAGCACAATCTTTATTTTCCCTACATTTTTTCTCTTTGTTTCTTATTCATTTCTTTTCCCAGTTTCTTTTCCAGTTCATTTTCATTTCTTTGCTGCAGCTTTCATACCCTCACCCTTTGAAACATTTCTCTGCAAGCATGGATCCCGTCGGGTACGGCAGACGATCTGGGTGCTAATACCTTCCCAGGTCGTAACCGACTCCCGAACTTAGTCTCTTTGATTCGTAGGACCTGTGTCCTTCCTCTTTCTTTCTTCTGGTTTGTGCAGCATTACCATTCCCTCTCTTCGGGATAAAAATGCCTGGCTGGCGACTCTATTCTTTTCCGCACCACTTTCGCGTTTGTACCAGGATGGAAATTCGGGGAGCGACAAATATGTAATGAAATGAAATGAAATAAACATCAAGCTTGCTCGTTTTTAACTCATGAACACCACGATACCAATTAATTTTGTTTATTTTTAGTTTAGAGTGAAAAATCAATGAAGAACATTGAAGAACCCTAATTTGGCCTGAGCCTCATGAAATTCTACATGATGATGATTTTGTGAAATTTATTGAGGAGAATTACTTAGAATATGATTACACACATATGGCAAAAAGATAGTGCGAGGAAATATGCATGTATCATGAATTGGCAAAGTTTGAGGCTTACCTTAACTTGAGCTTGTAGCTGGAGTTGTGATTTCGAGTTGGAGGTGTTACAGAGATGTTGTGATGATCTGGACAACTTCCCTACACTATATGGAGTGTGTTTGAACACTTAAAATTGATTGCAAATAGTTGGATCAACTTCTGATCTTCAAGTTGCAGAAACCAAGCTTCTTTGAGGTTTTGAAGAGTGTTGGGTTTGGGCGTGTTCCAGAGGTGATCTAAGTGCTTGAACACCTCATAAACATCATATATGATGTGTTTGAGCAATTGGTTTGAGTTGATAGTGGCCACAACTCAAAACCCATTAGTGATTGCTAAAAATATCAAGTTTTGAGTCTTTTAGAGCAAATGAGAGAAAACTTAGACATCATAGTTTAATACCTCAAAATTTGCCCTATCATTTTCATGACATTTAGCATATCGCATTGCATTCATAATTCCATACAGTGCAAAAAAAATAAATAATAAAAAATAATTAAATTATGCATCATTGGTTAGCATATCGGGCATGTGATCAAGGTTCACTCAGTGGCAAGATCAAACATCAGAACTCAAGGTTGGAGCTGGCTCAGAACGGACGGTGGAGATGCATTCTAAAGGTATCCCACCAAAAGGAAGGAAATTCAAAATTTTCCATTCTTCACTTTGCCTTGCATTTTACCCACTTTCTAGACCCTTCCACCACCTTCCTATGGAATATTCCAAGGAATATTCTAAGAATATTACAAGGAATATTCTAGTAACCCTAACCAACTTTAACTAACTCCTAAGCTAACTCCTAACCTAACTTTCCAAGCCCAATGCTCAAGCTAACGCCTAACCCAAAGCTTGCTCCAAACCTAACTCCTATATAAACTCAATATGCTCCAAACCTCAGAACTAGAACTTCATTTTTCAATTTCATCTCATTTTTTCTCTCATCACTCTCACTTTTTCTCTCCATTTTCCAAATTCACCAAAGCTTCATCATCAAGATCTTCCAAGTTTCACATCGAAACTTGAAAGATCGGAAGCTTAGCCTTCATCATCTTCACCGATTCAGCGGATAATCGAAGGATTCATCAAGGTTGCGGTGTTTATTTCACTGTTCGGAAGCCTTTCAGATCGATTGCATTTATTTTTCACTCTCACGGATCAAATCTTGGAACCTCCAGTATTCTCTTCTTTTGTGCATTGATCAACATTGCAATAATCACCAAAGCAAGCCTCCACTTTGTAGGTTGGTGTATCCGAAACTACTTCTTGCTTTAATTTATTTCTCTTTATCTCGCCGTAAGGCATTCTTTGATTTTTTTGCTTTTGTGATGCTTTGCTCGGTTTAATCTTTCGTAGCTAGAATTATAGCATGATCATAGCGGTAATAGGCGTTAGAAGGTTATATTTAGGTGGCAATTTCGTGCTAGTATGGTAATGGTTATATTAGGAGCTTTAAGAAATATGTTGATGGCTAGAAGTGCTTTTTTCCTCACTGTTTTTCAATTCTGGTTCAGTTTTAACCGGTTAACACCCAAGGTTAATCGGTTAACACACTGTTTTTTACCATGTTTAACTACTTTTTGAACCCGTTAACTGGTTAACCCTGGGCGTTAACTGGTTAACACTATGCTGATTTGTTTTTTTTGTGTTATTTTCTTGCATGTTTGTGCATCACTCTTCCTTTTATCACCATAGCTTGTTAGATTATGATTTTAGGTAATTTTTAGGAGCTGAATTAGGGCAGGTACACGGAGTTTCGTTAGCTTTCGACGCGCATTTCATTAGATTCCGATTTTGAGCATAAGTGTTGTATACATGTCCATTGCATATTGTGATCATTGTTTACATGAATTAGCATCATTCATAGCATGTTAATAAGTGTTTACACTTCTGTTTTGCATCGCATTCAAAGTCTGTTCATGTTTTGATTAAATCATGTGCATAAAAGGAAAAAAATGCATATTATTAAAAACACGTAAATCATTTAGTTTGCATCCATTGGTTGTAGGATGATATGTTGCATTCTGTTGTTATTGATCCATTTCATATTTTTGCATAACTCACATGATCATTGCATTCCATTGTATGCATTAAACTCATGTTTGTGCATTTAAAAAATAATGAAAATCTGCCTTGTTTCCATCGCTGCATTTTGATACAGGTGTTGTAAAAACATGTTGCATTATTTTGTTTTAGGGTTTTTACACCTATTTGCATGTTGTTTGATAGCTGTAATAGGCTATTTTTGTTGTGCATGGCATTTTGTAGTTGTTTGTGCAGTAGGAAGTTGTAGTAGCTGTTGGATTTAGGCGTTGCTTAATTTTTTAGGGTCCTTAGACTTATGATTGAGTCTAATTAGGCCATAGATGTATTAGGACATGTTTGGTACTTGTTTTCCTTCTTCCTTTTATCGTTTTGCTTTATCCTACTAACTTTTGTTTTGTAGGGAGGTTGGGTAAGTTTGTTCGCACAACTTCTTCCTTTTAATTTCTTTATGCTTTCTAAATGTGGTTGCCTTGGCACTTTGTGCTTTGTTTGTACAACTTCATGTTAATCCCTCTTAGAAACAACTCACCTTCCTTAGGAAGTAAGTTGATTTCTAATTCTCTCTTCTTCTTTTCCTTTTCTCATTAGGATTAGAAAACCACACAAACCATTAGGATATCCTTTTTCATGCAATAAATAACTTAGGGTTGTGTCTTAGTCTCCCTTAGTTTTTCCATTTCTCGATTTGAGTCCCTCTTTCTTATCTCAAAAAGATAAATAGTAAAATACCTAATAAAGGTCAAGCTTCTCGTACGCCATGAGACTTTGGCGTGTGTTACTTATACGCGTCCCATTTCGGGGCGAGGTGTAAGGTATCTACCACGATGAACAAATCTTAGTATGAGAATGTTTCACAAAAAACAAAAGCAAACCACTTCTTTTAAAAAGACTGTTATCAAACAACACACGCCTTTTCCTGCGGGAATTCTCTTCTCACCTCACTCACTCTCGACGCGAACTTGCTCCTACTTGCCTCATTTGCAAGATGATAACGCACTCGTTCAAGGCGAGTCTGCAACACCTAAGCATGGGCATAAACAGTTCAATGCTTAAAAGACACAAATAAGTTCTTGCCTTAGTTAGGCGAACTACGTCGACTCTGATCCTAATTTTCCCGGTGAGGTACGTAGGCAGCGGGGTAGGGCCCGTTCGAGCACATTTTTTATTTTCCCTACATTTCCCCCTTTATTTTCGATCTCCTTTTCCAGTTCCTTTTTCCAATTCCAGTTCCAGTAGTGTTTTTATTCAACAACAACTTTATTTCTCACCCTTTGAAACAGACTAACAAGCATGGATCATGTCGGGTACGGCGGACGATCTGCAGTGCTAATACCTTCTCAGGTCGTAACCGACTCTCGAACCCAGTTCTTTAGTTTGCAGGACCTTGTCCTTTCCTTTTCTCTTCGGTTTGTGCAACATTACCTTCCCCATTCATTCAGGATAAAAATGTCTGTGTGGCGACTCTACGTTTTCCACGCCACTTTCGCGTTTGTACTAGGATGAAAATCCCAAGAGCGACAGCTGGTGACTCTGCTGGGGACAATGATTCAGAATCTCTGGTTTCCCCTTTGAGAGTCAATCCTAGCGCCTGTTTGTTTATGTTTCTTCGGGTGTTTATCTGTTTGTTGTTGTGTGCTTTAGTATAGCTTTACTACTTTATTTACAGCTTTACTTTACAACCTTTATTTACCGCTTTCAGTATTTATTTTCCATGCATCATATATACTGGACTATGTTGGTTTGGATTTTTTATGTGGGTTGGGAGTTACTGTGAGATAAGCCAAATACCTGGCTTGAATGCACTCTAGGACTAGAGTGGACAAACATTGTACTCGCATGGTATCATGATGAGTGGCGGTGTGTTCCACACCCAGACTGCGACCATCTCGGAACTATTATGTGTTGGGATTTCCTCCATTTCAGGGTACGACCTTGATAGTTATGTGCATCTGGTGACCGATCATCGAGGACCTTAGTGGAATCAACCCTCTCCAATGATGACAGTGGCAGACTGTTTACCCCCAAAATTGGTAAACAAGCGCTGGTCCACCAAAGATACCTAAAATACCATTGGTTACTCGCAGGATCGACCAGATTGATCCTAGGACATGTGCTAGATTTTGATTGCTTGCTTAACTGCGATGTTTTGGGGAAAGTGTCTATGAATCTTTATGACAAGACTCAAAGATTTATTTTGACCAAGAAAAAAATGAAAGACAAAGGCTTTTAAAAGATAAAGGAATGTTAAAAGGGCAAGACTTGAGATTTAAATGAAAGTAAAGACAAGGCTTGAAAGTTAAATGGAAGTAAAGACAAGGCTTGAAAGTTAAATGAAAGTAAAGACAAGGAAAAAAAATGTAAAGATGCTTGAATTGTAAAGGAACGTAGTAAAGTGCATGGAAAGTAAATTTACTTGGAAATGTAAATGGCTTTGAAATGTAAAAGGATTTTAATGTAAAAGTTTGCAGAAGATAAATGACTTCAAAGGTAAAAGACTTGAAAGTAAAATACTTGAAAGTAAATTTGACATTGAAGATAAAATTAACATAAAGATAAATTTGGTGGTGCTTCAATCACGTACATTCTCACTGCACTCGTTTCTCTACTGATAAGTGCAAACTATAGGTATTTTTATATATATGTTTTGTTGCACTTATCGATACTTTTTGTTAGAATCGTTCGAATAAACCCCGCTTTGTTTGTAAATATGTTTACCTTACATTATAGTGTATATATTACGTTATCTTGTAAATAATATTGAATTTAATTGTTTTCCATTTATTTTTGTATGTTTTACATCATTTATATTGGAGCATTTTAAAATAGAGCATTGAATAAGCTTTCCAACGCTTCGAACCGGGCGAAAATCGGAGTTTCGGTTCAAAAGATATGAAGAAAACAATTTTTGGATTTTTGAACTTCCAACAGGTTTTTCACTGAGCGAGCTCAGAGCTTGCTGAGCAAGCTATAAGGTGGTTTAACAATTTTTTAGGTCTCGCTGAACGAGCTGGAGCTCACTGAACGAGTTGGAGCTCGCTGAGCGAGCCCTGCGATCATGACAGCTTATATAAAGGGAAAAACAGATTTTTTAGAGGATGGTTTGGGTATTTTGTTTTGCTCCCACTCCATTAAACTTCATATCTTCATAGATTTAGCTTAGAAAACAACATTGGAGCTTGCATTTGGATGATCTGGAGTCGAATCTCTTGTCGATTGGTGTTGACAAACCAAGAAATTTTTGGTTCCTCTTCTTCTTTTCTCTTTGTAAATTTTATTTGTTGAGTATTGTATAGTTACTATGAACATATGTATCTTTGTTGATCATAATAATGTATAAATCTTCTTTACAAATCATTATCGATCTCTTCCTTGATATTTTTGCATTTATGTTTGGATTTGGGTTATGTTAGAGATAAACATCACAAATCTTGGTTAGGGAGGTATATCTATTGTCTAGATGCTAGAGATAGATTTAGATAATAATCTTTATGGTGTCGGAACTTAATGTCTTCCGTGTTTCGAGGCGTCGTGCACGAGAGTGACTAAGAGAGTGATACAGTTGCTCTCTTAGCTCAGTGTGCCAAAGATGGACACGGTTGTGAGCAATGCTGGATAATTTTGATGAGTATTGTAGTTGAGTGAAAATGATCGATAAATTTATGTTTGTGACGGGTCAATTATATACATGCTTGATAAGCTTCTTTTCTCTGAAGAATGTATACTTTTTATGTTCTTATTTACTTTCTCGCATTTACCTTAAAACCATTTTAATCCAAACTCATAAACTTAGATATTGTCGAACGACAATTCAATAAAACCGATCTCTATGGATACGATAAATTCCCAGAAAAATACTTCCAAAAATTTTGTTGCTTGCCGCTGTACCGCATTCCAACATCTACACGCAGATACTTTGAGTCTACGGAGTTACTAGTACATACGATTTCCACACAATTATTCACATACTAAACGTAGCTATTTATATATATTACAAAGTAACCGCTTTCGACGGTTTCTTCCTAAAACTATCCTAAGATGGTGACACTTGTCCCGCTACTTGTTGGAGAAGCTTCATCTTGTGCCACTTGTCTCTGTATTTAAATTGAAGATCACCCACTTTCCCTTCCATGTTTGAATGTGTGAAGACCTTTGATAACTGCCATCTCTGTTAAACATGCCTTTGGTCGAATCCTCTCAACACTTAGAAATTAATTCAAACTTAGAATTTCACTAAGTATGAAAATAGTAGGTGGATCCCTTCGACTCTCATCCTTTAAGTAAGGTAAAAAAACTCCTTTCATCTCATAATATAATAATCCATTTATGAAGTCAAAATAACCTCATAAATTGCTAGCGTCGAAATTTAGGGATAACAAATTGCCCCCCAAAAATGTTCTTTTCGATCATCATGATGAAAAGATCATTTTTTGATATTCATCTTTTCAACGCTAACTTAGGTCAGATGAAAGTATGGTTATGACTACCTACCCCACGTTCTAAAACTGTTGTGATTCTTCACCCACACGCATGACGCCATGTCATAATGGCAAAATCCCCAAAGGTCCCATCAACCGAATCCGCTGGGTTTTAATCATGGTTTTTTCATGAAACAATGTGCGAAACGTCTTTCGTATTAACTACCTCCTCAACACGTCAGATCCCAATTGCCATATGTCCCACCACTTCATGTCTCCATTAAATGGCAAGACTTGACAATTTCACATTGTCTTCGCCTATAAATATAATCTTCAGCGAATAAAGAAACTTTTTCCAAACTCTTATGAACTCAGTTTCTCCCCTTGCTAAAGTCTTCTTCTTTCTCTAAGGAACCCTAAAAAACTCCATTTTCAACTCCAACAATGGCGTCTTCCAAGGCTACCATTTCCTAGAAGAAAGGTCAAAAGGCCAAGCCCTTCCACTTTAAGCAAACTCTCGAACCTTTCACCAGTATCACTGAACCCCAAGCTGTCCAGAATCTTCAGTTTGCACTTGAGCCTTTGATCAACACAGCTAGGAGCATCTATCGTTCCCAGGTAATGATCCCTTTCCTTATGAATAACTGACCCTTTGCTGTATCTGGTCCTCTGGCTTTTATACCCAGTACATATGAGAAGTTGAAAAAGTTCTTCCCTTGTTATCATAGAACTCAACCTTTAGGGCACAAATACCTCCCTAAAACTGATGACGCTTCGACTGACCCACCAGCTCTCACTCAGCTGAACCTAAAGTATCTTCATGATGGTACCAGACTGGTCAAGGCTGTCAACCCATTTGCTGAGTTTGATGAGTGGCTGGCTAGGTCGGAGCAAACTAAGGCTGACCACTAGAAGGAAATTTGGATTTATGATCTTTTGATGCTGAAGAAGACTCACATCCCTTATTGCTTAACTCTTTTGGCCGCCTCATTTTATTTATAGGATTGTACCCATTATAATTTTCACCTACCATGTGGGATGGTCACTCCCACCCTATTCAACATAGCTCCTATCGTAGGGCTTCGACTTGATGGGCCCTCATATGACCCCACCGTTGATGCTGAAGACACTATTAGCTTTCATGCATCCAAGCTAACATATACTCCTTTCCTCCAACATCACTCAAAACCACATGCAGAGGTAGTTTCTGATGAGGAGTATATTGCTTATCTGACTCTCTGGCTATCCAGACATGTCTTCTGCACCAAGTCATATCAGGTGGCGAAGAAATTCCTGCCCTTAGCCCAACAACTTCACAACAAAAGGAGAGTTTGTTTGAGCGAACTTATTATGGAAAATATCTATGAGTCTCTCTATGAAGGGGTGACTCGATTAAAGAACTCAAAGGGTGACTCTGGTTCTCTGAGTCTCACTGGACCTCTCTGGCTCCTCCAACTGTGGCTGAATGCCACCTTTAAGCCTTCACTTCCTAGGAAAGGGAAGATTAGTGAAGAATAAGAAGACGTAAGGCTCAGGAGCACAAAAGGTGTTTGACTGCCAAAGCTTACGCCTAGTGACAAAGGCGTAACTCAGAAAGAGGCTTTCTCCAGCTTCTTGATGATGTTTACTCATCAGTATGATTTTACGCCATCTATGGCTCCTTTTATAGAGAGGAAGTGTGGACCCAGATGGTTCACTAGGTATTTCCCAAACTTCCCAACAAAGAAGCTGCATTCAGACTCCGTTTCAATCTGGGAAGCCTTTTTAATTCACAGGTTCTTTGTCTATAGGATGAATGGTGGAAGACCTAATACAACCCTCATCGCTTATCAACCTAACTTGGTATCCAGGAAATTTGGGTTAGGTCAGAGTTTCCATATATTCCTTTATAGTAATAAAGGCCAAATCATCTTTCTTGACAACATGTACGACGCAGCCGGAGTTGACTAGATCCTTGCCAAATGGGTATCCTAGAAGGCAGTTTTGTCGCCGGTATTCTTTTGACCGTCGATACAGCGCACCCATCTTTTCAATGATTGGTGGCATCTATATTATAGTGAGAACTTTCTTACTGCTAGTGAATTCTCTGCCCTTCTTGACCTATCTTTTATGAATGTGCAAGAGAAGGTCAAGAAAAGTAAGTCCGCTCACATCCTAGAGATACAAGCTTTTCAAAAGTACTTTGAAACTGTCCATCGACCAGATGATCTTAGTCTAACCGTTTGCGAGGTTGTTGTCACCTTGAAGGAATCATTTTTATGGATAACTTGAAAATCCCGTCCAACGTTCCTCGTGAAAGGCGATACGAGGTGGCTTTCCATCTATTCCCTCCAAAATTCCCTAGATTGCCTTCAGTTGATTTTGAGGTGGCACTTGCCCCTCCATTTCCTTACTGGTTTATCTGTGGGGATTTTATAAAGATCCTTCGACATCAGTCTCTGCCGAAAGCCAAGAGGATGGTTGCGACTAAACATACTCTGGACAGTTTCAAAGGACACCTTCACATAGGGATCAAGGACGTCCATGTAGAAACCGACATATGTGAAGATTTGAAGATTACACTGACTTCTTGATAGCTGATAGATTAACGACTCTTATCATTTTTTTTAATCATTTTCAGCAATTCCCAAGAAGTCCACTGCCCCCAAGGGAGTGGTGATAAAGGAGAAAAACGAAGGCAGTAAGGTATGCAAAATTTTCTTGAATAGTGTAACTTTTGCATATTCGCCTTCTCATTTTTTGGTTATCTTTTTAGACAACTACCAAGCCTTCGACGCCCCTGAAGAAGGGTAAACAATCTTCCACCCCCATCCCTGTCGACGAAGATGAATCTCCTGAGGAACAAATCCTTAGGAGAAAAAGGAAGACTGACCCGTCTCCCAATGCTGCTGGCCAATCTTCTTCCAAGTTGGCCAAAATTATAAAAGAAACGCCTGCTAGGGGCGATGTCGAAACCACTCTTGCCACTCCTATGGCGAAGCCTGCTGGCACTCCTCAGAGTGCCAATTCTAGTCTTGGTGGTGAAGAGCATCAGGTAATTTGCTTAGAATTTTATTTATTTTCTTAAACTCTTCTTACCACCTTGACTCAATTTCTTTTCTTTCCAGCAGACTGGGGTTATTGTTGGCCAACAAACTTCACCAGATACACTCTTGCCTGCCACTCTTCTGAACAGCCAAGGTGAGCCAACTTATCATCCAAACTCTGATTTTGGCTCTGGTTATGGTTCCTTGAGTGAGGTTAACCAACCTATGTTTATGACTGTTAGACGATAGCACGAATCTAGAAGGGGGGTTGAATAGATCCCTTTTTCAAAATTTACTTTTCAAAAATTAATTGAAAATGTATTGCGGAATTTTCCCAGAAAATCATCTAATAAAAAATGAAGTCACCGGAGATCAGATATACGCTTTAAACCAAATGGGAATAGAATGTTGACAAGATGAATTAATACAACACAAAAGATTCACTTGATAACACCACAATTGATAAACTACTCTTAACAATGATATAGAGAAAGAAAATAAGAATAAACTAATTGATTTTGTGTGGTTTGACTTTTTGACAAACACTTGGTGTGCAATACACTAAGTGTGATTTTGTTGTATTAAGTAATGCAGAATTTTTCACAAAGTAGCTGTCACTTTTGAGTGCAACAATTTTTCAAACACCTTGAGTGCACTACTTAGACACACCAGAATTTTTAGAACATACAAAATCAAAGTATGCAAAAGTAAAAGCCGAGAATAGTAAAGAACACAAGGAATTTGTTTAGGCAGTTCCTTCGTCGTCCTCGCTCGAAGTACTCTGCCCCCAATTCACAATCGAATTGGGCAATTTTATTAAAAGTGAAATTGTTTTACAAGAAGAAAATAAATGAACCAACAAACCAATCTGTGTTGAATGTGCTGTCAAATCTTCTTCTTGTCCCTTGATTCAAAGTCGAATCAAGACCTCCACGCGTGTCGAGAAATCCTACGATTAATTTCTACCTTCTTGCAAGGATATACGATCCTTCAAACTTTGAGCACGACTGAGTTTCTTCAACAGTTGTGAACCTACAAAGATCTTCGCAATCCTCCGTCTACCGTGATATGAAAGAACGATCCACTTGATCTTCAATCTACCTCACTCGGCTGAATGTACGAACGATGGTTGTGTGCAAAACCCCCAAACCTTCTATGATCTTGGAGGAGAAAACCCTTCAGATTTTTCCAAGAAAAACCCACACTCTCAAAACCCAATCTGAAATCTCTGATTCACGATTGAACGTTATCTTCGAAACTAACACCTTGATCAACAAAGATTATTGTGTGTGATTGTTAATGGATGCAAGGAAGAAGAAGATGAAGAGAGAAGTTTGTATATGTTTCACTTTTCTTGTTTTTTTTTCTCTCAAAAGAAATACAAGAAGCTATTTATAATGGTTAGTTTGTTACAGAAAAATATAAAGCAAGATTTAATAAAAAAAATGACAGTTACAGGAATGAGCATGCTCAAATCAGCAAATGAGCCTGCTCAAATCAGCAAATGAGCCGACTCAAAATACTAGATGAACCGGCCAAAAATGGGGGAAGGAAACCTGTTGAGACCCGCACACATTTGGGAGAAAAAAAAATTAAATGAGTCGGATCATGAGGGGTTTTGAGCTGGCTCATACATACCCAATAATCCGGCCAAAATTTGACCTCAGGCAGTCTGTTGGGACCCGCGTGGATTGAGTAAAAAACACACTAAATGAGTCGACTCATGGTGGAATTTGAGTCGGCTCATTCAGTTTATTTTCACAAAAATGATATTTCTTCCTTTTTCTTTGTGAAACCAAGCACACTTTCAATCATGCCAAGTTTTTGACACATTCAAAATCCATGCCATGTCTCATAAACTCCCCATTTATGATGATGGCAAAAACTTGATGAATTAGTCACCATATGTTGCTAAGCTCCCCCTAAATGTATTCCACAAACACGATCTATTCTATGCTTTCAATATCATCTCCCCCTTTGACAACACCGAAAAGAAAAATATATACATAAGTAACCAAAAACAAATATCATGCTAAGCATATATTCAAGATGAGATACCAATTGCAATAATCGCACACATTCACAAACACATATTTTGGAAGAACGTGAAAAACATATTCGAAAATAAACAAAGGCTAAATAGGAAGTAGTCAAACGATAGAGATATGAATTCATACATAACCAAACCATTATCCATAACAAACCATAAAGAAACTACATTAACAACAAAACCAAAAACAATAGAAATGAAATGGGATGCAATGATTCTCACAATGTTGGGGATTACGATCCCGATTGGATGGATAACGTTGATGGTAAGTGATAGGTTGAGAGTCATCCATATCAGCTTCGGTAAATTGAAGGAAATTGTTATTGAGGGAGTTAAACACAATATCTTGGGTGGCCAAATGAGCTTGCAATTCTGTATACCAAGCTTCCTAAACAGAAATATAAGCAGCAAACTCCTTATCTTGTTCATTTAATATCCTTTCTAATTCCGAGTATCTTTCAGTTTGAGTTGTGTAATAGGCTTTCTGCTGAAGTTGCATATTCTGAAGCAAAGCCATGATGCTAGACGGATCATCTTGTTGTGGTTGAGATGGATGAGGAGATGGAGGGGAAAATCGAGTTGTTGTGGTGGTCCAGCCCGTGTATTGCCACTCACCTCATCCTTGATTTGCATAGGATGCATAATCATTAGATGGAATACCATTCCACCCTTCATTTTCAGTGGGCAATTCATCATTTGGAACATTCCTTTCATTTTGATCCTCAAGATCTTCGCCTTCAAAGTTTTCTTCCAACTCAAGATTAAAATCACCTCTTAAAAGATATATATACCGTTTCTCCTTAGGATCCCATATGTGACCCATAAGACTCAGTGTCTTTTGTTGAAACCAATTTGTGTCAGATACGGAAACCATAGGTAAGTCGTTACCAACAGTTTCTGCTTTGTTGATAATAGTCTGAATAATTGATGGATAGGCAAGAACAACTCCTTTCTTTTCCTTTAGAGCAAATATATGACTAACGAAATAATGTGGCCAGTTAACTCTTACCTTATTCCAGAGAATGTAGATCAAATGAACTTCAGCCATGTCGATGCAGGAAAAGTCTCCTTTCTTTGGATGTAAATTGTGTGACACTATCCAATGAAGAATGCGATCCAATGGCTTAACCTTTCCAGTGGTGGTTGAATTTGGAAACAAGTCAGAATTGACAACTGAGTCAGAGAATGGGTCTTTAAGCATACCATTTAATTTCGAACGAAATATATAGTTCTCCACTTGAGATGAATCAATCATCAAGATTCTAGCTTCCTCAGGATCAATGCGAAATAAGTCTTTCCAAACTTGAGCATTTACAACAAACATTCTAGTGCCCATACAAAAATTAAACTCAAATCCTTTAAATGTCCCTACCAGTCCAACATAAAACATCCTTACTAAATCCTCATTATAATTTTCATTACAAGAGAGAAAAGGGTTGATACCATGAAAATCTATCAGTTCAACAATGTGAGCAATTTGCATCTGTTTGGCTACCATTCTGGAGTACACATATTGAGGAAAATTATTCCTATTCTTGAACTTTTTATTGTAAAATTCAACTAAATTAGATGGAAGAAGAGATAGAGTGTTTACCGGTAGAGAGGATTGTGATGAAGAACCCCGTGACCTTTTTCCTGTATCTCTTGAAGCCATTGTTGAGGATGATGAAGAGATTTGAGACTTTGAGTGAGAAATTGGGGTTTAGGGTTTGTTAAGACAATTGAGAGAATATGAAATGATAATGAGATGAAAATGTGATTTTAATGAGTTTTGATGATTAGAATTCATAAGCAAATTTAAATGAAAGTCAAAAAGTGGTATGAGGCAATTGATGTGCCGACCTATGGGCATAGGATGCAGACGACGCGTCTTTTCAAGACAGCCAAATGTCATATGAAACGACAATGAGCTGGCACAAAACTGACAGTGAGTCAGCTCAAATCAAATTTGAAATGAGTCAGCTCAAATCAAATTTGAAATGAGTCAGCTCAAGCATCAAGGAGGTCGACTTATAAGGTTCCATGAGTCGACTCATGAGTCGGCCTGTTGAGACCCGAAAATTTTGAATTAACTTTTTCACTAAAATGCACTTAAAACACATCAAATCATTATAATATCACCTTATATGTTGATCAAATAACATACAACCACTTATAACCAAAAGAAAATAAGGGATAAATAAAATCACAAACACAAGCATAGTCACACCATACATATTATATACCATGGATGAAAAGAGAAAATTACAGATCAACGAAGTGATTAGAGACAAACTAAGTTTAGAAGGATATTATCTCGAGTATATATGAAAATGAAGGAAAATAATACTACACTAAAAGAGAAGTTAGTGACAAGATAAGGTATGCCAAACAATAATATATGACAATTCAATGATTATCAAGATCGATCTGAAATGTTAAGAACACCAAGTTCCCTACGAATATGAAAGAAAGGTTCGGTAGCAAGTGGTTTTGTACAAATGTCATCAAGTTGATTCGAACTTTCAAAATGCTTAAACACCACATCACCTTTCTCTACATGATCCCTAAGAAAATGATGTCTTATTTCAATATGCTTAGTGCACGAATGAAGGATCGAATTTTTGGTAAGATTGATTGCACTAGTGTAGTCACACAAAATTGGAATTCATTGAAGAGTAATATTGAAGTCAAGTAATTGTTGTTTTAGCCATAGAATTTGCGCACAACAATTTCCGTCCGCAATATATTCTGCCTCTGCAGTTGACAAAGCAACCGAAACTTGCTTTTTTCTATGCCAACTAACAAGAGAGTTTGAAAAAAAATGGCAAGTTCCACTAGTGCTTTTCATATCCACTTTGCAACCGGAAAAGTCGGAATCGGAAAAACCTACCAAGGATCATTCACTACCCTTAGGATACCATAGACCAAACTTAGAAGTAC
Source organism: Lathyrus aphaca (assembly GCA_963966055.1). NCBI lineage: Eukaryota > Viridiplantae > Streptophyta > Magnoliopsida > Fabales > Fabaceae > Lathyrus > Lathyrus aphaca. The sequence goes on along the minus strand of OZ014519.1, from coordinate 100,865,024 downwards.
CACAAAGGTACCTAAGTATGCGTTTAACTGATTTTAAGTGTGATTCCTTAGGGCAAGATTGAAATCTAGCACACATACACACACTAAACATAATATCTAGACGCGATGCGGTAAGATAAAAAATGGATTCGATCATACCTTGATACCTTTTTATATCCACATCCTTACCATTTTCATCACGATCAAGACTAGCAGCAGTAGGCATTGGTGTATCAATGGGCTTGGAATTTGTCATATCAAACCTTTTGAGTAGCTCATTGCAATACTTTGTTTGACTTATGAATGTCCCATCTTCAAGTTGTCTAATTTGGAGTCCGAGGAAAAAAGTTAAGCTCCCCTATCATACTCATCTCAAATTCACCTTGCGTGGAACTTGAAAATTCTTTGACTAACTTCATATTAGTAGATCAAAAAATAATATCATCTACATATACTTAAACTATTATAGAGTGATTTCCTTCTCGTTTAATAAAGAGTGTAGTGTCAACTTTTCCTCTTGAAAAACCTTGATTGATCAAAAATTTACTTAGGCGCTCATACCAAGCTCTAGGAGCTTGTTTGAGACCATACAAAACACGTTTAAGCTTGTATACATGATTTGGTTTTTCATCATTTTCAAATCCGGGAGGTTGACACACATACACCTCTTCATTTATATATCCGTTAAGGAAGGCACTATTAACATCCATTTGATATAATTGGAAATTCTATGAACATGCAAATGCAAATGCAAGTAGAATACGTATAGCCTCGAGGCAGGAAACAGGAGCATAAGTTTCCTCATACTCTATGCCTTCCTCTTGGTTATACCCTTGAGCAACAAGACGGTCCTTGTTGCGAATGATGATACCGTTTTCATCCAACTTGTTCCTAAATAACCATTTAGTGCCAATCACTCGATGATCTCGCGGAGGTGGAACAAGGTCCCAAACCTCATTTCTTTTAAACTGATTTAGTTCATCTTTCATGGCTAGAAACCAATTTTCATCGAGTAAGGCCTCTTTGGTGTTTTTAGGATCAATTTGAGAGATGAAAGCATGATAAAAACAAAAGTTACTTATCCTTGATCGAGTGATAACACCCTTTGAGATATCTCCTATAATGTTGTCGATGTGATGGTATTTTGATGTTTTCCATTCCAATGGTAGATCATTTTGGGTTGATGCTTGATCTTCATCTTCGAGACTAGACTCATTAGCCGACTCCTTACAATCAATATCCGGAAAGGGTTCCACACGAGACATATCTTGTTCTTTAGCAATCTCTTCTGAAGATGCACCTGCACCAATAACAACACTACCTTTTTTGACAACTTTCAGATAAGATTCATCAAAAGATACATACACGGATTCCTCAATAATAAGCAACCTTTTATTGTATACTCTATATGCTTTGCTTGAATTTGAGTATCCAAGAAAGATACCCTCATCCACCTTTGAATCAAATTTACCAAGGTTTTCTTTTTTCCATTATTTAGCATAAAACATTTACAACTAAAAACATAAAGGTGTGACACATTTGGTTTTCTTCCTTTTAAAATTTCATAGGGTGTTTTATTTAGTATAGGTCGAATAGTGATCATATTCAACACATAGCACGCGGTGCTAATAGCATCGGCCCAAAAGTATTTAGGAAGACCACTATCATTGATCATAGTTCTTCCCAACTCCTCTAAGACACAATTTTTACGTTCCACAACACCATTTTGTTGTGGAGTTCTAGGAGCGGAAAAATTATGTTAAATGCCATGTTTCTCACAATTTTTTTCAAACAGATGATTTTCAAACTCACCTCCATGATCACTTCTAATGGTTACAATGTTTGTGCCAAGTCTGTTTTGAGATAATTTGGCGAAAGTTTCAAATGCCGAAAAAGTATCACTTTTACTATCTAAGAAGATTGTCCAACAAAATCTCGAGTAGTCGTCAACAATAACAAAACCATAATAGTTTCCTCCTATACTCTTGATTCTCGAAGGACCAAAAAGATCCATGTGTAGAAGTTCAAGAGGTCTAGATGTAGAAACTAAATTTTTTGATTTAAAAGATATTTTTGTTTGCTTTCCCATTTGACAGGCATCACAAAGATGGTCCTTAGTTAACTTTATGTTTGGTAAACCAACTACTAAGTTTTTGGAAACAATCTTATTTAGCAAGTCGAAGTTGATATGTGCTAAACGTCTATGCCAAAGCCAAGAGTCTTCACTTTTGGAGATTAGACATTTAGGATCACTCAAGGACATCAAATTCAAATTAAGCATGTATACATTGTTAAACCTCAAGCCTTTAACCATATCCTCTTTATTATCATTATGTTCAATTATGCAACCTTTTTTAGCGAATGAGACTTTATATCCCTTGTCACACAATTGACTAATGCTAATGAGATTATGCTTATGACCTTCTACTAAGAGGACATTAGAGATAGATGTAGATGAGGGATTACCTACACTACCTTTTCCGAGTATAGCTCCCTTGTTGTTATCACCATATGTAACAAATCCCTTCTTCTTAGCCACAAAGTCATAGAATAAGGAAATGTCACCCGTCACGTGTCTTGAGCACCCACTATCTAGAAACCAATGTTTCTCCGTAGCCTCAAGACACTCCACCTACATGATTAGACAAGAGAGGAAGGTACTCAATTTTCATTGGGTCCTATAGTGTGAGTGAAAATTTGGTTGCATTTGGGAAACCATTGACAAATGCCTTTAGGAACCAAGTATCTCCTAAACCGGCATTTAGCAATCGTATGACCTTCCTTGCAACAATAGTGACATTTCAAGAATGGTTTAGAATCACATTTACTATCTTGATCCTTCACTACATAAGTATACCTTTGATATGGGTTGTTCATTGATTCTCTAAAGTTTGAACGATCAATAACAAAGGTTATCTTAGGTTGCGATAACTTGTCTAATTTGGCTTGAAGAGCCTTAACTTCTTTTTGCAAAATGCAACACGTTTTGCAACTATGAAAGTTATGCCATTCTCTCTTGTCTTCTTTCATAGGTTCTACCATCGATTTCTTAAGAGCTTTCACCGCATTTTGATTATCTGATACCTTTTTCTCTAAATATGTGAAAATTTGTTTATCGGATGCAATGCGCTTAAAAGCTTCTTTAGCCTCTTGATGGAGAACTATAAAAGTACTAAGTAGATCATTATAAGACAATTTTTCAACATTATCATATTTAGCATGTTTTACCTCTTTCTTGCCTTTCTTATGAGCCATGAGGCAAAGATTTACTTTCTCTTCCTCATCACTTGAGCTTGCTTTGCTAGAAGATTCACTATCATTTTCCCGTGCAATATATTGTCTTCTAGTTTTGTTACCTTTCCTTTGATGCTTATCTTTATCTTTGTATTTCTTTAGCATTGGACAATCCGGTTTGTAGTGACCCGGTTTTCCACAATTGTAGCATGATCCTTTAAATTTTGTACTTTTAATAGATTATTGATTGGAAGGGTTAGATTTCCTTCGATTTTTGGTGAGATGCTTATCCGAATGAGATATTTCATTCTTTCTAAGATACTGATTGTATCTTCGAACAAACAACCTCATATCTTCATTTGATTCATCGTCTTCATCACTTGAATCACTCTCACTATCTTTATTGGTGGAAGATTTTGAGGAAGAAGCCTTCAAAGCAATAAAATTCTTCTTCTTTCATGATCCTTATGCTTCTCGTTCTTTTCTTTCTTTTCGTTATCTTCATGCTCATGTAAATTTAAGAGCTTTTGTTCATGCTCTTGTAGCTTTCCAATAAGTGTAGTCAAATCCAAGGTCCTTACTTCATTGGCTTCTTTGATTGCCGTAACTTTTGGCAACCATTCCCTAGTAAGACATATTAAGATTTTGTAAGTAGCTACATATTAGTTTTAACAAGAGAGTTTTAACGATTCGTCAAGTGAGAGAACCTTTTTCCCATTTCAACAATGGTTTCCCCCTGGCTCATGTGAAATCGATCAATCTCTTGTTGTAGAGTATTAATTCGTGCAAACTTTACATCATTGGTTCCCTCATGGGCAACTTGTAATGCTTCCCACATGGCCTTAGCCACAGTATGATGAGAAACTCAAAAATATTCATCTTCTCCCAAAGAAGCTATAAGCATATTTCGAGCTTTCCAATCATAGCTATATTTCTTTTCATCATTCTCTTCCCATTGTGCTTCTGATTTTTCGATTTTGGCGTTATTCAGACCGGCCATAATTATTTGAAAAGGTCCGTCTTGAATAACTTTCCAAACTTTTCTATCAACAAAGTTGATATGAATGCGCATACAATCCTTTCAGTGACTATAGTTTTCTCCGATAAAAACTGGAGCTCTATTGTATGCCCCTGTTGGATCGTTGTCCATTTTCCAATAAGTTGTATGTGAAGCACTAGATGAACCAGTGCTCTTGATACCACTTGTTAGGCGATAGCGCATATCTATAAGGGGGGTTGAATAAATCCCTTTTTCAAAAATTAATTGAAAATGTATTGCGGAAGTTTCCCGAAAAATCGTCTAATAAAAAATGAAGTCACCGGAGATCGGATATACGCTTTAAACCAAATGGGAATAGAATGCTGACAAGATGAATTAATACAACACAAAAGATTCACTCGATAACACCATAATTGATAAACTACTCTTAACAATGATATAGAGAAAGAAAATAAGCACAAACTAATTGATTTTGTGTGGTTTGACTTTTTGATAAACACTTGGTGTGCAATACATTAAGTGTGATTTTGTTGTATCAAGTAATGCATAATTTTTCATACAGTAGCTGTCACTTTTGAGTGCAACAATTTGTAAAACACCTTGAGTTCACTACTTAGACACACCATAATTTTTAGAACACACAAAATTAAAGTATGCAAAAGTAAAAGGCGAGAATAATAAAGAACACAAGGAATTTGTTTAGGCAGTTCCTTCGTCGTCCTCGCTCGAAGTACTATGCCCCCAATTCACAATCGAATTGGGCAATTTTATTAAAACTGCAATTGTTTTAGAAGAAGAAAATAAATGAACCAACAAACCAATCTGTGTTGAATGTGCTGTCAAATCTTCTTCGCGTGTCGAGAAAGCCTCCGGTTAATTGCTCCCTTCTTGTAAGGATATACGATCCTTCAAACTTTGAGCACGACTGATTTTCTTCAACACTTGTGAACCCACAAAGATCTTCGCAATCCTCCGTCTACCGTGATATGAAAGAAAGATCCACTTGATATTCAATCTACCTCACTCGGCTGAATGTACGAACGATGGTTGTGTGCAAAAACCCCCCAAACCTTCTATGATCTTGGAGGAGAAAAACCTTCAGATTTTTCCATGAAAAACCCACACTCTCAAAACCCAATATGAAATATCTAATTCACGATTGAATGTTATCTTCGAAACTTATACCTTGATCAACAAAGATTATTATGTGTGATTGTTGATGGATGCAAGGAAGAAGAAGATGAAGAGAGAAGTGTGTATATCTTTCACTTTTCTTGTTTTTTTTCTCTCAAAAGAAATTCAAGAAGCTATTTATAATGGTTAGTTTGTGACAAAAATATAAAGAAAGATTTAATAAAAAATGACTGTTACAGGAGTGAGCCTGCTCAAATCAGCAAATGAGCTGGCTCAAAATACTGGATGAGCCGGCCAAAAATGGGGGAAGGCAGCCTGTTGAGACCCGCACACATTTGGGAGAAAAACAATTAAATGAGTCGGCTCATCTATACCCATTGAGCCGGACAAAATCTGACCTCAGGCAGCCTGTTAGGACTTGCGAGGATTGAGCACAAAACACACTGAATGAGTCGGCTCATGGTGGAATTTGAGTCGGCTCATTCAGTTTATTTTCACAAAAATGATATTTCTTCCTTTTTCTTTGTGAACCAAGCACACTTTCAATCATGCCAAGTTTTTGACACATTCAAAATCCATGCCATGTCTCACAATGACAGTCGTTGATCCTTAAGAAGTTGAAGTCGCTCCTTATTCTCCCGCCAAAACCACCATCCAATAGTCTCATACTGATGATTCAAAGCGTGAGTGTGAGATTTCTTTTGGAAAAGATCTTGATGGCCAGACGAGCAGGCTAGTCAACGCAATAGATGCAACTTTTGTTGCTGAAGGAGAAAAAAGCAGCGAAGAATCTGAAAACGTTGGCCCCTCTAGCCCCACAAATAAAGAACCAGAGGTTGACAATAATCCCCTAGCAACTACCTAATGCCCACATATTATTGATCTTGAGGAGGAGGATTAAGAAAAGGAGGAGGATGCTACTGTCGAAGGAAAAAGGGAAAAATAAAAAGAGCCTGAAATGACTCAAACACCCCCGCCTGTGGGATTCCTTCAACTCTCTACTCCTATTGCTGGGGATAGACTGGCAAGTATGAAGTGGTCGAATCCCTAGGAGTATGCCAGGATAAAACTTGGCAAGAGTTCTTGCTTGTCTGTAAGTAACTCTCCATTGGCTCCTGGGGCTTATGCTCCAGATGATCTTGTTGGCCCTGTCCTCAAGAAGATCAAAGACAAATTCTTCAAGAGGGACATTCAGACTACCTTGAGGGCTGATCCCATGGAACGTCTCTGGCTGAAGGACACTCTACAAACGCTGGATCTCTCAATCCTTGATTCTAAATTTTTTGGTGCCCTTATGGAGCTAAGTGATCTAGTGAATCAGATGTCTGATAACCTGAAATTAGCCCCAAAGGTTGATGATGTAATCCAGAGGGTTGGGCCTCAAAGTATGAATGCATGGGAGCGAGCAAGGGAGGCTGAGGCCAAAGTCGAAAATATTGATTTCAAGAAGTCCAAGAGGGAAAAAAAATTGCTGCCAATAATATAACCATTGGAGTCTGGGAACAAGAGCTTGAGAAACTACATAAGAAGATTGTTAATGCTAAACAGGCAAATCTTGAGATGAGTCATGTTGCTAGCACTGATCTAGATGCTGAGTTAAAGAACACACTTGACCTTATTGATGCAGTGGAGGCTCTCGACAAGAAACTTGCTGATGCCAAACTACACAAGGCCTTTTGTGAGAATCGCCTGTTGATCACCAAGCATAATTTCCTCCAATAACAAGCCAAGCTTCCTTTTAGCCTTTCGAAAATCTTCTATTTACTTTTTCATCACTATTCTCGTTGGCCCAATTGTGGCCATTATGTAATGACAATTAGGGCATGGTTGCCCCTTTAATTTTTTATGCGTTTTTTAATTACCTTTTGACTTGCATTATAATTCTGCTTTCGTATAAGTAATAAGTTGATGGGGCCATCCAAACAGTCTTTAAGTCAGATAAATTCCTACTTAATTTAGGTTAAAACATTTTAATGTCTTAACTTTATTATTGGTGGCGATGTGTTCCAACTTTTTAGGCCTCATTATTACATGGAACATTTTCCAATTCGAGGCAGCAACCAAAACGTCTCTATGAAATGACATTTTCAAGGAAGGATTAACGCACCCTTTTATTGCCTCTTACTTGGCCAATAAGCACAAAACTTCTTTCCATATAAATAGTACTTCTATTTATGTCGTTATCTTCATCACAACATCATGGAAAGTTCTGCAAAGAAGGTTAATGGCACTCCTTCGCACAAACAAGGTAAGAGCACCAAAATGAAGAAAAGTCCTTCTCCAGGTCTAGGAGTAGTTACCTTCTCCAAGACTAAAGGGACGAAAATCACTCCTCCCACCAAGAATCCTCCCAAGGATCAAGTTCCTGACATTTATGAGGAGGCTGATGCAGATTGGATGACTTATCTTGACTGCATTACTTCACTTCCAAGTATTGATGAAGAAGCTGACGCAGATTGGATGGATTATCACAACTGTATCTCTTTGGAGGACTTAGAAGATTGGACGTTCATTGTTTTTGGGTTCTCGAACCATTTATCCGGGCTTCTGTAATTGTAGGCCTTTTATGGCCTCTTTGAATGAAATGAAATTTTATTTTCCTATATGAATCTCTTGCTGTATTGGTCTATATCTTTTCAAATATTTTCCATTTACTTTAAAGACTTGAGTCAGCTTAAATCTCATGAATTTCATAAGCATTGTTACTGAATACTTTGGCGATTTAGAAAGGGCCCTCCCATTTAGGTGACCATTTCCGTAAAGATCTACTCTTTCGGTCCATGGGTAATATGACTTTCCACACTAATTCACCAACTGAAAAGGTTTTTAACTTAACCTTTTTACTATAGGATTTCTCTTGCAATATTGGTATATATCTTTTCAAATATTTTCCATTTACTTTAAAGACTCTTGAGTCAGCTTCAATCTCATGAATTTCATAATCATTGTTACTGAATACTTTGGCGACTTGGAAAGGGCCTTCCCATTTAGGTGACCATTTCCCTAAAGATCTACTCTTTCGGTTCATAGGTAATATGACTTTCCACAATAATTCAGCAGCTGAAAAGGTTTTTAACTTAACCTTTTTATTATAGGATTTCTCTGTTTTCCTTTTTTGCCTCTCCAATAGTTGTAAGGCATGAAGTCTCTCTTCATCCAGATCAAGCAATTTGTCTAACATTATGACCCAATAAGTATCAGTTGGGATTTTGTGATGCCTTTGAATTCTTGTGGATTGAAGATAAATTTCAAGAGGTAAGACATCATCATGGACATAAGTTAGTCGGAACAGTGTAGTATTGGTTGCCTCTCTGGGTGAAGTTCGACACACCCAAAGAATTTGGTCTAATGCTTTGTGCCAATTCCTTGGCTTCTTACCCACATATTTTTTGATCAACCTAATAACTATTTTGTTTGCCGCTTCGACCTGACCATTATCTTGGGCATAATAAGGTGTAGATGTTAAAAGTTTGAAGCCCATTTCTGTAGCAAAATCTTGCATATTTTGACCAGTAAACACAAATCCTTGATCTATAGTGATTATTTCTGGTATGCCATATCTATATATGACATGTTTCTGAATAAATTCAATTACATCTTCTTGGTCAACATTTGGAAATGGGATAACTTCGACCCATTTGGAAAAATAGTCAATTCCTACCAGGATGTATTTATGTTTTTTCGAAGATGCTGGTCAAATTTCTCCAATTAAATACAAAGCCCATCCTCTGAAAGGCCAAGGTTTCACTATAGAGTGTAATTCGCTTGCAGGAACATGTTGGATGCCAGCGTGCACCTAAAATTCTTGGCATCCTTTGGCTAATTCTATGCAGTCTTTCAGTATAGCAGGCCAATATACACCTTGTCGAAACAAAAGCCACTTCATTTTATGGCCTACTTGGTGTGCTCCACATGCTCCACTGTGGACCGTCGAAGGAGCTAAATATGCTTCAGCCTCACTAAGGCACTTTAGCAATAGTCCTTCAGCAGTCTTTTTATATAGTTCATTCCCTAGTATAACATAGCTCAAAGCTTGGTATTTGATTTTCCTATTCGTCGTAGCTGTTGGGTTCTCCAAGTAGTCCATTAAGGGCTTCCTCCAATCTTTATCGCTTATACTGTCGACCATCAGTATTGCGAAGTTTTCTTCATCAACATAACCAAGCTTGGTTTCTTCTAAGTCTGAAGGGGCTAAACCTACTGACACAACTTTTCCCTTGACGTCTATTGCTTTTTGTAATTTTTCTTTTGAAATTTTGTATCCTGATGCAATTTGGGCCAAGTCATTGGCGATTTGATTTTGTAGTCTAGGAATGTGTCGAAATGTAACTGTTTGAAATTTTTTCAATAACCTATTTACTATTACAAAGTACATAATTAAGTTTTCTTTTATGCACTAGTATTCTTTGGTAACTTGTTTTATCACTACCTCTGAGTCTCCCATTATTTTGACATGAGTTTCCCCCAATTCCAACAATACCTCAAGTCCAGCTATTAAAGCCTCATATTCAGCCTCATTGTTCGTATAATGGCCGTCAATTTTATACTTGAGTTTTGTTGGAATTTTATGAGGAGAAATAACAAGTATCCCAATTCCAGTCTCATGTCTGTGACTAGACCCATCAAAGTATAGTTTCCAAGGCTCAATGTCCAGATAATTTAATGGGCTTTCATTTATGGAGTGGTCAACTATAAAGTCTGTGAGCACTTTCCCTTTAACTGCCTTTAAAGGTTTATAAGTTAAAGTGTATTCAGTTAATGCTAGTGCCCATTTCCGAATTTGACTATGCAAAATAGGTTTGGACAACATATGTTTAATGACATCAAAGCGCGAAGAAACATAAACATCAAATGGCTTTATATATTGCTTTAATTTAGTACAAGAGTAATACAAACATAAGCATAATTTCTCTATCATACTATACATAGTTTCTGCGTCATTTAAAACTCTACTAAGGTAATAAATGGCTCTCTCGACGCCAGCATCATCCTCTTGGGCTAACATGCTCCCTAGAGTTCTATCTGAAGCAGCTATGTACAATCTCATACTTTTCTTTCTACAAGGCAGAGAAAGGATTGGAGGGTGACTCAAGTATTCCTTGATCTTATAAAAGGCCTCTTGTTGTTCTTGCCCCCACTGAAATCCTTCCTTGCTCATGTGAAGCAAGGGCGAGAAAGCTTAAGTCTTTCCACTTAGGTTTGATATGAATCTTCTCAAGAAGTTAATCTTGCCTAAGCGTGATTGGAGCTCCTTCTTTGTCGAAGGCGCTTTAGCCTCCATAATAGCTTTGGTCTTATTTTGGTTGATTTTGATCCCTTTCTTGTGGACCACAAATCCCAAAAAGTCCCCTGCCTGCACATAAAAAGTACATTTAAGAGGGTTCATTTTAAGACCATGTTTTCTCATTCTCTCAAAAAAACGTCTAAGATGACTAACGTGGTCTAATCCATAGATGGATTTTACAACTATGTCATCTATATAAATTTGCATGAACGTATCTATGAAATCATGAAAAATTGAATTCATTGCTCTTTGGTAAGTTGCCCCTGCATTTTTCAAACCAAAAGGCATGACCACCCATTTTTAGGTACCCAAAGCCCCTGGGCATCAAAAAGCAGTCTTAAGGACATCTTCCCCAACAATGAAAATTTGATTGTATCCTGAGTAGCCGTCTAGCATACTTAGGTACTCGTGTCTTGCAGCGGAATCAATTAACATTTCTGCTACAAGCATTGGATATTTGTCTAAATTCTATGCACACCCTCAAAGAGCCATTCTTCTTAATTACTGGTACGATATTGGCTAACCATTTGACGTACCTAGATGCACGAATGAACTTGCACTGAAGTAGCCTCTCAATTTCCTCTTTAATTTTGGTGAGGATTGATGGGGCGAAGTGTCTTGGATTTTATTTTACAGGCTTCTTCCCAGGTTTGATTGGTAGCTTGTGTTCGACAAGTTCTCTCTTTAAGCCAGTCAATTCGTTATAGTCCCAAGCAAAGCAATCTTTGAATTCCTTTAGAAAGTTGACTACTTTGACCTTAAGTTCTGGGTCAAGATTGGCACTGATGTAAGCAAGCCTGTTTGATTCTCCATCTCCCAGGTTGATTTCTTCTAAGGAATCTTGAGCCATCATTTTTGTATTTTCTGAAAAAGGATCCTTTTCAAATCCCAAAGGCTCATTGTCGTAGATTGCATCAAGCCTCTGATATGAATCTTCCTGAGCCTCATTTGGAGGCTTCTGTTCAAAATCCTTCACATGATCTTCTTCCACAAATTCCGTATTGGCCTCTATAGCATCTCACTTCCTACAGCCTCCAAGGCAGCTTGTATTCTAGTTTCGGCCACGTAGGCCAAAATCTTTTTCAAAGCTTCGAAGTTAGTCATTATTACTGCCTTCGGTTTCCCAGCCTGTGGGCTGGTTTTCCACATCAGGGAAGTAAAGTGGGAGGTTTCTTGTTTCCCCCACAACCTCTCTATCCTAACGGAATCCTTCAACAGGATGGAGGTTTAATTTGTAGAACACATGATCATCTTGTGTGAATTCGAATGCTCCAGGTGCACACACACCAATGTGTGCCAAGTTCTTGTCGAACTTTACACCTTCTACGTGATTAACTAGCACCTTAAAGTACCCTTGATCAACTTCAATGTTCTCGATGATGCCATCTGGCCTCCAGATGGTAACCCTCTGATGCATTGAAGATGGTACTGCACAATACCATGTATCCACTCCCTCCCCAGCAGGAGGTTATAGTTTGCTTTGCTTTCAACCAGCATAAAGAGAGTGGGTTTGGTGACTGTCCCTATAGTTAAATCCACTTGGAGGACCCCCATAGTAGGTCCAGTTTTGCCTTCATAGTTTGACAAGACCAAATTATGCGGCTTAAGGTCAGTGTCGGTCTTGCCAATCTTAGGAAATAAGAAATGTGGCATGATGTTTACTGTGGCACCATAATCCACTAGAATTTTGTTAATCGCCACGTCTTCCACCTTACTAGTGATATACAGGGGTTTTAAATGCCTCCTCATGGCTTCAGAAGGACATTTGAAGAAGGCATTCTACTCTTCAACGCATCCATTATTCATAACATAGTAGCACATTGGCTTGTGTGCTTCCATTTCTGCTTCAGTTCTGGACACCAGGTCATCAACCTCAGTAACACGATCATACTCCATGGGCATCACTGAAACTAAATTCACCAAGACATCGAAGGATGCTTCCGATCCACAATCAAAGTTATCTGTCATTTCTTCGTCTTCGACGACTTTGTCACTCCCGGGATTTTCATCCTAGTACAAACGCGAAAGTGACACAGAAAAGGTAGAGTTGCCAGCCAGACATTTTTATCCCGAATGAATGGGAAAGGTAATGCAGCCCAAACCTAAGGAATAAGGAAAGGACAAGGTCCTGCGAACCAAAGATCTGGGTTCGGGAGTCGGTTACGACCTGGGAAGGTATTAGCACCCCAAACCGTCTGCCGTACCCGACGGGATCCACGCTTGTTTGTTTGTTTCAAAGGGTGAGAAATAAGATTGCTGCTGAATAAAACTGCTAACTGTAATGGAAATGAGAAAAGGGAACTGAAAAATAAAATGGAAAGAAAATAGAAAATGTAGGGAAAATAAAGAATGTGCTCGAATGGGCCCTACCCCGCAGCCTACGTACCTCATCGGGAAAATGAGGATCAGAGTCGACGTAGTTCGCCTAACTAAGGAGGAAACTATTTGTTGGTGTTTTCTTATGGATGGAACTGCTTATGTCTATGCTCAGGTGTTGCAGGATCGTCTGGTACGAGTGCATCTACCGTATTGTAAATGAGACAAGTCATCGCAAGTTCGCGTTTTAGAGTGAATGAGGTGAGAAGAGAATCCCTGCAGGAAAGTCGCTTATTGTTTGTTGTTTTGCTTTTTAAGACATTTTTATGAATTTGGCACAAGGAAGTGAATTCAACCTCTTTTCCATGAATGTGTACTTGCTACTACATTCCAAGATGGAATAGTAGAACAAGCACACCAAGTGAGGAGAATTTATCCAAGACTTGTTTCCGAGGATTAGGGTTTAAGTTCACTAGTTTGTTGAACTTATTATATGTTTTTGTAGTTTTTTGAAGAAATCTCTTTTATATTTTCTTTGTGGAGATAGTCTCATGATCATACTTGTACATCATGTTAGACAAGCTCACAATATTCCAAGATGGAATGAATATGAGTTCCCCATGGAATAAGGCTATACACAAGAGACTATTTCAATCCTTTATTAAATGTCTTTTGGCTTTTCTGTTTGAAGATGAGAGAAGAAGACTCAAGTTGCAAAAGGTAAAACTATAGGTGACTAAGACACAACCCTAAGTTATCTATTGTATACAAAAGGTGATCCTAATGGTTTGTGAGGCTTTCTAATACTAATGAGAAAGGAAAATAAGAAAAGAGAAATAGAAATCAACTTACTTTCTAAGGAAGTTAAGTTGTTTCAAAAGAAGAGGGAAGCCTATAAAAGCAAAGCACAAAGTGCTAAGGCAAACACAATTATAATGCATAAGAGATAGGAATGAAGTGATGCTTACCTCAATCTTCCCCCCTTCAAAAAAAAAATAGCATGATGAAGCAATTTGAACATGTAAAGCATGACAACACTCCAATAAAGCTCATACTAGCTAAAGGGAATGATCTAATGAGCTTCTAAGGCTAAGACCTAGGCCTAGGGTATCCTACATGATAACAAGCTTATAAATTCAGTAGCTAACTCATACCAAAGTATTCTAAAGTCATAAGAATGAACAACTTCAAACTATACCCTAAAAAGGAGTTAAACCCTAATAGGAGTTAAAATGAAGTCACATGAAAAACTTAAGTGGTTAAGCATGTTAAACTTGCATGAAGTCAAAGATAAATGAAACAAATCCCGGAGCTAACACTTAATGAAAGTTTCTTACAATGTTAAACCAAGTGGGAGCAAAGAGATTCAAGTGAGAAAGATTCAAACCCTATGTTGAAGGAAGTGAGAATGATAAGAAATGAACATACAACTTCAAAGGAAGAAAAGACTTAGAATAAAGTCAAACAGAGTCAAAGAAATTTGAACTTCCCATACAAAAACCAGGGGCTTGATGAAGTGTTAGAATGAAGCTTAGGCCCAAAAAATTAACCACAAATGAGCTAGGGTAAATGACATTAGGATTAAGGAAACAAAATTTTGATTTTGGAGTTTCAAGGTGTCATATGGAACTAAATGAGACATGCAGACTTATGAGATGAAGTGAATACATAAAGATTATTGTGTAACACTTGTAAGAAGCATAATAATGATGTAACATGGTTGAAATACTCATGAGATAGGTTTAGAGGTATGAAGATGGAAAGAGAAGAAGAATTAGGGCAAATGAACATATATGTGACTTATGGACCAAGAAATCGTCAAAATCAACACATGAAGACCTAAAATGGATACCCAACATTAAATGACCTCTAATGGGACCTAAGGGACTCACATTTGTGACCTCAAGTAAGTGGCATAAATGCCTTACAAAAATTGAGTAAGAAGAAGTTAGAAAAAGAATCAAAATATGACTTGTAACACAAGGGACCTAAAAATTATCAAACATCATTGAAATATTATTAAACTGGACACAAAGTTATAATCCAGGGACAAACCTACTGTCGCTCCCGAAGATTTGCATCCAGGTACAAGCGCGAACGGTCGGCGAAGGGAACAGTGAGAACACACAGCCGTGAACTCACTGGAGAATGAATAGAGTCGCCAGCTAGGCATTTTTATCCCGGAGGAAAGGCAATGCTGCATAAGCCTAGAAAAAGATGGATAAGACGGTTTGCGAACCAGAGAGACTGAGAAAGGGGGTTGGTTACAACCTGGGAAGGTATTAGCACCCAGATTGTCCGTCGTACTCGACGGGATCCACGCTTAAAAGATTTGTGTTTTAAAGGGGTAGTGTCAGTGCAATTTGTGTATCAAAGAGCTGGAAGGCAATATGTACAGGTGTCAGTGTAAAGAAATGTGATGTGTATAATGATGTGTCAGTGCAAGGAAAAGAGTATGCTCAAGATCATGAGGCTTAAGAGAATGAAACTGAAAGGAGGGGGAATATACAGAGACTTTTGTTCGATAACTGTTAAGTTATGCCTACGTATCCTCTCGTGCAATGAGGAAGTCAGAACACCGTAGTTCGACCCAAAGAGACTGAAAGATGAATTGACTGATGAACTGCTTGCTTGTCTATGCTCAAGTGTATGACCTGTCTGGCTCAGGTGCTAACTGTCTTGCATTAGACGGAAGAAGCGAGTTCTCGTTTGTGAGTGAGGATGATGAGAAAAGAATCCCGGAGGAGACGATTATTGTTTGTTTTTGAGTTTTCAGTCTTTTATTGCTTTTTGAAGTTTGTCATAAGATAATGAGCTTAAGCCTAAACCAATGGATTTAGTAAACTCATCACATCTTCCCTCTGATCAGGGGTAATGAGAGTACCTTAAGTGTGAAGTCAGATTCTCACACTTAATCACCTTTGATGCAGGATTAAGATCATTAACCTACTTGTGATTATTTAGATGTTTTTGTGGCTTTTGTTTAATGTTGAGTAATGAGATTAAGCCATAATCAAGGATTAAACAGACTCATTACACCATCCTAAAAGAAGGATAATAGATGAGAATGTTTAAGTTGAGAAAAACTCCTCAACTTAATCCATGATTAGGGATTAAACCCATGGCAAAACAAGCCTTTGATTAAGTGGATTTTATTTAATGGTATGATGATGAAGTGTTTTTTATGGTTTGTAAGACAACTTGAGGGGGACTTGTCCATTAACACTAGGGTCAGTCCTTCTTAACCACTTAAGGAAGAATTAGGACCCTAATGCAAGGCCCAAGTTACAAGTGTAATGTCTTGATATTTATTAGATGAATTGATTAAGAGATTTAAACACCTTAAGGGTTTAATACTTAGGATTAAAGTTATACGCTCCATCCTAAGAGAAGGATGCAGGCATAACCCTAAGCACAAAGTCTTAAAGCCTTTAGGGTTTAGTCCCTGATTATGAGGTGAGAAGAGGAGACTCAAAGAGAGACACAAAGGTAAAACTATGGGGGGACTAATCAAAACCCTAATTCATTGTCATGCTTGGATGATCCTAAGGTTTGTGAGGTTTTCAAGAACAATCTTCAAAGGAGCCACCAGGAAGCAGATGAACAGGATCAAGAGAAGCAAAATGACTTGCTTCATTCAAGAAGTCAAGTCACTTGAAGAAAGAAAGTGGGAGAAGCAAGAATGAACAAGCTCAAACTCAAACACATATAAGAATGCAGCAATGGATGCAAGAGATGAAAGGAAAAGTTATGAGAAGTGAAGGCAAATCCACTTCTCAAGTTTACTTACCACCTGCAATGTTAAAAAGAAAATGCAATGCAATGCAAGATGAGATGAAATGATATGATGCTAAGCAAAACCAGAAGCATGTTGATGATGATTATGATGTTATGAAGTGCTGCAAACATGAGGCAAGACAATGGCGATGTTCATACAAGATCATGAATGCAAATGATGCAAGTTAAGGAGCATGAACAAGCATGAAAAGTTATGAATCATACAAGACAAATGACATGGCAAATATGTAATGCAATGATCAAAGATGCTTTATACATGTCTTAAGATGTCAAATGAATCATAAGAATGCACAAAATGCAAAGACAAGTCATGTTATGCAAGGAAATGCAAGAGGGATGCAAATGAAAGCCCAAATTAGGGTTTATGGATCAAACATCAAACACAAACCAAAAACAGAAGCAAAACCCTAAAGTAAAAATGGAAAATGATACCCAAGGAAACCCTAGACCTATAATAAACCACTGCCCAAAGGGGAGCTCTCAACTCTCAACCAAACTCAAGATATGATTTTTGCAAGTTATTAGGGTTTTATAGGGTTCTTAACAAAACAAATGCCAAACAATTTGAAAATGCAAGAACAATTCATGGCCTTTTTACCCTAGAATCTACATGCCAAACACAAGACAAAGCAAAAAGAATCAATGTCACAACCTTCACCACTAGGCAGAAATGAATTTTTGAATCCATGATCAAGATAATGCATAAAAAATGATTTAATTCAATGAAAATTTTTTAAAATGCATCAAGATCAAAAAAGAAATTTGGTTTGAAGGTTGGATAATGTTTCTAAATGTCTTAGAACATTTCATGAATTTTTTTGTAATTTTTAAATACCTAAAAGTATTTTTAATTAATTAATTCTCATTAATCAATTAAAAATAATCTTTTAAATATTTAAAAATACTTTTTTAATGATAAAAAATAAAATGAAAATATTTTTGGGTCTTAAAAATTAGTGAAACTCTTGACAAAAAGTTTCATAATTTTTAAAACATTTTTGCTATTTTAAATAAATTGTACAAAACAAATGAATTAAAATGAATAAAAAATGAAATAAAATAAAAGTAATCAGGATGGGTGGCCAGGATGGGCTCTGGATTCAAAATGGTTGACTGGCGCGTGAATGGATGGTGGAGATTGCATCTGACTTAATTAAATTAATTACGAATTAATTAAAGTTAAATAAGTGGATTAGGGCTAATGAA
Organism: Lathyrus aphaca; assembly: GCA_963966055.1. Taxonomy (NCBI): domain Eukaryota; kingdom Viridiplantae; phylum Streptophyta; class Magnoliopsida; order Fabales; family Fabaceae; genus Lathyrus; species Lathyrus aphaca. The sequence goes on along the minus strand of OZ014519.1, from coordinate 100,847,073 downwards.
GAGATCCTGGCCTTCTATCTGCGCGCGAAGTCAAACAAATCAACGCAATCAAGGGTCCAAATTCAAACTAACATTAATTATGCAATTAGGGCACAAATGACTTTCAGGTGGCCGGAGAAGACTTCCGGTCGTCTTCTCCGGCCAGCTCTCACCTGAGAACTACCCAAATCCCTCAAAATGCATCAAAAATGAAAAACAAGAACTGGGAAATGATCCTCACATCCTCACGAATCAAACCCCCATCCTAAAACACATTTATATTTCCTAAATCAACTGAATCGAAGAAAATAAGTTCTAGGTCACGCAAGCTTCAGACACAAATTAAATGCTCATTTCAAAACTATTTTCAAAACCAATGGTACCAGAATGATCAATAAGACATGAAGAACAAGTTTGTAACTTAAAAAAACATTTCTGGAAAAATTAATTTCGAGTTACCTGAGATTTGGAGCTTTCAGTTTGGGTACCTTCTGGCCACTTCTCCTTGTGCAATCCACTCCACTTGGTCCACAGAAGATGCTTGAATACTCAAAAGGAGTTTAAGTTGGCTGGTTGATGAGTTTCGAAAGCTCCTGCTTCAAGCTTAGTCAACAATGGCTATGGTGATTCTGGAGGATTCAGGCCATGGTGGATGATGGTTTGAGGTCCAGAGGATGTGTAGAGAAGCTTTGCAAGGTTTGTTTGGTTGTTTGTGGTTTATGGAAGGAGATTCGAATGAATCTGCAGAATGAGAGTGAAGAATGGTAATGGAGTTTTCAGGCTGTTTCAGGCTTGTGCTTTGGATGGTTTCTTGTCTAGGAAGTGAGGTGAGATGAATGGTGAAGAGAGTTTTAGTGTTTTCTTGCTGTGTGGAGGAATTCGAAAGCTTATGCAGTTGGGAGTGTTTTTGTCAATGTGATGAATGTGTGTGTTTCAGTCCTGGCTTCTGTTATGTTTAGCTTGCAAGTTGTACACATAAACAAATCTGATTGGTTTTGTGATGTGACATGGCCTGCTATGATAGGTAAGTTTGCTTTTGCATAAAAGGTCAACTTTGTGTAAGATAGGGCATGGGCAAGGTCTAGGCAAGTACAAGGCATGGCTGGCGCAGCAAAGGTGAGGGAGAGAGGCTGGCTTGACTCAAGGATCAATGCAGCAAGTTGGTGAGAAGATCATGAGTGTTTTGCAACTTGGTTAGCTTTATGGATTTTCATGAAAATGCCTTGTTACACAAACCAAACCATGGGCAAACTAGATCAAATTCTGATTTTTGTAACTTAGAGAATGTTCACATGCTGGTTTGAAGTGGATTAGAGGCTGCATTTGGCTTTGGTTCAAGACTTTGCAAGATTTTCATTTGGTGCATAACTTGAAAAACAATGATTTTTGCCAACTTTGCATTGCCATAACTTTTGATCCAAGAAGAGTTTGATCATGTTCTTGTACTTTTTGAAAAGGGAAAGATGAGATCTACAACTTTCATGACCAAAGTTTTTCCATTTGAAGCCTTTTTGGATCATGAATCAAAGCTTGAAAATTGACCTAAAATGAGGCATTCTTGAAAAGTCAACTATGCCCAAAAAAGTCAACATTTGCAAAAACCCTAAATTCTTGATTTCTATGAACTTCAACCTTCTTCCATGATCAAATAAAGATCATATACACTCAAAATGATGAAGATCACCCATTGGTTGGGTCATTGGGGGCCTCAGATGCCCTGATTTTACACTGACTTGTCTGAAAAGTCAACTCTTGATCAGATGACTTCCCCATGGAATTTCTTCATGAAAATTGATATGCATACTCCCTATACCATATAAAGATCAATGGAAACAAGAATGACCAAAAAAATTGGAGTTATGGCCTCTGAAACCAAAACCCTAATTTTCAGTCAACTGTGCAGTTCAACCTGGCTCTGCATCCACTCAAACCCTAGTTCTTGTGATTCCTCTGCATTTTTGACTTTGAGGAGATGGAATATGATGTAAGAACACACATGGACCCCTTTGAGTTGATTGGTGGCCTTTGGAATAGCTCAAGATGCTTTGGGATTGCTCAGATCACAAACCCTAGGTGCAGATGCCTTAGAAGCTATGCAGTGAATCAAAAAATGAGATGTGAGATGATATGATTGTATTTATGCATATGAGGATGATCACAAGCCATGGTGTGAATGGGTGAGGGCAAATTTGGGGTGTTTACAGCTGCCCCTATTCAAACATGAGTTAGCTGTGCAGGATGTAAGCGACGGCTTAACAGGCAAACAAGATAACTTGTGGTTGAATACCAAAGACAGTCCAAAATTTGCACTCACAGAATGAAGAAGAAAAGGGATATAGATTGTAAAAGCAAAACAAAGTATATTGTAAAGTATGGGCGACGGAGGACGACCGTCGAGCAGAGGACGACTGCTGGGTAAGGTGGTATGTGAAGCAAAGCGATGACGGGGACGGCCGACATGCTGGTAAAGTGTATAAAGCAATGACGGGGACGGCCGACATGCTGGTAAAGTGTAAAGCTAAGACGGGGACGGCCGACTAGCTGGGGAAAATAAAATATCATGATGGGGACGGCCATCAGGATAAAGCTGCAAAATTTTGAGGATTAATGAAACATGACGGGGACGGCCATCAAGTTCATAAAGGTAAAGTAACCAACGATGGGGACGGCCATCGGGCTAAAAAGGAAAAGGGACCACGACGGGGACGGCCATCGGGTTAAAGAATAAATGAAATAAACAGATGATGGGGTACGGCCATCAAAGGTGAAGGACGATCACCTAGCAGGGGACGGCTGCTCTGTTGGGAATAAAAGAAAAATGATGGGGACGGCCATCAAAGGTGGAGGACGACCACCTGGCAGGGTACGGCTGCCAAAAATATCAACGATGGGGACGGCCATCGGATAGGAAAGGTCAACGATGGGGACGGCCATCGGACGAGCAAGATGGAGGACGACCATCAAGAAGTGGAGGACGACCACTCAGCAGGGGACGGCTGCTCTCGAGGTTTCTCATGACATAGGACGAATGCCAGATAACCAAAATCAACAATGGGGACGGCCATTGGATAAAATGATGAAGGACGATCATCAAAAGGTGGAGGACGACCACCTAGCAGGGGACGGCTGCTAAAAAAATCAACGATGGGGACGGCCATCGGATGAGCATGATGGAGGACGACCATCAAGAAGTGGAGGACGACCACTCAGCAGGGGACGGCTGCTCTCGAGGTTTCTCATGACATAGGACGAATGCCAGATAACCAAAATCAACAATGGGGACGGCCATTGGATAAAATGATGAAGGACGATCATCAAAAGGTGGAGGACGACCACCTAGCAGGGGACGGCTGCTAAAAAAATCAACGATGGGGACGGCCATCGGATGAGCATGATGGAGGACGACCATCAAGAAGTGGAGGACGACCACTCAGCAGGGTACGGCTGCTCTCGAGGTTTCTCATGACATAGGACGAATGCCAGATAACCAAAATCAACAATGGGGACGGCCATTGGATAAAATGATGAAGGACGATCATCAAAAGGTGGAGGACGACCACCTAGCAGGGGACGGCTGCTAAAAAAATCAACGATGGGGACGGCCATCGGATGAGCATGATGGAGGACGACCATCAAGAAGTGGAGGATGACCACTCAGCAGGGTACGGCTGCTCTCAAAGGTATCATAACACAGGACGAGTGTTAGATAAAAAGAAAATTTGTTGGCAATCTACTGGGGAGATAGTAAACACGGACGAGCGCTTACATCCAAGAAATAAAAGGTATAAGTGTTTGGTATTGTGTATAGATTAAAGATGCGGACGAGCATCCTTAAGACTATGATACGGACGAGTATCATGTAGAAACAAACTGACACACGTTCAGAGATGATGATACGGACGAGTATCAACTGGTTAACAAAGAACACGGACGAGTGTTGCATCTGAAAGGACTCTTCTGGGGAAAAGTAGATACGGACGAGTATCTATATCCAGGAAGACATAAGTGTTTGACACAGTGTATGGATTAAAGATGCGGACGAGCATCCTTAAGACTATGATACGGACGAGTATCATGTAGAAACAAACACTAGACGCAATGTTCTGAGATGATGGTACGGACGAGTACCAACTGGTTAACAAAGAACAAGGACTACTGTCGAATCTGTGGGGATATGAGCGATGATGTATACAAGATACGGACGAGTATCTGTATAAGCGTACCATGAGTGGTGAGCATTGTATTGTATAGATGAGTGTTTATCTGCTGGGGAGAATGACACGGACGAGTGTCAAGAGAGAAAAGTATAATATTAACAAGTATCTAGGCGACTGCGCTGGGGATATGACACGGACGGGTGTCAAAAAGGGTGTATATAGGTATATGTGAGTGCAAAGAGGATGTCTTTGGCTTTCTGCTGGGATATGACACGGACGGGTGTCAGGGCGTGTCTGTAGTACGGGTGATTTTGTTTGTAGAGTGTACCCAGGCGACCTGTGGGGAAAGATGACACGGACGGGTGCCAAAAAGTGTATATACTGGTGTTTGTGATTGGGAGGCAACTGCTTTTGCTGGGGCTCTGATGGGGACTCTGGGGGAAAGTAATCTGTATTCACAAGCGTTTAATTCACAACATGACTTATGATTATGCTATGCATTTGATTTTTGCCGTAATGCTCCGTATTAGACGGAATGCTACGCTCTGGGGGATAGTATGATGCGGATGCCATGATTATGCAAAGAGGCACAGATCCGGGATTCGGATCCCATTGCTGCGAAGATCTCGGGTCGATCTGCTTGAAATGGACATCCCAGCTGGGTATGAGATCACTGGTAGATCTAATGAGGTATCTGCTTGGGGATATATGTCACTGATTGACATATCCTTATAATATGTGACCCAGCTGGGGTTTGTAGAAGCTTCCTGTACTCTGTTGTGATCCTTCATGCGCCGCTCTTCTGAATAGAGGCTGAAGCTCTGTGGGGAGATGATTCCCTGATTTCTGTATTCTGTTGAGGAAGAATGGCAACCCGGCTGAGGAAGTGAGAGGCAACTCAGCTGGGGAAAGCAATGGGGAGCAACTCAGCTGGGGAAAGAGCATCTCGGATGCTGAGATGGAGTGTATGCTGATTTGGCAGCTCCGCTGGGGAAATGGGCATCCTCCAGTGCCATGTGGAAGATAGACCGAGTTGATAAAGATTCGCCTACTTGCTGAGACGTAACCTGCATGCCCCTGGTTGCGTTCTGGATACCTGCAATCCTGCAAAGACAAAGGAACGTACCAAAGGTCCCGGGGTATCCCTTATTGGATTCCGTCATAGGAGTTAAGTACTTTCGAGAATAATCACATTCCCTGTAAGCATGTGTTTTCATTTTTAGAGAAAGGCATCTGTACTTATGCAATTGTTTTTTTAGAGATATCAGACGACTCTTTGCAAAACATAAATGTAAAAACGAAACATGACCGAAAATCTGATTTTATTAATTCCTGTGCCTTGAATTGGCAAGATACAGTCAAAGAAACACATCTCCTGAAATGAGGAGATTGTTACAAATTGAGAAATAAAGTGCTGGCGGTGTTGACGACGCTTTGAGGAGCTTCCTCTCCTGCTATGACTCGTATGACAATGACGTTCTTCTCGTCTTGCTTTCTGGAGAGAGTTGATTCTGATTGAAGCTTGATCCCTTGGAAGCTTACCAAGTTGTAGGTGATACAGACGGACTCAGAATGCAGTTGTTCGCTCATTCCCTTATTTTGCATGGATCGCCCTTTCGGGTTTTCAATCCATCGGGATACCCATTTTTGCCTGAGCTGTCCAATGCGGCTTTTCAACTCAGCGGGTGTACATTTTTTCATTTATTTCCCTTACTTTTGCCCGAGTCTTTTATTCTGTTTTTGACTCGCCGGGATGCCCTATTTTTGCCTGGACTTACATTCTGTTTTTATGTCCAGCGGGTCATTTTATGCGAAGTATTTTTTAACTGCATCTGAATTCACAGGGGACGGGAAATCTTCACCATCCATGGTGCTGAGCATCAGTGCCCCACCGGAGAAAACTTTCTTTACCACGAATGGTCCTTCATAGTTTGGAGTCCATTTGCCCCTGTGGTCTGTATGAGGAGGGAGGATTCTTTTCAGCACAAGATCTCCTACTTGGTACTCTCGGTGCCTGACTTTCTGATCGAAGGCTTTCTTCATTCTCTTCTGATATAACTGCCCATGGCAGATTGCAGCCAATCTTTTCTCTTCGATCAAACTCAGTTGTTCGAATCGGGACCGAACCCATTCTGCTTCACTCAGTTTAACATCCATCAATACCCGTAAGGAGGGTAATTCAACTTCAACAGGCAGGACTGCTTCCATACCATATACAAGCTGATACGGTGTTGCCCCAGTGGATGTTCTGATTGATGTGCGGTACCCATGCAAGGCAAACGGTAGCATTTCATGCCAGTCTTTGTATGTGACTACCATCTTCTGCACAATCTTCTTGATATTCTTATTTGCCGCCTCAACAGCGCCGTTCATCTTTGGCCTGTAAGGAGAAGAATTGTGATGTTGGATCTTGAAGTCCCGGCACAGCTCTGCCATCATTTTGTTGTTTAAATTGGAACCATTATCAGTAATGATTCGCTCGGGCACTCCGTACCGACAGATGATATCTCTTTTCAGAAATCTGGCTACCACTTGTCTTGTAACATTAGCATATGAGGCTGCTTCAACCCACTTTGTGAAATAGTCAATGGCGACCAGGATGAATCTGTGGCCGTTTGAAGCAGTCGGCTCGATCTTGCCAATCATATCAATGCCCCACATGGCAAAGGGCCAAGGTGAAGACATGATGTTCAAAGGATTGGGAGGCACATGCACCTTGTCTGCGTAGATCTGGCATTTATGGCATTTCCTGGCGTAGGCACAACAGTCTGCGTCCATTGTGATCCAGTAATAGCCTGATCTTAGCAATTTCTTAGCCATTGCATGTCCTCCAGCATGGGTACCAAAGGATCCTTCGTGCACTTCACGCATCAACAAATCTGCTTCCGTCTTGTCAACACATCTGAGGAGTACCATGTCAAAGTTCCTCTTGTATAAAGACCCATCAGCGTTCAGAAAGAAACTACCAGCAAGCCTTCTCAAGGTCTTCTTATCATTGGAAGATGCCCCAGGTGGGTATGTTTGATCCTCCAAGAAGCACTTAATGTCGTGGAACCAAGGCTTATCATCTTTTACAACATCTGCTGCAAATACATATGCTGGTCTATCAAGTCTAGACACTGAAATCTGAGGTACAAAGTTGGCAGCCTGAACTTTGACCATGGACGAAATGGTAGCCAGAGCATCTGCAAACTGATTCTCGTCCCGAGGGATATACTCAAGCTTGACTGTTGTGAAGAACGTCAATAACCTTCTTGTATAATCCCTGTAAGGTATCAGATGATCCTGGTGGGTGTACCATTTCCCGTTGGTTTGATTGACTACCAAAGCTGAATCTCCGAATACGGTCAATGTCTTGATCCTGAGGTCAATAGCTTCCTCAAGACCCATAATGCAAGCTTCGTATTCAGCCTCGTTGTTAGTGCAGTTGAAAGTGAGTTTTGCCGAGAAAGGCATGTGAACTCCTTTAGGTGTAATGAGTACTGCACCAACACCACGGCCATTCATGTTAACAGCCCCATCAAACATCATAGTCCCTTCTTCTTCTGGGTTAGGCCCTTCAGTGTGAATAGGCTCTTCGTGATCTTTTGCTTTAATGAACATGATGTCTTCATCAGGAAAGTCAAACCTCATAGGCTGGTAGTCATCAATGGGTTGCTCAGCCAGATATTCAGATAGTACACTGCCCTTGATGGCTTTCTGAGATGTGTACTGTATGTCGTATTCTGTGAGAATCATCTGCCATCTTGCAACCCGTCCGGTAAGAGCTGGCTTCTCGAAAATGTACTTAACTGGATCCATTTTTGAGATTAATAAGGTAGTGTGGGTCAACATATACTGTCTCAGTCGGCGAGCAGCCCACGCTAAAGCACAGCAAGTTTTCTCGAGCAGTGAATAACGCTGTTCACAGTCGGTAAACTTTTTGCTTAGGTAGTATATTGCATACTCTTTTCGACCAGACTCGTCATGCTGGCCCAGCACACACCCCATTGACTCTTCTAATACTGTTAAGTACATAATCAGAGGCCTACCTTCAACTGGAGGCATAAGGATTGGAGGTTCTTGCAGATATTCCTTGATCTTGTCAAAAGCCTTCTGGAAATCTTCGTTCCACCTGACCGTTTGTTCCTTTCTTAGCAGCTTGAACAAAGGTTCACAGGTCGCTGTGAGGTGAGATATGAACCGTGAGATGTAGTTCAATCGTCCTAAGAACCCTCGAACTTCTTTCTCTGTTTTAGGTGCAGGCATTTCTTGTATAGCCTTGACTTTATCTGGGTCCACCTCAATCCCTTTCTCGCTTACAATAAAGCCCAGCAACTTACCGGATCGCACCCCGAATGTGCATTTGTTGGGGTTCAACTTCAATTGGTATTTCCTCAGACGCTTGAATAACTTGAGCAGATTTACTAGGTGATCTTCCTCTGTAAGGGACTTGGCGATCATATCATCCACATAGCATTCTATTTCCTTGTGGATCATATCGTGGAATAATGTCACCATAGCCCGTTGATATGTTGCACCAGCATTCTTCAGTCCGAATGGCATCACTTTGTAGCAGAACGTGCCCCAGGGTGTGATGAATGTTGTCTTTTCCATGTCTTCAGGTGACATCTTGATCTGATTATATCCTGAAAATCCATCCATGAAGGAGAATACCGAGAACTGAGCCGTGTTATCCACCAATACATCGATGTGAGGTAATGGGAAGTCATCTTTCGGGCTGGCTCTGTTCAGATCCCGGTAGTCAACACACATTCTTACTTTGCCATCCTTCTTAGGCACAGGTACTATGTTAGCAACCCACGGTGGATAGCTAGTCACAGCAAGGAACCCGGCGTCCCATTGCTTTTGTACCTCTTCCTTGATTTTCATAGCCATGTCTGGGCGAGTTCGGCGCAGCTTCTGTTTCACTGGTGGGCATTCTTCCCTCAAAGGCAGCTTGTGCACAACAATGTCGGTATCCAACCCTGGCATATCTTGATACGACCAAGCAAACACATCAACATACTCTTGAAGCAGATCTATCAGTTGTCTCTTCACTGAGTCTTGCAGGCAGGCCCCGATTTTAACCTCTTTCACGTCTTCGTCTGTACCAAGATTAATCACTTCAATCTCCTCCTGGTGAGGAGTAATAACCTTTTCCTCCTGTCTTAACAACCTGGCTAGCTCTTCAGGAAGCTCATATTCTTCATCAACCCCTTCATCAGCTTGATTGATTGGATTGTCAAAGTCATACGATGTCATAGCCGTGCTGTTGTCGGTGCTGTCTGGAAGGCACTCTCTGCAAGGGTTAAGTTGGTTCATTTTAGTGATTGATTTTAATCTTGCTTTAGAAAAAGTGAAATGAAGTTATCATTTTGAAAACACCGCCATTTATTTTTGTACAAAAAGAAAAATGGAAAAACAGTGAGCAGGAAAGAAAAAGACTCGTTTGCAAAAAGATGTCTGATATTTCATTAATTTAATCTTGTTTGCACAAAAGTACAGATGGCCCTGATTACAAAATGAGTCTTGTCATCTTGGGCAAGATGCAAGACTTTGATGCATGCTATAAAAATACAGGAAATAATAATTACTCTGCATGAGTAACTCTTATAATTTCCTGGGAAGACCAGTTCGAGACACTGCTCCCCGGGATCTTTGGACGAATCCAATTCTCCAGATTGCGCTCCTCTTCCAGCTCGTCTTCCAGACAGTTGATAGCATCGGGGGTAAGCATCCCCCCACTGACAAAACCAGGCTCTGCAGCAGCCTTTGCTTGATGTTGAAGTGTTTTTTATGGTTTGTAAGACAACTTGAGGGGGACTTGTCCATTAACACTAGGGTCAGTCCTTCTTAACCACTTAAGGAAGAATTAGGACCCTAATGCAAGGCCCAAGTTACAAGTGTAATGTCTTGATATTTATTAGATGAATTGATTAAGAGATTTAAACACCTTAAGGGTTTAATACTTAGGATTAAAGTTATACGCTCCATCCTAAGAGAAGGATGCAGGCATAACCCTAAGCACAAAGTCTTAAAGCCTTTAGGGTTTAGTCCCTGATTATGAGGTGAGAAGAGGAGACTCAAAGAGAGACACAAAGGTAAAACTATGGGGGGACTAATCAAAACCCTAATTCATTGTCATGCTTGGATGATCCTAAGGTTTGTGAGGTTTTCAAGAACAATCTTCAAAGGAGCCACCAGGAAGCAGATGAACAGGATCAAGAGAAGCAAAATGACTTGCTTCATTCAAGAAGTCAAGTCACTTGAAGAAAGAAAGTGGGAGAAGCAAGAATGAACAAGCTCAAACTCAAACACATATAAGAATGCAGCAATGGATGCAAGAGATGAAAGGAAAAGTTATGAGAAGTGAAGGCAAATCCACTTCTCAAGTTTACTTACCACCTGCAATGTTAAAAAGAAAATGCAATGCAATGCAAGATGAGATGAAATGATATGATGCTAAGCAAAACCAGAAGCATGTTGATGATGATTATGATGTTATGAAGTGCTGCAAACATGAGGCAAGACAATGGGGATGTTCATACAAGATCATGAATGCAAATGATGCAAGTTAAGGAGCATGAACAAGCATGAAAAGTTATGAATCATACAAGACAAATGACATGGCAAATATGTAATGCAATGATCAAAGATGCTTTATACATGTCTTAAGATGTCAAATGAATCATAAGAATGCACAAAATGCAAAGACAAGTCATGTTATGCAAGGAAATGCAAGAGGGATGCAAATGAAAGCCCAAATTAGGGTTTATGGATCAAACATCAAACACAAACCAAAAACAGAAGCAAAACCCTAAAGTAAAAATGGAAAATGATACCCAAGGAAACCCTAGACCTATAATAAACCACTGCCCAAAGGGGAGCTCTCAACTCTCAACCAAACTCAAGATATGATTTTTGCAAGTTATTAGGGTTTTATAGGGTTCTTAACAAAACAAATGCCAAACAATTTGAAAATGCAAGAACAATTCATGGCCTTTTTACCCTAGAATCTACATGCCAAACACAAGACAAAGCAAAAAGAATCAATGTCACAACCTTCACCACTAGGCAGAAATGAATTTTTGAATCCATGATCAAGATAATGCATAAAAAATGATTTAATTCAATGAAAATTTTTTAAAATGCATCAAGATCAAAAAAGAAATTTGGTTTGAAGGTTGGATAATGTTTCTAAATGTCTTAGAACATTTCATGAATTTTTTTGTAATTTTTAAATACCTAAAAGTATTTTTAATTAATTAATTCTCATTAATCAATTAAAAATAATCTTTTAAATATTTAAAAATACTTTTTTAATGATAAAAAATAAAATGAAAATATTTTTGGGTCTTAAAAATTAGTGAAACTCTTGACAAAAAGTTTCATAATTTTTAAAACATTTTTGCTATTTTAAATAAATTGTACAAAACAAATGAATTAAAATGAATAAAAAATGAAATAAAATAAAAGTAATCAGGATGGGTGGCCAGGATGGGCTCTGGATTCAAAATGGTTGACTGGCGCGTGAATGGATGGTGGAGATTGCATCTGACTTAATTAAATTAATTACGAATTAATTAAAGTTAAATAAGTGGATTAGGGCTAATGAAGAGATCCTGGCCTTCTATCTGCGCGCGAAGTCAAACAAATCAACGCAATCAAGGGTCCAAATTCAAACTAACATTAATTATGCAATTAGGGCACAAATGACTTTCAGGTGGCCGGAGAAGACTTCCGGTCGTCTTCTCCGGCCAGCTCTCACCTGAGAACTACCCAAATCCCTCAAAATGCATCAAAAATGAAAAACAAGAACTGGGAAATGATCCTCACATCCTCACGAATCAAACCCCCATCCTAAAACACATTTATATTTCCTAAATCAACTGAATCGAAGAAAATAAGTTCTAGGTCACGCAAGCTTCAGACACAAATTAAATGCTCATTTCAAAACTATTTTCAAAACCAATGGTACCAGAATGATCAATAAGACATGAAGAACAAGTTTGTAACTTAAAAAAACATTTCTGGAAAAATTAATTTCGAGTTACCTGAGATTTGGAGCTTTCAGTTTGGGTACCTTCTGGCCACTTCTCCTTGTGCAATCCACTCCACTTGGTCCACAGAAGATGCTTGAATACTCAAAAGGAGTTTAAGTTGGCTGGTTGATGAGTTTCGAAAGCTCCTGCTTCAAGCTTAGTCAACAATGGCTATGGTGATTCTGGAGGATTCAGGCCATGGTGGATGATGGTTTGAGGTCCAGAGGATGTGTAGAGAAGCTTTGCAAGGTTTGTTTGGTTGTTTGTGGCTTATGGAAGGAGATTCGAATGAATCTGCAGAATGAGAGTGAAGAATGGTAATGGAGTTTTCAGGCTGTTTCAGGCTTGTGCTTTGGATGGTTTCTTGTCTAGGAAGTGAGGTGAGATGAATGGTGAAGAGAGTTTTAGTGTTTTCTTGCTGTGTGGAGGAATTCGAAAGCTTATGCAGTTGGGAGTGTTTTTGTCAATGTGATGAATGTGTGTGTTTCAGTCCTGGCTTCTGTTATGTTTAGCTTGCAAGTTGTACACATAAACAAATCTGATTGGTTTTGTGATGTGACATGGCCTGCTATGATAGGTAAGTTTGCTTTTGCATAAAAGGTCAACTTTGTGTAAGATAGGGCATGGGCAAGGTCTAGGCAAGTACAAGGCATGGCTGGCGCAGCAAAGGTGAGGGAGAGAGGCTGGCTTGACTCAAGGATCAATGCAGCAAGTTGGTGAGAAGATCATGAGTGTTTTGCAACTTGGTTAGCTTTATGGATTTTCATGAAAATGCCTTGTTACACAAACCAAACCATGGGCAAACTAGATCAAATTCTGATTTTTGTAACTTAGAGAATGTTCACATGCTGGTTTGAAGTGGATTAGAGGCTGCATTTGGCTTTGGTTCAAGACTTTGCAAGATTTTCATTTGGTGCATAACTTGAAAAACAATGATTTTTGCCAACTTTGCATTGCCATAACTTTTGATCCAAGAAGAGTTTGATCATGTTCTTGTACTTTTTGAAAAGGGAAAGATGAGATCTACAACTTTCATGACCAAAGTTTTTCCATTTGAAGCCTTTTTGGATCATGAATCAAAGCTTGAAAATTGACCTAAAATGAGGCATTCTTGAAAAGTCAACTATGCCCAAAAAAGTCAACATTTGCAAAAACCCTAAATTCTTGATTTCTATGAACTTCAACCTTCTTCCATGATCAAATAAAGATCATATACACTCAAAATGATGAAGATCACCCATTGGTTGGGTCATTGGGGGCCTCAGATGCCCTGATTTTACACTGACTTGTCTGAAAAGTCAACTCTTGATCAGATGACTTCCCCATGGAATTTCTTCATGAAAATTGATATGCATACTCCCTATACCATATAAAGATCAATGGAAACAAGAATGACCAAAAAAATTGGAGTTATGGCCTCTGAAACCAAAACCCTAATTTTCAGTCAACTGTGCAGTTCAACCTGGCTCTGCATCCACTCAAACCCTAGTTCTTGTGATTCCTCTGCATTTTTGACTTTGAGGAGATGGAATATGATGTAAGAACACACATGGACCCCTTTGAGTTGATTGGTGGCCTTTGGAATAGCTCAAGATGCTTTGGGATTGCTCAGATCACAAACCCTAGGTGCAGATGCCTTAGAAGCTATGCAGTGAATCAAAAAATGAGATGTGAGATGATATGATTGTATTTATGCATATGAGGATGATCACAAGCCATGGTGTGAATGGGTGAGGGCAAATTTGGGGTGTTTACACCTACCTCTAAAATACCTCTCAAAAAATCACATTCTAACTCATTAAAATAAATGCTTGAAGTGGATTAGGGTTTTAAGGGATGAAGTTCAAAGGAAAGGCACAAAATGGTAATGGCCTAAAAATTTTGAAAAAAAAATGTTTTTGGGATCCTTGATATGTCCTCTAGATAGGGCTAAAAGAATGGTATCCATATCATTTTTGGTTTGGGAGAAATAAAATGAACAAGGCAATGTGTTCAAAAATGGAGAAAATATGAAGAAATTAAAATGGAAATTAATTTTGGATGAAAACTAAATGGAAAATAAGAATGAAAAATATGGAAAATTTCTAAAAATGTGGAAAATTATGTTTGAATTATTTGGGAATTTTTAGATGCTATTTGGAATTTTTAAGAAATTAAAATTGAATGGGATTAAAATGAAAAAAATAAAATGGAATGAAATGATGTGGGGTGCATTCAGTAAGGATTTATGTTCAAAGTCATTGGGCTTTTAAAAGAGGGGTGTGGATAGAAGCTGAAGGCCTAGACCACAGGCGCTGAAGACCAAACCTTATGGTGAACCTCAGTCAATATATGTGATGGAGTTTTTGGTGTGATTTGAGCAAATGGTGATGATAGAGGAATTCATTTATAGGAGAGGCTTATATATGTGAGGTTAGAAGCTAACTAACTCTAGTTAACAGTTAGAACTAGATTTATTTATAACTTGAGGGTGAGTGAACCAATGAGGGTGTAGAGTGCAATGGTGTAACAAAATTTGTTTACCACGAGTTTGACTCAATGCAGTAGAGTTCTGGTTACTTATGATGAGGGTGATATTAAGATGAGCTGCATGAAGCAACATGAAATGGATTGGATCAGGTGCAACATGCTAATCATGTTTATATTTCTCATTTGCTTTATTTTGAAAGAGGCACATGGTGGTATGGTATGATCAGGTAGGTATGGGATCATTTGAGCTATAAGCATGATACCTTGTGTTCACTACATGATAAGTGAAGCTTACGAACTTGGAATGATCTGAATTTGAACACTACAACACTACCTCAATGCACAAGGAACCAACTTGCATATTATGATCTTTCATGAAGTGTTTCTTCCATCTCAAGCAACCAACGAGAGTGATTCTTGTGAGTAAGTTGAAGGAAATGCTTCATAGAACATATTTGATGTTCAATCCAGGATGAAACATGACCTCTAAACCACTCAAAAACAACATTGAATAGAAGATACCATGACTGCATAATTTCCTAGCTTTGATGGGGCATGCCTTGAGGCAAATGGCCCATGGATGACCAGTTGTGAGATACCATGACTTGTTTTTTGCCTTGATTTGTCCAAACTTTGAAAGATCATAATTCATTCAATTTTAATGCCATGGACATTTCTCACCTATGGGTTTGAATCTTAGGATGTCCTCTTTCAAATGGCCCAAGTGGAATTTTTATTTGACCTTTATTTTGGGAGAAGGCCTCTCTTTAAGTTGGCTGCAAAAATGGCCAAAACTTGCCATTTTTGGAAACCCTAATTTTCCAAAAATGGTAAGTTTTGATTTTCTTGATTTCTCATGATCCCTCCATCATTTCTTAATCAAATTTGGTCCATATACTCCTTGTAACCCTAATTTCATGAGTTTGACCTCAAAAAGTCAGGAGTTGACTTTTTTCTCAACATGGTTGACTTTTCCCCAATTCCTTGATTTTCAAGTAACTGATCAATTGAAGACCTTCCAAAATGATTCCATGGATGAAATTTCAACCCTAGGTACTTAATATCATGTAGAAAACAATGAGATCAAGTTTTCATCAAAATTTCCTTAGGAAGCTCATTTAATCAGAAACTCTAATTTGGCCCCTTTTGTTAAGAGATGTTGCACTGCTTGAAATCTCTGATCAATTCATTTCCTTCTATGATTTGTGGCATCAAATGAATAATTATGGGATGTTGTGAACCCTTTTCACAATGTTGAGAAGTCATGTTTCCCTTTGATTGTCTTTAGATGGTCATCAACTGCTTCAACCATTGATCACAAACCTTATGCCTCTGCTATGATGGTTATGATGCAATACTTTGGGTCATGCTATGAATTTGAGTATGCAAAGTGATATGATAAATGCCATGAAAATGACAGGGAAAATTTTAAGGTATTACACCTGCCCCTATTCAATCATCTGCAGACCTGAATGAATAATAACAATAGCTTTTAGACATTCAAGGCATGCAGTGATTGAATACTCGAATAAATCCTGAAAATTTGAACTCTAACAAAAATGAGACAGTGAGAATGCCATTTTGTTTCTTTTCTCTTTCCTTTTTCATTTATATTTTTCTGACCTTTAATAGGACAAAAGGAATTGAGCTCATCATACTTAGATGATAACTCGAAGAGCACGAGGCCATCGTACTTAGACGGACTCGAGGATGAAACCATTGTACTAAAATGGAATCATAAAGAATGGGATCGTTGTACTTAAACAAGACTCGGACACGAGACCATTGTACTTAAACGAAACTCGGAACGAATGAGATCGTTGTTTTTAAATGATGTCCCGCGACACGACTGTTGTACTTAAACAAGACGCGAGAAAATGAGACAGTTGTACTTAAACAAGACTCAAGAACGAAACCATTGTACTTAAATGGATTCGATGGGTTGAAATCATCGTACTTAGATGAAGTCAAAGAAATGGGATCGTTGTACTGAAACGAGAGCCCATCACGACACCGTTGTACTAAAACGAGATGTGAAAACTGAACCTGTTGTATTTAAACAAGACTCAAAGAAGAAACCATTGTACTTAAATGGAAACTCGATGAATACGAAACCATTGTACTCAAACGGAGTCGTAGAAATGAAATCATCATACTTAGATGAATTAATAGGGATAGGTTCGTTGTACTTAAACGATGACCTGCGATGCGACCGTTGTACTGAAACGAGACGCGAAAAGATGAGATCGTTTTACTTAAACGAGGCTCAACTAGGGAACCGTTGTACTTAAACAGAACACCTGAAAGGAGAAAAATCGTTGTACTTAAACGAAAGCCCGAGACGCGACCGTTTTATTTAAACGGAGATGTGAAAACAATGAGACTGTTGTACTGAAACAAGACTCACTGGGGATGATAAACATTGACTTGGAAGGACAATGATGCTTGGAAAATAAATTTGGTATTTTTTGTGGGGAGTACCTCCGGTTGAAAAGATGTTATGGGTTTCTGTGTAATATACCCCAAAACTAGCCCATACTGGTATGCATATGTTTGAATTTTTCCATGGCTTAATGCTCCATGATGATGGAAATGTGTAAACACCCCAAATTTTCCCTCACTCATATCACACCATGTCTTGTGATCTCTCATGTTTGCATTAACATAGGCATACTATCTCATATTGCATTTTTGCTTCACTGCATAAGTGCAAGTTCATCTGCATCTAGGGTTTGTGATCTGAGTAATCCAAAGATCCATCTGAGCCACTACAAAGGTCTCCAATAATTCCAAGAGGGTACATGTGTGTTCTATCATCATATTATATCCCTCAAAGTTCAAGGAAGTCAAGAAATCACAAGAACTGGGAAATCATGGAAGCAGAGCTAGGGTTTCACTGCACAGATGACCTAAAATTAGGGTTTTGGTTTCAGAGGCCATAACTCCAATTTTTTTGGTCATTTTTGTTTCTAATGTTCTTAGGATGCTATAAGGATCATGTGTACCAAGTTTTATGAAGAAATTAATTGTGGAAGTCATTTGTTCATTGGGTAACTTCTTGAGCAAGTCAGAGCAAAATCATAGCAAAATCAGGGCATTTGAGGCCCCCAATAATGGAACCAAAGGGGTGTTTTCATCAAATTGAAGTTATATGATATTTATTTGATCATTTAAGTGCTTGGAAGTTCACAAAATTGAAGAAATTTGAGCTAAACCAAAAGTTTCCAAAAACGGAAATGACTTGTAATGGAAACTTTCCATTTTGGGAAAGTTCTTCAACCTCCTCTTTCTCAACCAAAAATGCTTCAAATGAAAAATTGTTGGTCATGAAAGTTGTAGATTGGATCATTCCCTTTTCAAAAAGTACAAGAACATGTTCTATTCATTATGGAACTCAAGTTATGGCCTTGCAAAGTTGGTAAAAATCCTATAATTTTCACTTTCACACCAAAGAGGGATTTTTGCAAAACCACTTGCCAAGTCATTTTGTGACCTCTAATGCATCTCTAAGCATCATACAAACATATTACAATGCATTGTGACCAAAATTACCCAAGGAATCACTTGTTTTCATGCCTTGCATCACAAGATTTCTCAAAGGGGCAAAAATGCAAAGTCTTGCAAAACCTATGAAATCTTTTCCTCCAAGCCTTCCAGCTGCATAATTTCAATCCCATGGACCTCCTTGATTCATTATGAGGCCAAACATGCCATGAAATAGCTGTTGCATCAGCCCATACCTCAAGTACATAAGTTGTTGACTTTTAGCAAATCACCCCATACCAATCAGCTGCAACCACCACCCACTCTCTGGCCAATAGGGACTTGTTATGTGGACCAAAAGCAAGCCATAACACACATCACACAAGCCTGAAACACAGCCATAACTCAGATTGAAAAAATCCTCAAGAAACTTCCTCTCTTCGAAACTTTCAAACCATCCATCAAAACTCCAAAATTCTTTCACCAATCATCTCCACACATCCTCCAGATCATTTCCCACCCCTCACATTGGCCTGAAACCACCTCAAACAAAAACACGATTTCCATCACCTCTGAACTGAAACCTTCGAAACACTCCATATAAACTCCTTTCAAGACTTTCAGAAGCACATGGGGGTTAAGGGGAGTGGAAAAGCATCAAGGAAACAGTCATAAAGCTCCATTTGAGAAAGCTCAAGCTCAGGTATCATCAAGAACTTTTTTTCAGAAATGTAATTTTAAGTTGCTAAATGAATCTATGTGATGTGATGATCATGCTGATATGTTTATTTTTGCAAATGGTTAAGTATTGAGTATGTATGAAGCTTCTGAAACTTTTGACCTAAAACTTGTTTGATTCGATTCATGCTGTTCATGCTTGATAAATGTGTTTTGATGCTTGATTCGTGCTTAGGGTTGTTAGATGATGTAATCTGGAGCTTTAGAGCTCTTGAAATGGCCTAGGGAAGAAGTTGATGTTGGGGTCTCGCCAGAGAAGATGACCGGAGCTTAGCTCCGGTCACCTGAAAGTCATTAGGGCTAATCCACGTTTTAAATCTCAGTTTGAATCTTGGCCGTTAGATGAGGATTATGGTTAGGCATTAAGTGGTCAGGATTAGATCATTAGGATAATTTCAGTTTAATTAAATCAAAACTCAATTAATTAGCCAGTTTAATTAAATCAAAACTCAATTAATTAGCCAGGAGTGATCTTGCATACTTCTCATTTAATTGATTTTTAATTCATTTTTTCTTATTTCTTTTGCATAATTATTTTAAAATAGTAAAAATCATTAAAAAATTCTGAAATTATTTATCAAGTCTTTTATTAATTTTCAGAAACCAAAAATATTTTTATTTTCATTTTTTTCATTTTTAAAGCATTTTTAAAATATTTAAATGTTTATTTTAATTAATTAATGGAAATTAATTAATTAAAATACCATTTAGGTTTCTAAAAAGCACAAAAAAAAATTCAAATTGCATCTTAAGATATTTAGAACATTGTCAAACCCTTCACACAAATTTCTTTTTGGTATTGATCATACTTTGATATTTTCTTTTAATTTAGGGTTCATAAAATTCCCTTTTTAGAACCCTGACTTTGAAAAATCTTTTCTGCCTAACCATGAAGGGTTTGATAATGGTTCTTTTTGCATTGTTTTCTATATAGCATGTAGTTTCTAGAATAGTTTTGTCATGAATTTATCTTTCATTTTCAAATTGATTTGCATTTTTTCTTTTAAGGTACCCAAAAACCCTAGTTAACTTAGAAAAATCATAACTTCTTTTAGGTTAAGAGTTAGACCTTCTCCTTTGGGGTGTGATATCATATGGGGTTAGGGTTTGTTTGAGCTCATTTGTAAATTTTTATCATGTGAATTGCTTCTGTTTTGACCATTTTCATCTCATCCTTTCATGTAACCCTAATTTTGCATCCTTACTTGCATCTTACATTGAATTGCATGAACATATGAACTTTCCATGACATCCTAAGCACTTGTATGTCATCTTAGACATCTTAAGACATGTTAGAAACATTGCGTGTTCATTTCTTCATACATTTTCCATGCTTTGCATTCATTTTATTCCATAAACTTTCATGAACTTTCAAACTTCAAAGCATGCTTCCATTTGCACCTCATCTTTGTATGAACATTCACAGCACTTGTTTTGCCTTTGCATCATGTCATAGCATCATTTTCATCATGTGATTGCTTCTGGTTTTGGCATTTGCCCATTTATATGCATTGTTTCATATCTTTTCTTTTCTTATGCATCTTGTGCTAACATTTTCAGGTGGTAAGTGAATTTGAGAAGTGAATTTGCCTTCACTTCTCATTTCTCTTCCTCTTCTTCATATGCATCTTTGCTTCATTTTTATTTGTCTTTGAGTGGGTTTGACCATTCATGTTAATCTCTCACTTTCTTTCTTTAAGTTACTTATCTTCTTCAGTGAAGTAAGTAACTTATTTCTTCTGCTTCTTCCTCCTTTCTTATGCTTCTTCCATTGGTGGCTTCTTTTAAGATCTCTTTCAAGCCTTACAAACCATAGGAACATCCAAGCATGACAATAATTAGGGTTGTGATTAGTCCCCCTTATTTTTTTTATCTTTGACTCTTCTTTGTGTCTCTTTTCTCACCTCATCATTAGAGACTAAACCTTTAAGGTTTTAGGACTTTGGTATTAGGGCTATGCCTGCATCCTTCTCTTAGGATGGAGTGTATAACTTTAATCCTAAGTGTTAAACCCTTAATTTAGTTAAACCTCTTAATCAATCCATATAATAATCACTAAGACATTAACTTGTAACTTGGGCCTTACATTAGGGTTCTAATTCTTCCTTTATTGGTTAAGAAGGACTAACCCTAGTGTTTAATGGACAAGTCCTCCTCAAGTTGTCTTACAAACCATAAAACTCACTTCTTAATCTCACTCTTAATTAAAATCCACCTTAATAAAGGCTTGTTTTGTCATGAGGTTAATCCCTAATCATGGATTAAGTTGAGGTATCTTCTTCAGCTTAAGTGTGCTCATCTATTATCCTTCTATTAGGATGGTGTAATGAGTTCACTAATCCTTGATTATGGCTTAAATTCATTACTTAACACTAAACAAAAAAACCAAAAAAACATCTAAATAATCACAAAGTAGGTTAATGATCTTAATCCTACATCATCATGGTAATTAAGTTGAGATGTTTATCTCATACTTAAAGTATTCTCATTATCCCTAATCTAAGGGAGGATATAATGAGTTTACTAACCCTTGGTTTAGGTTTAAGCTCATTAACCTATGACAAACACCAAAAACAAATAAAAGATTGAAAACACAAAAACAAACAATAATTGTCTCCTTCGGGATTCTTTTCTCACCATCTTCATTCACAAACGAGAACTTGCTTCTTCCGTCTAATGCAAGACAGTTAGTACTCGAGCCAGACGAGTCATACACTTGAGCATAGACAAGCAAACAGTTCATCAGTCAATTTATTTTTCAGTTTCTTTGAGTCGAACTACGATGTTCTGACTTCCTCATTGCACGAGAGGATACGTATGCATAACTTAACTGTTATCGAACAAAAGTCTATTTGTCTTCCCCCTCTTTCAGCATTCTCTTTTAAAAGTCTCAGTCCTTGAGCAATTCATTTTCTTGCACTGACACTTGTATATTCTTTTCCAGCTTTTGCACACAGATAGCACATACCCTACCCCCCTTTAAACACAATCTTTCAAGCGTGGATCCCGCCGAGTACGACAGACAATCTGGGTGCTAATACCTTCCTAGGTTGTAACCAATCTGGGTGCTAATACCTTTCTAGGTTTATGCCGCATTACCTTTCCTTCGGGATAAAAATGCCTAGCTGGCGACTCTATTCAGTTCATTTCATTTTCTCCTTTCGTAGACCGTTCGCGTCTGTACCCTATCTGACCAGGTGTCTTTTCTGGGGAGCGACAGCTTGGCGACTATGTTGGGGACCCTTTATATTGCAACCAGGGCTTCTGGTTCTTTTTGTGGGTTCCTCCTAGCGCTTGATTGATTTGTGTTTACAGGGTGTTATGTGCTACTTGTGTTTATTTATTTGCTTTATTTATTGCTTTCTGTACAGCTTTATTTACTGTTTTCATTTACAGTTTTTATGCATTTCATATTGTCATTATCATGTGTTGGATCTGTGTTTTCCTTGGTGGGTGGGGATCATTGAGTGATTAATGTCCTATATCGGGGACCTAAGTGACACATATGCTAGAGTGGCTTCATATTCTTTCCCATTCCATTTCGGTCTGGTACGGGAATATGAAACACAGTTCAGACATGAGTTTCTTCTTGAGAACTTTGTGCTACGGATTTCCTGTAGTACTAGGGCTATCTGGGAAGCCTGCTAAGTCTGGATGACCTTTTATGACCTTCAGCATCTGAGGTGAATTAGAGGAGGATCTTTTATGGTTATTGTAAACACTGTACCTCTGGGTTAGAAGTGTTTACACTTCTCATAACTGATCCAAGTCTGAGGACCCTTGTTCTAGAACAATACATGTGAGGGGGTTGAGATGTTTACAGGTTTGCAGGAACCCTTGGCCTCATCATACCTTGTTACTAGATTTGTTAAGGCTGTATTATTTGGACAGTTCTTGTGATTACCCTGGACTTGTGACTCTTTATTTGAGTCCCCCACCTGGTTACTGAATTTTTAAGCCTCCATCCGGACTTATGAACACACATGGACCTTAGCAAGGCAGATAAACATATCCAGCACTTGATCACAAACCCTTTGCATATCATTTTTCATACATCATTTTTGCATCATTTAACATTTGCCTGTTTGTTTTACAGGGTATCCACATTCTTGTCTTTGGTTTGGTTTTGATCCATTCTGCTGCTCAGACTTCTTCGGTTATCTTCTCTAGTACGTTTATTAGTTTGACAGAGATCCTTCTCCAGCTATCTTCATCAGAAACATTGCTTCAGCATCTTCCTCAGTGACCTTCATCAGCAGTCACCCTCAGTTCTCTTCACCAGCACCCATCATCAGCATGGACACTTCCAGGAAGAGCAACATCACTTACCACTTCTTTGAGCCCGCCCTGACAAGCATCAGGCAGATCCAGTCTCTCATTACCCCTGATCATGTTCCACTATTCAGAGAACATTATGGAGGAATATTGGACATGATCATGGATCTGGATGCATCCCAGAGGAGCATGATCCATACTTGCTTGCAGTTTTATGACCCTCCTCTCAGATGTTTCACATTTCATGATTTCCAGTTGGGACCTCTGCTAGAAGAATTTTCCATGTTGTTAGGAGTTCCTATCAGGAGAGAGATTCCTTTCAGCCCTGAGATGGTTGCTCCCAAGAATGAAGACATAGCTAGGGCATTGCATTTGGAGCCTGCCCTCATTGATCAGAGCATGACCACCAAAGCTGGAGTTCCAGGTCTTCACTCTGATTTCTTGATATCCCAGGCCACCCTGCATGCTGCAGCAGGGAAGTGGGATGCAGTTTGTGCACTCTTAGCCCTCAGCATATATGGAGTTATCTTGTTTGCAGACGAGCCGAAGTTTGTAAGCAAGAATGCTATTCACCTATTCTTACTAAGAAACCCAGTCCCCAATCTGCTTGGAGATTTCTATTATTCAGTACACCAGAGGAATGAGAAGTAAAGTGGAAGACTGGTCAGATGTTATGCTCCCCTCTATTACTCTTGGTTGTTAAGACATTTGCCAAATTCAGATACTTTCTTGAACCCCCATCAGCCAAAGAATTGGGCCAAGAGATTGATTGCCTTGACATCAGATGGTGCACTCAGAGCACCAAGGGCAAAGACATCATTACTAGCTGTGGGCAGTATCCTAATGTGCCTTTGATTGGAGTAAAATGTTGCATCAACTACAAACCTTTGCTCTTTAAGAGACAATTAGGGTATGCTTTGGTTCATCCTCCAAGAGGGCAAGATTTGACTGAGACCCTCTATTGAGAGATCCAACACAAC
Organism: Lathyrus aphaca; assembly: GCA_963966055.1. Classification (NCBI taxonomy): domain Eukaryota; kingdom Viridiplantae; phylum Streptophyta; class Magnoliopsida; order Fabales; family Fabaceae; genus Lathyrus; species Lathyrus aphaca. The sequence continues at coordinate 100,822,968 of OZ014519.1, read as the reverse complement.
TCTGCTGTTGTCAGACAAGCTGCCTGGGCTTGGGACAACATTCAGACTAAGGGAACAACTATTTTGGTCAAATGCAACAATATAGCTTCAGCACAGTATCTTGATTGGTCTCGTACCAGGGCACAAATCACCCGGATGCCATTCACATTAGAAGATGTACCTGGACCTTCAACAGTGCAACCTGCAGCTACTGTTAGTTTGGAAGAGTTTGAGAAACTGAAAGAGAGGAATACTCAGCTCTCTGAAGCCTTGAAGAAGACTCTCTGGGAGAGAAATGACAACCGTCTGGATAATGAGAGCTTAGAGAGACTCATGATTGAGAATTTAACCAAGATTGAGAAGACGAATGACTATATCAGAAAAGCTAGGGCAGGGGAGTTAGTACTGAAGAATGCTTGCAAGGAAGCAAAGACTCAGAAGGCTAGGGCAGAGCATTATCTAGAGGAGAGTCAGGCTAGGTGGATCAGGATCACTGAAGCCCGTGCACAAGAAGATCAGAGAACTCAAGCTAAGATAGAGCAGCTGAAGGCTAGTGAGAAGAAGCATCAGGCAGCCTTGATAGCAGCACAGAAGGAGATATCTGAATTAAAACTCCGGGCGGGGTTGAAGAGGTCAAAGGATCAGGATAAGCACAAGAAGTTGACCAATTCCATTGCTACCAGGAACCTCCTCATACGGACTATCACAAAGCACTCGGTTGGTCCAGTAACTGAGGCCCTCCTAAAGGAAGTCAGAGAGGATGACTTTGGATTGGATGTTTGATTTCCTTGTGCTTGTACTTTCCTTTTTGTTGTACTTTTGATTTTGTTGTTGTATTTTGACCCACCATGGGAATGTTGTTGTAATCAAACTATGCATCTTCACACTTTGTAATATATATATGGTTTGTATTATTTTTTTGGTGGGATTAATCTCTCTTCAGCATCAGCATTTCCTCGAGGTCTGGAAAGGTCAAAACCAAAGAACCAAACCGGATACCCTTGGAAGACAAATAGGCATCCTGCATTTCATACTAACATTTTGTTGTTTTGTAGGTATTTGTTTGTTGCTGTTTCTCACTTTGTTGTGGTTTCAGGAAACATTGCTCGCAGAAGAGTGTTCCCTGTCAACAGAATACACCGGTATCCGACAAGAAACAACCTTCCGGGACTTCAGATGGATCAAGTTCAACAAGACCTGAATGATGTGAGGGCCCAGATGGCCAATGAAAGGGTTGAGATGAGAAACCAGATGACTCAATTCATGACAGTAATGACTGGTCTAGCTCAGAGCCAGGAGAGACTGAGGGAGTTGGTTGAGAGACAAACTCCTGAAGAACACCATCCAGGTACAAGAGGTACCAGTAACAACGATCACGTGCAACCTCGCACTGATCCACCAGAGTTTGGGCCTCATCTAAACCCAGAAATCAATGCCATAAGGAATACTCAGGGTAACACTGCTGGAGGAAGGGTCTTGCAGGAAGATCCTCAAGAAGAGCAGTTTACTGTGGTCGGGGCTGGAGACGAAGTTTACGACTGTCGGTTGGATGAGATTGCAGAGAAGCTGAGATCTCTTGAATCCCAAAACTCCCTAGGTTTTGATGTCATGGACATGGGATTGGTGGAAGGGGTGATAATTCCTCACAAGTTCAAACCCCCGTGTTTTGAAAGGTATAATGGCACATCTTGCCCACGCACCCACCTTCAATCATTCTTGGGAAGAATAAAAGCATACACCATGGACGAGAAGCTCTGGATGTTTTACTTCGAGGATAGTCTGACAGCGGCATCCCGAGAATGGTATTCCCATTTGACCAAAGCCACAGTAAGAAACTGGAAAGACTTGGCTGAAGCTTTTATCCGTCAGTATCAGTATAACCTGGACATGGCTTTAAACAGGACCCTTCTAATGGGAATGTCTCAATCGTCCCGTGAGATCTTTAGGGAATATGCCCAAAGGTGGAGGTAACTTGCTGCTACAGTTCAACCCCCCATGTCTGAGAGGGAGATGGCAGACATGTTCATGAATACCCTCCAGGGTACATATATTGACAGATTGGCTGCATTTTCTTCCACCAGCTTTGCAGATGTGGTGATAGCTGGGGAAAGAATAGAGAGCCTAATGAAGATGGAAAAAATCCCCGACAACGGTGCCAGTTCAAGCAGTACAAGGAAGCCATTTGTTGGGCCCCGTAGATCTGGAGAAACCAACTCTGTACACGTGGGAAGAGGGAGACCCCAATACCTGCCCAGAACAGTTGCTGCTGTTACTATCCCTACTCCACCTCCTCAGTGTGCTCAACAACCACAAAACTTTCCGCAACAACAACAGTTTCCACAACAGAGATCATACAACAATAATAATAACAACCAACAACAACGCCCTTTTCAACAGCGGCCATCTCAGATCAACAGGGTGATTGACCCTATTCCAATGCCATATGCTACATTGCTGCCACAACTCCTAAAGCTCAATCTTGTTGAGTTGAGGACATTGGCTCCACCAGATCCTCAGAACCTTCCGAGAAACTATGATGTCAACGCTAGGTGTGCTTTTCATTCCAACGCACCTGGTCACTCTACGGAAAAATGCAGGGCCCTGCATATGAAGGTCCAGGATCTGGTAGATTCAAAGGCCCTGAACTTTGCACCTCCTCCCAATGTCATGAAAAATCCTATGCCAAACCATAGTGGGCCAATGATTAATGCTATAGAGGAAGGCTCACCCTTGAGTTCGATTGAAGATACTACAAGTATTCAGACACCTCTGGCAGAGGTTAAAGCTCAACTTTTGAAATGCCAAGTGTTTCCAGGCTATGAGGCCTGTTGTGAATCTTGCAAGGTTTTCGAGAATGGGTGTGCAAGCTTGAGGAATGACATCAATGGCCTGATCAGAGACGGCATTCTGCAAATCACCACAACAGCTTCTACAACACCAACAACTCTTTTGTCAACAACAAGTGATTCTTCTACAACTGCAACAACCATTGTTCCTACTGATTCATCTACAACTTCAGCAACCATTTCATCTGTCACTTCAACAAATAACAGTTTTGTTTCATCTCCTTCTACAACTCCAGCAACCACCAACAACGATGTCTCCACAGTTACAATTTATTATGACCCGACAACGGTCCCGAATTCCAACAACTTTCAACAATCTCAACAACAGTTTCAACCAAGCTTCAATTCATCACCACCAACATCCACAAGAAGTCCTGTCACCATTTTTTATGATCCACAGACAATTATGGTTCCAACATCTGCTGCAGTGAGCCCAATCACCTTCACGGTGCCAGGGCCAATTCCATATGATAAAGACAGTGTTGTACCATGGCATTATGGTGCTGACCTTTACTGCAACACAGAAAAAGTCCTTCTTGATTCTTCAATTCTTACTCCCCAAGTGGATAATGTCGGGGGAGGCGGAGGCTTCACCATAAGTGGACGCCTCTTCGCATCACAAGCTCCCAAAGTTAATACTGAGGCAGAGGCTGCTGCCAAAGCCAAAGGGAAGAATGTGATACCGGAAGAATCTGCATCAAAAGAGACTCATAAATCATCCTTCGATCAGGATGTGGATGAATTTATGAGGATAATTAAAATAAGTGACTATAAAGTTGTAGACCAGCTCCACCAGACTCCTTCAAAGATCTCAATCTTATCTCTGATGTTGTGTTCCGAAGCCCATCGGGATGCACTACTCAAAGTTCTGCACGCTGCCTACGTGCCAGAGGAGATCACAGTGAATCAACTTGAAACAGTGGTGTCTAATGACAATACCAGCCATGGGCTAGGTTTCACTGATGTTGATTTGACAACAGAAGGACGTCACCACAACAAAGCTTTGCACATAACCCTGGAGTGCAAAGGAGTTGTACTATCTCATGTTCTTGTAGACATTGGGTCCTCACTCAATGTCTTACCAAAGAAAGCTCTTGTCAAGCTCGAATATGATGGAATAGCTCTCCGACCAAGCAACCTTGTGGTCAGGGCTTTTGATGGATCCAAGAGTTTTGTTCTTGGAGAGGTGGAGCTTCCAGTGATAATCGGTCCACAGGTCTTTAAGACTACTTTCTATGTGATGGACATTCATCCGGCCTACAACTGTTTGTTGGGTCGACCATGGATTCACGCTGCAGGCGCAGTAACGTCGACCCTTCACCAGAAATTGAAGTATGAGTGGGAAGGACAGATTATCACCATCTGTGGTGAGGAGGACATATTTGTTAGCCATCTGGCTACATACAAATATATTGAGATGGATGGTGAAATCCATGAAACTATGAGCCAAGGGTTCGAGGCCTTGAATGTCAATGAGGCGACGACTGAAGTATTTGCTACATCCCAGGAAGACAGGATGGGTAATTCAATTGTCTCCTATCAGCAAGCCCGGAAGTTTGTTGAAGATGGTAATGCCCAAGGCTGGGGCAAGCTGCTGCCGGTGGAAAAGAAGGAAGACAGATCCAGTTTGGGTTACAAACCATTCCGACAAGATCAATCAGAGGCTGCAAAAGAGCCCAAGTTCATCAGTGGGGGAATGCTCACCCCGGATGCTGTTAACAACCTAGAAGATGAGGCGGAAAGCGACCGAAACCTGGAGAGCTGGATACGTCCAAGGATCCCGGGGAATCAAGTCCTTAACTGGTCTTCCCAGGAAATTATAAGGGTTACTCCTGTAGAGTAATTATTGTTTCCTGTCTTTTTAGCATGCATCAAGTCCTGTATCTTGCCCAAGGTGTCAGGACTCATTTTGTAATAGGGCCATATTGTAATTTTGTGCAAATGATTAATCAATGAATATCGGACATCTTTTGCAAACGAGTCTCTTTTTTCGCTCACTGTCTTTTCATTTTTCACTTTTGAACAAAACAATAAAATGGCAATGTTTTCAAAATAAATAACATCATTTTCACTTTTTCTAAACAAGATTAAAACAGATCACTAAACCGAACCATTCTCAACCCTTACAGAGATTACCCTCCAGATTGCACCGACAACAACACTGCTATAACCTTGTATGACTTCGACAATCCAATTAATCAAGTTGATGAAGGGGTTGAAGAAGACTATGAGTTACCTGAGGAATTAGCCAGGTTGTTGAGGCAGGAAGAGAAAGTGATCACTCCTCATCAGGAGGAGTTTGAAACAGTGAATCTTGGTACCGAAGAGGATTTGAAAGAGGTGAAGATTGGGGCCAGTCTGTAGGTTTCAGTAAAAGAACAGCTCATTGATATGCTTCGAGAGTACGTCGACGTCTTTGCTTGGTCCTATCAAGACATGCTGGGTCTGGATACTGAAATTGTTATGCACAAGTTGCCATTGAAAGAAGATTGTCCTCCAGTGAAGCAAAAGTTACGCTGTACTCGTCCAGATATGGCCATGAAGATTAAGGAAGAGGTACAAAAACAGTGGGACACCGATTTCCTTGCTGTAACTAGTTACCCGCCGTGGTTCGCTAATATTGTACCAGTGCCTAAGAAGGATGGCAAAGTACGGATGTGTATGGATTACCGGGATCTGAACAGAGCTAGCCCGAAGGATGATTTCCCATTACCTCACATTGATGTATTGGTCGACAACACAACTCAGTTCTCGGTGTTTTCATTCATGGATGGTTTTTCCGGATATAATCAGATCAGGATGTCACCCGAAGACATGGAGAAGACTACCTTCATCACACCTTGGGGCACATTTTGTTATAAGGTAATGCCATTTGGATTGAAGAATGCCGATGCTACTTATCAACGGGCTATGGTAACGTTATTCCACGATATGATCCATAAAGAAATTGAATGCTACATGGATGACATGATTGCCAAGTCCCTTACAAAAGAAGATCATCTGGTGAATTTGCTGAAGTTGTTCAAGCGCCTGAGAAAGTATCAGCTGAAGCTAAACCCCAACAAATGCACATTCGGGGTACGTTCCGGTAAGTTGCTGGGATTTATTGTAAGTGAAAAGGGAATTGAAGTTGATCCTGACAAAGTCAAAGCCATTCAGGAGATGCCTGCACCAAGGAATGAAAAAGAAGTTCGGGGGTTTCTAGGTAGATTGAACTACATATCAAGGTTCATATCTCACCTTATTGCAACCTGTGAGCCCTTGTTCAAATTGTTAAGAAAGGAACAAACAGTCCGTTGGAAAGAAGATTGTCAAAAGGCTTTTGACAAGATCAATGAGTACCTACAAGAACCTCTGATTCTTATGCCTCCAGTTGAAGGAAGACCTCTAATAATGTACCTGACAGTATTAGAAGGATCAATGGGGTGTGTGATGGGCCAGCATGACGAGTCTAGTCGAAAAGAGTATGCAATATACTACCTAAGCAAAAAGTTTACCGACTGTGAACAATGTTATTCACTGCTCGAGAAAACTTGTTGTGCTTTAGCGTGGGCTGCTCGCCGACTAAGACAGTATATGTTGACTCACACTACCTTGTTGATCTCAAAAATGGATCCAGTCAAGTACATATTTGAGAAGCCAGCACTTACCGGAAGGGTTGCAAGATGGCAAATGATCCTGACAGAGTATGACATTCAGTACACGTCTCAAAAAGCCATCAAAGGCAGTGTGTTGTCTGACTACCTAGTAGAGCAACCCATTGATGATTACCAACCAATGAGATTTGACTTCCCTGATGAAGATATCATGTTCCTAAAAGCGAAAGATCATGAAGAGCCTGTTCACACTGAAGGGCCTGACCCAGAAGAAGAATGCACAATGATGTTTGATGGGGCTGTCAACATGAATGGTCGTGGAGTTGGTGCAATGCTCATTACACCTAAAGGAGTTCATATGCCTTTTTCGGCGAACCTCACCTTTGCATGCACTAGCAACGAAGCTGAATACGAAGCCTGTATCATGGGTCTTGAGGAAGCCATTGACCTCAGGATCAAGACATTAACTGTATTCGGAGATTCAACTTTAGTAATCAATCAGACCAACGACAAATGGTACACTCACCAAGAGCATCTGATTCCATACCGTGACTACACGAGGAGATTACTGACTTTCTTCACAACAGTCAAACTTGAATACATCCCTCGAGATGAAAATCAGTTTGCGGATGCTTTGGCTACCATATTTTCCATGATCAAGGTTCAAACTGCAAATTATGTGCCTCAGATTTCTATATCCAAACTAGACCGACCAGCATACGTATTCTCTGTGGACATTGCTAAAGATGACAAGCCATGGTTCCATGATATCAAAAGCTTCTTAGAGGACCAAACATACCCACCTGGGGCATCATCCAATGATAAGAAGACTTTAAGAAGGCTGGTTGGTAGTTTCTTCCTTAATGCTGATGGTTCATTGTATAAACGAAACTTTGATATGGTTCTGCTCAGATGTGTTGACAAGAAAGAAGCTGACTTGCTGATGCACGAGGTGCACGAAGGATCTTTCGGTACCCAGAGCAGAATCTCCGAAGATCTCGAGGTTCTTAATTCGCAAGTTGATTGCCTCCTCGACTCCCATGATGCAAGCTTCATACTCTACTTCATTGTTGGTACATTCGAATGTCAACCGAGCAGTGAAAGGCATATGGACTCCCTCTGGTGAGATAATGACATCACCTACTCCGCTTCCGTTTATGTTCACAGCTCCATCAAACATCAATTTCCATTTGGATTCGGGGTCTGGCCCCTCCTCTGGAAGTGGTTTTTCATAGTCTTTCGAATTGAGGAACATGATGTCCTCATCCGGAATCTCAAACCTCATTGGTTTGTAATCATCAATCAGCTGCTGGGCCAGATACTCTGACAATAAACTCCCCTTGATGGCTTTTTGTGAAGTGTATTGGATATCATATTCTGTCAGAATCATCTGCCATCGGGCTACTCTTCCGGTTAAATCCGGCTTCTCAAAGATATACTTTACAGGATCCATCTTGGAAATTAGGAAAGTGGTGTGAGTCAGCATGTACTGTCTTAGCCGGCGAGCAACCCATGCCAAAGCGCAACAAGTTTTCTCGAGCAGCGAGTATCTTATTTCACAGTTGGTAAATGTTTTGCTAAGGTAATAAATGGCATGCTCTTTTCGACCAGACTCGTCCTGCTGACCCAGCACACATCCCATTGATCCATTGAGTACGGTGAGATACATGATTAAGGGTCTCCCTGGCACTGGAGGCATGCGAATCGGAGGTTCTTGCAAGTACTCCTTGATTTGGTCGAAGGCTTGTTGGCAGTCATCATTCTATTTGATAGCCTGATTATTCCTCAGAAGTTTGAAAATAGGATCAAATGTGGTTGTTAGGTGCGAGATGAACCGTGCAATGTAGTTCAACCTCCCTAAGAAACCACGTACTTCTTTCACACTTCTTAGTTCAGGCATCTCTTGGATGGCTTTTACCTTTGCAGGGTCGACCTCGATTCCCCGTTCACTGTCAATGAAGCCTAGAAGCTTACCGGAACGTACCCCAAAGGTGCATTTGTTCGGATTCAACCTTAGTCTGAATTTCCGAAGTCTATCAAACAACTTGGCTAAGTTGACTAGATGCTCTTCTTCCGTCTGTGACTTTGTTATCATGTCATCAACATAGACCTCAATCTCGTGATGAATCATATCATGAAATAATGTCACCATTGCACATTGGTAGGTTGCACCAACATTCTTTATACCAAACGGTATAACTTTATAATAGAAGGTGCCCCAGGGCGTAATGAACGTAGTCTTTTCCATGTCCTCTGGCGCCATTTTAATCTGATTATAGCCCGAGAAGCCATCCATGAAAGAGAATATGGAAAAATGAGCAATGTTGTCAACTAGCACGTCAATGTGAGGCAAATGGAAATCATCTTTAGGGCTGGCCCGATTCAAATCCCTATAGTCCACGCACATTCTAACCTTACCATCCTTTTTAGGGACTGGTACAATGTTTGCGACCCATGGGGGATAACTTGTTACGGCCAAGAAGCCGACGTCAAACTGTTTCTGCACCTCTTCTTTAATTTTGATGGCCATGTCAGGGTGTGTACGTCTCAACTTTTGCTCTACATGTGGGCATTCTTCCCTGAGAGGTAGTTTGTGCACCACGATGTCAGTGTCCAATCCAGGCATGTCTTGATATGACCAGGCGAAGACATCAACATACTCTAGAAGCATAGCAATTAGACAACTCTTGATAGATTCTTCTAACGCAGCCCCAATCTTTACATCTCTCTTGTCTTCTTCAGTACCCAGATTTATCACTTCAATAGCCTCCTCATGTGGCTGAATCATCTTCTCCTCTTGTTTAAGTAACCTGGCTAGCTCTTCGGGAAGTTCACAATCTTCTTCACCTTCCTCGTTGGCTAGGTAAATTGGATTGTCGAAGTCATACTAAGCCATAGCAAGGTAATCATTGATGAGACCCGAGGAGGAGCATCTACATGAATGATGATTCATGCTAGATTTTAGAAGCAATTTGAGATGTGAAAACATTGCCATTTATTTTAAATGAAATTTGTATTTTCCAAAATAAAAAGGAAAATGAAAGACAATGAGCAACATGTCATGAATGCAAAAAACATCTGCTTTATCGATGATTATGAGATCACATTATGAACAAAAGAACCCTTACAATGAGCCCTTACGCCCCTGGTAAGGCGTATGGCATGAATACAGGAAAAAAAACATAAAAACTATTACTCTTCAAGCCGAGTGACAGAGATAAGCTTTTCTGACGACCAGTTGTTTAGTTGTGTCCCTGGAGCACAAGGCTTGACCCACTCATCAATATCACATTCATCGTCAGTCGTATCCTCTTGCTCAGCACAGACATTACTATGATCAATCCAACTAGCACCGGTGAAGGTGATTGGGCCTTTCTGACCACTAACATTTTGTCCAAGCATTGACTGACCAGGCTGGTAGCCAACTCCATACATTTCTTTCTTTTCTGGGATCTCGATTGTCCTGCCCCAACCTTCTTTCGCTCCTGATTCCACTACTTCTTTCGCTCATTGATGCAATCTCAGATTTGACAGGCTCAAAATCTTAGCAAGGAGTCTCGATGATTTCTCCATCCATTTCCACATATTTGAATGAGGCTAGGTGGCTGATAAAGATGTCTTCTTCTCCTGACACTGTTACAATTTGCCCTTCCCACACGAACTTTAGATTTTGATGAAGGGTGGAGGATATTGCTCCTACTGAATGGATCCAAGGTCTTCCCAAAAAACAACTATAAGCTGGCTGAATGTCCATAATGTAGAAAGTAGCATTGAAAACTTGTGGTCCCACCTTGATAGGAAGCTCCACTTCTCCGAACACTGACCTCCTTGAGCCATCGAATGCTCGTATAACTAAGTCGCTTAGCCTCAGCACGACCCCATCATAATTCAACTTCACGAGGGCTTTCTTTGGCAATACATTCAATGATGATCCTGTGTCGACTAGCATGTGGAGGGTATAACCCCCTTGCATTCCATAGAGATATGCAAGGCGCAGTTGTGACGGTGTCCCTTGGATGTTAAATCTATATCTGTGAAGCCCAAGCCATGGCTAGAATTTTCACTTGACACCACTGTTTCCAACTGATTTACCGATATATCCTGTGGCACATACGCGTTTTTCAGGATCTTCAATAGGGATTTCCTATGTGAATCCGAACACATTAATTAAGATAAGATCGAGATCTTTGAGGCAGTTTGTTGTAAGTGGTCTACGATCTTGTAGTCACTTTTCTTGATGATTCTTAGGAATTCCTCCGCATCCTTATCAAAATTAATGTCATGATCTGTTGAAGGTGCAAGTGCATCATTAGTCACGGGTTGTTTGCCCCGGGCTTTCGCTTGAGCCTCGGCAGTATCTTTTGGTGGAAATACACTACCCCTCAGAGTTTTTGGCGCGAATAACCTACCGCTTCTGGTAAACCCTCCAACTCCAATATTTTCAATTTGGCCCGGAGAGGAAGTGGATGCAGTTAAGTCTTGCTTATGGCCGTTATAGTACACTTTGCCTCCATAATTCCAAGGAATGGCTCTGTCACTCTGGTATGGGACAAGACCAGCAGTGGTAATGGTTATGGGTAACACTCTTGCCGCAACAGGAACCTGTGTTAGGTTGTAATAGATCATAACAGTTGATATATCATCACTCTTCACAACTTTATCGAATTGTATACTTCCTTCATTGATCATTCTTTGTATCCCTGATCTCAGCTGATCGCAACCATCAAGGGAACTAACACAGTCTGGGAAATTTTCTCTACAACCCGTGAACATGTTCTTTTTGGCCAAGCAAGCTTTTACTGCCATCAGTGGAGTTTTCAAATCATTTACATTGGATATCAAATTCAAACCTTCACCGCTATCAATGGCCCCCACAGTCCTTCCATGAGGAGGCATATGATTCTGGATTACATTTGGAATAAGAGCGAAATGATTTCCTTGGAGTCAATCAAGTCTTGGACAACGTGCTTCAAAGCTTTACAATTCTCTATGTTGTGACCAGGAGCCCCATAATGGAACTCACAGCGAGCATTGGCATCATACCCTTCAGGGATTTGCCCCGGTCTTGGAGGTTGTAGGGTCCTTAATTGGACCATCTTTAGTTGTAGAAGATTCTGGAGGAGCTGGGAATATGACATGGATGGCGTCTCAAGATGACTGTCTTTTGTTCGGGGAGGATAATATAGCCTAGGAGCCCTTTTTTGTTGGTAGTTTGGTTGACGTTGTTGTTGTTGAACATGTGGTTGGTTTACTGGAGCATCAATGGTAACTGGAACTGCTTGATGATACATATTTTGGATCCCTCTTTTGTTCTGAGTGTACACATCCCCTGTTTCTCCTTCTCGGTGCTTCACGAACGGCTTCTTTACATTGGTGGTTGACGCTCCGCTATTTTGGATTTTGCCTTGCCTCATCCAGCTTTCTATTCTCTCACCCGTCAGGATAATGTCCGAAAACCCACTAGATGAACAGCCTGCTAACCTCTCCATGAAATACCCTAGGAGGGTATCCATGAAAAGATCCATCATTTCTCTCTCCAGCAAAGGTGGTTGTACCCTGGCGGCAACCTCACGCCATCTTTGAGCATAGTCCTTGAAGCTTTCTGAATTCTTCTGAGATAAGATCTGGATTTGAGTACGGCTAGGCGCCATATCAATATTATACTGACACTGCTTAAGGAAGGCCTCCCCAAGCTCTTTCCAGCTTCGGACAGAGTTATTTTCTAGCTTCATATACCACTCCAGTGAGCCCCCAGAGAGGCTGTCCTGGAAGTAGTACATCCAGAGTTTTTCTTCTCTAGTGTGAGCGGCTATCTTTCGGTAAAAAGCCTGTAAATGTGTCTTGGGGAAGGAATTGCCATTGTACTTATCAAAGCTTAGAGGTCTGAACTTAGGAGGGATAACCACCCCGGAGACCAAACCCATATCAGATACATCAATTCCAAGAGTGTCCCTACATTCAAGGACCTTTACCTTCTCGGCCAGTAACATAAAATCCTGAAAGTTTCCACCCGTTCCAAAGCCCATATCATCATTGGTAGGAGGGAACTGATGCTCCTGGCGATCTTCCACATGGATAAGAGTAGGTATTCCAGTTTTGGGACCCAGAGATCCATCTCCTCTATTGTTGTTGGGTGGATTTCCCTGAGCATCTGGAGTAACTACTAGAGGTTCAGTTTGGGGAGGAGTAAGCCTCTGCATAGCACTTCTCAACTCTTGCTTCCCTTGGGCCATGCCCTGCATCATAACCATAAACTCTCCCATTCGGGTGTAGAGTTCGTTGAGTTCTGTCTGCACAGTATCCATGATGTTTCTTTGATTGTTGCGGGTAGCGTACCAATGAGGAATGCTCTGTCTGGGATGACGGGTCCTGGCTGCTCTCATAATCTTTTCCTGAAAATTGCATAAGTTAAGTACCCTGAAGAAACCTGCAAAAGAAAGAAAATGCAAATGATATGTATGCAATGATGTGTTCCTTTTATCCTCAAGGGTTTTGTTTTACTTTCCCATTCCGATATTAAGAGAATAGCCTTTGAAGGAAGAACTTGTGTGACATCCAAGTTAAAAGAGGCAGCATTTATTATTCCGTGTCCGTGCAAAAGATAACAACCAAAGATTCAAGACAAGCCAATGAAATCTGAAATAACAACGTCCCCGTAGGCTGCCAGTTCATACATCAAAAGAGAGGAATCCCACAACAGGCCTGTGGGTAATCTAGATATGTGAATACAATACTAAAGCCTAGGAAATTCTACATCCTGCAACTTCCAGCTAAGGCGCTTGACACCTTGGAGCAACTGGGCTATGTCTGGATGATTTGGCTCCTTTATGAGCTTCTGGATTAGGAGATCCCTGAGATCAAAAGAAGCATGCAACTCCTTAATTTACTGTAGGAACACCTTCTCACTTTCTTTGCTTGTACTTGACTTGGTCTTGGTCTTCTTAACATCAACCTGAAGCTTTAACTCTTCTATCTCTTTCTGAGCGTCTTCCACTGTCTGTTGACTCTTTGCCATATCCTGAAGGTAATTCCTTTGTCGGTAGTGGGCCTTTTGGAGTAGCTCTCCTCACTCAGCTAAGGAATCTTGAAGGCCTTTGATCTCTAGTTCGTATTTGGCTTCCAACTCTTCCTTCTTCTCTAGGTTATCTTCCCATTTCTCCTTCCACAAAGTTATAGCTTCATTAGCTTCATTCAAAGCTTTCTTATCTTTTCGGCGCTGGCTCGCCTTGTGAGTTTCATCTAACCCTCTTTTCTTGAAGTAGAGTTCTCTCTCCTGGAAGTCCCACTGCTTGAGCCTGACTATCTCTTCAGCCTGGTGAGCTCTTTCTTCCAACTTCTGATTCTGAATCTTCAACTTTTGGCATGAATTGTTGGCCACTTGATTCTCCATTCTAAGCTGCTTAACCAAGGCCTCCAACTTCTGGTAGTCTTTGAGAGGTACTGAATCCAAGGGTAACTCCTCTTTAGGGTACAAGGGGAACTATAGAGAGAACGGGAGAAGTAATACTCTTACACGATCTTTCAACCATGTAGCAAAAGGATCATATGTTTTTGTGTCTACCTTCCCAAAATCTTTCTATCCTTTCCTTGTCCTGACCTTCCAAGCTTGGGCTACCTGTACACACAACTCCATATTTCCTTCTGTTGAGAAATACAATAACTCGACTACCTCTTCAGCTGATGGTGGAGCCTTCAGAGGGTAACCAAACTATTTTCTTGTCAATGAAGGGTTTTAGTTTATTCCCCCTTTCCTTCCCATCAAGGGTACATTGGTGAAAGTTCCACAACTAGCAATAATCTCTTTGCCTATCAAGTCTCGATTGCACCCCCAATATATGTTGTCTAAGGTTAAGCCCATCAATCTTTTAGACCACTTCCAAGCTTGTTTCAAGTCCTGGAAAGGTCCTGATTTTGGAAGTTGCCTTACAAACCAGTCAACAAACAAAGGAGCACAACAGTTCACATACCCTTTCCTCTTCTCATTCCTATAAAGGACACCATAGTAGAAATCACCAAGCAATGTAGGCATTGGGTTTCTCTTGACAAAGATAGTAATAGCCTCCATGCTGATTAACCCTTTCTCTCCTGGGAACAAACTTATCCCATATATCATCATGGCTAGCAATACCCTGAATTATGCCCACTTGTTTCCCAATACCATAACATGAACTTCTATGATGAGAAAATCCAAGGAAATCCCCTTACCCTTGTTAGCTTCTAGCCCCATCTTAAATCTGATAATACTCAAGTGACAAGCACCAGTTATGTATTCATAGGGATAGATCCTCTCTTAAGCATAATAAGGCATACCTTCTCTGATGGGAATATTCAGGATATTGGAGACCTCTTCCAAGGTAGGTGCCAATATGTAATCTAGAAACACAAAGACTCGTAATTGTGGATCATAAAATTGAAGCAAGGAGTGCAGGCTATCCCTTTGATCAACTGTTTGTTTATTCACATACTCCAAGATCTTTCCATACTCTCTCTTGAAGTCTTCCATAACTTTATCATTCATTAGGTTGATCAACTTCTAAATGCCTTCCGTCTTTGGTTGCGGGAAAGTGTAGTGAACATTCTTCTTCCTTAGAGTTTCCATCTTGAAGTAGCAATGCGACCGGGAATTGGGAGTAATATGAACCCTGAGAATAAAAGAACACATATGATTAATGATGTCATGATGCTTATGCAAGGAGAGGCATGTGATCAGTGATGTGTCTGTGTAGTGTCAATCATATAAGCAAGTGTCTGTGGAGGGTCACAACATCATCACATCATAATAATCATTTCTCTGATCAAAGCTTAAAATCTCATAATCAACGTGTAAGAGAACAGATCACAACACTGAATCATGCTGGCACAATGGGTGTGTTGAAGGTTAAGGTTTCTACAAACCTATAAACCCCTCCTAATCTCACGGGTGTGCTACTCGGGCCAACATCACGGACTTTCAAATCCTAATAGCAATAATACATTCACGATTTCCGATAAATGGCTCATGACCAAATCAGGGAATTGGTTTGGCATTATGTACTACTCAGGGAGATCTCAGCTGAGTCCAGGGAAACAAGCATCCCTCATAAGTCCCCAACTTCAAGCACTGAATCGAGAAACAATAGTACATTCATCCTGAAGGGTACAATACTATCGTCATATGAACTATTTGCCTTAACTGGGTTCCTATGAGAGAACCAGGCCATCCTATGCGAGTTCCTAGTAGGCCCTCAGATGTGGGTGGGTTTGCCAACAAATGTGGTATGCCACTGTCATCACTAGAGAGGCATGTTTCCACAAAGGTTCTCAATGATCGGTCCCCTGACGACACATAACTATCAAGGTTGTGTATTGCCCCAGAAAGATTCCAGTATCAATACATTTCCAAGAAGGTCGCAAGTCTGGGTGTGGAACTCACTACTACCAACATATCAAGATTCCATAGGTCGCAAGTCCTAAGGTGCAGTCGAGCCCCGGTTACGAGCTCATCTCATAGTAACCCCATCCCAAAGAAAAAACCAAACCAGCACAGACAATATATATGATGCATGTGAAAATAAATACTGAAAGCGGTAAACAAGTGCTATAAAAAAAACTATAAATGAAAACAGTAAATAAACTAAAGCACACAACAGCAAACAAATACACACTCGAATAACAGAATCAAACAGGTGTTAGGATTGACTCTACGAGGGAAACCAATGATTCTGGGTTCGATCCCCAGCAGAGTCGCCAGCTGTCGCTCCCGGGATTTTCATCCTAGTACAAACACGAAAGTGGCGCGGAAAAGGTAGAGTCGCCAGCCAGACATTTTTATCCCGAATGAATGGGAAAGGTAATGATGCACAAACCTAAGGAAAAAGGAAAGGACAAGGTCCTGCGAACCAAATATCTGGGTTCGGGAGTCGGCTACGACCTGGGAAGGTATTAGCACCCCAAACCGTCCATCGTACCCGATGGGATCCACGTTTGTTTGTTTCTTTCAAAGGGTGAGAAATAAGATTTCTGCTGAATAAAACCGCTAACGAAAATAGAAATGAGCAAAGGGAACTGGAAAAGAAAATGGAAAGAAAAGACAAAATGTAGGGAAAATAAAGAATGTGCTCGAACGGGCCATACACTGCCTACCTACCTCATCGAGAAAATGAGGATCAGAGTCGACGTAGTTCGCCTAGCTAAGGTAGGAACTATTTGTTGGTGTTGTTTATGGCTGGAACTGCTTGTGTCTATGCTCGGGTGTTGCAGGCTCGTCTGGTACGAGTGCGTTTACCGCTTGCAAATGAGACAAGTCGTCGCAAGTTCGCGTCTTAGAGTGAATGAGGTGAGAAGAGAATCCCCGCAGGAAAGTCGCTTATTGTTTGTTGTTTTGCTTTTTAAGAGATTTTTACGAATTTGGCACAAATAAGGGAATTCAAACTCTTTTCCATGGAATGTGTACTTGCTATTACATTTCAAGATGGAATAGTAGAACAAGCACACCAAGTGAGGAGAATTTATCCAAGACTTGTTTCCAAGGATTAGGGTCTAAGTTCACTAGCTTGTTGAACTTATTATATGTTTTGTAGCATTTTGAAGAAATCTCTTTTATGTTTTCTTTGTGGAGATAGTCTCATGATCAGACTTGTACATCATGCTAGACAAGCTCACACTATTCCAAGATGGAATGAATATGAGTGCCCCATGGAATAAGGCTATACACAAGAGACTATTTCAATCCTTTATTAAATGTCTTTTGGCTTTTCTGTTTGAAGATGAGAGAAGAAGACTCAAGTTGCAAAAGGTAAAACTATAGGGGACTAAGACACAAACCTAAGTTATCTATTGTATACAAAAGGTGATCCTAATGGTTTGTGAGGCTTTCTAATCCTAATGAGAAAGGAAAAGAAGAAAAGAGAAATAGAAATCAACTTACTTCCTAAGGAAGTTAAGTTGTTTCTAAAGAAGGGGGAATCCTATAAAAGCAAAGCACAAAGTGCTAAGGAAAACAAAATTATAATGCATAAGAGATAGGAATGAAGTGATACATACCTCAATATTCCCCCCTACAAAACAAAAATTAGCATGATGAAGTAATTTGAACATGTACAGCATGGCAACACTCCAATAAAGCTCATACTAGCTAAAGGGAAAGAACTAATGAGCTTCTAAGGCTAAGACCTGGGCCTAGGGTATCCTACATGGTAACAAGCTTCTAAAGTCAGTAGCTAACTCATACCAAAGTATTCTAAAGTCGTAAGAATGAACAACTTCAAACTATACCCTAAAACGGAGCTAAACCCTAATAGGAGTTAAGATGAAGTCACATGAAAAACTTAAGTGGTTAAGCATGTTAAACTTGCATGAAGTCAAAGATAAATGAAAAAAAATCTAGGAGCTAACACTTAATGACAGTGTCTTACAATGTTAAACCAAGTGGTAGCAAAGATATTCAAGTGAGAAAGATTCAAACCCTATGTTGAAGGAAGTGATAATGAGAAGAAATGAACATACAACTTCAAAGGAAGAAAAGACATAGAATAAAGTCAAACAGAGTCAAAGAAATTTGAACTTCCCATAAAAAAACCAAGGGCTTGATGAAGTGTTAGAATGAAGCTTAGGCCCAAAAAATTAACCATAAATGAGCTAGGGTAAATGACATTAGGATTAAGGAAACAAAAGTTTGATTTTGGAGTTTCAAGGTGTCATATGGAACTAAATAAGACATGAAGACTTATGAGATGAAGTGAATACATAAAGATGATTGTGGACACTTGTAATATGCATAATAATAATGTAACATGGTTGACATACTCATGAGATAGACTTAGAGGTATGAAGATGGAAAAAGAAGAAGAATTAGGGCAAATGAACATATATGTGACTTATGGACCAAGAAATCAACAAAATCAACACATGAAGACCTAAAATGAATACCCAACATTCAATGACCTCTAATGGGATCTAAGGGACTCACATTTGTGACCTCAAGTGAGTGGCATAAATGCCTTACAAAAAATGAGTAAGAAGAAGTGAGAAAAAGAACCAAAATATGACTTGTAACACAAGGGACCTAAAAATTATCAAACATCATTGAAATATTATGAAACTATACACACAAAGTTATAATCCAAGGACAAACCTACCTCTAAAATACCTTTAAAAAAAGCACATTCTAACTCATTCAAATAAATGCTTGAAGTGAATTAGGGTTTTAAGGGATGGAGTTCAAAGGAAAGGCACAAAATGGTACAAACAATGACCTAAAAATTATGAAAAAAAATGTTTTTGGGATCTTTGATGTGTTCTCTAGACAGGGCAAAAAGAATGGTATCCATATAATTTTTGGTTTGGGAGAAATAAAATGAACAAGGCAATGTGTTCAAAAATTGAGAAAATATGAAGAAATTAAATTGGAAATTAATTCTGGATGAAAAATAAATGGAAAATAAGAATTAAAAATATGGAAAATTTCTAAAAATGTGGAAAATTATGCTTGAATTATTTGGGAATTTTTAGATGCTATTTGGCATTTTTAAGAAATTAAAATTGAATGGTATTAAAATGAAATGAAATGATGTGGGGTGCATTCAGTAAGGATTTATATTCAAAGTCATTGGGCTTTTAAAAGAGGTGGTGTGGATAGAAGTTGAAGGCCCAGACCACAGGCGCTGAAGACCAAATCTTATGGTGAACCTTAGTCAATATGTTGACTTCCTCTGGACTCTTAGATTGATCCAACGCACACACATTAAGTCCAATAAAATGAACAAACGAATAAGAAAGTGGACACATGGAATCAAAGCTGGGAGCGCACTCACACAATCACTCAGACTCCCTCAAGCTCACACGTGAAACTCACATGCTCATTTATTCGCTGGCACAATAAGGGACGTTGGATGAAACGGATCGCACGGCTGGGACTTAAAATTATAATAAAGCTAGGGCAACTGTTCAGGTGACCGGAGCTAGTCTCCAATCACCTTCTCCGGCCAATCTCTGGTTAGGGAAAACCTCCAGACCTCACTGAAACAAAATATAAGACCATCAATTTCTTCCTCTCACTGAGCACACTTCAAATCCACCTTTAGTTTTCATTTAGGACTCAAGAATAATGCAAATCTAAGCAACAAAGATCAAGCTACAAAACTGCAACTACACATCTAAGATGTCTATCAACTAGCCAGATAACCAATAGCTTCTATCAAGCTTCAAACAAAGTAAATCAAGAAAAATAAACTAAAATCGTGCACATTGAATTCAAGATGGAACCTGAAAATGAAGAGATGAAAATTGTTGAAGAAATCCAGAGATGTTGATCCCAGTATGCTTGATTGTTGTTCTTGAGCCTTGATTGAATGCAATGAACACTCAAAATATGATGAATCTTAGAGAAACTTAGAGTGGTGCAGTGATGATGCAGAAAATGAATCTTGAAGTTTCAAGTTGCTCGAGCCATGGATCATGTGCTTTGAATGATGGTGAAGCTGGGATGATGATGGCTGATGCTGGATTGATGAAGATCAGTGAGAATCTTGGCAATTTGTAGAGATATACATTGGTGCAATCCTGAAGCTACCAATTGAATTTATCCATGGATGATGCTCACAAGCTGCAGAAGATGATGATTTGATGAATAATGGCTTGTGTTGATGATGATGAATAAGAATAGAGTGAAAAATGCAGAGGAAACTCTTCAATATACATAGAGAAATTCAGAGAGAAAGTGATGAAGTTTTTGGTGTGATTCGAGAAAATGGTGATGATAGTGTAATTCAGTTAGAGGAGAGGCTTATATATGTGAGGTTAGAAGCTAACTAACTCTAGTTAAAAGTTAGAACTATAGTTAGTTCTAACTTGAGGGTGAGTGAACCAATGAGGGTGTAGAGTGCAATGGTGTAACTGAATTTGCTTGGCACGAGTTTGATTCAATGCAGTAAAGTTCAGGTTACTTATGATGAGGGTGATATGAAGATGAGTTGCATGAAGCAACATGAAATGGATTGGATCAGGTGCAACATGCTTATCATGTTTATATTTCTCATTTTCTTGATTTTGAAAGAGGCACATGGTGGTATGGTATGATCAGGTAGGTAGGGGATCATTTGAGCTATAAGCATGATGCCTTGTGTTCACTACATGATAAGTGAATCATGCAAACTTGGACTGATCTGAATTTGAACACTGTAACACTAACTTAATGCACAAGGAACCAACTTGCATATTGTTATCTTTCATGAATTGTTTCTTCCATCTCAAGCAACCAATGAGAGTGATTCTTGTGAGCAAGTTGAAGGGAATGCTTCATAGAACATATTTGATGTTCAATCCAGGATGAGACATGACCTCTAAACCACTCAAAAGCAACATTGAATAGAAGATACCATGACTGCATAATTGCGGGGCTTGGATGGGGCATGCCTTGAGGAAAATGGCCCATGGATGACCAGTTGTGAGAATCCTACTTTGACCTTCTATAATTCTCAAACCATTGATCAAATGAAAATTTTCCAAACATGAAAATTATAGAGGACATGCCAATGAACAACTTTTATGTTGGAAAAACAATCATTTGAGGTCATCTTGATAGAGAAAAATAGCTCTACTTCTTGCCCTCCACATGTTTGACACAATGCATGGCCTGGCGCGCGCGCATGCTTTGCCCTGCCTAGCCCATGACTTGTTTTTTGCCTTGATTTGTCCAAACTTTGAAAGATCATAACTCATTCAATTTTAATGCTATAGACATGTTCCACCTATGTGTAATACCTCAAAAATTTCCCTCTCATTTTCTCCATATTTTTCATAGCATTTAGCATAAACAAATTCATGAAATTGTCAAAAACATTGCGTCATGTTCATCATAGTTGAGGCATAGGTATATGATCATTGATTGGAGCACTTGAAGGCTATGCAAAGACAACAAAAGATCCACAAATCTTATAAACCTTAGGAAAAGGGTTCACAACAGCCCACAAGTCTTCACTTGAAGCCACAAGTCTTAAAAAGAATTGAATTGATCAAAGGAGGCAAGCAGTGCAACATCTCCTAATGAAAAGGGGCCAAATTAGGGTTTCCATTCTGCTGGGCTTCTCAAAGAAATTTTGATCCAAAGTTGATTCCATTGTCTTGCATGTGATGTCAAGTGCCTAGGGTTCAAAATTTCATCCATAGAAACATTTTGGAAGTGGTGCAATTGTCCAGATGACTGAAAATCAGGGAATTGGGGAAAAGTCAACCATGCTGAGGAAAAAGTCAACTCCAGACTTTTTGAGATCAAAATCATGAAATTAGGGTTACAAGGATCCTATGGTTCAAGTTTGATCAAGAAATGATGGGGGATTCAAGAGAAATCAAGAAAACCAAAACTTACCATTTTTGGAAAATTAGGGTTTCCAAAAATGGCAAGTTTTTGCCATTTTTGCAGCCACTTCAAGAGAGGCCTTCTCCCAAGATACAAAGGATATCAAAATTCTACCTTGAGCCAATTAAAGAGGGCATCTTAAGCTTCAAATCCATAGGTGGAACTCACTCATAGCATTAAAATTGAGAGAGATATGTGTAAACACCCCAAATTTGCCCTCACCCATTCACACCATGGCTTGTGATCATTTCATATGCATAAATCCAATCATAGCATCTCATACCACATTCTTGATCCACTGCATTGGTTCAAAGTCATCTGCATCTAGGGTTTGTGATCTGAGCAATCCAAGAGCTTCTTGAGCCACTCCAAAGGTCATCAATCACTTCAAAGGGGTCCATGCATGTTCAGGCATCATATTATATCCCCTCAAAGTCAAGAAAGTCAAAGAATCACAAGAACTGAATGGCATGGAAGCAGAGCCAGGTTTAACTGCACAGATGACCTAGAATTAGGGTTTTGGTTTCAGAGGCCATAACTCCAAATTTTTTGGTCATTCTTGTTTCTATTGGTCTCTATATGGTATAGGGATCCTGCATATCAATTTTCATGAAGAAATTCCATGGGGAGGTCATCTGATCAAGAGTTGACTTTTTGAACAAGTCAGTGCAAAATCAGGGTATCTGAGGCCCACAATGACCCAACCAAAGGGTGTTCTTCATCATTTTGATTGTGTATGATCTTTATTTGATCATAGAAGATGTTGGAAGTTTACAAAATTGAAGAATTTCAAGCCATTTGCAAAGTTGACTTTTTGGGAAAGTTGACTTATAATGAAAATTGCCATTTTGGGAAACTTTTTCAACCCTTGCTTTTTGATTCAAAAATGCTTCAAATGGAAAAACTTTGGTCATGAAAGTTGTAGAATGGATCATTCCCTTTTCAAAAAGTACAAGAACATGACCTAATTCATTTTGGATCAAAAGTTATGGTTTGTCAAAGTTGGGAAAAATCACATAATTTGAAGTTTTCTACCAAAGAGGCATTTTGCAAAATGGTATGATCAAGTGTTCTAAAGACTTCAAATATGCACAAACTCATTACAAGATGATCATATGACTCATAAAAATCAGAATTGGCCCAAGAATCATCTCATTTCATGCCTTGAACCTCAAGAAATCCCAAAGGAACCAAACTTTGTGAAACTTGCAAAACCTATCACAAACCATCAACCACTTGCTGCATTGCTTCTAGACCTGTTCCATAGCATTCCTTGATTCAAGCTGAGCCAAAGCAAGCCAAAAAGCAAGTTGTACCATTGCCCATACCTCTCTTACACAAAGTTTGACATTTTGGCAACTTGCTCATACCAATCACCATAGGCCACCAACAACTCTCTGACCTATCACCTTTTGATACATGGACCAAAGCCAGCATAACACACCACACACTCAAGCCTGAATCAGATCAGAAGCCATAGTTCCAAGTTTATGCTTCATTTGCAAAACCCTTCGAAACTCATCACACAAGCTTCAAACACACAAACAAACTTCACCATTGATCTCCACATACTTCATTGATCACAAACCACCCATCACCATAGCCTGAAACTCACTGAAACCAAAATACGATTTCTGCCCCTCTTTGAGCAGAACTTCAGCAATCTTTCAAACCAACCATTATAAACTTCAAACAAGCATTGAAAGCTTCTCAGGAGGTCCATTGGAGTTGATTGGAAGCAAGAAACTGGCCAGAAAGTCCCTGATTTGAAAGCTTCGATTCAGGTAGCCATGGAAATTCATTTTTCCAGAACTCTTTTCTCTTGTTTCTAAGTTGATCTACATGCTTCCCTGAGTTCACTGAACATTTTATTTTTGAAAATGATTAAGATTTGAGGTTGTATGCATGATCTGAAAGTTTGCCCGTAAACTTGATTTCTGTTTGTTCTTCATGATTCACGAAAAAGAAATGAATTTTAGGGCTGGATTGTTGTTTAGGACGTTTAGTTGAGTTGATCTGGAGCTTTTGGCATGATTTAGTGAGGATTTGAGAGAGTTTGGTTGAAGGTCTCGTCGGAGAAGACGACCGGAAGTCTTCTCCGGCCACCTGAATTTGTTTAGGGCTAATCAGAGTCATTAATGTGAGTTTGAATGTGAAGCGTAGGATGAGTTGACTAGGGCTGACCCGCGCGCATTTGAGTGGACAGGATCTCTCTTCAAAACCCTAATCATCTTTAATTAAATTAATTAATTCAGTTTATCTTAATTAGGTCAGTTTAAATTGCAGCCCTTGGATCTGGCGCCAGTCAATGCGCGCGCAATCCATTAAAACCTCAGCCCTTGATTCTGATTACTTCTCATTTTATTCATATTTATTTTCATTTTATTTCATTTGTTTTGTTCATTTATTTAAAAATAGTAAAAATCATTGAAAAATTCTGAAAATTTTTATTCAAGCTTTTATTAATTTTCAGAAACCAAAAACATTTTTATTTTTATTTTTTGCATTAAAAATTATTTTTAAATTATTTAAAAGTTTATTTTTAATTAGTTAATGGGAATTAATTAATTAAAAATACTTCTAGGTATTTAAAAATCACAAATAAATTCATGAAACACTTAAAATCATTTAGAAACATTGTCCAACTCTCAAACCAAATTTCTTTTTTGATCTTGATGTCTTTTGACAATTTTCCATGGAATTAATTTCATTTCAAAGCATTATTTTGATTCAATCTTCAAAAATTCATTTCTGCCTAGCCTTTAAGAGTTGGGTCATGATTCTTTTTGCATTGCATCTTGTATAGCATGTAGTTTATAGGATTAAATTGGCATGAATTGATCTTGCATTTCCTATTTGTTTGGCATTTTTCTTGACAAGGTACCTTAAAACCCTAGCAATCTTAGGAAATTCATAACTTCTAATAGGTTAATATTTGGATCTTCTCCTTTGGGCAGTGAGTTTGTATAGGTTTAGGGTTCCTTTGAATGCATTTTCAATTTTTCATCATGATGTTTGCTTCTAGTTTTGAATTTTGTTTTGTGCATTGATCATAAACCCTAATTTGTGCCTTTCATTTGCATCCACCTTCCATTTGCTTACATACTATGACTTGCTGTAAACACCCCAAATTTGCCCTCACCCATTCACACCATGGCTTGTGATCATTTCATATGCATAAACACAATCATATCATCTCATATCTCATTTTTGATTCACTGCATAGTTTCTAAGTCATCTGCACCTAGGGTTTGTGATCTGAGCAGTCCAAGAGCCTCTTGAGCCACTCCCAAAGGCCGTCAATCACTTCAAAGGGATCCATGAGTGTTCTTATATCATATTACATCCTCTCAAAGTCAAAAATGCAAAAGAATCACAAGAACTGGGATTGGTATGGATGCAGAGCCAAGTTTGACTGCATAGTTGACCTAAAATTAGGGTTTTGGTTTCAGAGGCCATAACTCCAAATTTTTTGGTCATTCTTGTTTCCATTGGTCTCTATATGGTATAGGGAGTATGCATATCAATTTTCATGAAGAAATTCCATGGGGAAGTCATCTGATCAAAGGTTGACTTTCTGGACAAGTCAGTGCAAAATCAGGGCATCTGAGGCCCCCAATGACCCAACCAAGGGGTGATCTTCATCATTTTGAGTGTATATGATCTTTATTTGATCATGGAGGAGGGTTGAAGTTCACAAAAATCAAGAATTTGAAGTTTTTGCAAAGTTGACTTTTTAGGGCATGGTTGACTTTTAAGGAATTTGTCAATCTAGGTCACTTTTCAAACCTTGCTTTTTGATCCAAAAATGCTTCAAATAAAAAAACTTTGGTCATGAAAGTTGTAGAACACATTTTTCCCTTTTCAAAAAGTACAAGAACATGACCTAATTCATTTTGGATCAAAAGTTATGGTGTGACAAAGTTGGCGAAAATCACTAATTTTCAAGATATGCACCAATTGGAAAATTTGCAAAATCATGTATCAAGGCCATTTGTGACTTCTAGTTCACATCAAACCAATGTACAAACATTACATGTGACCTAAAAATCAGATTTGAACCAAAGTTTCTCATATTTCATGGCTTGTATGGCAAGATAGTTTCATATGAACCAAGGTTGATCAAGTTGCAAAACCATCATGACACCTCCTACCACTTGCTACATTGGATGCTGAACCATGCTAGCCTTCCACACACACCTTGCTGCGCAGCCCATGCCTCTTGTACCAAGCTAGAACTTAGCCCATGCCCTCCTTACAACAAAGTGGACTTTTTGCAAAAGTGAACATCCCAATCACAGCAGGCCAGGTCACATCATCTGACCAATAGGAGTCTTTTATGCAAAGCAAATGCTAGCCATTTCATACATGAAGCAAGCCTGAAACAAGCCCTAGGAAGACATACACAAACTCACCCCATTTTGCATTTCTCTTCGAATCTGTCTCCACAGCTCACAAACACAAGAACCAAATCCACTGATCAACTCACCTTGCTTCATTAAGCCAAAACCAGCAAGACTTAGGCCTGAACCAAGCAAGAACACCATTTCTCCATTTTCACTCCCAAGAGCAAAACCCTTCGAATCTGTTTCCACAAGCCATAAACACTCAAACAAATTCCACACATCAACTCACCTTGCTTCACTGACCAGAAACCAACCATTGTTTTGGCCTGAGACCCTCCATATCACAAACACGATTTTCACACTCCCTTGGTCAGAGCTTCTGCAAACTCACTCAAGAGGCTGTTTAAACTCCAACCAAGTATCCAAAGCTTCAAAGGGGGATCATTGGGACCTGTTTGAGCCAAAGAACTAGCCAGAAAGTGCCAGAGATCAAAGCTCCAATTCAGGTGAACTTCATGAACATTTTTTCCAGGAGCTCGTTTTTAAGTTCTTAAATGGTTCTCTATGTTCCACTGATCATGATGATATGTTTGGTTTCGAAAATCATTGAGTTTTGAGCATGTATGGTGTTCCTGAAATTTTTTGACCTAAACCCCTTTTGCTTCGATTCAGCCTTATTATGTAAAATAAATGTGTTTTGGCTGTTGATTCTTACTCTATGATGTTTGGGGATGGTTTCTGGGCAGAGAAATTAGGTTTTAGTGAGCTAGGGTGAAAGTTGGCAATTTTCAGGGAGGGTGCTGGCCGGAGAAGACGACCGGAAGTCTTCTCCGGCCACCTGAAAGTCATTAACTTCTAATTAGGGTTAGGGCACCAGGTTTGAATGTGAGCCAGTGGATTGTGTTTCCCGCGCGCAATTGGAGGGCCTGGATCATTTCATTAAGATTTAATTATGGATTAATAATTAATTAATTAGAATTAGGGAAGTTTGAATCTGGGCCGTCCAGATGCGCGCCCAGTCAAACCTTTTGAAACCCAGAATCAATCTCAGCCTCTCCTTCTGCTTACTTCAGTTCATTTTGTTTTTTATTTCATTTCTTTTCTTTTAATTTGCACAATTTATTTAAAATAGCAAAATTGTTTTAAAAATTATGAAACTTTTTGTCAAGAGTTTCATTAATTTTTAAAACACAAAAATATTTTTATTTTCATTTTTTAACATTTAAAAAGTATTTTAAAATATTTAAAAGTTTATTTTTAATTGATTAATGAGAATTAATTTATTAGAAATACTTTTAGGTATTTAAAAATCACCAAAAAATTCATGAAATGTTCTAAGACATTTAGAAACATTGTCCAACCTTCAAACCAAATTTATTTTTTGATCTTGATGCATTTTGAGAATTTTTCATTGAATAAAAATCATTTTTATGCATTAATTGGATCCAAAGTTCAAAAAATCATTTCTGCCTATCCATGAGGAGTTGGACATTGATTCCTTTTGCATTGCATTGTGTTTAGCATGTAGTTTGTAAGATTAAATGGCCATGATTTGATCTTTCATTTTCAATTTGTTTAGTAATTTTCTTGTTTAAGAACCCTAAAACCCTAGCAAACTTAGAAAAACCATAACTTGAACTTGGTTAGGAGTTGAGACCTCTCCTTTGGGCATTGGGTTAGTATAGGATTAGGGGTCCTTTGAGTGGCATTTTCAATTTTTTATCTTAGGGTTTGTTTCTGATTTTGATTTTTGTTTGATGTATTGTTCATAAACCCTAATTTGAGCTTTCATATGCACCCATCTTGCATTCTCTTGCACAACATGACTTGCCATGACATTCCAAGCATCCATTTGATTCATTTGACATCATAAGACATATTGAAAGCATGTTTGATCATTGCATCATGTATTTGCCATGTTGTATGCCATGTGCACTTCATAACTTTTCATGTATGTCCATGCTTCCTAACTTGCTTCATTTGCATTCATGAACTTGTATGGTCATTTCCATGTGCTGCCTCATGTTTGTAGCATCTCATAGCATCATTAGCATCATGTAATTGCTTCTGGTTTTGTTTCTCATCATGTCATCTCATCCCATTTTGCATTGCATTGCATTTCTTTTCTAACCTTTCAGGTGGTAAGTGATTTTGAGAAGTGAATTTGCCTTCACTTCTCACAACTTTTCTTTTCATCTCTCTTGCATCCATGCTGCATTTTTATATGTGTTTGGGTTTGAGCTTGCTCATTCTTCTTCTTCCCACTTTCTTTCCTCAAGTGACTTGACTTCTTGAATGAAGCAAGTTGCTTTGCTTCTCTTGATCCTTTCATCTGCTTCCTGGTGGTTCCATTGAAGATCTTTCTTGTTTAACCTCACAAACCTTAGGAACAACCAAGCATGACAATGATTAGGGTTTTGATTAGTCTCCCCCCTTAGTTTTACCTTTGTGTCTCTTTTGAGTCTTCTCTTCTCATCTCATAATCAGTGACTAAACCCTAAAGGCTTTAAGGCTTTGTGATTAAGCTTATGCCTGCATCCTTCTATTAGGATGGAGTGTATAACTTTAATCCTAAGTGTTAAACCCTTAATGTGTTTAACTCTCTTAATCAATTCACTTAATAACCATCAAGACATCACACTTGTAACTTGGGCCTTGCATTAGGGTTCTAATTCTTCCTTAATTGGTTAAGAAGGACTAACCCTAGTGTTAATGGACAAGTCCCCCTCAAGTTGTCTTACAAATCATAAAATCCACTTCATAATCATACCATTAAATAAAACCCACTTAATCAAAGGCTTGTTTTGTCATGAGTTTAATCCCTAATCATGGATTAAGTTGAGGAGCTTTCCTCAGCTTAAACATTCTCATCTATTATCCTTCTATTAGGATGGTGTAATGAGTCTGTTTAATCCTTGATTATGGCTTAACCTCATTACTCAACACTAAACAAAAACACCAAAAACATCTAAATAATCACAAGTAGGTTAATGATCTTAATCCTACATCAAAGGTGTTTAAGTGTGAGAATCTGACTTCACACTTAAGGTACTCTCATTACCCCTAATCAGAGGGAAGATGTGATGAGTTTACTAACCCATTGGTTTAGGCTTAAACTCATTAACTTATGACAAACTCTCAAAAGCAATAAAAGATTGAAAACTCAAAAACAAACAATAATCGTCTCCTCCGGGATTCTTTTCTCATCTCATTCACTCACAAACGAGAACTTGCTTCTTCCGTCTAATGCAAGACAGTTTGCACCTGAGCCAGACAGGTCATACGCTTGAGCATAGGCAAGCAAGCAGTTCACAAGTCAATTCACCTTTCAGTCTCTTTGGGTCGAACTACGGTGTTCTAACTTCCTCATTGCACGAGAGGATACGTAGGCATAACTTAACAGTTATCGAACAAAAGTCTCTGTACATTCCCCCTCTTTCAGCTTCATTCTTTTAAGCCTCATTATCATGAGCATTTCACTCCTGCCCTCACACTGACACTGTATATTTATCACACTTCACTTCTCATACACTGACACCTGTACATTCTTTTCCAGCTATTCCATACACAGATTGCACTGACACTACCCCTTTTAAACACACATCTTTTAAGCGTGGATCCCGTCGAGTACGGCGGACAATCTGGGTGCTAATACCTTCCCAGGTTGTAACCAACCCCCTTTCTCAGTCTCTCTGGTTCGCAACCGTCTTATCCATCTTTTTTCTAGGTCTATGCAGCATTGCCTTTCCTCCGGGATAAAAATGCCTAGCTGGCGACTCTATTCATCTCCAGTGAGTTCACGGCTGTGTGTTCTCATTGTCCCTCTCGCCGACCGTTCGCGTCTGTACCTTTATCTGGGCCAGTCCCATTTTATCGGGAGCGACAGCTTGGCGACTCTGCTGGGGACCCTTATATAGTAACCAGGGCTTCTGGTTCTTTTTGTGGGTTCCTCCTAGCGCTTGTTTGATTTGTGTTTACTGGGGTGTTATGTGCTATTTGTGTTTGTGTATTTGCTCTATTTTTGCTTATGTACAGTTGCTTTATTGCTTTCTTTATTGCTTTTGTACATATCATACTGTCATGCTGCTGGCTGGATCTGTTGTTTGCTTTGGTGGGTGGGTGTTTCATTGAGAGTTAAGGCCCTATACCTGGGACCTGAGTGACACCTAGGCTAGAGTGAATCATATTCTTTCCCATTCCATCTCGGTCTGGTGCGGGAATATGAAACACGGTTCAGATATGGGTTTCTTCTTGAGAACTCTGTGTTGCAGATTTCCTGCAATGCTAGGGCTATCTGGGAAGCCTGCTAAGTCTGGATGACCTTTTAGTATTGACCTTCAGAAACTGAGGTGAATTAGAGGAGGAACTTTTATGGTTATTGTAAACACTGTACCTCCGGGTTAGAAGTGTTTACACTTCTCATAACTGATCCAAGTCCGAGGATCCTTGTTTTAGAACACCACCTGTGAGGGGGTTGGGCTGTTTACAGGTTTGCAGGTACCTTGACCTCAGAATACCCTGTTACTTTGATATGATTAAGAATACTCCATGTTGGAACAGTTCTTGTGATTCTAAACCCTGGACATGTGACTCTTTATTTGAGTCCCCCACCTTGGTTACTGGACTTATGGACCTCCATCTGGATTTCTTACACACATGGACTTATTTTAGAGCACTTGATCAGATCCAGCTCAGTCACAAACCCTTGCATATCATTTGCATACATAATCATTGCATCATATTGACATTTGCTTATTTGTGTTTCAGGGTATCCATCTTCATTTGGTTTTGGTTTTGACCCCATCTTCAGTATTGACCTATCTTCATCAGCACTTGCTTCAGCTATCAGCTATCTACTTCAGCCAACCAGTGGCCCATTCTTCAGTATCAGCATCAGCACTTGTCTCTACTCAGTCTCAACATCATGGCACCTAAAAAGAGCAACATCACCTACCACTTCTTCCAGCCAGAGTTAGCTGACATCAGGAGGATTCAGACCCTGATCACTCCAGACCATATACCACTGTTCAGGGAACACCATGGAGATATACTTGATATGGTCATGGATCTGGACCCCTCACAGAGAAGCCTGATCCACACTTGCCTTCAGTTTTATGATCCCCCACTGAGATGCTTCACTTTTCAGGATTTTCAGTTGGGCCCCTTATTGGAAGAATACTCATCATTAGTTGGTATACCTGTCAGGGGTGGAGTCCCTTTCAATCCTGAGATGACCTTTCCCGGTAATGAAGAGGTAGCAAAGGCATTGCATCTGGAACCAGTCCTGATTGGGCAGCATATGACTTCTAGGTATTTAAAAATCACAAAAAAATTCATGAAACACTTAAAATCATTTAGAAACATTGTCCAACTCTCAAACCAAATTTCTTTTTTGATCTTGATGTCTTTTGACAATTTTCCATGGAATTAATTTCATTTCAAAGCATTATTTTGATTCAATCTTCAAAAATTCATTTCTGCCTAGCCTTTAAGAGTTGGATCATGATTCTTTTTGCATTGCATCTTGTATAGCATGTAGTTTATAGGATTAAATTGGCATGAATTGATCTTGCATTTCCTATTTGTTTGGCATTTTTCTTGACAAGGTACCTTAAAACCCTAGCAATCTTAGGAAATTCATAACTTCTAATAGGTTAAGATTTGGATCTTCTCCTTTGGGCAGTGAGTTTGTATAGGTTTAGGGTTCCTTTGAATGTATTTTCAATTTTTCATCATGATGTTTGCTTCTGGTTTTGAATTTTGTTTTGTGCATTGATCATAAACCCTAATTTGTGCCTTTCATTTGCATCCACCTTCCATTTGCTTACATACTATGACTTGCCATGACATTTTGTGCATCCATTTGATTCATAACACATCCTAGGACATATTAGAATCATGTTTGATCATTGCATCTCTCATTTGCCATGTTGTATGCCATTTGCATTTCATAACTTTTCATGAACATTCATGGTTCAATACATGCTTCATTTGCATCCATATGTTTGTATGATCATTCTCATGCCTTGCCTCATGTTTGCATCATCTCTTAGCATCATTAACATCACACTCATGCTTCTGGTTTTGGTTTGTATCATGTCATTGCATCTCATTTGCATTGCATTTCATTCCTTTCACTAACTTTTCAGGTGGTAAGTTAATTTGAGAAGTGAATTTGCCTTCACTTCTCACAATCTCCTTTCACCTCCTTCATAATTCATTTGCTGCATTTTGTATGTGTTTGGATTGAGCTTGCTCATTCTTGTTCATCTTACTTTCTTTCTTCAAGCAACTTGACTTCTTAAGTGAAGCAAGTTGTTTTGCTTCTCTTTGCTCCTTTCATCTGCTTCCTAGGTGGTTCCTTGAAGATTTCTTTCTTGCAAACCTCATAAACCCTAGGAACAACCAAGCATGACAACAATTAGGTTTTGAATAAGTCCCCCATTTAGCTTTTACCTTTGTGTCATCTTTGAGTCTTCTCTTCTCACCTCATAATCAGGGACTAAACCCTAAAGGCTTTAAGGCTTTGTGATTAAGCTTATGCCTGCATCCTTCTATTAGGATGAAGTGTATAACATTAATCCTAAGTGTTAAACCCTTAATGTGTTTAACTCCTTTAATCAATCAATCTAATAATCACCAAGACATCAAGCTTGTAACTTGGGTCTTACATTAGGGTTCTAATTCTTCCTTAATTGGTTAAGAAGGACTAACCCTAGTGTTAATGGACAAGTCCCCCTCAAGTTGTCTTACAAACCATAAAACTCATTTATTCATCTTACCATTAACTAAAATCCATTTAATAAAGGCTTTGTTTTGTCATGAGGTTAATCCCTAATCATGGATTAAGTTGAGGAGTTTTCCCCAGCTTAAACATTCTCATCTATTATCCTTCTATTAGGATGGTGTAATGAGTCTGTTTAATCCCTGATTATGGCTTAACCTCATTACTTAACACTAAACAAAAACAACAAAAACATCTAAATAATCACAAGTAGGTTAATGATCTTAATCCTACATCAAGGTGATTAAGTGTAAGATGCTGACTTCACACTTAAGGTATTCTCATTACCCCTAATCAGAGGGAAGATGTGATGAGTTTGCTAACCCTTGGTTTAGGCTTAAGCTCATTAACTTATGACACACCTTCAAAAGCAATAAAAGACTGAAAACTCAAAAACAAACAATAATCGTCTCCTCCGGGATTCTCTTCTCATCTCATTCACTCATAAGCGAGAACTTGCTTCTTCCGTCTAATGCAAGACAGTTTGCACCTGAGCCAGACAGGTCATACACTTGAGCATAGATAAGTAAGCAGTTCACAAGTCAAATCACCTTTCAGTCTCTTTGGGTCGAACTACGGTGTTCTGACTTCCTCATTGCACGAGAGGATACGTAGGCATAACTTAACAGTTATCGAACAAAAGTCTCTGTATATTCCCCCTCCTTCCAGCATTATTCTTTAGGCCTCATGATCTTGAGCATTTCACTCTTTCCTTACACTGACACTTCACTTGTACACTTCACTTCTTTTACACTGACATCTGTACATCTTTTTTCCAGCTCTTTTGATACACAAATTGCACTGACACTACCCCTTTAAAACACAAATCTTTTAAGCGTGGATCCCGTCGAGTACGGCGAACAATCTGGGTGCTAATACCTTCCCAGGTTGTAACCAACCCCCTTTCTCAGTCTCTCTGGTTCGCAACCGTCTTATCCATATCTTTTCTTAGGTCTATGCAGCATTGCCTTTCCTTCGGGATAAAAATGCCTAGCTGGCGACTCTTTTCTTTGTCTTTCTGAGTTCACTCCTGTGTGTCCTCATTTCTTTCGCCGACCGTTCGCGTCTGTACCCCTTCTGACTATGTGTCATTTGGTGGGAGCGACAGCTTGGCGACTCTGCTGTGGAACCTTATACTGTAACCAGGGCTTCTGGTTCTTTTTGTGGGCTCCTCCTAGCGCTTGTTTGATTTGTGTTTACTGGGGTGTTATGTGCTAATTGTGTTTGTTTATATGTGCTTTATTTATTGCTTTATGTACAGTTATTTATTGCTTTCTTTACAGCTTTACATATATCATAGTGTCATACTGTTTTGGCCGGATCTGGTTTTGTTGCTTTGTTGGGTGGGTGTTCTATTGAGAGTTTAAGGTCATATACCTGGGACCTGAGTGACACCTAGGCTAGAGTGGTTCATGTTCTTTACCATTCCATTTCGGTCTGGTGCGGGAATATGAAACACGGTTCAGATATGGGTTTCTTCTTGAGAACTCTGTGCTACAGATCTCCTGTAGTGCTAGGGCTATCTGGGAAGCCTGCTAAGTCTGGATGACCTTTATTATGACCTTCAGAAACTGAGGTGAATTAGAGGAGGAACTTTTATGGTTATTGTAAACACTGTACCTCCGGGTTAGAAGTGTTTACACTTCTCATAACTGATCCAAGTCTGAGGATCCTTGTTTTAGAACATCACCTGTGAGGGGGTTGGGCTGTTTACAGGTTTGCAGGTACCCTTGACCACAGCATACCCTGTTACTTTGATTAAGAGTACTCCATTTTGGGACAGTTCTTGTGATTTTTAACCCTGGACATGTGACTCTTTATTTGAGTCCCCCACCTTGGTTACTGGACTTATGAACCTCCATCTGGATTTCTTGAACATACATGGACTTATATCAAGGCAGTAATCAGATCCAGCTTGATCACAAACCCTTGCATAT
Source organism: Lathyrus aphaca (assembly GCA_963966055.1). NCBI lineage: Eukaryota > Viridiplantae > Streptophyta > Magnoliopsida > Fabales > Fabaceae > Lathyrus > Lathyrus aphaca. The sequence goes on along the minus strand of OZ014519.1, from coordinate 100,788,146 downwards.
CATCTGCATACATCATCATTGCATCATTTAACATTTGCTTATCTGTTTTTCAAGGTATCCATATTACATTTGGCTTGGTTTTGACCCCTTTATCTGATTAGACCCCTGTTCATCAGCTATCTGCTTCAACCATCTTCATCAGTTGCCTGCTTCAGCTACTATTATCACCAGTCTCAGCACTGTCAGTAGTTCATCTTCAGTACCAGTCTTCATCATCAGTATCTGTTTTCAGCTCTTCATCAGCAGACATGGCACCCAAGAAGAGCAACATCTCATATCATTTCTTTGAGCCTGAGCTGACTGGCATCAAGAAGGTCCAGACCCTCATCACTCCAGACCATATCCCACTATTCAGAGAACATTATGGAGGCATCCTTGATATGGTTATGGACTTGGACCCTTCTCAGAGGAGCTTGATTCACACTTGTCTACAGTTCTATGATCCTCCTTTGAGATGCTTCACCTTCCAGAATTTTCAGTTGGGACCTCTGTTGGAGGAGTTTTCATCACTGATTGGAGTACCTGTCAGGGGTAGTATCCCCTTCAACCTAGAAATGCCTTCTCCCAGCAGTGAAGAAGTGGCAAAGGCACTGTATTTGGAACCTATTCTGATTGAGCAGAACATGACTACAAAGGCTAGAATCCCTGGTCTACACTGGGATTTCTTGACTTCTCAGGCCATCCTGAAGGCCTCCTTGGGAGAATGGAAGGCAGTTTGTGCATTGTAAGCCCTCAGTATATATGGGGTTATACTTTTTGCAGATGAGCCCAAGTTTATTAGCAAGAATGCCATTCA